>OX451739.1:1190045036-1190645036 GCA_948472305.1 Vicia faba
TGCTTGGCTTGCTTTGAAACACCTTGAATCGTGATGTAGAACTCAACCTGCAGAGCTCCGAAATGAAAATGGCAAAGTGTGTTAGAGGTGTTACAACTTGCAATGGATGATCTGGATAGCTCAGGTGGATTGATTGGAAGGTGTTTGAGGCTCTTTTTGACAAAACGCACGATAGGAATTGGTTATGGCTTGAAGTTTGCAGAACTTTCCCTGTTTTGCAGCAAAACAGGGATTCTGAGTATGAGAAGGTTTTAGGGATAGAAGGGTCGTGCTTTAGGTTTGTTGGGATGTATGGAGTTTGTTCACAATGTTTGTCTAAGCTTGTGTTAACAGATATGTGAAGTTGGTTCTGTTTTGCAAGTTTTCTCTACTTGAAGCTCTTTTGTGAAAGTGAAGTTACAGGCCTCTATATGCTGTCAAACATGCTTGCATACATTGCTCTAGGCCCCTCTGATTTGTGGATTTGTTTTGCTACAAGATATTTTGTCCAAGGCTCAATGCTTGGTGTTTTGACATAAAGTAGGTTTTCCAAAAATGGCAATATGCCTTTTACCATTTAGGGCTTAATTTTGCATGTAATGTACATATGAATAAGATAATACCTTAACACAATGGTTAGGAATTAAATTAGGAAGTGTAAGTTGGTTTTGAGGCCTGCAAGCTAGCACCAAACATGCTGATTTGAAAATGCAAGTTGCTATGAACATGTATTGGCCATGAACAAAAGTGAGTTTTTACCAACTTTAAGAATTCGATTCTATCTAACCACAAGGGTGTTTTAGGAGTTCTTGGACAATTTGGAAAGCTTGGAACATGTACTGAAATCCATCTTTATAATGCAACTTGAAACTCCAAGTGGAACTATATGAAAAATGGCCAAGAAGATGGGTCAAAATCCTGCCTAGATTAGGGCAAATTTTCTCTAAGTTAAAAGTTTTAGGTACCCTTGTTCCAAAAATCATAACTTGAGATACAAGCTTCATTTGAGAAAACTTTGTGAATAAAAGTTGTAGAATTTGTGATGGAATACAACTTTCATGTTGCAAGATTTGTTTGAATCCAATTGCATCTTGGTGAAAAAATGGGACAAAGTTAGGAAAAAATAATAAAATTTCATAACTTAGAAAATTTCTAAGTTATGAAATTTTTTCATTTTAAACCCTAATTTGCATTTTTGGGTTTCTTGATGAACAAGTTTCATAATTTGACATGTTTTGATGAAAAATAACTCTTGGCACTTGATTTTGACCAAAAAGTCAAAGTTTGACTTTTTAGTATATAGTCAATTTTGACCAGTTGACTGAAAAATTCATCTGTCAACCCTATGCATTTGAGATCTTTTGAACTTGTTGAATGGGTCAAGACAATGTCATTGAGTTCTTAAGTCCATATGTGAGCTTGGTTTGCCATTGTTTAGGTCAAACAGTCAAAAATTGCCTTTGTGCAGTCAAACCCTAAAAATGACCATTTCGCCCTTTTGGTGATCTGATCAAATTTCTTGTGAAATTGTGATCCAAACTTGATCAAATGGTTCATATGAGTTCATAATGTTGATATGGGTCAAATTTCATGAGGTTTGACTGTCAATTGGCCACAATTGACTTTTTCCCCAATACAGTTGATTTCTAGGTCAACTATCCAATTGACTGGGCAAAGATTTGAATCAAGGCTTGAAACTTGGTATGGGCAAACTTGTGAACCCAACATGAAGTATGAAAGTCACTTTGGGAATTGTAGGTCAAAACATCCTTGTGCAAAATCAAACCCTAATTTAGGTCAACAGTGCAAGGAGGTGTCTTGAGCAGAGCAAACCCTAGCTTGATCTTGAGTTCCAAGGGTCTTGTGATGAGAAAATGTTGATGAAATGATAGGGAAATTTTGGGGTACAACATATTTCAAGATGGAGCTTATGCTCGTTAAGATGTTCTGTATTGGCGAATATTAAGATGAAGGCTTATGCCTTGTCGATGCCTCTATTTATTGGCAGATTTTTAAGATGGGAGTTCTGCTCCAATGGTACCACATGCATTTACATAGTATTGAGTAGCATTATACGATTGCATAAAGAAGTTGTGAAATAATGTGATGAATGTGTGTTACAGTTGGTATTTCTTTTGCAATTATTATTGATTATGAGATGAGAAGTGGTGATATTATGTGATCTAATTCTATATATTAATTATCATACGCTTTATTATATTGTTAGATATCTCACCCCTTTTGTTTGAATGTTACCCTTACATTGGTAACGTGTAGGTAATCAAGAATGAAGGTTGTATACCTTCAATAGTTCGAGTCGGTGTCATTGCTGTGATATGTAACACTCGGGGGGATGAACGCTTGTTGCTTTTGATTGTTGATTATTCAGTGTTGAACTTTAAGTTGATTATTATTAAATATGTGTTGTTTTGAAGTTTTTGTAACGATGCTAAAGATGTTATTAAGAATTCCGCTGTGTAGATGTTTAAATTGTTGATTTAAGAGATTAAATTACTATGCTGATGGTTCATCCGAAGTTTTAATGTGTTATGTATTCACGATGAATGCAATGAGTTTTTAATGATGAATTTGTGGCATCCTAATTCGTTTGCATGAATCATTTTATAACTCTGATTTATTTATATAATTGTCAGGTAGAATTGGGGTGTTACATCATGCGCGGGTGAGGATACAAAACTCAAAACTCGACCCAAAGCAAGGTGATTAGGGAGTACTACTAAAAACCTACTGAAAATAAATATCAGGATGAAACCCGTATTCAAAAGGTACATCAATAGACATTGGAATGAACCAACGAGGGTAGTAAAGACTAATCCTGAGAAAACCGCGCCAGGGTAAAATTGAAATACAATCAAGAGTAGACACTCAACCATTCAAATGATTAACATCAACAGGATATTTGTATGGGGTGAAATTGAGATACAGAGGATGAAGACCTCGCTGGGGATATAATCTGATGTTTTAGCAAATTCACTGGGGAAAACAGAAACAATAATGACTTATGTTTCAATGCATGTTTGAATCATTTTTCTATTGAGTAATGTTACAAGAGAGAATGGAAATAATACACTTTGAGGATGCAATGCGATGATACATGATTAAATGTTTCATTTAGGAACGACCAATTATGAAGCTGACAACCAACAGGTCAAACCTTACAAGACTTGTAAAAATAAATTGCCAAATCTGCTGGAGAAGATCGGGGTGAAACTACTGGAGAGGAATCCTTAAAGAGCTGAAACTCTGCTAGGAGTAACAATTGAGTAACTGATAGATACAAGATACAAACACTGAGAGGAGTTGTAAAACTAAATTACAAGCTCTTCAGGAGAAGATCAAGTCGAAACTGTAACTTCTGATAAGAAATTCCACATGAAGATTGGACAGGGCTGGAGAAGATTAGATTAATGCTGTCAACTCCTGGGGTGACGAAAACTTGTACCACTAGGGATATGAAAATCCATTCTGAAGATAAGAAAACTTAACTCAAAATTCTTGCCGAAGAGCATGTAATCATGGCATAAGAAGCTCAACTTGGGATTTACGAACAATCTTCAAAAGGAACGAGCATGTCAGGGATACGATAAACCTCGGGTAAGAAGTCACGATAGCACACTTCTCTGGGGATACAGAGCTGATCATTATCTAGGATCAGACTCTACTGGGAAAAAGGGATAATTCTTGAATAAAAAATCATCAAACGGCTTAACTAGGGAATAAATATTCCTGGATAAATGATCTCCAAGGGTATCTTCACAGGGGAGATAACAAAAATCTTGAATAAGAGATTTTCGTGAAACGAATTCGTTAGGGAATAAGAGAAGTATTCAAAAGCAACCTTATTAAGGATGCAAATTCTTTACCAAGCGGTGTCATCGATCACAACCCATTAGTCAAAGGAGTCTTCACTTGGCAAGGCTGGGGAGAAAGAAACTTCGAGAAATGTTGGGGAACCATCCAAGGAATTCTAGATCAGACAAACCTTTAGCTACAATCCCTTGGGGGGAAAGAAACTTCGAGAACTGTTGGGAAACCATCCAAGGAATTCCAGATCAGTCAAAACTTTAGCTACAAACCCTTGAGGGGAAGGCTTACTGGGGAAAATAAAAGACTTCCACGTTGCAAGGAATGCCCCTAGCTGGAGATATCACAACGTCCTTCACATATGCATACAAATAACAAATTATGTAAAACAAATTGGACCAAACATGCCTCAAGTGTAGCATGACAAATTTGTCTACCAACCTGAGTTACAAACAACTTTAAAAGTAATATGTGTATTTCAATTATCATGTTTGTGTGAGGCCACCAAAATTTTCAAATGCAAATGATTATCAAAGAAGATATTGTACATTTTTGCAAACAAAATAGTTAAAAGCAAAAATGAAGCAAGCTTTTGGATAAAAGAAGTTTTTCATTGATTGAAAATGGCCTGTAAATAGGCATTTACATCATGAAGTAACTCATAGGAAGAGGTAATTTCAAAAGAAAAATAAAAGAGTGTTTCGAGAATGGCAATGTGAGAACAAACATCCATCAATTTTTGATTCTGATATAACTCCTATAACCTCAGCTATCTCATCTCTTTGCTTTCTGAAGAGGATAACTTGATCAATTCCTATCCTTTAGGGTGACCAACTGCAGTAGGAGAAACCAAAGATCCAACGCTTAACGTAATCATTCACTTTAAATCTCTAACTTTTGCCTGGATCGCCCTTTCGGGTTTTCGATCCACCGGGATACCGTTTTTGCCTATGCCTCCCTTTCGAGTTTTCAACTTAGCAGGTGTACTTATTTTTTTCCATTCTTTTCATTTCTACTTTTTTATCCCTAACGTTTTCCTGAACCTTATATTGATTTTTGTGGTTCGCCGGGATGCCCTTTTTTTCCTGAGCCAGTCAACTCAGCAGGTCTATTTATGCGAAGTATTTTTTGACTATGTCAGCATTAACAGGGAGTGGGAAATCTTCACCATCCATGGTTGCGGGCATCATTGCTCCACCAGAGAAGACTTTCTTTACAATAAACGGTCCTTCATAAGTCGTGGTCCACTTTCCCTTGGGATCTCCTTGAGAGAAAATAATCCTTTTCAAAACAAGTTTACCTGCTTGATAATACTGAGGATGCACCCTTTTGTCAAATTCCTTCCTCATCCTCTTTTGGTATACCTGACCATGACATAAAACCGCTAACCTTTTCTCATCAATAAGGTCTAACTGATCCATCCGATTCTGCACCCATTTTGATTCATCAAGCTCGATATCTTTCATAATCCTTAGAGAAGGAAGCTCAACTTCCACAACTGCTTCCATTCCATAAACAAGTGAGAACGGGGTTGCCCCAATCGAAGTACGCACTGAAGTATGATAGCCATGCAAAGCGAAAGGAAAATCTCATGCCAATCCTTATAAGTTACCACCATCCTTTGCACAATCTTCTTGATATTATTATTGGCCACTTCAACAACACCATTCTTATTGATCTTGTAAGTATCGCAGAGCTCTTTCATCATTTTGTTGTTGAGGTTGGATCCATTATCTGTAATGATCTTCTTTGGAATCCCATAACGGAAAATTATATTGTGCTTGATAAAATGAGCAACCACATGCTTGGTAACATTTGCATAAGATGTAGCTTCAACCCACTCGGTGAAGTAGTCTATGTCAACCAGGATGAAACAATGACCATTAGAAGCAGTTGGTTCAATATTTCCGATCATGTCAATGCCCCACATTACAAAGGTCCACGGAGAAGTCATGACATTCAGAGAAATCAGAGGAACACACACTTTGTTAGCATACACCTCGCACTCGTAGAAGATCCTTGCATGGTTATAACAATCAATCTTCATAGTAGAGAAATAGTAGCCAACCCTCAAAAATCTTTTTGGCCATGGCATGTCCACTGGAATGAGTCCCGAAGGCACCCTCATGCATCTCTTAAATGATTCTTGTTTCTTCATTCTTTTCCATGCATCTGAGCAACATACCATCATGATTTCTCTTGTACAGTGCAACATTGCTAAGGAAAGGAATATGAAAGCCTTCAGAAGAAGTGATAATAACTCCAACACCATTACACATAGAATTTGAGGCACCATCAAACACCATCTTCCATCACGATCCTGATTCGGGTTCTTCCTCTGGGCCAGGGATATTGCAATCTCGGATATACATGATATCTTCATTTGGAAATTCAAACTTCATTGGTTAATAGTCATCCACGGGTTGATGAGAAGGATAGTCGGCCAATACACTACCCTTAATGGCTTTTTACATAGTGTACTAGATATCATATTCGGTTAAAATCATCTGACAATGGGCTACCCTACCTGTGAGAGCTGGATTTTCAAAGATGTACTTGATAGGATCCATTTTGGATATCAAGTAGGTAGTATGGGTCAACATATATTGTCTCAAGAGTTTGGCAGCCCATACAAGTGCACAACACATCTTTTCAAGAAAAGAGTATTTCACCTCACATTCTGTAAACTTATTTCTCAAGTAATAAATGGCATGTTCTTTCTTTCTGGTCTCATCATGCTGATCGAGTACACAACCCATGGATTTTTCCAGAATTGTTAGATATATGATTAACGACTTTCCCTTCACTGGAGGCATGAGGATCAGAGGTTCCTGCAAATATTATTTTTCCCGTCGAACCCTCTTTGGAAGTTATCATTTCACCTGACTGCTTGATCTTTCTTTAGCCGTTTAAACAATGGTTCACACGTTGCTGTGAGATGGGAGATGAATCTAGAGATGTATTTTAACCTCCCCAAGAAACCATAGACTTCTTTTTCTGTTTTCGGTTCAGGCATTTCTTGAGTTGCTTTTACTTTAGCAGGATCAACCTCAATACCTCTTTCACTTACAATAAATCCTAACATCTTTATAGATCTTACCCCGAAGGTGCACTTGTTCGGATTCAACCTCAGTATGTACTTCCTCAGCCTTTCAAACAATTTCTGTAAATTAACCAGGTGTTCCTCCTCAGTCTAAGACTAGGCAATCATATCATCAACATAAACCTCAATCTCTTTATGCATTATATGATGAAAGAGAGTAACCATAGCATGTTGATATGTTTCCCCTGCATTCCTAGGACCAATGGGCATGACTTTGTAACAAAATGTTCCATATGGTGTAATGAAAGTCGTTTTCTCCATGTCTTCTGGCGCCATCTTTATCTGACTGTACCCAGAGAAGCCATCCATGAAGGAAAACACTTTTGATAGAGTTGTATTATTCACCAAGATATCAATGTTGGGAAGAGGGAAATCAAATTTAGGACTTTCTTTGTTCAGGTCCCTACTTTACCAGCATCCAACATACATCCTAACTTTACCATCTTTCTTCGGCACCGACACAATGTTTGCAATCCATGGCGGATAATTGATCACCTTCAAAAAACCAGCATCCAATTGTTTTTGTACCTCCTCTTTGATCTTCTTGGACATCTCGAGATGCGTTCTTCGAAGCTTCTGCTTGATCGAAGGACAATTTTCTCAGAGATCCAGCTTGTGTACCACAATGTTAGTATCCAGTCCAGGCATATCCTCATAAGACCTAGAGAAGATATCAACATACTCACAAAGCAACTCAATCATTCTTTCCTTTACACTTTCTTCTAAGTCCGCCCCAATTTTGACCTCTTTTTTTTCCTCCTCAGTTCCCAAGTTGATCATTTCCAGAGATTCCTAATGCGGCTGGATAACCTTCTCTTCTTTCTCTAACAATCTTTCCAACTCTTCAGGGAGTTAACGATCTTCCTCACCCTCTTCTTCGACTTGGTAGATCGGATTATCAAAGTCATAATGAGCGATAGTAGAATCATTATTAATTGTTTCCAGGGTGGATGTGTATCTGCAAGATTGATTGATTTTCATTTTAGTGATAGTGTGTGAAAGAAGAAAAAGAACAAACATTGCCATTTTAAAGAAAATAAAACTTGAAAGAAAAGGAACGCAAAATTTGAATTCAAAAAAAGTCCTTTATTTCATGATAAACTTTTGAAAAAGAGAAACATGATGTCCTTACACAATGATCCATTACGCCTTGGGCAGAGCGTAGGAATTATGACATGATAAAAAGAAAAAATAAGAACATTACTTCTCCGCAGTTGTAACTTGGACGACATCAAGAGAAGTCCATTTATTGAGTTCATGGCCTGGAATACTTGGACGAATCCCATCTGCAATGCTATAGCCAATATCCCCATCATCACTAACCACATTAGTGTATCCATTCTGAGCAGCACTAAGACGAGAAAACTTCACAAAAGTAGATAGACCAGGTGCTCTAGGATTTGCAATATGTTGACCTGGACTGAAGCCAAGACCGAACTTATCGAACTTAGGAATAACTTCCACCATACTTCTCAGCCTTCAGGGTTACCATTCTCTACCTTAACTCTAGCATATTTGAAGGAAGACATAGAAGTCTCAGGCTTTCTTATCTGCTCTGGAGGAAGAATGTTGATTGTCTGGACCGTCTCAAGAGCTTGGAACAAAGTTTCATGTTTTTCACCTTCGATCTCCACATAGAGAAAATAAGTTAGATGACTCACAATATAGTCCTCCTCCCCGCACACGGTTATCACCTTTCCATCCACAGGGTATTTGAGTTTCTGATGTAGCATAAAGGTGACTGCCCTTGCTTTATGAATCCAAGTACGTCCTTTCAAGCAACAATATACTGGTTTTATATCCATGATGAAGAACGTAGTAGTAAAATTACGAGTACCAACCTTGATAGGCAAGTCTACCTCTCCCAACAATGATCTTTAAGATCCATCAAATGCCTTTACCATTATGTCACTAGGACGAACTTCAAGGCCATAATAATCGATTTTTATCAAAGCTGAATTGGGTAACACATTCAAAGACGAGCCCGTGTCTACCAATACACGGGATAAAGTTGTTCCTCTACACTCCATAAAAATATGTAGTGCTTTGTTATGGTCACGTCCCTCATGAGGGAGATCAAAGTATGTAAATCCTAGGCCGTTTCTGGAAAATATATTGGCACAAACATTCTTAAACTGATTAATCGTTATCTCATGTGGCACAAAAGCTTTTTTCAACAGTTTCATCAAATAATTTATGCGGGGCTATGAATAAATCAATAAGGACAAGATAAACATCTTGGAAGGGGTATGACTCAACTGATCAATTATACTGTAATCAATCTTCCTGATAATTCGCATCAACTCTTCAACTTCATCAGAAGCTAAAGAAGTTCACGACACAGGAATTTACTGAGTCATATTATCTGAAGTAAATCTCATATTACCAATCATCACTTGCTGCTTGCCATTTTCCCTTGCTAAGGCATCCTTAACATCCTGTACATTGGAGGGACCAAACACTCTTCCTCTTCTGGTCATTCGACAAACACCAGAGAAGTTATAAACATCTGCTTCATTATTTTCAATAAGGTCTTCCTTAGAAGGACAAGGATTTGTCTCTTGCTTCACCCCATGGTAATAGACATTGTAACACCCGATTGATTTAATTAATTATTTAATTAGATATTTTCGATTAATTTCGAACTATTTGTTGAAATGTTGTGTTATGTCGGTATAAGTTGTGGTGTTGTTATTAGTTAGTTAAATTAAGTTGATTAATAATATTAATAAATAATATTAGAAAGTATAGAATACTAGTAGAATGTTAGTTTGACCTATTTTGATGGTTAAAAGTAGTAATAGGTAGGGTGTGTAAGTTGATCCCATTAGGAATAATAATATTATTATTATGTTTAGTTATAATAATAATAAATTAGGTTAATTAGAAAGATTAAGAAAGTCTTGGAGCAGTAATGTAGGAAGTTGCAGAGAACAAGAACAAGGAAAAGAGGCAAAGCTAGGTTCAATCAGATAATTGTAGAGCGAATTTCAATCCGAGGTAAGGGTGGGGTTCTGACTCTATAGTGAGAATTATGATGAATAACATGTGGGAATCGGGTTATATAAAATTGTTGTTGTGCGTGTATATTTGTTGTGGTTGCTTCTAAAATTGCTGAAATTATTTTACTGTCAATGAATCTGTTGTTGGAAAATTATCATATGTTAATGTTGGTATAGGGATTATGTTGTTTGATTATATGTTATGTTGGTCTGGGTTTTGAGAAACTTTTAATCGAAGGAAAACTGGGCAAAAAGAACTTAAAAAATCTGTGTAACCGGGAGCGGTTGAAGAAGGGTGTGTCGAGGGGCACACAAAGCTTGACGAGGGGCACACTTTTGGATTGTATGCCGAGGGTCATGAGGCAGTGCCGATCGACACTGTGTGGTGAGGGTAGGTGTGCCGCTAGGCACAAGGAGCATGCCGAGGGGCATGTTCTATTTTGTGTATGTCGTGTACATGTTGTGCTCAGAGGCACATTGAGTTGCCCAAAATATTACTTGGTTAAATTTTAATTATGTTGAGGTTCTAAGGATTAGTCTAATATACTTATAGTTTTAGTATCCATTTATTAAGTAAATTGTGATTACTATGGTGTGGAAAGAGTGGTTTAATTAATTACAGTATTATTCCATGAAAATAGTTTAATTAAGTTAGTATGTACACACACACAAACACACACACACACACACACACACACACACACACACACACACACACACATATATATATATATATATATATATATATATATACATACATTTGGCAGAGTTTCAGTAACAGAGGTTATTGGAAGATAGTGGAGACATAGTATCTAAAATATATTAACAGTATAGAAATTACAATAGCAGTAGAGGATAAGTTTATCGGAAAATATAGTAACAATTAGTAGTAGTAAATTATGGAAATATGAAGATTATAGGAAGTAGTAGTTTTAACAGAAGTAGATGGAAGGTTGTAGTAGAAGGCAGTAGCAGCTTATTGTATAATTGCAGCAGGTTATCATTGGAGAAATCATCTGGTAGAGGGACACAAATACATTTAATAGGACCTTGTGTTAATAGTAGTAGGAAATATAAGTTGAGTTTGTGTGGGTATCATTGATATGTGGTTACATGTGGTGAATTCTGGTTGTGTTGCCTCTATTATTTGGTAGACACCAAGTTGTAGGCCTAGTGCCAATGTTGGATGTTGATATGCTGTTGTTGAAATGCCTCTATTTATTTGTAAGACTGTTGTAGGCTTAAAGCCAGTGTTGGATTGTTGCTGAGTTATTGTAGAATTATTGTTGTTATTATCATTATATTCCTAATGTTGTTGCATACATAGCATAACAAGTTGGAAGCTCGTGCTCGGTAAGTTGGCCTAGACTGGCAAAATATTAAGTTGAAGGCTTATGCCTTATTGCTACCTCTATTAATTGGCAAGATAATTAGTTGGGAGTTCTGCTCCATTGGTACCACATGCATTTGCATTGTAACGAGTCACATTCCATGTCGCATATTTAAATTATTGTGATGATGAATTATTTGTTATATTTTTTTGATGTTTTGTCGTGTTTGATATTGTTTAGAGCCGTGAAGCGGTGATTTTGCATAATATGATTCTAGTACATTATTTATCATACATCCAATTATATTGTTCGATATCTCACCCCTTCTGTTTGAATGTTACCCCTATGTTGGTAACGTGCATGTAATCCAGAGTGAAGGTTGTTTACCTTCATTAGTTCGAGTCGGTGTCGTCGCTCTGATACGTAACACTCGGGGGGATGAACGCTTGTTGATTTATTGTTGTTATTACTTCAGTTGTTGAATTTTAAGTTGATTTTCATTAAATACTTGTTATTTGAAGTTGTTTCAGTTGGATAAAGATGTTACACCCTTTTAAGTTGAATATTATGATTCCGTTGCATAGTTATGAAAGTTATTGGTTTTAAAAGAATAATTTATGTTGTTGTTGGTTCATCCGAGTTTAAAGTTTTATGTATCTATATTAAATGGCGTTATTTTAAGTTGAAATTGTAGCATCCTAATTTGGTTGTCAAAATTTTATAACTAATTTTTATAGTAATTGTCAGGTAGAATTGGGGTGTTACAAGTTGGTATCAGAGTTGGTTGCTCCGTCCGACCAAGTTTTTGAGTCAGTAGTTTTGCTTAACAATCGAGTATTGTTAACTTGAGTTCTAACCGTTTTTATGTTGTAGTGATAAGTTGAAATAGATGGAAAGAATGATGTTGTGATTGCTGCTGCATTGGAAGCAATGGTTGGTGCCTTGCTGAACCAACCGAACACTGATGAGAATGCTGGATCTCGTAGTTTAGAGACTTTCCAGAGGGAGAATCTGCCTACCTTCAAGGGTAAGTACGACCCTGATGGAGTGTTGGATTGGTTGAAAGATTTTGATAGAATCTTCTATGTGATGGACTGCACTCCAACGCAGAAGGTTTGATATGGTGCTCATATGCTAGCAATCGAGGCTGATGACTGGTGGCTAGAGAATTGTCAAAGATTAGAAGCTGCAGGTGAAGATGTCACTTGGGATGTGTTCCGTAGGGAATTTCTATGGAAGTATTATCCTGAGGATGTTCGGGGTAAAAATTAAATTGTGTTTCTTGAGCTGAAGCAAGGGAATATGTCGGTTACTGTGTATGCTGCAAAGTTTTTCGAGTTGGCTAAGTTTTACCCGCACTATAGCAAGGCAACTGCTGAATTTTCAAAGTGCATCAAGTTTGAGAATGGGTTGCGCCCAGAGATCAAGAAGGTAGTTGGATACTAGAAGATTTGTGTCTTTGCTGATTGGATTGATAGTTGAAGGATTTACAAAGACGATAATAATGCTTACTATAAGATTATCAATGAGAAGAGGGGTAATCACCAATAGAACTGCGGTAAACCCTCTGATGCTCCAGCTGGTAAAGGTAAATAAAAAGTTTCTCAGGCTCAGAGAACTAGTGCGGGAGATGCTTCTACTGGTGTGGTTTGTTTCAAATGTGGAAAACCTGGTCATAAGAGCAACGTGTGTACTGCTGAGGTGAATTTGTGTTTCTGTTATGGTAAGACTGGACATGCTATATCTGAGTGCAAAGATAAATAGATGATTTTCTTCAATTATGGCGAAGAAGGACACATTGGTAGTCAGTGTCAGAAACCAAAGAAGGCGTGAACCAGTGGTAAAGTGTTCACGTTGGCTGGGACTCATAAAGCTAATGAGGACAGACTCATCAGAGGTACATCTCTCATTAATAGTACTCCTTTAATTACTATTATTGATACCGGTGCTACTCATTGCTTTATTGCTGCTGACTGTGTTGAAAGATTGGGTCTTATGTTGTCTTCTATGAATGGAGAGATGGTCGTCGATACTGAAGCCAAGGGATCAATGACTACTTCTTTTGTGTGTTTAAAGTGCCCTTTGTCGATCTTCGGTAGAGACTTTGCCGTTGATTTAGTTTGTTTGCCTTTAAGTGGGCTATATGTGATCTTAGGTATGAACTGGTTAGAGCATAATTATGTTCATATTAACTGTTATAACAAGTCAGTGAGGTTTTCTACCCCTGAAGAAGAGGGAGATGGTATGTTGTCTGTTAGGCAATTAAGGCAGTTGATGCATGAAGAGGCTCAGATGTTCTCGTTGATGGCGTCGCTATCTGTCAAGAATCAAGCTATAAGTTAGGAATTGCAAGTGGTGCGTGAATTTCCTGAAGTTTTCCCTGATGAAATTCCTGATGTACCACCAGAGAGAGAAGTCAAATTTGCTATTGATCTTGTACCTGGTACGAGACCTATTTCTATGGCACCATACAGGATGTTTGAATCTGAATTGTCAGAACTAAAGAAGAAATTATAAGAGTTACTTGAAAAGAAATTTGTAAGACCAAGTTGTTGTATCCCAATTTTTGCCCCTAAGATTCCTCTATCATATCATATCAACTAGATCATAACAAATCACATTGGGGTTGGTTCTTCCTCTTTTTCTATCTCCTATCTTTAAGTTTGCTCTTGAGGAATCTCCAAGCACCTTGGTTGTGTGTTTTGTATATGTCTTATTGACTAACTTCTAATCAAAATACAAAAAAATATTTGTCTTTGTCTTTGTATATTTTTGTTTTGTATGTACCAAGTCGAAGCATCTGACAAAAAAAGATTTCTGGTATTATTTTCCTAAAATATCTATTTGCAAAGAAAAAGAATTAAAAATTTTCATTTTTTTACTGATGCAATCGATTGCTCTTAAAGTGCAATCGATTGCACATAGGGTATTTTGCGCCATTTTTGAAAAAAATACACTGTGCAATCGATTGCACAGCGTGAAAATTTGAAAAAAAATCAGCATTTTAAACTTGTCAAATTTTGGCTCCAATTTTCCTTCACTTTTGAAAGATGTATCATTAATTCAAATTTTAGTGCCAATCTTTCATTTTTAAAAATAATTATCATTAATTCAAATTTTGGCTCTAATATTTGAAAGAATTATCATTAATTCAAATTTTGGCTCTAATTTTTGAAAGAGTTATCATTAATTCAAATTTTGGCTCCAAGAATCAATTACAAAATTACCACTAATCCCAATCCTAAAACTCTATAAATAGAGCTCTCATTTCATTCAAATGACAAGCTTTTGATAGCCAAACCCACCTTGCTAAAAAATCTCTCAATACTCTCTATCTACCAAATTCACTCAAAGCTCCATTTTCAAAAAGTTAGTAAGCTTTGCATTGAAGCTTACTAATCTCTGAGCCAAACCTTCATCCAAACACTTTTTCTTCATCAATTCTCTACATCCAAACTTGTTCAATTGATTCTTGTGGTTGAATTGAAGCAAATTCTTGAAGTTGTTTTGATAATTCTCTAGATCTACCTTTGGTAAGTTGGATAATTCATCTTTCACAATGTGATCTCTTGTTGATCTTTGGGTTTGATTCTTTGAGCATTATTTTGTGATTCCAATGGTGTTATTTTCTCATAATTTGATGGAATTTTCGTGCTCAATTGGATCCATGATCATAAGGTGTTTGATGGAAAGTTTGAACAAGAAATTACCCTTTTAAAATGCTGTTTTTGCTACTATAACAGTGTGCAATCGATTGCAGTAACTGTGCAATCGATTGCACAGAAGCGTATCACACAATTTTTTTTGAAAATAACACTGTGTGCAATCGATTTCACAGTTAATGCAATCGACTGCACAGGGACAAAATGCACTTTTTTTGCCTTGTTTTGGGGCAGCTTTGATCCAAAATAACTTTTCTACTCACTCCTTTTGATTGTTGGTTTGGATTGCAATTTTAAATGTCCAATTTGTCTTTAAACTCAATGGACTTTGTGATGTAGATGAAGTTGGAGAAATGTTCATCAATTCAAATCTACCTAAGAGTGAGTTATTTAATTCATTTTTGGTGCTTTGGATTAATGATATGTTTAGTGCTTTAATCCATATAGAGGAGTGGTTGAATTTAAAGATGAAAGAATTTTGAAATGGTGATCCAAATTTTCTTATCATTCCCCTCCCTATTCATCTTATCCCTTTCTTTTTTAATTGTGCTACATGTTAAGGGATGGTGATCTCTATATCATTTATCCAAACATGAAGTACATAGATTGCTATTGACCGGCCTCAAAATAGATGTGACTTCTACATAATTCCACTTACGATTGCTTAACATAGCGCTAAATTTTGTCCCGATTCGAATAAATGATCATTCGTGGCCCAAACTTATGATTGAAAGCCCAAATATGTTAATTTGATCTCTTTGATCCAATAACCTTGAGATTCATTGTGTGGAGGCTTTGGTTCTACCAATCCTCTAATGGATCTACAACACCTTTGGTCAACGCGAATCACTTAAACATCGTTGATCATTACATGTTGCCTTGTGAGAATTCCAAAATGGATGATATACTTGACAAAAAGCAAATGAAACTTGTTGTGTGGAGGCTTTGGTTCTACCAATCCTCTAATGAGTTCCAAATGCAAGTTTCAAGATGGTCATCCAACTAACCACTAATTACTAACAATTAACTTTACTTTGCGCTTTTATTTTTATGCTTTATGTACCATTTACTTTAAGCATTTACATTTAATGCCATTTTTATTTTGCTCACTTAAGCATTTATTCTTATGCCACTTTTATTTTGCTCACTTGAGCATTTACTTTTATGTCATTTTTATTTTGCTCACTTGAGCTTTTCTTTCTTTTTAAAGACACCTAATAATCAACATGAACCATAAAAATCATTAATGATACTTGGACTACATGGTTACTATCCTTTGCATTATGGAGTGATGGACTTCTTGGACTTAGGATTAGAGACCTTGGCCTATCTTGGAGACTTTGTGACTTTATTTGATATTTTGTCTGGAGTTCTTGATGTTTACCTCAAGACATTGGGTTGTTTATTTGTTTGTTTTGTGTGCAGGTTATTGAGATTACGATCTTTGTTTGTAATCTGAAATTCACCCGTATACAACCGTTACTCTACCCAATTTTTGCGAAGACCTTAAACACTTGAAGTTTGGTTCTCTCAAGAGGTCTAGTATCTTTGCTTGCTTGGTTTCAATCCGAAGAATGGGAATTCTATATTGACTCATAATGTCAAGTATTGGCTTCTTGTTGGTTAGATGGTTCTTATCCCTAGCTTTTACCTTATGCTTTAGGATAGCCTCTTCTTCTCCTCCCATCTTCTTTAATTTCAAAAATCTTCTCCCTCCTTTTTAAAAAAAAAAACTCTTCTTGTTTTGAAACTTGAAACATTTACATAATAAACTTGGACTTATGTCCATGCATTTTCAAAACATTTTCATAAATAAATTTCAATCAATTTAATAATACCTTGACTTTTTTTTGCGAGAAGGCTAAAAGTCAATCAATCTCATTTCAAACCATTTTGCCACTTTGGCTTTTATCTTTAAACTTTTCTCAAAAGATTAGACTCTTGTCAATCCTTATTGTGATGCAAACAACTATACTTCTACAATATTTAGTGAAGTGAGATATTTTTCACTTGGGTGTTGAGTGAGGCATTGTGGATTTTAAAATCCAAGCCATATCCTCCACTTTGAGATGATGCAAATTCTCCTTTCTCATGATTGTGGGTAGTAAGTATGTTTTTCACACGGACAATTGCGATGATGTCTTATCTCATAAAATCAACCAACACACTTGTGTTTCAAATTTTTAAAAGAGGAACTACGTGTACCCTGATCCCCCATTGCATGAAAGGTGGTACGTCGGAACTAAAGGTTCGCAACCGCGGCGGGTTCAAAAATCATAAGAATATTTCTTTTCTCACCTCCACCATCCATTTTATATACAACACATTTTTATAGCCAAAATATACATATTTTTCAAAGAGGTTCCTGCGGAGTACCGTAGATGTTTAGGGTGCTAATACCTTCCCTTTGCATAACCAACCCCCTTACCTTGAATATTTCCCCCTCTTTTTAGGTTATTCACTCTTTTCCCATTCCTTTGGAAACAATAAAGCACGGTGGCGATTTTTATTTTGATTTGTATAAAGTCTAGTCAATCCAATGGCTTAGTCTTGCACATTTCTACCGCTACAGAAAAATGGCGACTTCACTGGGGACAGATTGACCTCTTGCTGGTCCATCCCTAAGTGGGTTGAGCATATCTTTGTTTATATCTGTATATGTGCTATTGTTGTTTATGTGTTATATTTTGTATATGTGTTTGTCTGGATTTTCCTGGTTTACAGGGTGCTTGGTGATTAATCATAAGTCCTATACCCGGACATGGGCAAACTTTAAGATAGGACGGGCGGTATAGTCATGTTAACTTTGAGGGAGTAATCCCAAAAAAGGAGGCATGAGATCCCCCACTCAGTGGAGGCCCCAATGACTGTAGTGTCGTTTACCGAGTAATCGGGAAGACGTACTGCTTTTGACCTGGGAGCCTGCTGAAGCTGAGGACCATAGATTACCTAACCCCTCTTGGACTTTTAGGTGTAGTGCAGAAGCTATGACGAAGTAATCCGGAAGTAGTTGTCATGCGATACTACGCTCGGACGAGTTTTTCTTGAGAATATTACTAATTACTGAGTTAATCGGGAAGTTGGTAATATCCGAAGGAAGGATGTAGACTCTGGGAACCTCTTAGAACCTTGTTCGGCAGGTGATAACTTTTTAGACCAACACCTTATGGGTAGTACCTTCGACCTCATGCTCGTGACGTTGAACCTATGAACCCTATATGTGTGATCTTGTGTGTGATTGTTGCATCATGCATCCATGCACTCATAAGCATCTTTTGAAAAAACAATATTTCAAGGGATTTAAAGGTTGACTATTTGTGAATATCTCAGGTAGTTTTAAACCATGGAATTTGGAAAGAGAAATAAAATCTTTATTACTTGGATGTTTGCAATGTGTCTATAAATCTTAAATTCCTTGAAATATTAAATAATAAAGTAAAAATAATCATGTGCATTGCATATCATGCATCATATTGAACATATTTCTTGCATTCATTATGCATATCCAGGTATCTTACCCAGCTTCTTTACTTCACTCAGCAAGTTGACTCATCACTACAACACTCGGGCTAATTTCAAAGAGAAGATGGAAAACATTAAGAAAGAGATCTTTGAACTCCACAAAGAGGTAACTACTTTGAAGGCTGGCATGGAGTATCTAACTGCTTTGGTTAAAACTTTGGTTGCTACCCAAGTCAATCCTTCTAGGAAGG
Source organism: Vicia faba (assembly GCA_948472305.1). Lineage (NCBI taxonomy): Eukaryota > Viridiplantae > Streptophyta > Magnoliopsida > Fabales > Fabaceae > Vicia > Vicia faba. The sequence goes on from OX451739.1 coordinate 1,190,063,652, forward strand.
AAGAAGAGATGGCAAAGGTCTTCACAGAAACTCTAAAATCATTCTTTCATGAGAAGGTGATGGTCAATACATCCAATGACTTCCCTGAAAAAGTAAATGTGGGAGTTCCTATAGAAGAGGATGTCCAAAAGGGGTGTTCATCTGAAGATGGTGTCTCAGCAAGTGGTGTGAAGAAGTTCGATAATAACTTTTCTAATAAGAGAACCAGAGGAAGAAACAATTATCGTCAGAATCAACATGTTCCTCCTGTCATCCCTGTGTTCAACTTACCTCCTGTTGCTCCAGTTTGTCAGCAGAATTAGCAAGTTCCTGATCAGAGGAAAAATCAATTTGATCCAATTCCAATGACCTATACAAAATTGTTTCCCATCCTGATGCAGAGAAATTTGGTTCAGACCCAACTTCCACCAAAGGTCCCTGAGAAGATGTCATGGTTCTACAAAGCTGATTTGACTTGTGCCTTTCAATAGGGAGCCCCGGGGTATAGCATCGAAAATTGTTATCCATTGAAAATTGAAGTTCAGAAGTTGGTCCGGAGTGGTATCTTGTCGTTTAAAGATATTTGTCTTGAAGTTCAAGTCAAGTCTTTGCCGAAGGACAAAGGTGATTGAAGAATGCCTTGGAGTTTAAGGATGATTAGCCTTCTCAATTTATTAGCATTTTTACTGCTTTCTCATTTGTAATTTTTTCTTGTTTATCATTGCACTGTTTGCATGTAAGAACTTGTTTACGTTTGAATGTTTAATCTTAATACGATGAGTATGTTTGTCTTGAAGAAATTCATTCGTTTCACTCGTATTTGTTTTCAATTTTAAATTGCTTTGTGATACCAACTTCTTACCCATTCTCTTGCCTAGGCAGAGATTGGGAGGAGGATGATGATATTAAAACACACATTCTCTGTCTGTAAGCTTTTGGATAAAACCCTGTTGACGATGTACATGCATTGTTTCAAATCCTCAAACACTGGAGATATAATGGAGTGAAACCCTCGTTAACCCCTTTGAGCCTTGAAGTAGGAGTTTCTTTTTCTATTAAAAAAACCCTCAATTTTTAACCTGGGGTAGGGTAGTGTTCAGTTAATTTGATCGAGCATTCAGAACTTATCAGGAGTGCGCATCTAAGGTTACAATAATGGTTATCCTTCAAAAGGTTGAGGGAATTCAAATCTGCACTGTTTAAATCTCCTCATATCAGTAGTGTGCTTCAAAAGAAGATGTTATCCCAATGGGTATTTCTTACATATCAGGTGATCAACAGATGACGATACAACAATGGTTATCTTTCATCTACCCAGAAATAGGGCAGTTACAATTCTTCCAACTAGTCACAAATGACTTGAAGTCACACAACATGTTCAAAAAGAAAAATAAAAAATGATATGAATAAAAAAAATATGATGAAAAATAAAGAGACAAAAAGCCCCGCTAAGTCGGAACTTGAAAAAAACAAGTCGCTTAGGCAAAAGTCAGGGCATCCCGCTGCACTTTAGAGTCAAAGTCAAAAGGAATTTGTCCAGAAGGAAAGGAAGACATGGAAATCCTAAAATGCAATAAAGGATTACAATGTGAAATCCTCAGCAAAGAACATAGTCGCGTGACAAGAAACCCAAAAGAAACAGGAATGAGTGACTTGCATGTCCAAAGGAAACCTTGTTTGATTCCTCAACCGTCTCGAAATTTCTTTTGAGAGATGAATGTTCATGTCAAGTTAACTGAACTTAGGACCGAAGAACATCATGAAGGAGGTTGGCACCAAATATTTTTGAGCCTTAAATCTTTTTTTCTAAAACCATGAACCAGGCCACGTTACAACCCTTAAAAGTCCTAATTGAAACATGGTTTATTTCGAAAGCATACTCCAATGAAATAGTGTTCCCTGACTCCCATTAACTTTGCTAAATTATTGTGATTGGTATCATATTTCTTTTGTTATCTTTCGTACAAAAAATCCATGTCGCGTCCTGGTTAATGATTCACTCACAAGGTTTTGCGACATTCTTTTCAAATAAAATCTTCAAGACTTACATAATTGTTGCATTAGAATTTTCATTCTTAGAATAAACATTTTCTGCTTGTAAAACAACTGCTTGATATCATGAAAGTTTACATTTGAGTATCAGTAAAAGGCATGTTGCCGAGAAGAGTTGTGGAGCAAAGAGGATGTAACATTCATCCAATCTAGGGCAGTTATGTCAAGATTCAACAAATCTCTAGAAGTCATTTAATCAGAAAGGTTATCCTAAAAGCATGTAGCTAAGGGAAAGTTATGAAAGTTACCTTGATCATCCTGGTAAGCTTGAGACACCAGATTGGTTTCCAGGGGCATATCCAAATTTCGTCAAGATAGTTTCTATGTATACCCCAAGCTGAGAACCTTCCTCAAGTTGTGTTATGATGTTGGGTTCATAATCCCATTTTTCCAGTCTTGTCACAGGCTTCTCCAGCTGAGTGTGATTCTTTCCCTAGCCAGGTGGTGATCAAGCGGAGATTAAAAAGATCGATGAAGCCTTTTATCATTTGATGGAGTTCTTTCTCCCTTTTTATTGACATGGAATCTCTTGTAGAGCAGTGCTTTCTCCTGTTACAACATTATTGTTGTTATGTGTTTCCCAAGTAGCTAGACAAGGGCAGTATATTTTCTAAAGAAGTGTTGAGACAGTTGTCAACTTTTCTGGGTTTTCTCTCACCAAGTGTTGAGTTTGATTTAAAATCCCCATAATTTTGACTTCTTACTGTAGTGTTAACTTCTTGGTTCCCCATGAAGGTTTTCTCAGGCCATTTTCGCTGAAATGTGCGTGATTTTTTGTATATTAAAGACGATACCAGTGGGTACAAGGTACAATGTTAGGTTTGTGATCCCATTATCCCCGGCCAAGTCTTGGTTCGCTTTTGATTTTGGGTTTGCATAGTCGGAAGCCTCTGTCCCAGATTCCCCAGCGAATTTTTCCCTCATATGATGAAAGGTTTTATTCCCTTGGTGTACTAAGATATCGCTCTTTTTGCAGTATTGGCATTAGTGTTGACTTCTTGATTTCCCAGGAAGACTATACAAGGGCATATTTTGTCGGAATAAGTTTGTATGATAGGAATACTCAATCCAATATACTCCAGTGAAGGCCTCGTTTATTTGATAGAAGTCCTTTCTCCCCAAAGAAGATGGTGCAATAATTACTCTCGAAGAACGCATATCTCTGGTTTCCCCAGTGAAGAACGTATCTTGGTTTCCCCTCGATGATATGGTTTTGACCTCCCCATTGAAGTCAGCATGAAGTCCCCAGTAGATGTCTCGATGTTGAAGCTTGGTCTCCCTTAGTGAAGTCCGTATGTTTTTCTTCCTTCAAAGTGGGCCTGAATTCCCCAGTGAATGTTTTGACAATTTGGTTTCCATATGCCTTATTCAAGATCAGTTTTGCAATATCCAGAAGAAGTGCGAACCGTGAAAATTTTTTGTTTCCCCATTGAAGTCTGTGTGTTATTCCCTGGGAAGGTTATCCTAGAGCATCTCTCGTTGGAATGAGTATTCATGATGAAAAGTTTTCAATCCTCAGTTTGTTTTCTCCAGGGAAGTGGGTTTGAATTCCTCAGTGAGGTTTGGTTGTCTCGGCGTCAATCTGCTTTATTTGAGACTAGTTTTGCAATCTTCAGTAGGCATGTTGCTTTTGAAAAAGCTGATTTCTCCAATGAAACCGGAAGAAAGATGTTCTATCCCGGTATCCGTTTGATTTAGCTACATCTGGATTATGTTTCTCCTCAGTGAAGTTAGGACAGGCATTAGGTTTGGTTTCCGCAGTTTCTTTTACCTTTCTTGGATTGATCTTTCTGGTTGAAGTTTAGCCCAATGTTGTTGGTACCCGAGACAGTTTTTGTTTGTTTGTGCTGATTATGTATCCTTTTACCAGCATATGCACAATATCACTCATACATTTATACATACATCATACATAGTTGAATTTACCAAATCATTGCTCATTTGCATTCATTAATTTTATTTTGTTGACATATTACCCTGTTTTACAGAATTGTGTTGTCCTCTCTCCAATAGAGTGTCAGCCTTAAGCAGCAAATATACATTCTTTCAACTTACCCACTGAGTTATCCCTCGTGGAAGATTTTTGCTTCAACCTTCCTGTACAGCTCTTTGTCTGGATGGATTTGATGTTCCCTATTGAGTTTTTTTCTCAAAGAATGTATTACGGTTGCCTGTTTCATTCCAGTTCATTTCGGGTTTGAATATGTGATCTCCAACAATATTATTACTTTGGATTTTTGAAAGCTTTGAGCCCTGGTTTGAGAATGTGCATTTTTTTGGCACGAGAATACTTTATCTCCTCAGCAAGAATAACGTGGCATTTCCCCAAGAAGTCATATCTCTCCCCAGGAAGCCATATTTCTATCTCCAGAAAGTCATTTCTCTTTGCAAAACCCCTTGACAATATGTGGATGTCTCTTTATTTGAGATAAGTTTGCATATTACCCTTTCCAGGCAGAGTGCATTGGTTAAAGAAGAAGTTGAGACCCGTTCCAGGTAAAATACCAGAATTTTGGGGAAAACTTATGATATTTAAATCTACCTTCAACTATTGAGTTGGTAGTTTACGGTCATCTGTGAGTCGGTATATCTTTATCTTCTACCTTCAACTATTGAGTTGGTAGTTTACCGTCATCTGTGAGTCGGTATCTTTTTTCTACCTTCAACTATTGAGTTGGTAGTTTACCATCATCTGTGAGTCGGTATATCTTTTTCTCTCTACCTTCAACTATTGAGTTGGTAGTTCACCGTCATCTGTGAGTCGGTATCTTTTTGATCTTCTACCTTCAACTATTGAGTTGGTAGTTCACCGTCATCTGTGAGTCGGTATATCTTTTTGATCTTCTACCTTCAACTATTGAGTTGGTAGTTTACCGTCATTTGTGAGTCAGTATATCTTTATCTTCTACCTTCAACTATTGAGTTGGTAGTTTACCGTCATCTGTGAGTCGGTATATTTTGATCTTCTACCTTTAACTATTGAGTTGGATTTTACCGTCATCTGTGAGTCTGTATATTTTGATCATCTACCTTCAACTATTGAGTTGGTAGTTCACCGTCATCTGTGATTCGGTATCTTTTTGATCTTCTACCTCCAACTATTGAGCTGGTAGTTTACCGTCATCTGTGAGTCGGTATCTTTTTTATCTTCTACCTTCAACTATTGAGTTGGTATTTCACTGTCATCTGTGAGTCGGTATATTTTTCTCTCTACCTCCAACTATTGAGCTGGTAGTTTACCTTCATCTATTGAGTTGGTATTTCACCGTCATATGTGAGTCAGTATCTTTTTGATCTTCTACCTTCAACTATAGAGTTGGTAGTTTACTGTCATCTGTGAGCCGGTATCATATTACTTTTCTACCTTCATCCATTGAGTTGGTAGTTCACAGTTATCTGTCAATCGTTACCATTCTTTACTTTTTCCTCAATATTTGAGCTGATGCTACCTTATCCCTTCTTTGGGTTTTACACCAATAAAGTCATGTCTTTTGTTAACCAGTGATTTATTTTCCTGGTGGGGTTGCTCCTTTGTTTCTTCATTTTTGGTGGCATCCCGAGTGATACTTTGCGTCTCTTTTGTTCTGTTCATATGCATTCATAATCATAAGCATTGCGTGGCATCTTAGAGACAAAAATAGGGCTCATTTTATATTTAAGTATCTTCAATCGCATCGACACGAAGATTTTTAACCTTCGTATCTCCGGATAGAAGACACTTAAATAAGGGCAGCTGTTGTACCCCAATTTTTGCCCCTAAGATTCCTCTATCATATCATATCAACTCGATCATAACAAATCACATCAGGGTTGGTTCTTCCTCTTTTTCTATCTCATATCTTTAAGTTTGCTCTTGAGGAATCTCCAAGCACATTGATTGTGTGTTTTGTATATGTGTTATTGACTAACTTCTAATCAAAATACAAAAAAATATTTGTCTTTGTCTTTGTATATTTTTGTTTTGTAGGTACTAAGTCGAAGCATCTGACAAATAAGGATTTCTGGTGTTATTTTCCTAAAATCTCTATTTGCAAAGAAAAAGAATTAAAAAATTTTCATTTTTTTCACTGATGCAATTGATTGCTCTTAAAGTGCAATCGATTGCACATAGTGTATTTTGTGCCATTTTTGAAAAAATACACTGTGCAATCTATTTGCACTGTAGTGCAATCGATTGCACAACGTGAAAATTTGAAAAAAATCAGCATTTTAAACTTGTCAAATTTTGGCTCCAATTTTCCTTCACTTTTGAAAGATGTATCATTAATTCAAATTTTAGTGCCAATCTTTCATTTTTAAAAAGAATTATCATTAATTCAAATTTTGGCTCTAATATTTGAAAGAATTATCATTAATTCAAATTTTGGCTCTAATTTTTGAAAGAGTTATCATCAATTCAAATTTTGGCTCCAAGAATCAATTACCAAATTACCACTAATCCCAATCCTAAACCTCTATAAATAGAGCTCTCATTTCATTCAAATGACAAGCTTTTGATAGCCAAATCCACCTTGCTAAAAAATCTCTCAATTCTCTCCATCTACCAAATTCACTCAAAGCTCCATTTTCAAAAAGTTAGTAAGCTTTGCATTGAAGCTTACTAATATTTGAGCCAAACCTTCATCCAAACACTTTTTCTTCATCAATTCTCTACATCCAAGCTTGGTCAATTGATTCTTGTGGTTGAATTGAAGCAAATTCTTGAAGTTGTTTTGATAATTCTCTAGATCTACCTTTGGTAAGTTGGATAATTCATCTTTCACAATGTGATCGCTTGTTGATCTTTGGGTTTGATTATTTGAGCATTATTTTGTGATTCCAATGGTGTTATTTTCTCATAATTTGATGGAATTTTCGTGCTCAATTGGATCCATGATCATAAGGTGTTTGATGGAAAGTTTGAACAAGAAATTGCCCTTTTAAAATGTTGTTTTTGCTACTGTAACAGTGTGCAATCGATTGCAGTAACTGTGCAATCGATTGCACAGAAGCGTTTCACACAATTTTTTTTGAAAATAACACTGTGTGCAATTGATTACACAGTTACTGCAATCGACTGCACAGGGATAGAATGCACTTTTTTTGCCTTGTTTTGGGGCAGCTTTGATCCAAAATGACTTTTCTACTCACTCCTTTTGATTGTTGGTTTGGATTGCAATTTTAAATGTCCAATTTGTCTTTAAACTCAATGGACTTTGTGATGTAGATGAAGTTGGATAAATGTTCATCAATTCAAATCTACCTAAAAGTGAGTTATTTAATTCATTTTTTGTGCTTTGGATTAATGATATGTTTAGTGCTTTAATCCATCTAGAGGAGTGGTTGAATTTAAAGATGAAAGAATTTTGAAATGGTGATCCAAATTAGCTTATCATTCCCCTCCCTCTTCATCTTATCCATTTCTTTTTTAATTGTGCTACATGTTAAGGGATGGTGATCTCTATATCATTTATCCAAACAAGAAGTACATAGATTGCTATTGACCGGCCTCAAAATAGGCGTGACTTCTACATAAGTCCACTTACGATTGCTTAACATAGCGCTAAATTTTGTCCCGATTCGAATAAATGATCATTCGTGGCCTAAACTTATGATTGCAAGCCCAAGTATGTTAGTTTGATCTCTTTGATCCAATAACCTTGAGATTCATTGTGTGGAGGCTTTGGTTCTACCAATCCTCTAATGGATCTACAACACCTTTGGTCAACGCGGATCACTTAAACATCATTGATCATTACATGTTGCCTTGTGAGAATTCCAAAATGGATGATATACTTGACAAAAAGCAAATGTAACTTGTTGTGTGGAGGCTTTGGTTCTACCAATCCTCTAATGAGTTCCAAATGCAAGTTTCAAGATGGTCATCCAACTAATCACTAATTACTAACAATTAACTTTACTTTACGCTTTTATTTTTATGCTTTATGTACCATTTACTTTAAGCATTTACATTTAATGCCATTTTTATTTTACTCACTTGAGCATTTATTCTTATGCCATTTTTATTTTGCTCACTTGAACATTTACTTTTATGTCATTTTTATTTTGCTCACTTGAGCTTTTCTTTCTTTTTAAAGACACCTAATAATCAACATGAACCATAAAAATCATTAATGATACTTGGACTACATGGTTACTATCCTTTGCATTATGGAGTGATGGACTTCTTGGACTTAGGATTAGAGACCTTGGCCTATCTTGGAGACTTTGTGACTTTATTTGATATTTTGTATGGAGTTCTTGAGGTTTACCTCAAGACATTGGGTTGTTTGTTTGTTTTGTGTGCAGGTTATTGAGATTACGATCTTTGTTTGTAATCTGGAATTCACCCGTATACAGCCGTTACTCTGCCCAATTTTTGCGAAGACCTTAAACACTTGAAGTTTGGTTCTCTCAAGAGGTCTAGTATCTTTGCTTGCTTGGTTTCAATTCGAAGAATGGGAATTATATATTGACTCATAATGTCAAGTATTGGCTTCTTGTTGGTTAGATGGTTCTTATCCCTAGCTTTTACCTTATGCTTTAGGATAGCCTCTTCTTCTCCTCCCATCTTCTTTAATTTCAAAAATCTTCTCCCTCCTTTAAAAAAAAAAACTCTTCTTGTTTTGAAACTTGAAACATTTTCATAATAAACTTGGACTTATGTCCATGCATTTTCAAAACATTTTCATAAATAAATTTCAATCAATTTAATAATACCTTGACTTTTTTTTTGTGATAAGGCTAAAAGTCAATCAATCTCATTTCAAACCATTTTGCCACTTTGGCTTTTATCTTTAAACTTTTCTCAAAAGATTAGACTCTTGTCAATCCTTTTAGTGATGCAAACAACTATACTTCTACAATATGTAGTGAAGTGAGATATTTTTCACTTGGTTGTTGAGTGAGGCATTGTGGATTTTAAAATCCAAGCCATTTCCTCCACTTTGAGATGATGCAAATTCTCCTTTCTCATGATTGTGGGTAGTAAGTATGTTTTTCACACGGACAATTGCGATGATGTCTTATCTCATAAAATCAACCAACACACTTGTGTTTCAAATTTTTAAAAGAGGAACTACGTGTACCCTGATCCCCTATTGCATGAAAGGTGGTACGTAGGCACTAAAGGTTCGCAACCGCGGCGGGTGCAAAAATCATAAAAATATTTCTTTTCTCACCTCCACCATCCATTTTATATACAACACATTTTTATAGCCAAAATATACAGATTTTTCAAAGAGGTTCCTGCGGAGTACCGCTGATGTTTAGGGTGCTAATACCTTCCCTTTGCATAACCAACCCCCTTACCTTGAATCTTTCCCCCTCTTTTTGGGTTATTCTCTCTTTTCCCATTCCTTTGGAAACAATAAAGCGCGGTGGCGATTTTTATTTTGATTTGTATAAAGTCTAGTCAATCCAATGGCTTAGTCTTGCACATTTCTACCGCTACACAAGTGTATTGCCATGGGGAGCTCCAGTGTTGCTAGTAAAGAAGAAGGATGGAAGTATGAGGCTTTGTGTTGATTATAGGCAATTGAATAAAGTAATCTTTAATAACAAGTATCCGCTTCCGAGAATTGATGACTTGATGGATCAATTGGTGGATGCTCGTGTGTTTAGCAAGATTAATTTGAGGTTGGATTATCATCAGATTAAAGTGAAGGATGAAGATATCCATAAGACGGCTTTCAAAATGCATTATCGACATTATGAGTATTAGGTGATGCCTTTCGGTGTTACTAATGTGTCGGGAGTACTCATGGAGTACATGAACCATATCTTTCATACTTATTTGGATCGGTTTATAGTGGTGTTCATTTATGACATTTTGATTTACTCTAAATCAGAAGAAGACCATGCAGGACACTTAAGAATAGTATTGCAAGTTTTGAAAGAGAAGAAGTTGTATACAAAGTTGTCTAAGTGTGAATTTTTGGTTAAGGTAGATTATTTTTCTTGGTTATGTCATCTCAGGTAGTGGCATTGTTGTAGATCCATCTAAAGTAGATGTTGTGTTGCAATGGGAAACTCCAAAGTCGGCTACCTAGATTAGAAGTTTTATTAGCTAGTTAGTATCGAAGGTTTATCGAAGGTTTTTCTAAGTTGGTACTTATGCTGACTATGTTGACTTGTAAAGGTAGAGCTTTTGTGCGGGATGTTCAGTGTGAAGAAAGTTTTACAGAATTGAAGAAAAGATTGACATCGGCTCCGATTTTGACATTACCTAATTCTGAAGAACCTTTTGTGGTATATTGTGATGGTTCTAAGATGGGCTTAGGAGGTGTGCTTATGCAGAATGAAAAGGTAGTTGCATATACGTCAAGGCAGTTGAGGACTCATGAAAAGAACTATCCTACACATGATTTAGAGCTTGTTGTAGTTGTTTTTATACTGAAGATTTGGAGACACTACCACTATGGTTCTAGATTTGAAGTATTTAGTGACCATAAGAGTCTAAGATATCTATTTGATCAGAAAGATTTGAACATGAGACAATGAAGATGGTTGGAGTTGTAAAAGGATTATGATTTCAGTTTGAATTATCATCCAGGTAAGGATAATGTAGTGGTCGATGCTTTTAATCCGAAAGACCCTACATATATCGGGAATGATGTTTAAAAAATTGGAATTAATTGAACAGTTTAGAGATATGAGTTTAGTCTACGAGATGACACCGCAGAGTGTTATGTTGGGAATGTTGAAGATTAATAATGATTTCTTAGACAACACCAGATAAGCTTAGAAATTAGATGTGAAATTGGTAGATTTGATGGTTGGGATCAATCATTTTGAGAATAATGATTTCAAGTTAGATGCGCAAGGTGTATTGAGATTCCGCAATTGAATTTGTATTCTTGACGATTTAGAAATGAAAAGAGCAATTCTTGAGGAAAGTCATAGAAGTAGTTTTAGTATTCCTCGGGGAGGTACAAAAATGTATCAAGACTTAAGGAATTTTTTTTATGGCCTGGGATGATGCGTGATATGGCGCAGTTTGTGTATGCATGTTTAACTTGTCAGAAGTCAAAAGTTGAACATCAGAAGTCTGCAGGGTTGATGCAACCGTTAAAAGTTCCAGAATGGAAATGGGATGGCATTTTAATGGACTTTGTGACAAAATTACATAATACTTCAAGGGGACATGATTCAATTTGGGTAATTGTTGAAAGGCTTACCAAGTCGGCTCATTTTATTCCTATTAACATCTGTTTTCCAGTATTAAAGTTGGCGGAGATTTACACTAGTGTAATTCTGAACTTGCACTGTATTCCTTTGTGTATTATTTCAGATAGAGATCCAAGGTTCACTTCTGATTTTTGGAAGAGTCTGCAAGAGGCTTTGGGTTCTAAGTTTAGGTTGAGTTTAGTGTATCATCCTCAGACGGATGGTCAGACAGAGAGGACTATTCAGTCGTTGGAGGATTTGTCGAGGGCATGTGTTCTGGAGCAGGGAGGTTTGTGGGACACTGATCTTCCATTTATAGAGTTCACTTATAATAACAGTTACCATTATATTATTAGAATGGAACCTTTTGAAGCGTTGTATGGTCGAAGATGTATAACTCCTTTATGTTGGCACGAATCGGAAGAGAGTGTAGTACTTGGACTTGAAATTATTCGAGAAACCACTAAGAAGCTAAAGTTGATTCGAGAAAAGATGAAAACTTCCTAAAGTAGACATAAGAGTTATCATGAAAAGCGAAGGAAATATTTAGAATTTCAAGAGGGTGACCATATGTTTTTTAGAGTCACGCCTATGACTGGTGTTGGGAGAGCATTGAAGTCTAAGAAGCTCTCCTCGTTTTATTGGTCCGTATTACATTTCGGATAAAGTTGGTACTGTTGCTTATAGAGTGGATTTACCGCCTAATCTTTCGAATTTGCATGATGTGTTTCATGTGTCACAACTCCCGAAGTATATTTCAGATCCATCTCCTGTGATTCATATGGGTGCTGTTCAAGTACGGGATAATCTTACGGTGGAGATGATGCTTGTACGGATTGTGGATCATGAAATGAAAACTCTAAGAGGAAAAGATATTTCTTTGGTGAAACTAGTCTGGTTAGGAGCTGCCAGAGAAAGCATGACATGGGAGTTGGAAAGCAAGATGCAGGAATCCTATCCCGAGTTGTTTGAACAAAGTAAATTTTCGAGGATGAAAATATTCTAAGTGGGGGAGAGTTGTAACGGCTGATTGGTTTAATTAATTATTTAATTAGATATTTTCGATTAATTTCAAATTATTTGTTGAAATATCGTGTTATGTCGGTATAATTTGTGGTGTTGTTATTAGTCAGTTAAATTAAGTTACTTAATAATATTAATAAATAATATTAGAAAGTATAGAATATTAGTAGAATATTAGTTTGACCTATTTTGATGGTTAGAAGTAGTAATAGGTGGGGTGTGTAAGTTGAGCCCATTAGGAATAATAATATTATTATTAGGTTTAGTTATAATAATAAGAAATTGGGTTAATTAGAAAGATTAAGAAAGTCTTGGAGCAGTAATGTAGGAAGTTGCAGAGAACAGGAACAAGGAAAAGAGGCAAAGCTAGGTTCAATCAGATAATTGTAGAGCGACTTTCAATCCGAGGTAAGGGTGGGGTTCTGACTCTATAACGAGAATTATGGTGAATAGCATGTGGGAACTGGGTCGTATAAAATTGTTGTTGTGCGTGTATATTTGTTGTGGTTGCTTCTGAGATTCCTGAAATTGTTTTACTCTCAATGAATCTGTTGTTGGAAAATAATCATATGTTAATGTTGGTATAAGGATTATGTTGTTTGATTATATGTTTTGTTGGTTTGGGTTTTGAGAAACTTTTAATCGAAGGAAATAAATGAAATCAAAATAAATGAAATCTATGGACATGTATAGTTTCAGGGCAATGATGTCTACATTTTATCTTCACAAATGTAAGCCTAACAATGCCTAAATATGAAGATAGAAGTTCAAGAAAAATACCTCAAAACTGGAAATCATGAAATGGATTTGAGCTTGTTTCAAGAAGTAGTGATGATCAAGCTAGCTTCCTCAAGTCCTCAGGAAGCTAATGCAATGGCTGGCTTGAACTGAAGGTGGCTGGAATGGTCTGGAGAAGTCCAATTGTGATGCTATGTTTTTGAACTTGGAAATGGATGGAGATGGTGTTACAGTCGTGTAACAGGGATAAGGATGGCTTATGTATGATGTTTGGAAGTTTTTGGAAGCAAAAGGCCAAGAAACGCACGAGTGAAATGGAAGTTTGAAGTTCTTGGTCAGAATATGCAACAATGGTGGTTTGTGATACAATCCTGAGTTTTGGCTAGTTTTGGAGCTTGTGTATTCGTGTGTTCTCTTGCAAATAGTATCTCTATTTATGGAGGAAACATTTTGAGGTTTGAAATGGTCAGAAACAAAGAATCACATGTTATGAGTTTTTGACTTGTTTTTGAAGTTATCTTGACAAACATGGTTTCAATGCAAGGTACATGTCTTGTAGGGTGGCTAGCAACTTTAAACATGTTTGTTCTGAGTTTATAGAGCATGCTTGTGCATAAATAACAAGTGCAGAGCTCCATATAAGTTGACTTTGTGATTAAAGTCACTTTTCAAGAATAGTAATGGTGCCTTTCTTCCAAAAATGGAAATGCAACTTGGATAATGATTCAAATGCTCGGACAATGGCTCCATATGTTGTGAAAACATTTAATTAAGGAGTGAATTGAAAGTTTGAAGCCCGCAAAGTGAAGATTATGCAGCATGGCTATGGATTTGAATTTTTGTTCATCATGAAATGACTTGTAATTTAAGTTTGAAAACCCTAACTTTATCTCTTCGATTCTCCTTGCTCACAAATGATCTCAAGGAGTTATTAGACATTTTGGGAAGCTTGTAATGTGATATATAACCCCTCTTTGAATCACATTTGAAAATTCCCCTTGGAACTATATGAAAAAGTGCCATGAAGTTAGGTCAAAATCCTGCCTAAACTAGGGCAAAATTTCACTAAGTGTTCAATTTCAAGACCATGACTTGATGAATCAATAACTTGATATCCAAAACTTTTTAGGAGAAGTTGTGTAAAGAAATGTTATAGATATAATGGAGATCTACAACTTTCATGTTGAAAGTTTCTTCTGAATCCTCTTGCATCATGGTGAAAAATTTGCTCAAAGTTGTGAAAAAACATGAAGTTTTAAACACTTAGAAAAATTTCTAAGTTAGAAAACTTTGACTTTTCAAAATGAAATCTTGACTTTTTGATTTCTTGATGAATAAGTTTCATATTTTGACATGTTTTGATAAATTGTGATCTTTGGCATTGGATTTTGACCAAAAAGTCAAAGTTTGACTTTTCAGTGTACAATTGACTTTTGATCAGTTGACTGAAAATTCACTATCAATCCAATTGATCTTGAGAAATGTTTTAGGTCATGCCATTAGGTAAAAATGATGAAATTGAACTCTTGAGATCATGATTCAAACCAATTGATTATTTGCTAGGTCAAAAATCATAAATTGCCCCTTCTCAGTCAAAACCCTAATTTTGACCATTTTTCCCTTTTGACTGTTTGATCAAAGTTCTTGAAGAATTATGGTCCAAAATTGATCAAATGATACATATGAATTTATAATGTTGATGTGGACAAAAAATTTTAAAGTTTGACTATAAATTGGCCAAAGTTGACTATTTCCCTAATACAGTTGATTTTTAGGTCAACTACTCAATTGACTGAGCAAAAGTGTGATCCAAGGCTTGAAACTTGACATGAGTAATCTTGGGGGTCCATAATGATCCATGAAAGTCATATGAGGAATTGAAAGTTCAATTATCCTTGTGCAATCTCAAACCCTAATTTTGGGTCATCGGTGCTTAAAGAGGTCTCTTGAGTTGATCAACCCTAGTGTAGTCTTGAACCAAGAGAGATCTTTGTGAGAAAATATATGATAAATGAGAGAGAAAATTTTGGGGTACAACAGCTTCCGCTGTTCAATCTTCTTAAACCTGAAGAGTTAGATTGGCGGATTTGCCACTCGTGACTTGAAGGTGGAAGATGATTGGACACTGGAGTGTCCAGAAATTTGCACTCGAGGATGTGGTGGTTGATGGTGTAGGGGATGGGCTTAAAGATGCCATTTGGAGAGGTGATGGAAAGTTGTTGGAGATGGGCTTGTAGATGCCATCCAAAAATGATTGCTGAACCATATCTACAAACTGAATCTGAATGAGTATCAGAATGGAATCCGTATCTGGAGCGTATTTGAAAGCTGAATCTGAATGAGTATCAGAATGGAGTCTGTATCTAGAGTGTATCTGTACTATATCTGAAAGCTGAATCTGAATGAGTATCAGAATGGCGTCCATATCTGGAGCGTATCTGAACTGTATCTAAAGGCTGAATCTGCATGAGTATCAAAATGGCGTCTGTGTCTGGAGCGTATCTAGATTGTATCTTAGAGTTTAATCCATGTAGGATTGCTTTATCTGGTCATGTAGATAATTGTCCTGGCTTATCTCAGGTATCAATCTCTGACCTTTTGGAAAATTGTTGATAATAGCCATCTACTGACTGATCTTTCCTGAATAGTTGAAAGATTAGTTGTATGCAATGTCATGATGTATGAAATGCATTGTATAATGATTTTATCGATAAAATGGATGAGATTATGTTGTATGCATTTGTGTTGTCAATGTAATGATGTATAGATGCGATGTATAAGCATATAAGCTATGTTGATGTAACACTGTTGGATTAGGGAAAATAAATCCCCGACTTCTGTTGGGGACGTGGATGTAAGTCTTCATGTTTTGAAGTGTTGATGAGTTGATGAGCTCCTATTTGTTAGAGAAATAAACTCTGTTGTAAGGGAAACGCCGTGTATGGCCTGTGAAATCTGTTGGGGAATCCTGAGAAATTGGACGACTTTTACTGGGGAGTGATAACTGGAAGTTTTATTCGGCTGGGGATTAAGCTGCACACCATGGGGAATTTTATGGAATAGTCTAAAGATATTATCCTATTTCTTAAAGCCATTAGCGATTGTCTTTCTATTTTTCTCATTTGTAAACAGTAGTTACGTTCAAATGCATATGTTCAAAAATAAATCATTGGGCGTTTTTGTAAACAAAACACATAAAATAAAGAAAAAACAGATAGTTTTGCACTTTCAAAGGAGTATCTTTGTATTAACTTGAATACGTTTTTTGTACAATGAGAATGTCGTCATAAAAAATGAAAATTTGATACAAAGAAAAGATAGTTATATGCAATAATCCCATGGGGTTCCCATTCTGCTATAGCCTTCGTGTCTCTGAGCGTCTTGTCCACTTGCTGCCTTGTTCGAAGTTGATTGGATTGATCAGAACCGCTGAGTTTCTCAGTCGAAGCCAAAGGTTGTCCATAAGGTGATCAATGGGACATAGTCACACGCTTTAATCCCTAACTTTTTCCTGGACCGCCCTTTCGGGTTTTCAGTCCACCAGGATACCCTTTTTTGCCCAAGTCGCCCTTTCGGGTTTTCAACTTGCTGGGTGTACAATTTTTTTTGTTTTATCCCTAATTTTTTCCCGAACCTTTTTTGTTCACCGGGATGCCCTTGTTTTGCCTAGGTGTGTCAACCTAGCGGGTCTCTTATGCATAGTATCTTTTGACTATCTCAGTGTTCATAGGGTGTGGCAGGTCATCGCCATCCATAGTGGTCAAGATCATTGCTCCACAAGAGAATATGCTTTTGATCACAAATGGTCCTTCATATGTAGGAGTCCATTTTCCCCTAGGATCATCTTGTGGCAGTATGATGCGCTTTATCACCAAATCCCCGACTTGATACACTTGGCGTCTGACCTTTTTGTTGAAAGCCTTGATCATCCGTTTTTGATACATTTGACCATGATAGACAATAGTAAGCCTTTTCTCATCAATCAAGTTTAGTTGATCAAGTCGAGTTTGGATCCAATTGTCTTCACTCAACCCTGCATCCTTCATAATTCTCAGAGAGGGGATCTGGACCTCAATAGGGAAGACATCCTCCATGCCGTATACCGGAGAATAGGGTGTTGCCTGGTTGATGTTCATGTCGTGGTACGATAACCGTGGAGAGCGAATGGTAGCATCTCATGCCAATCTTTGTACGTGACTGTCATTTTATGTATGATTTTTTTGATGTTCTTATTTGCGGCTTCAACAACACCATTCATCTTTGGCCGATAAGAGGAAGAATTGTGGTGCTGGATCTTGAACCGCGCACACAGTATGGTGATCATAGTGTTGTTGAGATTCGTACCATTGTCAATGATGATCCTTTCTGGGATATCGTACCGACAAATGAGATTCTGTTTGATGAACCGGGCAACAACATTCTTGGTGACAGAAGCGAAAGAAGCCGCCTCAACCCACTTTGTGAAGTAGTCAATGGCCACCAAGATGAAGAGGTGTCCATTAGAGGACGCGTGATTGGTTTCTCCAATCATATCAAGGCCCCACATCACGAATGGCCAGGGAGCCGTCAAGACATTCAGAGGAAATGGAGGTACATGCACTTTATCAGCATAGATCTGACACTTATAGGAAGTTCGAGAGTGTCGATAGAAATCTGCTTCCATGGTAGTCCAATAATAACATGCCCGTAGGATCTTCTTTGCCATCGTATGCCCACTGGAATGGGTGCCAAAAGTGCCTTCATGTAGGTCAGCCATGATCTTTTCTGCCTCAAACTTGTCTATGCAACGAAGCAAAATAGAGTCGTGGTTACGTTTGTAGAGGATGCCATTACTAAGGAAAAACATAGCAGAGAATCTCCTTAGGAACTTATTATCATTGACTGAAGTTCCTTCCGAATACTCTTGAGCCTCAAGATACCTCTTGACTTCGTGAAACCAAGGCCGGTTCACTACTTCTTTAGTATTGATCTCGTGACAGTGAGCTGGTTCATCCATTCGTTCAGTGATGATCTGGGGAGCCTCGTTGTCCCATTTAAGTTTAAACATGGATGACATTGTGGCTAGCGCATCCTCTAGTTGATTTTCTTCTCGCGGGAAATGCTCGAAGGTAATCTTATCAAAGTATGGGATTAATGTCAACACATGTTCTTTGTAAGGGATAAGGTTAGGGTGATTTGTGTCCCATTCTCCTTTGATCAGGCTGATGACCAAAGCTGAATCTCCGAATACACTTAAAGACTTGATCCCCAAATCTATGGCGGCTTTGAGACCAAAAATGCACGCTTCATATTCTGCCATGTTATTCATACAGTTAAAGCAGAGTCTTGCAGTGAAGGGAGTGTGACATCCTTCAGGGGATATGAGTACAACACCTATACCATTGCTGAGTGCGTTGGACGCCTCATCAAAACCCAGGGTCCATCGGGATCCTTGTTCAGGTCCGTCATATGGTCTGAGTTCTTCACAGTTGTTTACCATCATGATGTCTTCATCTGGGAATTCGAACTTCATGGACTGGTAGTCATCCACAGCTTGATGAGCAAGGTGATCAACTAGTACACTGCCCTTTACTGCTTTTTGGGTAGTATACTGAATGTCATATTCCGTCAGGATCATCTTCCATCTTGCTATTCTCCCAAAGAGGGCAGGCTTCTCGAATATGTATTTTATTGGACCCATCTTGGATATCAATAAGGTAGTATGGGTCAGCATATACTGTCTTAGTCAGCGAGCAGCCCATGCCAGAGCACATCAAGTTTTCTCAAGGAGTGAGTATCTTGTTTCACAGTCAGTAAAATTTTTGCTCAGGTAATAAATAACATGCTCTTTTCGGCTAGACTTGTCATGCTGCCCCAACACACACCCCATTGAATTTTCCAAAATAGTTAGATACATGATCAAGGGTCTTGCCTCGACTGGTGGCATTAAAACACGAGGCTCTTGCAGGTACTCTTTGATCTTGTCGAAGGTAGTTTGGCATTCATCATTCCATTTGACTACTTGATCTTTCTTCAGTAATTTGAAGATTGGTTCACAAGTAGCTGTCAGGTGAGAAATGAATCTGGCAATGTAGTTTAGCCGTCCCAAGAATCCTCTGACTTCCTTCTCAGTACGAGGAGCAGGCATTTCTTGTACCGCTTTCACCTTGGCAAGGTCCACTTCGATACATTTACCTCTGACGGCGAAGCCTAGCAGTTTACCGGACCTCACCCCAAATGTACTTTTATTCGGGTTCAACCTCAGCTTGTATTTCTTTAGCCTCTCAAAGAGTTTCTGTAAATGATCAAGATGTTTCTCTTCAGTTTGAGATCTGGCTATCATGTTGTCCACACAGACCTCTATTTCGTGATGTATCATGTCGTGAAATAGAGATACCATGGCACGCTGATAGATTGCCCCAACGTTCTTTAACCCGAATGGCATAACCTTGTAACTGAAAGTCCCCCATTGTGTAACAAAGGTTGTTTTCTACATGTCCTCAGGCGCAATTTTGATTTGATTGTAACCTGAGAAACCATCCATGAAGGAAAACACCTTATGCTGTGCTGTATTGTCAACCAAAATATCAATGTGGGGAAGTGGGAAATCATCCTTAGGGCTTTCCCTATTCAAATCTCTGTAGTCCACGCACATTTGCACTTTGCCGTCCTTTTTAGGCACGAGAACAACATTGGCGACCCATTGCGGATATGAGGTGACGACCAAGAATCCAATGTTGAACTGTTTCATGACTTCCGCTTTGATCTTCCCTAACATGTCTGGTCGCATACGACGAACTTTCTGCTTTACCGGAGGGCAGTCTTCATTTATTGGTAGACGATGTACCACGATATCTGCATCCAGTCCTGGCATGTCTTTGTACGACCAGGCAAAGACCTTGACATAATCATGTAGCAACTGAATCAGACGCTTCTTCACACTGGGTTCTAGATTAGCATCCACCTTAACTTCCTTCTTGTCCTCTTTGGTACCTAGATTAACTGTGTCAACTGGTTCTTCGTGGGGCTGTATGGTCCTCTCTTCTTGTTGTAGTAACCTGGCTAATTCCTCTGGCACTTCAAAATCTTCCTCACCTTGGTCTTCGGCTTGGTAGATTAGATTTTCAGAGTCACAGAAAGCCATAGCAGAATTGTTACCCATGGGATCCCGAATGGATGAAGTTCTGCATTTTGAATGTGAGTGTGTATAAGAGTATAGATATCTTTGAAAGCAATAAAAATGTAAAAAGAAAAACAAAGAGCACAAATTTTGTATGTAAAAACGTCCATGATTCATTGATGAGATATGAAAATGAGGTAAAACCCTTACAAATGGACCGTTGTGCCTCGGGTAAGACACAAGGTTTTAAAAGTATGAATTGTTTAATTATTACAGGTTCGACAAAATTTAAAGACAATTAATGTTGGATAAACGTAATTGGGACAAAATCTTTAGCTTCCCAGTTGCTGATTCCTCCGTTGACAGTTGGGAAAATCCATTCCTCCAGGTCTTAGTTGTCCTCATAATCCTCCACTGCGTTGATTCCGTGGTTGCTGATCTTCAAGGGTGGTACCCCAGCACGACCGTGGCGTACAACTTTCTGGGCTCTTGAAGTGAAATTCAAACCAAATTTGTCAGACTTGTATGGGATATCCGGGAGTTGGCCCCAAATAGTACATCCACCTTCTTCGATCACTGCGTTAGCATCTTTCAAAGAAGACATCTTTAGCAGAGGTCTGTAATCTTTGGGACTTGGGAAATAGCGTTGGTTTCTGCCATGGTTTGTGGGACTTCCTCGAAGTGATGAAATGGAGTTCAATGAATTCACCATCCAATTCCATATATCTGAAGGATTTTAAATGACTGACCATATATTCCTCTTTTCAATGGGCAGTAATGATCTTCCCCTTGGTTGGGTATTTCAGCATTTGATGTAATGTAGAGGTGACAGCACCAGCATTGTAAATCCATGGTCGACCCAATAAGCAAGAGTAGGAAGGGAGAATGTCCATCACGTAAAAAGTTGAATCAAAGGTTTGAGTTCCAACTTTTATGGGGATGTCCACCTCCCCATGCACCATTCTCTTTGATTCGTCGAAGGCCCTTACCACTATATTGCTGGGTTTTAAGGTCAAACCTTCATAGTCAAGTCTATCAAGATCCTTCTTAGGCAGCACATTCAAATACGAACCAGTATCCACCAAGACACGGGCCAAATTTGTGCCCCGACATTCGACATAGACATGCAATGCCTCATTATGCTTCCTCCCTCTAGGTGTCAAGTCAGCGTCAGAAAATCCTAATCCATTATCCGCGGTCAAGCTGGCCACACAATCTTGGAACTGATCAGCAGAGGTTTCTTGTGGTACATGGGCAGTTTTAAGGAATTTGACCAAGGCCTTCGCATGAGCCTCGGAGCACAACAATAAAGCCAACATTGAAATCTTTGACGGAGTCTTCCCTAGCTGCTCGACTACATTGTTGTCGCTTCTCTTTATAATCTTCAGAATTTCTTCCATCTCCTTTTGGGAGGCCTCGGGGATAGATACTGATTGTGCCTTCATCTGGACAGGCTTAACCAAAATGCTTTTGCCCCTAGTCTCGGTCGACTCGGTGGTAGGTGTATTAGCAGGTGTAACTATAGGGATTGTAGTAGTAGTAGGAACAAGAACATGGATGATTATAGGACCGGTAATCGTCTTCGGAGAAGAAATCTCTGGAGAGAAAATTCTTCCACTTCGAGTTATCTTGCTGGTTCCTGCAATATTACTGATGTCGGGGTCAACCTTCTCAAGAATTGAGTCTTCATCAACCATCCAATCTTGCTTGACGCCGTGATAGTAGACGTCGCCCCCATAGTTCCATGGGACATTTTCATCTGATGAGTACGGGATTGGATCTGGCATAGTAATTATCAATGGAGCTACTTTAGGAACTGATGTAATCCCAACGGGTCTTTTGGTGGAGACCCTGGAAGGATTTGCAAAAATGGTTACTATTGAAACATCTTTATAAGAAACAGTTGGAACGAGAGTATTTTAAAACAAAATCTCTTTGTCATCCACTAGGCGCTGAACACCTGCTTTCAATAAATGACAACTAGTTGGTCAGGATAAACAGAAGTGACAACCTTCATCATAGCCCGAAAATAAACCGACCTTCAATAGGTTCTTCTTGATGGTCAGGAGAGGAGTAACAAGTTCATTAATAGTAGAAATAAACATATCATCTTAACCGACGTTAACACCGCGACCATGCTTGGGCATCGGAACGGTGATAACATTCGGGATTTCAGGAGCATCAAACTCAATTTCCTTTGCTTCAAGAAGGTCTTGCACCTTATTTTTCAAAGCCCAACAGTTGTTAGTATCATGGCCTGGATTTTTTAAATGATAATGAGGAGAGTTTGTGTTAGGATTCTTCGGAGCTTCTTTAAAAGTTACCAGGTTGGATCTTAACAAGTGTGGCAGGACTTGAGATAGTGTCATATTAATCTGGGTAAATTGTCTTACTGGCCTCTCCGTTCTAGGATAATCGTTCCTTTGTTGAGTAGGTGTAGGTTTAGGGATCATGACAGCCCCTACCATTGGGCGGCGTTCAGTTCTTTCTTGATTCCTTTGAGGATACACAACACCAACTTCTTTCTTCCCAATAAAAGGCTTTCTTACAGCAACCGAGGATGCGTCTTTTTGAATCTTCCCACTCTTAATCCCAACCTGCACTCTTTCTCCGGTCAAGATTAATTCAGTGAAGCCTGCTGAGAAGCTTCCAATTAAATGATTAAAGAAAGGGCCAGACAAGATACCCAGAAACATGTCTACTAACTCTCTTTCGGAAAGGGGAGGCTGGACACTTCCTGCTAAGTCCCTCCATTTCTGAGTGTAGTCTTTGAAACCTTCACTTGACACCATAGCCATACTCTGGAGTTAAGTACGGGTAGGAGCAAAGTCTATGTTGTACTGATATTGTTTATAAAAAGCAGTGACAAGGTCTTCCCAGTTATGAATATTGGCCCTTTCTAGTTGATAGAACCAATCTAGCTAAGTCCCAGATAGACTGTCTTGATAAAAGTGTCCCCACAAATTTCTGTCAGCAGTGTGAGGTTGTATCTTCCTCACATAGGATCAGAGATGCAACTTGGGATACGAGACTCCATCATATTTATCAAATATCGGTGCCTAGAATTTTGGTGGAATGACAATCCCAGACACCAGGCCTAGCTCCTCAAAGTCTAGCCCAGACACTTTCTTGATTTATATTGCGCTTAGTCGTTCTTCCAGATGTTTGTATTTGTCGCCGGTCGGGGGATATTGCTCTTCAGAGTAATCCTCTTCTTCTTCCTTTTCAGACTCTTGCTGGACAACTGCTTCCTTGCCTTTCTCATCTTGATTGTCTTTTTCACCAGATGACGTTGCAAAGTCTAGGGTCCTTCTTGCTTGTCCTTGGAACCTTCTTCCCATATTCAGAACTCCGGTTACTTTCTTTTTCTTCTTCTTTTCTTCAATCAACAAGGTTTTCAGATCTTATTGTCCTTTGGCTAGAGTCAAGAACAACTGCTGAAACTGAGCATTCTGTGCTTGGAGGTCTTTTACCGTCTGTTCCAGATCTATCTTACTTAAATAAATAGTATAAAGATGAGGAGACTTGTTGTGAGAAAACTTGCTTATGTTATGATGAATGGTAAATGCATATGCAATAATTTCAAGGAAATTAGAGATTTAGATTTTCTTTAGACCAAAAAAGGAACGCAAGTTATATTAATAAATTAAAGCTTTAAGTGCATCATGCCTCTTTTGGGCTTACAATACAAAAACTCTAAGATAAAAAAGTTGTACGCATCCTCTTTGGTGCGATGTAGGCATTCAGGCTCCGCTCCTCATGAAGTTACTTAGTGAGTTCCAAAACCTTCTTCTCGCTGGCATAGAATTGGGCTTCGAAAGTGTCTCACTCCCCCTTAAGCTGTATCTAATCCCTTTGTAAGTCTTCAAGTGAGGTAGGCATGTCAGGATGCAGGATAGTGTATGGGACATCTCCTTCCATAGCAGGCTCTATGATTACCGGGAGAATGGAGGGGTAAGGCATCATAAGACTTTAAGCACGAGCTCGTACCCACTAGAGGTAAGGATCAAGAGGGATGGAATTCTTATGCCCCAATGTCTTGCTATCTACCTTGTTCAACATCCTCCAAGCTTAGATAAGTCTATGGCGGTGACCTGGATCGTCGTTCTCGTAGTCAAATACCAAACCTTGAATAAGCATCTCGTGTGGGCCATCCCTTCGAGCGTAACCAAACTGTCTTAAGGCTAAACAGGGGTTATAGGTGATACCTCCTCTAATGCCAAGTAAAGGGACATTAGGGAATTCTCCACAACAATCGACAATAGTAACATTCTCTATGGATCGAGAACACCAATGAATTTCTGAATGTTTGAGTGTCATCAACCTATGTAACCACCTTGAACCTTGTTCGTTCTTCAATACAAATTAGGGAAGATGCGAAATAAACCATCTTGCCAAAAGAGGAGTATAACACATAAGGGTACCTCTTTTCCTCATAGTGCGAGTGTGAAAAGAATGTAGGATATCCCCTAGAAAAGTAGGCGTCGGGTTACGAGACATGAAGATTTTGATGGTGTTTACAACTATTAGTTGGTCACGATTTAAAAACAAAACCATCCCATAGATGAGGAGATCCACAATTTCCTAAAAAGCTTTCAAATCCAAAGAGTTCCAACAGTTTTGGGCTTTCTCAAACAAGAACTTTGCTAGGAAACCCTTGACACCACTCCTCGTTTCCCAATTACTTGTGATATCAGATGATTGCAAGTGTAGAGCTTGAGCAATATCTTCTTGCTTTAGAGATCCTTCCGTACCGTTGAAAGGTAGTTGATTGAGAATGGGAATCCTCAAGAGTTGGGAGAATTCTTCCAAAGTTGGCACAAGTTGATAACCGAGAAATGTGAAGCAATGGTGTAAAGGATCAAAGAACTGAAAGAGCACCTTCATCATGTCTTCATCAGTGTTGGAGGTGACAAAGTTTAGCAGGCGACCATGTCTTTCGGTAAACGGAGAGTTTTCAGGAATTCTTGATGCTAGCTCTTTAAGTTGAGGAGGGATCCTTACAAGATTGGCTTGAATGGTTTTCCTGCGAATAGAATCCATGTCCTACAAAACAGAACAAAGATAAATCCTAAGATCCTTGAAATGGTTAGTGAATATGAGTATGATGTTATGATGTTTATGTACAAGTAAATATATACAAATAAAACAAACATGTCCTTAGGTTTAGGCTTGCATGGAGTCTCATAGGTAAGTACCCTCTTGAAGTTTAGTTGGCTCAAACCTGTCCTAGTTAATAGTAACCGGATTCTAAGGAGCTCAATATCATCGGTTTGTTTCTTTGGGCATTGTTTCAGCACAATCCTCTTTAATGGCGACCGAAATATCCCAAAAAACCAAACCTCAATGAGTGTAGTATCGAGTATCTACCAACTTCGGACTGCACTAAAGCTGGTCATCTCACTACGTCCAAAAGGCCAAGTTGGTCAAGTAAAGGTTCTAAAAGTTCATTAGTGCTTCATGACATCACTCAGCGGCCCCATATTCTCCTTGACTACTCAAGGGATACTGGTACCCACAAATATGTCGCACTAACGTAGCTATTGCTTAGACCATGTCGGTATACTCCGCACAGTTTCCACAACGTATTGCTACTTACCTATAAGGTATCCCAAATCCGGGTAGAGGATTCAAACCCAAACAAAGAACCATAATGTAAAGCATACAAGTCAAGCAATGAAAGCAAGTAAATATGATCTAACCCTAAGGTAACCCCACTTTTAGAATTTTCCCCAGCAGAGTCGCCAGTTCTATGATACGATGGGAGAACTGACTTGGATGTTTTGCGTTTGATCGCAAATGTTGCGGTTAGCAAGAGTCGCCATCGACTTTTCTTTTATCCAAAAGTAAAGGTGAAAAAGCACAAGAAATACCTTTGAGATTGTTTCTTGAGTTCCTGGGGGTAGATTATGAAAAGGGAAGGTATTAGCACCCTTTTCATCCATGGTTTTCCATGGGCTCTTAGTTACTTGCTAGATCAATTGATTTTGTTTTAAATTGTTCTTTTTGTGGTTTTGAAAGTATTTTTGAAAAGAGACCATTGTTTAGGAAAACTTTGTAATGATTCTCGTTCGTAAGAATGTATACAAAGTGTTTGATCTTTTGAAAATGTTTTCAAGTTTTGAAAGATGTTTTTTGAAAGTGTTGGTGTTTTTTTTGAAAATATCAAGGATATTTTGTTTTGTAATGGAGAAAGTAACTAGGAACATTCTACCTACTCAAAAGGTCTTTAATGTTCATTTTCTCTTTCCTTTGACATTGTTATCTTACCATTGATTTGGTAAGTAACCCTATCTTTGGATGTAAACGGGACAGGCGTGAGTCATCGTATAACCATGATTAACAATATTGCAGGGTATCTTAGCATTTTTCTTTAGGGACTAAGATCATTTTGAAAAGGCAACATAGATAGCATCATCGAGGGACTATGATCTTGTATTTTGCTTTTCTTTGCTAAGATACCTCACATGCGTAATATGGTCATTTTTGTAAGGCAACCTAGTGGATTTACCCTAGGGGTGCTTGTGTGCAAGTGTATTAATTTTCATGCTTGATTAGTCTTTGATTAGAGTTTTCTAATTGTTGGTTTTATCTTTCCATTCACACCCTAATTACTAGCATTTATATAAAGCGATAAATTGCGAAAAATAAAATTACTACGCTATTACATCCTTAGGGGAGGGGGTGTACAAATTTAGAAATGAGGATTGCAAGAAAATTAAACCTAATTATCTATTACAACCATATTCAATATTATACAAAATTGAAAGTAAAATGCAAGAATATAAATGGAAAAAGGAATGATTTTTGTTGTTTTTATGAAAGGGGTTTAAACCTAATTAAGAGAGATGATTAATGAAAAATAAAGAAAATTTAAACCTAAATTAATTAAGAGGGAAATTAAGTTAAAAATGTATTTAAGGTTTTTTTGTGAAAAGGTTTTTAATTTAATAAAAATAATATGAAAATTAATTAATTAAAATAAACCTAAGTTCTAAATTAATTTTTGAATAAAAAGAAAAGAAAATAATAATTAACCCTAAGTCTAAATATTAATTATTTAAGAAAAATAAATTAATTTATTTAAGAAAATGTTTTTAGTCTTTTTGTTTTATAGAGAAAATAAAATATATAAGTGTAAATAATAAAAATATTTTTTGGATTTTTATTAATAAAAATAATAATAATATTAATAATAATAAATAATAAAAATATTAAAGAAAATAAAATATAATAAATTTAAAAAAAAGAAAAAGAAATAATTAAAGAAAAATGGGCCAGGGGGTGCTGAAGTAAATCAAGGTTAGTGGAAAGGAAAAAAAAACAAGAGGCCCTAATGGAAGCCCAGGCGCTGCAAAAAAAGCTCAAAAATGTCAAAAATTGTGAAAAAAATGCAAAAGGTCACGCTGGGGCTTGAACCCAAGACCTAAGGGTGACAGGTGCGCGCTTTAACCACTGGAGTGGTGATACATCCGTTAATTTGTGTGAAAGGATAGATACATAACACAAAATGCACCCTGATTACACTTCATCTTCAACCTACAACCAAAGGATCTGTAACTTGCTCATTTCTCAACCATTTGCAAAAATGTAAAGACGAAAAATGCTCCATTTTATCACACGAATCAAACCATATAAATATCATAAGTTATAAATCAAAGATGAATGAGAATTTCTAAAATTACCAAATTCTGACCTAAATATTTCAGAAAGTTCAAACTCAAAATTCTCCTAGCTCAATCAAAATAAATGAAATCTATGGACATGTATAGTTTCAGGGCAATGATGTCTACATTTTATCTTCACAAATGCAAGCCTAACAATTCCTAAATATGAAGATAGAAGTTCAAGAAAAATACCTCAAAACTGGAAATCGTGAAATGGATTTGAGCTTATTTCAGGCAGTGGTGATGATCAGGCTAGCTTCCTCAAGTCCCCAGGAAGCTAATGCAATGGCTGGCTTGAGCTTAAGGTGGATGGAATGGTCTGGAGAAGTCCAATTGTGATGCTCTGTTTTTGAACTTGGAAATGGATGGAGATGGTGTTACAGTCGTGTAACAGGGATATGGATGACTTATGTATGATGTTTGGAAGCTTTTGGAAGCAAAAGACCAAGAAACGCACGAGTGAAATGGAAGTTTGAAGTTCTTGGTAAGAATATGCAACAATGGTGGTTTGTGATGCTGTGATACGGTGAGAGAACTGACTTGAAGGTTTTGCGTTTGATCGCAAATTTTGCGGTTAGCAAGAGTCGCCACCGACTTTTCTATTATCCAAAAGCACAGGAAAGACCTTGGAGATTATTTCTTGAGTTCAGGGGGTAGATTATGAAAAGGGAAGGTATTAGCACCCTTTTCATCCATGGTTTTCCATGGGCTCTTAGTTACTTTCCAGATCACTTGCTTTTGTTTGAAATTGTGCTTTGTGTGGTTTTTGAAAGTATTTTATAAAGAGGCCATTGTTTAGGCAATCTTTGTAATGATTCTTGTTTGTAAGAATGTATACAAAGATGTTAATCTTTTGAAAATGTTTTCAAGTTTTGTAAGATGTTTTGAAAGTGTAGGTGCTTGTTTTGAAAATAGTAAGGATGTTTGTTTTGAAATTGAGCAAGTAATTAGGAACATTCTACCTACTCAAAAAGTCTTTCTTGTTCATTTTTCTTTTCCTTTGACATTGTTGTCCTACCATTGATTTGGTAATCAACCCTATCTTTGGATGTAAACGGGACGAGCGTGGGTCATCGTATATCCATGATTAGCAATGTTGCAAGGTATCTTAGCATTTTTATTTAGGGACTAAGATCATTTTGAAAGGCAACTTTTGATAGCATCATTGAGGGACTATGATCTTGTATTTTTTATTGTCTTTGCTAAGATACCTTACATGCATAATATGGCCATTTTGTATAAGGCAACAAAGTGGAATAATCCTAGGGGTGCTTGTGTGCAAGTGTATCATTTTCATGCTTGATTTTTGTCTTGAATTTGGGTTTTCTAAGTATTGGTTTTAGTATTTCCATACAAACCATAATTACTAGCATTTGTATATAAGAACGATAAATTGCGGAATTTAAAGTTACTACGCTATTACAACATTTGTGGGGAGGGGATGTACAAATTGAATAGGGATTGCAAGAATTTAAAGCCTAATTAGTCTATTACAACCATATTGAATTGATATCAATGTACAAGGAAATTAATAAATGCAAAGTACAAAATGAATAAATGTACAAAAAATGAAAAATGTAAAGAAAATGTATCTTTGTTTGATTTTCATGAAAAAAAGGATTTTAGCTTAACATAATTAAATAAAGAAAATGATTAATTAAATTTGAATTTTATTAAGAAAGGATTTTAAATAAAATCCTAGTTCTATTAATTAATTAAAAGAAAAAAAGTTTTAAAAAAATATTTTTGGTATTTTTATCTTAAAAATATTTATACTATTATAAAATATTTTTGGCCTTTTTTAATATTAAAAATAATGTATTATAAATGGTGTAAAAAATAAATAAATAAAAACAAAATGTTAATTAAGTTTACAAGATTAGTTAATAAAAATAAATAAAGTATAACAAATAAAAATATTTTTTGTGAGAAAAATAAAATAAAATAAAGCCAAAATATAAATCTATCATTTTTGTATTTTTATGATTTTTAATATTTGGAAAAAATATTTAAGAAAATAAAAATGAAATAAATAATAAAAAAAATGAACTTGGGCCAGGGGTGCCATTAGTCAACAGAGAGGTCAGCTAGCAAAAACAAAAACAAGCTAGTCCCAAAGGGCCCAGCGCCTGCCAAAAACACGAAAATCAGCAAGTAAAAATGTGAAAAATGAAAAGGGTACCACTGGTGCTCGAACCCAGGTACCATAGGTTACAGGCGCACTTCTACCACTGGGGTGACTATAAATCCGTTAAAATAAGCAAAACAATAAACATACAAGGCAAAACGCGCCCTGAAGACTTCATCTTTAACCTCCAGCCAGACCAACTGTAACTTGCTCATTTCTCATCAAAAATGAAAACTGTAAACATGAAACTTGTAGCAAATTTTCTCACAATTCCAGAAACGTAAAGTATTAAAACTATATATCAAAGATAAGCATGAATTTTAATTTCCCTAATCTGAACCCTAAAAATTTCAGAAGTTTCAGTTTCAAAATTCTCTAAGCTCAAGCAAAATTAATGGAAACTATGGACATGGTTAGCTTCAGGGCAATGATATCTACATGTTTTGTTTACAAATAAACTATTGAGGATGCCTGTATGAAGAGTTCCAAGTTGAGAAAACTTACCGAAAAACTGGAAATCATGTTTTGTGTTTGAGCTTGTTTCAAGTGATGATGATGACCAGGTTAGCTTCCTTAAGGTCCTAGGAAGCTAATGCAATGGTTTGCTTGAGTTGAGAGTGGCTGAAATGACTTGGAGAAGTCAATGTGCAATGCTCTATTTTTGGTTATGGAGGATATGGTAAATGATGTTACAGTAATAAAACAGGGACAAGGATAGGTTACACTTTATGTAAGGAAGTTTAGAAACTAAAAGGCCAAGAAACATACGAGGGAAATGTGAGTTTGATGTTCAAGGTCAGAAACTATGCAACAATGGAGTTTTTGGGCAATTTCTGATTTGAGAGAGTTTTGGTGTATTTCAGGGTGCTTAAGCTCGTTCTCTAGCTCATAAATAGTGACTCTATTTATAAGCAACAAGCTTGGAGACCTCTTGTTGATCATAATTCAAAATCACAAGTTTATGCATAACATGTGATTTTTAAGAAATTCAAGTTTCAAAGCTTTGTGTACTTGCTAAGATAGAGTGGTTATGCTTTAAACAAGCTTGCTTCTGACTTTGTGGATGGAGTGTAATCAGAGGGAACAAGTTAGAGGCTCAAGAATGAACTTTATGCAAAAAGCTTGCTTTACAAGAATGGCAATGTCAACTTTGTACCATTAATGGAGATGCAACTTAGATAATAGCTCAATTGTTTGGATCAAAGCCTTAACAGCTGCGTAAACATTTAACTATGGAGTGACAAACAAGTTTTAGGCCTGCAAAGTAAGGATTATGCAGCCTAGCATGGATTTGGTTCATGTGTTCATAAAAAATGACTTGTAATTCAAGTGACAAAATCCTAATTTCATCTCTTCGATTCTCCCTACTCAAGAATGATCTCAAGGAGTTCTTGGACATTTTGGAAAGCTTGCAATGTTCTCTTTAACCCATATTTGAATTGCTTTTGAATATTCTACTTGGAACTATATGAAAAAGTGCCATGAAGTTAGGTTAAAATCCTAACCAAATTAGGGCAAAATTTCAGTAAGTGTTTAGTTTCATGACCACATGTTCATAAAATTATAACTTGAGATCAAAGAATTTTTGGAAGGATTTGTGTAAAGAAAAGTTGTATATTTCATGGATATCTACAACTTTCATGTTGGAAGTTTCTCTTGAATCATCTTGCATCATGGTGAAAAATTTGTTCAAAGTTGTGAAAAATATGAAATTTTCAACACTTAGAAAAAGTTTCAAAGTTTAGAAATTTTGACTTTTTAAAATGAAATCTTGACTTTTTGATTTCTTGATGAATAAGTTTCATATATTGACATGTTTTGATGAATTAAGATCTTTGGCACTTGAATTTGATCAAAAAGTCAAAGTTTGACTTTTTAGTATACAATTGACTTTTGATCAGTTGACTGAAAAATTCATCTGTCAATCCAATGGACTTGCAATGTTTTGAACCATGCCATTAGGTAAAAATGATTAAATTGGACTCTTGAGATCATGCCTTAAACCAATTGATCATTTGCTAGGTCAAAAATCATAAATTTCCCCTTCTCAGTCAAAACCCTAATTTTGACCATTTTGCCCTTTTGGAGATTTGCTCAAATTTCTTGAGGAGTTGTGATCCAAACTTGATCAAATGATACATATAAGTTTTAAATGTTGGTATGGATCAAGAGTTAAGAAGTTTGACTGTAAATTGGTCATAGTTGACTTTTTCCCCAATACAACTAATTTTCAGGTCAACTATTCAATTGACTGAGCAAAAATGTGATCCAAGGCTTGAAACTTGCAATGAGGAATATTGGGGGTCCAAAAAGATCCATGAAAGTCATATGAGGTTGTGGAGGTTCAGAAATATTTGTGCAAACTCAAACCCTAGTTTTGGGTCATCAGTGCATAAGGAGGTGTCTTGAGCTGATCAAACCCTAGTGCAGTCTTGAGCCCAAGGAGATCTTATGAGCAAAAATCTTGATAAGCGAGAGGGAAAATTTTGGGGTACAACACATTCAATCTTGAGTTTTGTCTAGTTTTGGAGCTTGTGTATTCGTGTGTTCTCTTACAAATAGTATCTCTATTTATAGAGGAAAGGTTTTGAGGTTTGAAATAGTCAGAAACAAAGAATCACATGTTATGAGTTTTTGACTTGCTTTTGAAGTTATCTTGACAAACATGGTTTCAATGCAAGGTACATGTCTTGTAGGGTGGCTAGAAAATTTAAACATCTTTGTTCTGAGTTTATAGAGCATACTTATGGAGAAAGAACAAGTGCAAAGCTCCATACAAGTTAACTTTGTGATTAAAGTCACTTTTAAAGAATAACAGTGGTGCCTTTCTTCCAAAAATGGAAATGCAACTTGGATAATGATTCAAATTCTCGGAAAATAGCTCCATATGTTGTGTAAGCATTTAATTAAGGAGTGAATTGCAAGTTTTAGGCTTGCAAAGTGAAGATTATGCAGCATGGCTATGGATTTGAATTTTTGTTCATCATGAAATGGCTTGTAATTTAAGTTTGAAAACCCTAACTTCATCTCTTTGATTCTCCTTGCTCACAAAAGATCTCAAGGAGTTATTTAACATTTTGGAAAGCTTGTAGAATTCTCTACAACCCCT
The DNA here is from genome assembly GCA_948472305.1 of Vicia faba. Classification (NCBI taxonomy): domain Eukaryota; kingdom Viridiplantae; phylum Streptophyta; class Magnoliopsida; order Fabales; family Fabaceae; genus Vicia; species Vicia faba. Next base: position 1,190,096,594 of record OX451739.1, read on the forward strand.
CTTTGAATCACTTTTTAAAATTCCCCTTGGAACTATATGAAAAAGTGCCATGAAGTTAGGTCAAAATCCTGCCTAAACTAGGGCAAAATTTCACTAAGTGTTCAATTTCAAGACCATGACTTTATGAATCCATAACTTGAGATACAAGCATTTTTAGGAGAAGTTTTATAAATCAATATTGTAGATATCATGGAGATCTAAAACTTTCATGTTGAAAGTTTCTTCTGAATCCTCTTGCATCATGTTGAAAAATTTGCTCAAAGTTGTGAAAAAACATGAAGTTTTAAACACTTAGAAAAATTTCTAAGTTAGAAAACTTTGACTTTTCAAAATGAAATCTTGACTTTTTTATTTCTTGATGAATAAGTTTCATATTTTGACATTTTTTTATGAATTTTGATCTTTGGCATTGGATTTTGACCAAAAAGTCAAAGTTTGACTTTTTAGTGTACAATTGACTTTTGATCAATTGACTGAAAATTCACTATCAATCCAATAGATCTTGAGCAATGGTTTAGGTCACGCAATTAGGTCAAAATTATGCAATTGAACTCTTGAGATCATGCTTCAAACCAATTGATCATTTGCTAGGTCAAAAATCAGAAATTGCCCCTTCTTTGTCAAAACCCTAATTTTGACCATTTTGCCCTTTTGATGGTTTGATCAAAATTCTTGAAGAATTATGGTCCAAACTTGATCAAATTATACATATGAATTTATAATGTTGATGTGGATCAAAAATTATGAAGGTTGACTGTAAATTGGCCAAAGTTGACTTTTTCCCCAATACAACTGATTTTTAGGTCAACTGCTCAATTGACTGAGCAAAAGTGTGATCCAAGGCTTGAAACTTGACATGAGTAATCTTGGGGGATCCATAATAATCCATGAAAGTCATATGAGGCATTGAAAGGACAATTATCCTTGTGCAATCTCAAACCCTAGTTTTGGGTCATTAGTGCTTAAGGATGTGTCTTGAGTTGATCAACCCTAGTGCAGTCTTGAACCAATAGAGATCTTTGTGAGAAAATATTTGATAATTGAGAGGGAAAATTTTGGGGTACAACACATATCATAACAAGTTGGGTGCTCATGCTCGGTAAGTTGGCCTGGACTGGTAAGATATTAAGTTGAAGGCTTATGCTTTGTTGCTGCCTATATTAATTGGCAAGATAATAAGTTGGGAGTTTTGCTCTATTGGTACCACATGCATTTGCATCGTAACAAGTTGAATTCCATGTCGCATATTTAAATTGTTGTGATGATGAATTATTTGTTATATTTTGTTGATGTTTTGTTGTGTTTGATGTTGTTTAGAGCTGTGAAGCGGTGATTTTGCATAATCTGATTCTAATACATTATTTATCACACATCCAATTATATTGTTCGATATCTCACCCCTTCTGTTTGTATGTTACCCCTATGTTGGTAACATGCAAGTAATCCAGAGTGAAGGCTGTTTACCTTCATTAGTTCGAGTCGGTGTCGTCGCTCTAATACGTAACACTCAGGGGGATGAACGCTTGTTACTTTATTGTTGTTATTACTTCAATTGTTGAATTTTAAGTTGATTTTTGTTAAATACTTGTTATTTGAAGTTGTTTCAGTTGGATAAAGATGTTACATCCTTTTAAGTCGAATATTATGATTCTGTTGTGTAGTTATGAAAGTTGTTGGGTTTAAAAGACTAATTTATATTGCTGTTGGTTCATCCGAGTTTAAAGTATTATGTATCTGTGTTAAATATCATTATTTTAAGTTGAAACTGTAGCATCCTGATTTGTTTGTCGAAATTTTATAACTCTTATTTTTATAATACTTATCGGGTAGAATTGGGGTGTTACAGACATCAGTATCATAATGCCATGGGATGGCCTTCTCACTAGTATATGGTATGGTACCGGGTACTTTAATCATCAAAGGAGGCGCCCTAGATGGAGCAGTAATACGCACAAGAGTGTAAGGAATGGATACGAAAGCGATATCTTCCTCAGTAACTTTTCAGAATCTTGGTCTCCTATCGAACTATATGGAAACCTCATCCATCAGAAATTAGATACCAACTTTCAAATCGTCACAACCATTTTGTTGCTCTTTGCATTTAACACAGTCTAGAGCACAACCCAGAAAGATAACATTGTCAAGCAGATACCTCTTGACATACAACAATGAAGTAGTCACTTGTTCCACATCCCTTACTAAATTCAACATCTCACCACTATCATCAATCATGTTAACAAGACCCCCTTATAAGTAGGAATTGGGTTTTGAACAACATTCGAACCATTCAACGGAGTAAACTCAATTGCCTTGGCATCCAACAATTCCTGCACTTTTCACTTCAACATATAATAGTTGGTAGTAGAATGGCCAATACCGCCAGAATGGAATTCACATCTTGCGTTGGTATCATAATTAGCAAGAGCTTTCCGGTTGGTGCAGGTGGATTTCTCAAATTGCTCAACTTTAAGTCAAGCAAGTAGTGTAGCGCTTCAGTAAGAGATACTGGCAAGGGATCAAACTTCCTTGGTTGTCTTTGCTACTGATTGTTATTGTAATGACGGGGAGCATCTTGCTGTGTATGCTGCTGAGGGATATAATTCTGCCTTTGTTATTGAGGAATATTAATAGGAAAAGAAACAACATTGATTTGTTGGTGCTGACGATCTCCACCTATTCCCTTATGAGAATACACTGCACTTGTATCACCCTCCTTTTTTTTAGGGTAAAAATTGAATGGCTTCTTACCACCTCCTCCTGATGAACCAATGGAATTGCCAACTTGAATCTTTCCCAATTTCAAACCCACTTCAATCCTTTCACCAACCATCACCAATTCTATAAATCCTGCCGAAGAACTTCCTACCATGTGATCATAATAAGGCCCTTCCAGAGTGCTCATAAACATATCAATTAGTTCCCGCTCCATGAGTGGAGGTTGAACCCCTGCAGCCAATTCACACCATTTTTGGGCGTACTCTTTGAAAGATTCCTTTGGCCCCTGTGCCAAACTATGTAGTTGAGCGTGATTAGGTGCCATATCCATATTATACTGGTAGTGCTTGACAAAAGCACATACAAGATCATTCTAGCATCAAATATGAGTTTTTTCCAGCTTCATGTATCATTCCAGGGATGCCCCAAATAGGCTATCCTTGAAATAATGAATCAAAAGCCCTTGATCTTCGGTATGAACCGACATATTTCTGAAATATGTAGTAGCATGAGTAACGGGACATAACAAACCGTTGTGCTTTTCAAATACTGGAGGTTTGAATTTAGGGGGAACCTTCACCCTAGACACCAGCCTGAGATCATTAGAATCCATTACAAGGACTCCTTGTCCTTCCACAGCTTTTAGTCGTTCTTCCAACAACCAATATCTCTTGTCCTCAACTTGAACTTCTGGTTCAGAACTCCGCACAGAAAAATGATCTTCATCCTGATCATAGTCATAGTCCTGCTTATGATAGTTCCTTACACCCTGATTATCTCTTCAGTTACCCATAAGACGAGGTCTCAGAGATGGAGGAAACTTCCCTATGTTACCGACACATAGAAAAGGATTTCCAGGAGGCCCATGAAGATTCACAAAAGGTTGGTCATGCATATCCCCTAGTCTGACGGAAATGTCTTTATAAAGCCCTTGATTCCCACCATCTGCCTGATTGCAGTACTGATTGTTGACGAGAGCAGCCAACTTATCTTGCCGACGATTCACATTCGTAATTACCTCCATGAACTGGGTCATCTGAGTGGCCATTTGGGCCCTCATTTCAGCACATTTAGCCTGGACCTATTCTATCTTCCTTGGAAAGTTATTTCTGGTTGAGTACCGATGAGTAGTCGTCTTGAACTTAGGATAAGAAAAGCATAATCAAGATAAGAATATCTTCATGAGATAACCTGTCATGATGTAATGTGCATGGATGAATGGTTATCCATGAAATGCTTTATCATTTCCAGGAAAATCCTATGGTCTTTTATCAAGCATCAATAAGCAATAGGATAAACAAAAAGATAAAGCAAATCAAAGACAAAGTATCTGAATAAAACTGCTTATATCATAAAGTCGACTAAACATCCATACAACAAGGGCTCAGTACAAATAAAGTCAATCATCAAAACGAACCCGTCCAACAAGACTAGCCGTGATCTTGTCAACAAATAAACATGAAAAGGCAGTACAAACTTCTCCCTAAACTCAACCACTTGGCTGATCATCCTTTGAAAACGGGTCTTTAGTAATAAAACTCCTCTTCTTCACCAAAGCCAACAAACAATGGTATTTGAGTTCCCAATCCTCATAACCTGTACTTCCTATCTCAGCTTCCTCTGTTGGAACCTTGTCTTTATTTGTTACCCATGCTTTGATTGTTGTCAACTCTTTCACAACTTGAGTAAAACAAACAGCTTTCTCTCGTAGCTTTTTCTTCAAAGTCTTAACCTCTTCATAATGCTTAGCTTCAAACTTATATTTAGCCAAATGAAGTTTCTCTATTTCCTGATGGCTAGCCCATAATTCTTTAACTTGTCGACTATTTGTACCAGAAACCCCGATCTTGAGCCTCTTTGAATGCTCAAGCAAACCATATCTTTCTAGCAATTGGTCTTTCACTCTAACTTCCTTCATAAGCATCTTTTTATCTTGCAATGCAAAAGAGAGATCCATATTTATTTATTTCTGCTTATCTTGGAGTTTGAGATTCTCCGCCTTGATAATCTTGAAACATACCAAGGGTACAACATCCAACCCTCCTAGCGCTGACTTCCTAGAAGACGACCCTACATGAGATAAGTGATCAATCACTTGACCATCAGTTAATAAATAAAAATCAGGCTGAGTATATAATAACTCCTCCCTTTTATAAGGTAGAAAAATCTTCTTCACACGGTCATGGATCCAACTTGCATAGGTATCATGAGTCACGTGTCCATTCTGACTAAAGAAAAGTTTTCCCTTTCGGCGAACATGTTCCCATGCCACCTTCATCCTCTCAAGCAAATTTGCATTCTCTCCTTACCGAAATAAATGATTTCCAACACTTTTTGATCAGTGGGTCAATCCATCATCAGGAATTCTAATTGACGGCGTGCCAAGATAAGATTTAGTTAATGAAGCCCCTCGTTCCCATGAGCGGAACATTAGGGAATTCTCCACCCCTATAATGATATCTTTCACACCCAACACACTTTTCCAAGTAATATCGTATGAAGTTAGTCCCATGATACATTGAGATAACAAAGATGACTCAGCAACATGAACAAAAGGTCCTTTCGAAGGCATGTGTGACATAAACCACTTATAAAAAACAATTGCATAACACATAACTTCCCCTTTCTTCCCATCTCAGGAATGAATGGTGTAATAAGTGTCGGCAAGTAGAGTTGGTATTAGATTACCATTCATGAACATGTATAATGCAGACATATGCACCAACTTTTCAGAAATCGGAAAGAGAACCAAACCATAAACCATAGCCCCCAGAAGCGCATTGAATGCGATCCAATTCCTATCTCTTGCAAAAACCATGGCCTTCGACACCAAATAATTCAACAGGGACACACGTGCCACTTTTATTAATCCAATTATTTTCAAATTCACCAAAGGTCAAATAAAGAACCTTGGCAATTGGCATGTAATCCGGAGTCTCTGGAGTTTGAATAAAAGGAATACCATTATTCAACTTGACATCCATAATATGTGCATATTCCTCCAGAGTCGGTGCCAATTGATAGTCCTGTAAGGTAAAATAGCATAATTGAGGATCATAGAACTGGAGAAATTCTCTTACAACACACTTTTCAAAATCATCATGCACCAAGGGCAACAAATTTTCATACCTTCCTCTGAAAATATCTTCATTTGGACCTCTTACAAGGGTTGCTACCTCTCGCAATCGACCACCAAAGCACGAAAAATGATAGACAATAGTGTTTCTGAGAGGCCCTTTTCTTGTCTCCATGTTGTTATCCATCTTTAATGCTAATGACAAACCATAGAATAATCCTGGAAATGAAATGCACATGCAGGTTAGATATGTAATTTTTTTGCGTTTCTTTTGTAAAATAAATATGCCATTATGCAAGTGCAAAAAACATAGGATCAAAGTCTCCACAAAGTCAATTAACTATTGTGTTGTCTCTGGACATACTTAGTGTAAAAATCCGGAACATGAACCCAAATGAATTTCTTGGATAACAGATCAGAAACTCAAAATAAATCTAATCACCAAAAGAACAACACAGTCACCAACAGAACAAAAGTCACCACCAGAACATAGTCACCGTCTGTACCTGTGATAATCAAGTCCCTCCCTACTCATGGTGAAAACTAGGTTAAGGTAAGGCCGGGTAACTCAGAATAGAGGGTACTCTTGAAAAGCTATCACCATATCACCTAATTGAAAACGATATCCCTCCATTTGTACCTCATATGAGCATGGACGATATAACGACAAATGTGAAACCTAAGTTAACTAGCATTTATGTTCCACTCTTTTCCTAGGGTTCCTATAGTTGTCACTTGGCCTGGGTATTGGGCCTTTTATCTCTTGTAACACCCAGCCAAACATGAAAACAGAGCCAGCACAACAGTATCACCAATATATGGAAAGTGATAAAATGCAATGCAAACATATGCTCAGATAAACATGTATAAATTGAACAAGCTGTAAAGCATAAAAATAAACACCCATTGAAAATAAATCAAGATCTAGGATCGACTCTGGGTTGGACCAGCATTTGGTCAACTCCCTAGTGAAGTCGCCACAGGATCCACTCTTGCTATCTAGTCTAATGGGTATGGTCAAAATCTATGTCTAAGGCTTAAGATCTAAAAAGAAAGATGTAAAGAGGGAATGCATGCAAAAGAGAAAACACGGGGAAAAGAAAGAAAAATTACAAAGTTTGCTCGGTTGAGCCCCGTGACCAGATGCATAAGTATCCCTTTTAAGGAATCAGAGCGTTGTAGTTCGGCTCATATGTTTTTATTTGTTTGTATTTTTTAAATGAACAATGTTAAATTAGACCATTCACCACCGCTTGACCATTGGAGACTCACACAATGTAGAGGAAAGGAATCCACATGTTCTTATAAGAGAAAAGTCGAATGGAAAAAAGAAATGAATTAGTTGGTGTTTTTTACCATGAAAAAGATTTTTGTATGGTTAACATATTTTATACATTTGTAAAGAAAAAGAAGTTATAGTTTTAAATGCAAATATTCAAAAGAAAAGGAAAATAACTAGGGGAGACTATCCTAACCTCAAGTCCTAATATGACCATACAAAGATAGCCCTATGTCAAGGATGAAATGGAATATCTACCTAAGTGGACATACATGGATATCTATCCTAATGTATAGCTCGAGGACTAACTTAAACAAGCAATCCTAAGGGAGCATGGTAAATATCTCATGAAAGAGACGCAAGGAAATTCGTACTGTCATAAGAGAAAGTACGAGAATGAATGATGAGACATCCAACGGAAGATGGAATAACATCACAGATCTTGTGAAAAAAATTAATCAAACAGATGCAAAAACATCTTAACAAAAAAAATCTTGAGCATCACTCGAATATTAAACACCTACAAGGAACAAACCAAATAGTAAAAGAGTAGGTTTCACCATACACAAGAAACCAAGCATCAGACCAAGGGTCAAGCCATACTCGAGGGGAGTGAATTACCCGAGTCAACCAAGCCATAAAACTGTTGGCATATAATAGGTTCTTAACCGCGGTATTAATTACTAGGGCAAGAAAGATCAGGGGGGAAAAGACAAGGTGTACGCGTACGCCGAGCATTAGTGTTGGTTAACACGAGCTAAAGAAAACATGGGGATCCGATTACAGGAACCCTTTTCACTTGACTTAATCATACTTAGACTCATTCGGATCTTGAGCACATGTTCAGAGCATCTACTTGTAAAAAGTGAGTGTGATACAGTGGCAGAACCGACTGCTTTGGAAAATGTTGGTTTGCGTTTTGCGTTTGTGTTTGCAAAATTTCGCGGTAAGCAAGAGTCGCCACCGACTTTTATTTTATCCAACTGGAAAGGACAAAAGCACAGAAATATTCCTTTTTCGAGATTTTGAGTACGGGGGGTAGATTATAGAAAGGGAAGGTATTAGCACCCTTTCTATCTGTAGTTTTCTACGGGATCTTAGGTACTTGCTCATCATTTTAAAATTGCTTCCGTGTTTTGTGTGTTTTGAAATTTTTTGTTTTACTTCGTTTTAACCCTTGTATCAGTCCTCAAGAGTGTTACAAATTTGTTTTTGAAAACTTTGTTTGACAAGTGTTTGGTGTGAAAAAGTTTGATTTGAGCAAGTATCTACTAGCATCTACCTACTCGAAAAAGGATTGTTTCTATTCTTGTTTCCTTTAGACAACGATATCCTACTATTAAGGAGTAGGTAGCACTGTCATTGGAGTTGTAAGGGTTAATTCGAAAAGGACGTACGATCACTAAAGCAATGTTAGGACGTCTTAGTAATAACCCTAATGTCTTAAGATCATATTCGAGGAAACATTTCCGAAGCGACGTTTTCCGAGGCAACATTTCAGAACGGGACTTTTGATCATTGTTTAGACATGAGGGCAACCACTAAGACACCCTATACTTAATGATCGTTTACCGAAGGCAACCGAAGTGAGAGTATACCTTAGGAGTGCGCATGTGCGAGTGATTTGATTTCAAGTTATTATCTTTGCATATTTAGGGTTTTCTAGCCATTTTAAATTATCATGCAATCTTGTCATACAATCCTATTATCATACATCTAACAGTTAATACTTGCGAGAATTAAAAGGCGAGAAATAAAACTACGTTATTACAAGGCTTCGGGGGAGGGGATTAATTACATAACCAAAAACCCGTAAAATGATAAATAAAAGAAAATCCTAATTAAACTATTACATACCATGAGAAGTTACATTAATATCGCAAAAATAATAAATGCGCGCGATGAATCGAGAACGAGAGAAATTAGGGTTTTGACCCCGTCTAAACCTAATTGAAAGAAAAATCATTTTTTTTGTGGTTTGTGTTATTTTGAGAAAAATAGAGTTTAATTGAATAAATAAAGAAACCTAATTACTAATTAATTTAAGTTAAGAAAAAATAATTAAGTTAACCTATTTTTTTGTATTTTTACTTTATGAAAATAAAATAAAAATTAAATCACATGATAACCCTAATTTTCCTAATTGATTTTAAATATACGAAAAAGTTAGAGTTAATCCTAAATTAAATTAAAAATAATATTAAATTAAATTTGATAAAATAATTTAAAACTTAAATTCTAAATTGGTGAAATTGATTTTATGATTTTTTTGAAAAAAAGAAATTAATTTTCTGGTTAGAAAATAATTAAACAAATTAAATTAAATAAAAGAAGAAAAAAATAGAAAAGAAGTAGAATGGGCCTGGTGGTATGCTAGCAAACAGGGGGGTGTTGATGGAAAATCTGGGCCCAAAAGCGCCTGGCCCTGTTTGACTTTTCCAGATTCCATGTTGCTAGCTTGACTGGGCGTATGGTGGACTTTCATGTGAGAAGCCTTAGATCTGGCACTTTGATGATCTGGTGGCTGAAAGCTGATGACGTATGGTGGATTTGTGAGGCGCCTGTACACAGGATCATACAAAGCAAAATAATATGGAATAATAGGGGGACCTGGGGATCGTACCCAGGCCCTTTGGCATAATCACACTGCGCGCTTACCAGCTGGGCTGGCTTGATTAGTTGTACAAAGAATGACAAACAATCATTATATGGAAAAAAACAAAATAATAATTATCAAAACGCGTGCAGATTTGAATGGGCCATTCATGGGGCGCCACGTTATCATCTTCCCCATCGTCTTTGTCGTTTTAGATCAAGAACCTTTACCTACGGACAAACGGGCGTAGGTACAACCCTGTACCTTTCCAAAATCTTGTTCCTGCATGAAAAATCAATACCAGTGGTACCAATCCACTCGTTGCAACCTCACGAGCATCATGGTACCACTATTGATGGCTAATTGTTCATGTGTGCAAAATCCATAAAAACAAAGCTCGAACCCTAATCATGGCATCTTGGTATGAAATCAATAAAAATGCAATTAAATACAACCATTAGCTTGCAAATGACTCAAGGATTAAGAATATGCAAATAAATCATGCTAAAAATGCCAAAATTGTGATTTTCGAAATCAAGAAAAGTTAGAAACCGTGTGGTACTTACAGCGCGTTTCAAGGCTTGAGGGAGCTTGCTAATGGTTAAAACACGTTCATGGGATGTCCAACAAATGTTTGGGATGCTTAGAATGCTTTGAATTGGTCTGCAACTTAGAAATCAGTGTGCCACTTTTTTCCAATTTTTTGAAACTTGCTTTCTTGTATACACGCCTCCCATCCCTTTGTTTTTGATCTGAACATGTTCCTTATGTACCCAAGAATGAATTAGGGTTGCAATTTGGTTTCAAATCTTCTCCAATTATGATCATTGATTCAAGATTCGATGCTTTGTGCAAATCTTTCCAAATTGAGAAAATCCAATCTTTTTGTGTCCAAATGAACCCTGCACGATTTGATTCCATCTGCAACTATATAATAGACCTAAACATGCACAAAATCTCAAGCTTTGATTAGTTTTTGATATTTTCATGATTTTATTTTGATTTTATTTGATTTAATTGAAATAAAATCAAAATAAATGACAAAAATAAAAGAATGACAAATGGAAAGGGTCATGGGTCGTGGGTTATGTTACAAACTCAATTCAAGCATAAAAAGTTGGGCCCATTTGACAAAAATTTCAATTTGAGACACATTTGACTTTTGGCAATTTTGCAAAAAAAGGTCAACTTTGCCAATGCATAACTCCTTCAATTTTGACCCTAGAAATGTGTTCTTGGACTTTTTAGAAAGCTTAAGATGTCCTATAAGCAACCCTTTTTGCCTCATCTCAATTGATTCTTCCATGTTCATGTATGAAGTTTTGACAAAAAAGGTGTTTTTGTTGACTTTTCAAAATGACCTATAATGTCAAAATTTGTATCTTCTTGTGAGTGGATGTTTTGAACTTGGGAGTTGAATATGGATTGTACGGAATTGCATCCTCTTCAAAATGAGCTTTGGATGGGTCATTTTTGATAAAGTATGATAAAGTTATGCTTGGTCAAAGTTGAGTTGACTTTTCCTACAAAACCCTAATTTATCAACTTTTGGGTTTTGATGAATTATGAGCAATCCTTGAGGAATCATGATCAACCCTTAATCAAATGATGAATAATGCTTTAAAATGAGGATGTTGACAAAAAATCTTGAAGTTTGACTGTATGTGGGCCACAATTGACTTTTGCCCTAGCATAGTCGATTTTCAGGCCTTTGAGCAATTGACTGAGTCAACTCCCTCTGCAAGGCTTGAAACTTGAAATGAATGATCTTGTGAACATATTATGGAAATGGTGAGCATTTGGGATCCTTTGGACTCAAACATCTTGATGTAAACTGAAACCCTAATTTGAGGTAGACTGCCTTAAGAGAGAGTTTGTCTGGTCAACCCTTGGACTTCCTTGAGCAATTTAAGGACCTCACTTGAAATGTATCGAGAAATATGGGAGGGAAAATTTTGGGGAGATGAGATTAAACTTTCTATCTGGTCGTTCTCCAGGATTTGCAATTTTTCACTTCTTATCTGGTCGTGCTACAGGCTTCAAAAGGAATCAAGTTGTTATCCGGTCGCATCCGGGCTTCAACTTGAATTTAAGGCAATACTAATATCCGGTCGATTCCAGGCTTCTTAGTAATTAGCCGGGTAAACTACTATTTGGTCGAACTCCAAGCTTCGCAGTACCTTATACTGTTATCTGGTCGTGTCCCAGGCTTCAGTATCCTTTGCCTCTGTCTGGTCGTAATCCAGGCTTCACGGTGTCTTATACCATTATCTGGTCGAGTCCAGGCTTCATGGTATCTTGTATTGCTATCTGGTCGATTTATAGGCTTCACAATAACTTGCTGGGGGTTAAGCTGTTTTCCAGTCGATTTCCGGGCTTTAAGCTTATATTTAAGACATACCACTATCTGGTCAATTCCAGGCTTCATAGTATTCTGGAGATATCAAGATATTATCTGGTCGAATCCAGGCTTCATAGATTGAATTTAAGATATACCACTATCTGGTCGATTCCAGGCTTCATAGTATTTTGGAGAAATCAAGATATTATCCGGTCGAATCCGATCTTCATAGCTTGAACTGGAATAGAAATTGTAATATCAATTTGACTGAACCAGAGAATACTTGACAGAACTTGATTGCATCTTTCCCTGAAAGGTAAAGAGTTATTCGTATGTAATGTCATGATGTATGAAATGTATTGAGAAATGATGTTCTCAAAATAAATGAGATTGTGCTGTATGATGCATATGCGCATGCTACGATGTATGAATATGCAATGTTTTTTGTGATGTTCTCTAGCTGGGGAGAATAAATCCCAGACTGCTATTGAAGAGTTCAAGGAGTTGAGTTCTTCACACTCGCTGGGGATAACGACCGAAGATTATTAGCCGGAGACTTGTGTCCATTCTGTTTGAGAATATTCCGCCGGGAGAGACTCTACTGGAGAATAAATTGGCGAGAGAATGAATCTGTAGGGAAGAGAGATACTCTGCTAGAAGATCTGCTGATTTGGAGAAATAACCTCAGTTGGGGATGAATTACCGTTGTTGGTGATAATGAACTCTGTCAGGGATTGAGTTTTTACTTGTGGAAGAACTAAACTCAGCTGATGGTGAACTTCTATTGCTGGTGATAGATAAACTCTGCTTGAGGAGAATTAACACCACTGTCTTTGGGTACTTCTTACTCTGGGGAGTGTATGTACCTTTAGTCATATTCTCAAGCTGGCTTTATCCCTGTACCTGGTGGGTAGAGCAACTGTAAGGTTTGGACATTTCTTGTTTGCCCCTGTTCCTGGAATTACGAGTAATTGTCTTTTGTTTCTTATGTAAACATTTATGAGTAGCAATTATGTTCAAATACATATATCAAAAATGAATCATTGGATGTTCTTTCAAAACAAAACAGAAAAAGAAAACACAAGTTGAAATTTATTTGTGAAAATGAATTGTATTTATTTGAAGTTGGCCTGTAATAGGCGTATTATACAAGAGGCTGACATCCTAGTAAGAGAATGCCGCCGAAGGATGGAAATTACACAATTTGTAAAAGAAAGAAAAATAACTATGTGAAAAATCCCATTGGGTTCCAACTCTGATATTGCCTTTATATCTTTGAGCGTCTCATCACTTTGCTACTTGGTCGAAGGTAAATCAGATTGATTGGCGCCACCCAAGCTTGATAGTCGATACCGAAGTCTGGTTGCAAGATGATCCAATGAGACATAGTGTTACGCTTTGATCCCTAATTTTTGCCTGGACCGCCCTTTCGGGTTTTCGGTCCACCGAGATACCCTTTTTTTCCCAAGTCGCCTTTTCAGGTTTTTAACTTGCTTGGTGTACAATTTTTTTTTTTTTCATCCATTACTTTTGCCCGAACCCTTTTGGTTCGCTGAGAAGCCCTTATTGTTGCCTAGGCCAGTCGACCTAGCAGGTCTTTGATTATGCGTAGTATTTTTTCACTATGTCTGCATTGACGGGGTGAGGAAGGTCGTCACCATCCATGGTGGTTAGAATTATAGCTCCTCCCGAGAAAATGTTCTTAACCACAAATGGCCCTTCGTATGTGGGGGTCCATTTGCACCTGGGATCACGTTGCGGTAGTATGATGCGTTTGATCACCAAATCCCCGACTTGATACTCTTGTCGTCTGAATTTCTTGTTAAATGCCTTAATCATTCGCTTTTGATACGTCTGACCATGACAAATAGCAGTAAGCCTCTTTTCATCGATTAAATTTAGTTGATCAAGCCGGGTCTGGATCCAGTCGTTTTCGCTCAAACCTGCATCCTTCATAATCCGGAGAGTGGGTATCTGGACTTCAATGGGAAAGACTACCTCCATGCCATACACCAAAGAGTAGGGTGTTACCCCTGTCAACGTCCGTGCTGAGGTACGATACCCATGAAGAGAGAATGGTAACATCTCATGCCAGTCTTTGTACGTCAACATCATCTTCTGCACAATCTTCTTGATATTCTTATTAGCCGCTTCAATAGCCCCATTCATCTTCGACCGGTAGGGAGAATAATTGTGATGTTGTATCTTGAACTGTTCGAAGAGCTCAGTGATCATTGTATTTTTGAGATTTGTACCATTGTCTGTCCACTGGAATGAGTTCCGAAGGTACCTTCATGTAACTCTGCCATGATCCTTTTTGCCTCGCTTTTGTCGACACATCGCAGTAAGGTTGAATCATGGTTACGCTTATAAAGGACACCATTTCTAATGAAGAACTTCGCAGCGAACCTACTCAAGAACTTCTTATCATTAACAGACGCACCCTTGGGGTATTCTTGAGCCTAAAGATACCTCTTTACTTCGTGGAACCAGGGTTTATCTGCTACCTCTTCAGTCTCAATGTCACAACAATATGCGGGTTCGTCCAACCTCCCAATAGTAATTTGGGGAGCCTCATTGTCCCACCTGACCTTGAACATAGAAGACATTGTAGCTAGCGCGTCCGCTAACTGATTCTCTTCTCTAGGGAAGTGTTCAAAGGTTATCTCCTCAAAGTGTGGGAGAAATGTCAATACATACTCCTTGTAAGGAATAAGGTTTGGGTACTTCGTATCCCACTCGCCTTTGATCTGACTGATCACTAGAGGAGAATCTCCGAATACACTCAAGAGCTTAATCCTTAGGTCAATAGTTGCTCGAAGACCCAGGATGCATGCTTCATACTCCGCCATATTATTGGTGCAGTTAAAACATAATCGAGCGGTGAACGGAGTATGACAACCTTTAGGAGATATAATCATAGCGCCAATACCATTACCCAACGCATTTGAGGCTCCGTTAAAATACATAGACCATCGGGATCCTTCCTCAGGTCCTTCATCCAGTCCAGGTTCTTCACAGTCGGTCACCAACATGATGTCCTCATCCGAGAACTCAAAATTCATGGTTTGGTAGTCATCCACGGCCTGATGCGCCAAATGATCCGCCAATACACTCCCCTTGATGGCTTTTTGGGTTGTGTACTGGATGTCATACTCATTTAAGATCATTTGCCATCTTGCTATTCTTCCGGACAAGGCGGGCTTTTCGAAGATATATTTCATTCGATCCATTTTTGATATCAATAAGGTGGTGTGAGTCAACATATACTGTCTCAGCCGGCGAGCAGCCCATGCTAAAGCGCAAAAAGTTTTATCGAGCAACAAGTATCAGGTCTCACAGTCGGTAAACTTTTTTCTAAGGTAGTAAATAGCGTGCTCTTTTCAGCCAGACTCGTCATGCTGCCCCAGCACGCATCCCATTGAATTGTCCAGTACTGTCAAGTATAAGATCAAAGGTCTTCCTTCATCTAGAGGCATTAGAATAGGTGGCTCTTGAAGGTATTCCTTAATCGTTTCGAAAGCGCTTTGACATTCATCATTCCATTTTACCACTTGATATTTCTTCAGCAGCTTGAAGATTGGCTCACAAGTAGCAGTCAGATGTGAAATGAATCAGGCGATGTAGTTCAGACGTCCCAAAAAGCCTCTAACTTCATTTTCTATGCGGGGAGCTGGAATTTCTTGTATAGCTTTCACCTTTGCAGGATCCACCTGAATACCCTTATCACTGACGATGAAACCCAGCAGCTTACCAGACCTTACTCCGAAGGTGAACTTGTTCGGGTTCAACCTCAGCTTATACATCTTCAACCGGTCAAATAGTTTTTGGAGATGATCTAGGTGTTCTTCTTCAGTCTGGGACCTCACTATCATGTCATCAACATAAACCTCAATCTCATGGTGAATCATGTCGTGGAATAAAGCGACCATGGCGCGCTGATAAGTTGCCCCAACATTCTTTAACCCGAAAGGCATTACTTTGTAACAAAAGGTGCCCCACTGTGTAACGAAGGTTGTCTTCCTCATGTCTTCGAGATCCATCTTAATCTGGTTGTACCCAGAAAAACCATCCATGAAGGAGAAGATCTTATGTTATGCGGTGTTATCGACCAGAACATCGATGTGTGGAAGTGGGAAGTCATCCTTGGGGATTGCCCTGTTCAGATCTCTATAGTCCACATACATCCGTACCTTACCATCCTTCTTGGGCACTGGAAAAACGTTGGCAACCCACTGCGGATAAGAAGTAACAGCTAGAAATCCGACGTCAAACTATTTCATGACCTCAGCTTTGATTTTCTCAGACATCTCAGGGCGCATACGGCGAACCTTCTGCTTTATTGGACGGCAGTCTGCTTTGGTCGGCAGGCGATGAACCACAATATCAATGTCCAAACCAGACATATCTTCGTAGGACTAGGCAAAGATCTCAACATAGTCGTATAGCACTTGTATCAACCTTTGTTTGACACTAGGCTCAAGATTCGCACCTATCTTGACCTCTTTCCTGTCTTCCTCTGTACCCAAATTCACTGATTTAACTGGCTCTTCATGAGGATGTATGGCCCTCTCTTCCTGCAGTAACAGTCTAGCAAGTTCTCCAGGAACCTCACAATCATCCTCACCTTCTTCCTCGACGTGGTTGATCGGATTTTCGAAGTCATAACTGGAAGTAGCAAAGTTGTTATCAATGGGATCCAGAGTAGATATGGATCAGCATTATGATATGTGAGTGTGTGTAAGAGAAAAGCTGTTTTTTTGATAAAGAGAGAGACAAAAAAAGAAAAAACAGGGAGCGCAAAATTTGTAATGCAAGAAAACATCCAATGCTTTATTAATGATATATGAAAATGACAAATAATAAGCCCTCACAAGCAAAGCCAAGGTGCCTCGGGAAAGGCATCGGGCCGTAAAGTTTCAAACTGTTTATTACAAATATCAAAACAACAGTCAATTACTATGGAATAAAAGAAATAGGTATGAAGTCCTTCGCCGTCCAGTTGTTCAATCCACCATTGGTTGTCAGGTAGATCCAGCTGTCGATATTTGAATCTTCTTCACTATCCTCAATTGCATTTACCCCATGATTACTGATGTGCAGAGGAGGTCTTCCAATCCGCGCGTGCCTAACAGCCCTTAGAGCCCCTGTAGTAAAGCCCAGACCAAATTTGTCAGTTTTGTGTGTGAAATCAGGGAGCTGACCCCAATTTGCACACCCACCTTTTTCAATTACAGCCCTGGCATCCTTGAGGGAAGCCATCTTCATCGGAGGTTTGTCAGCAGCAACTTCAGTCGACGCCAATGTCTGGGGGAGCTCTTCAAAGTTCTGACAAGGGGTTTCAATGAATTCCCCATCCATCTCCACATAGTGAAAGGAATTAATATGACTCACCATATACTCCTCTTCACCTTGTACCGTGACGATCTTCCCCTTCACTGGATATTTCAACATTTGATGGAGCGTAGAAGTTACTCCCCCATCCTTATGAATCCAAGGACGACCCAACAAGCAAGAATATGATGGTCTGATATCCATCGCGTAGAAAGTAGATGAAAAAGTCTGAGAGCCAACTTTAAATGGGACGTCCACCTCCCCGTGCACCATCATTTTTGACTCGTCTAAAGCCCTGACCACAATATTGCTTGGCTTTAGAATCAAACCTTCACAGTCTACACGGTCTAATGCTTTCTTTGGCAAAACATTCAATGAGGATCCGGTATCCACCAGTACATGGGCCATAGTAGTGCCCCTGCACTGGATCGAGACATGCAAAGAATCATTGTGATTTCTTCCTTTAGTAGTCAGATCTGCGTCTGAGAAACCCAACCCATTGTCGGCAGTCAAACTAGCTATGTAGTCTTTGAATTGATCAGCAGAAGTTTCCTGCAGCACATGCGCAGTTTTGAGTAAAGCAATTAAAGCCTTTGCATGGGCTTCAAAACACAATAACAAGGACAACATGGATATTTTTGACGGGGTCTGCCCCAGCTGCTCGACTACGTTGTAGTCGCCCTTCTTGATAATCTTCAGAATTTCCTCTATCTCCTGCTTAGAGGTTTCTACAATGATTTTCTTAGGCGCCTCCGTCCGGGCAAGCTCACCTGTGATTTATTTCCCCCGAGTCCCAGATGGCTTGGCGACAAGGGTGATAACTAGAATAGGATATGGGATAGTAACTGATGTACTAGCAGATGGAATAACAACAGGTTTGTGAATAGTCGGAGGGGAAATCTCGGGAGAAAAGAGTCCTTCACTTCTGGTGACCTTGCTATCCCCGACAATATTTCCGACATCAGCATCAACTTCTTCACTTTTTAAGTCTTGCTTAACTCCATGGTAATACACATCGGCCCCATAGTGCCAAGGGACAACCTTATCCGAAGTGTATGGGATAGGACCAGGGACAATAATTATTAACGAAGAAATTCTGGGAACAGGTGTAATCCTAACAGGATTTCTCGAGTAATCCTTGGAAGGATTGGTGGAAATGGTTATGATGGCAACTTCTTCAATTGGAACCAACAGAATCATAGTCTTTTCAAACAGGATCTCTTTGTTATCCATCAGGCGCTGAACACCTGATTTCAATAAGTGGCAACCAGCAGGCAGAAATGAACACATGTAGTAACCTTCGCCACAACCCGAAAATAAACCGGCTAACAACATATTCTTCTTAACTGTCATCAAAGGAGTAGAAATTTCTTCCATGGAGGTCACAAATAAATCATCCTCCACAACATTCACTCCATGACCATGTTTGGTTATAGGAGCATTTATGAAGTTGGGCTTCTCCGGAGCGTCAAACTCAATCTCTTTGGCTTTGATCAAATCTTGCACCTTATTATTCAAGGCCCAACAGTTGTTTGTATCTTGACCTGGACTTTCGGAATGATAGGCGCAGCGGGCATTCGGGTTATATTGAGGAGAAATGGTGTTGGGATTCTTCGGGGCTTCCCTCAGAGTTACCGGATTGGTCTTCAATAGTTGTGGTAGAATTTGAGACAAGGTCATATTGAGCCGAGTATACTGTCTCGGTGGTCTTTCCACCCTTTGTCGATTGTTGCATTGTGGAGAAACGGTGGGTCTTGATATCACTACTGCGTTTACTGCTTGACGGTGTTCAAGTCTGCTTTGGCTCCTCGAGCCATAGACTGCTCTAGCTTCTTTCTTACCAGTGAAAGGCTTCTTTACTGCACTGGATGAAGTGTCCTTCTGTATCTTACCACTTAAGATACAAGCTTCTACCCTCTCTCCAGTTAGGATCAACTCAGTAAACCCAGATGACGAACTGCCAATCAGATGACTGAAAAATGGACCAGATAGCGTCCCTAGAAACATGTCAACCAACTCCCTATTAGACAAAGGGGGGTTGGACTCTTCTAGCTAAATCTCTCCACTTCTGAGCATAGTCCTTAAAACCTTCACTTGCACCCATTGACATACCCTGAAGCTGAGTACGAGTGGGAGCAAGGTCGGTGTTATACTAATACTGCCTGTAAAAAGTAGCAGCAAGGTCTTCCCAGTTTCGGACATTGGCTCCTTCCAACTGATAAAACCATTCAAGCTGAGCCCCTGACAGACTATCTTGAAATAAGTGCACCCGCAAATTTCTATCAACAGTGTGGGGTTGGATTTTCCTCGACATACGAGTGAAGATGGAGTTTTAGATAGCATACTCTGTCGTACTTGGAAAAACCGGATCTTTGAACTTATGAGGGATCACCACTCCCGATACCAATCCCAGTTCTCCGAAATCCAAACCAGGGATCTTTTGAATCTCCATTGCACTCAGACGGTCTTCTAGTTGTTTGTACCTATCCTCGGCAGGAGGATATTGCTCCTCATCATAATCTGTATCATTATCAGAAACTGCAGGACTGGGGCCCTTTTCTTCTTATTAGTTCTCCCCTTCCTTGGATGGAAAGGACATATCAGCTTGTTGTTTCAACCTATCCCCAAACCTTTTGCCCATACTCAGAAGAACGACCCTCTTCTTCTTCTTCTCTTTCTCTTTCAGAATGAGAGCTTTCAAATCCTCTTGCCCTTTAGCCAAGCTCAAGAACATCTCTTGGAATTGGGCATTTTGTGCCTGAAGATCTTTGATAGCTTGATCGGAAGACATTTCTGCTGAAATAAATAGCGAAGAAGATGAGAAACTTGTAATGGTACCTATAATGGTGTGCATGATAATGGGATGTGTATGTAATGATTTCAAAGACTTTGGGAGATTTAAATTTGCAAACCAAAAAATAAACAAACTTTATTAGATTAACTGGTAAAAAGGTTCAACAATCCCTTTGAGGCGTTACAAAGAAACAAACAGAAAACAAATCTAAACTAGAAAAAGCAAAATCAGAAATCCCATGGACGCTTCCCGTTTGTGCTGACGTAGTCATTGATCGTTCTTTCATTCTTGAGTTGCCTAGTGAGCTTCAAGATCTTCCTTTCTTGCTCATGATACTTCTACAGGTAGGTATCCCTCTCCTCTTTCAGCTGAATCCAAGACCTCTTCAATGCCCCAGGGTCAGTGGGCAACCCTTTTGGTCTCATCTCGATTGAGTCTTCCATGTTCATGTATGAAGCTTTGACAAAAAAAGTGTTTTCGTTGACTTTTTAAAATGACCTATAATGTCCAAATTTATATCTTCTTGTGAGTGCATATTTTGAACTTGGGAGATGAATATGTATTGTAAGGAATTACATCCTCTTCAAAATGAGCTTTGGATGGGTCATTTTTGATAAAGTATGATAAAGTTATGCTTGGTCAAAGTTGAGTTGACTTTTCGTGCAAAACCCTAATTTAGCAACTTTTGGATTTTGATGAATTGTGAGCAATCCTTGAGGAATCATGATCAACCCTTGATCAAATGATGAATAATGCTTCAAAATGAGGATGTTGACCAAAAATCTTGAAGTTTGACTGTATGTGGGCCACAGTTGACTTTTGCCCTAGCACAGTCGATTTTTAAGCCTTTGAGCAATTGGCTGAGTCAACTCCCCCTACAAGGCTTGAAACTTGACATGAATGATCTTGTGAACATATTAGGGCAATGGTGAGCATTTGGGATCCTTTGGACTCAAACATCTTGATGTAAACTGAAACCATAATTTGAGGTAGACTGTCTTAGGAGAGAGTTTGTCTGGTCAACCCTTGGACTTCCTTGAGCAATTTGAGGACCCCACTTGAAATGTATTGAGAAATATGGGAGGGAAAATTTTGGGGTGCAACAGTGAGAATATGAACGACATAAATGGAAAACATGTGGGGATTGATTACTAACCCTTTTCCACTTGCCTCCTTTTGAAGACTTAGGAATGGTTTCCATAAAAGGACCTAAAACCAACATCTCGCTATGCAAGCTTAAAAAGTAAACAATCACAAACATGGCCTCCTAATGAGGACTTCTTGTTTCCCAAGTTGCATGAACTACCAATCCTAAGTAAGCAGTAAAATGCAGAAAGAGTAAATCAAACGAGAAAGTACCAAACAAATATAAATCCATAATAAACATCAAGGCCTTAATGTAAAAATAATCACAAGCGGTATGTAGAATATACAAACACATAAGCATCATGAAAGGCAATACAAGTAGACAAAGTATACAATAATGCATATATAACATTCATGTCCCACAAATAAAGTGGAACACAAAGCCATCAAGTCAATATTGAAAACTTCTCTCAGAGTACCTTTCATACTTAATAGACAAGTCAATAACAACAAGGTAAAATGATGAAACTTTAAAGGATAGATGACAATACGTCAGAGTAAAGAGAAATGATGACAAAATATCACAAGGTATGAAAAACTTCACAGTCAAACTTAAAGAAGTAATGACGAGCTCAAAAAGTCAATTTTCAAACAGTAAAATTGGAATGGCACCAAAGAACCACTATAGTTATGACCTATATAGGTTATGTATATAACAAGCATCGTATAAACAAGATGGAACTCAATTGGAGACAAGAAATATGATACAAACACCAAAATAGTCAAACTAGCACACCAAAACAAAGGTGTAGTGAAATGCGTACAAGTGTGTGACTAACCAGGACTGAGATGATGTGTCAAGATAGAATGAAGTCAGAAGCTTACACATAAGGATCAAATACACCTAAGACCCAAAATTAACTTCAAGAGGTCAACAAACACACAAAAGTTTACAAAAAATCTATTCAAAACTAAACTCTAATAAACCTCTAAAGGCAAGAGAAGTATTAACAGGGAATGGATGAATAAAGATCAAAGTTAGATGATGTTAAATCATACAAGGTCATTAGCTAAATACCCATAAGAAATCACATTTAAGGATATCTTAAACATAAGAGAAAGGTTATACACAAAAGCACACAAGATTAAAGGTTTAAAAGCAACAAAACTTGGAAAAGTTTAAGGTGATTTGATAAAGATCAAACAAAATTTTCTTAATTGGATAATTAAGACATGTGTGACTTGTGTTATAAATCAACTCAAGACATGATTCATGAGTAACCAAAATTTAAGATGAAACTTCAAACACAATAGCATATTCACGTGACTTGATAGTCAACATTATAAAAGATGGTAAACACTTGTCTAAAATCAATGAAGAGTGATTGAGATCAAATGATAAAATAAATAGTGATGCTTATAGGTCCTATGTCAGCATCAAATCCCTACTAAATAAATCTATCATGAACTTAAAAGGAACTCTAAGCAATGTTATCAATCTAACATGTTAAAGTGTCATGACAATATATTAAAAGTGTAGTCTCTAATGTGTAAAAGAAAAGATGACCTAAATAGATTAAAATTAAAGTTATTAAATTCTATATGAAATAACCAACATCAAGCAACCTTAAATAAACATAACACAAAGTTCATGAGACAATCATTGGAGAATGAAACCTCAAACACCACCAAAATGGCCATCTAGCTTCCAAAATGAGACCGAGACGAGATGAAAATAAAATTTCATTCAAGGATTCATGGAAGCATGAATAAAAGAGATGAAAATAAGAGTTTAAAACAATATTTCAAACAACAAGGCAATGGATGTAAAATTCCTCAAGCAAACACACCCAACAGCTAGGTCAAAACTAGTGGACTATTGCTCATTTCTTGGCACCTTATTGAATTAACTATGAAATGCTAATCAAGGATCAAAGGAGCTTTGTATGATAACAAGAAAAACTTAAAATGGCATAATAACAAATGGTTAATATCAAAATGGATCCAAATAATACACAAAGAGTGGTGCATAAAAGCTACTTCTTAAACCATGGTCACAAACGAATATCAAACAATATTGACAAAAATAAGCAAGTTATGAGAGATTGAATGGTTCATTTATGAACTCAAGTCTCTAAAACAGTAGCTAGGATGATAAAAATAAAAGGAATTGATCCCTCATGGGTTGCACAAGTGCATTCCCTTTACCTCTAACTCAAACAAGCATTAAAGCGTACATGAGAAAGATTATTGAGCGAAAAATATAAATAAGGCTTGTAAAATCAAGATAAAATTGTTTCAATGTCCAAAAGACACCAATAGGTCAGAAACAACAAGTTCAAGATGAAATTAGTAAATTTCAAGTGGAAAACAAAATTATACAAGTTAGATTAGCCTAGATAAACTACTAATTAGGAACCCTAGTTTGACTAAATAGGGAAAAATAGTTAGAGGTACAAGAAAATTATGAAAAATTACACACAACATGGTGAAGTTAGTAGTGTTAAATTCTCAAAAGCTTGATTCCAAAATATGCATAAAAGCACCCAAATATAAATCAAATTATTGAGGCAAAGCTCAAAGACCAAATTCACAAACTTATATTAAACAAAAATAGAAAAAAGTTTATAAAAATAAAGTGAGAATATTTCAAAGTGCTCAAGACTTATAAAAGTCAAAATCAAATAATTTGGATATTTGAATGTTTACCGAAAAAGTGGAACACAATTCTTCTTTCACAACTATTTGAGATAAAACTCAAACTAGACACCTTTAACTAAATATTTTGGAAAAAATTGAGTTTCAAATGATAAATTCGTACAAAATTGGTTTCTAGAGACCCAACACCTTCAAGAATCCTAATCAATAACCTTTTCATCTCTATAAGTTTTGAGAATTAGAAAATTGAAATCAAACTTGTGGTATAAGAAACAAAATCATCAAAATGATTCACAAACTTTACTAATTATAAAATCAGAGAGTTAGGTATGGTAAAATAACAAGGAAAATCCTACAATCAAGATTAACTCATAAGGATATTAGAAAATATTTTTGGAATTTTTTATTGAAATTCTGGTATCAGATATGTGATGTCGAAGGAGATTTCACGACACAAATATCTGAGGACAATATAAAATGCAACAATATAAAAGCAGTAAAAACACAAGGTATTGTTAACCTAGTTCGGTGTACAACAACACCTACTATGGGGGCTACCAAGCCAGAGATAAGTCCACTAAGTAGTATCAATTCATACACCTTTAATAAACAACCAGTTTACGATCCAACCACTTAATCACTACCCGTGCTATACTTTTACCTAAGACACACCTAGGTATGAAGCCTTCCTCAAATCCCTCCAATCACAAACAGTGAAAAACAACAAAATTATTAAGTTTAAAAAACTTCAATCATTCAATACTTAAAAGCTTATGAATGATCCACAATTTACAACTCAACTAACAAATTACAACTCAAGTATTGAAACAATTCTAGAGTGTATTAAAATTAAAATATTTAGACTTTTAAACACCAAGAATATATTTTTCTTCAATTGTTGCTATGTTTTACGAATAAGGTTGCAAGTCCTTATAAAGGTGCAACAACTTCTTTATGGGCTTGGGATGAAAACCAAATATTGCAATATATTGAATCCCTTGAAAATCTCCATGAAATTAGGCCAAGATGTAATCCATAAAGATAAGACAAATAAAAAAATATTCCTCCATATTTTTTGCAAGTTGTAAACCACAAAACCTGAATAAGGCGCGCTTAAAAATAGGAAACAGAAAATCTGAAAAACACGTTCAGATCAGAAGACAAATGTTTAGACATCTGCTTTGACCTCATTCAAAAATAGTTGAGATGATTTACTTCAAATGTCAAGATATTAAGCAAAACATTACCAACACAGTGTTTTACCAAAATTGCTGCCAACAAAAACTTATATTTATGTTTAAGGAAAATAGCAAATAAAATTAAAGTGTGAAAATCATGATTAAAATAGGCAATATATTTACACGAATTTTTTAATGTATTAAAAATGAAAAATCAAGAAATAAATTACATAATATGAAAATATATTATTAATATAGCGTAATATATTTTTTGTGGAATTTATTTATTTAAGGAAAAGTCCTAAAATAATTGTGAAAATGCAACAAAAGCAATGAAATCTCACTAATCATTTGATTAATCAAAAATGATAAAATTCTAAAATAAAATTCAGAAACTCAAAATAGACTAATTAAAGTGTCTAAAATATATTTGGTATAATTTTTGTATAACGAAAAAGTATGAAACAAAAATTAACAAAAATATTACACGATAAAACAATTAATTAAACACAATTGATTCATGAATTTTTCTCATTAATCAAACTATTTTTAAAATTGCAGAACAATTATAATCAAATACTAGAGATTAAAATCTACCTATGGCATTTTTTAAAGATTTTTTTGGAAATCTTTTGGTCAAGAAATAAAATCAAACAAAACAATTAAAAGAAAATAATATGAAATGCAATAAAATTCAAAGCATCATATCACGCGCTACCACCTCACTTCATCCCTAACCTCATGGCACCCTAAACATTACGTAAATGATCAATTCATGAACCAACTTCTAGATCCCACTACTCATTTATTTCTCAACCAAATTTTGTGATTCAAAGCACATTTTCAAGATCAAGAAACTAGCTATGTCGTGATAATCATGGATTCACAGATCATCTGTTATAGAGCAAGAAATCAAGGCCAAAAAATCATGAAAACACAAAATAAAAAATAAAAAACTCAAAAGTTCATATCAAGCTCCACGATTTAAATCAAGCCAAATTATACATCAGGTCTAGTACCTAGCCAGCTAACAACATGATTTCAAGC
Organism: Vicia faba; assembly: GCA_948472305.1. Classification (NCBI taxonomy): domain Eukaryota; kingdom Viridiplantae; phylum Streptophyta; class Magnoliopsida; order Fabales; family Fabaceae; genus Vicia; species Vicia faba. The sequence continues at coordinate 1,190,122,698 of OX451739.1, forward strand.
TCAAGATAAAACAAAAACAAGCTATAATCGCATGAATTCCAATCTGAACATACCTTCACAGTTTGAAAATAAATTCTACTAATGCCTATGAAACAATGTGAATCTCTGAGATCTTTACTCTAAGACTTCACTGAAATAGAATTGAAGAAGAAACAAGCTCTGGAATAAGAGAAATGATGAATTCGAAACTAATTTTTCTTGAGAGAGAGAGAGATAGAGAAAACAAAAATATGGATTTTTGAGAAAATGAAGCGTATCTCCTGAATCGGAATGAAGAATGAACTCATATAGGGAGTGAGAACAATGGCACGATGGACTTTTGGTGCTCACAAAACCGTTAGAACAAAAATCCAAAAAAATCAGAAAATTTAACTAGAATTATGGAATTTGCATTTTGCTTGACTTCAAGGATTGGCTTATGTCATTTTGGTTAGCATTAAAAGAGTGAGAATGAGAGTGAGGTACTCATGTGGTATGAGCTGGCATTTATCAGCACACGGGTGAAGATATTTGAAATAGAATAACTGCCAAATTTAGCAAAAATGAGAGAAATGTGAGTGTGCATGAGATATACGCATTGTTTGGTCATAAGAAGTAAAGGAAATGAATTAATACTCATGATTTAGGATGTACACTAAACTTGTGTAGTAACACATCTTAAATAAGCACTAGATTCTGAAAATAACCTCACTTACATACATGTCCAACTAGTCTAGCCACGTCTCAATTTTCTCATAAATGACTCGTGCATTTTTAAGTTCTTGGGGCATTTTGAAAGTTCTCATGATGAGCTTTAGTGTAGGACTTTGAAATAATTAAAATGGAGACGGGGTGGTGAAGATATGACATCACGAAGTTGAGAAAAAAATGAGTCTGGCAAGGCAGACTGCATGCATGCATGGGCGTACATGGCAAGTGTATTATGCAGTTGTGAGTGAGCAACTTCTCAAGATCATATCTCTCTCAATCCTTGGCCAAGATGAATGAATCAAAGCTCAATGAAAATCTCTCATGGAAAACTACAAAATGATCCGATTAGATTTTTCAAATTGATGTTTGAATAAAAAGAAATTAAGCCATGAAAATGGCACACCAACTGTTTGTCAGAATTATGCACATGACATGCCAATGAGAAGGCAACTTGACATCTCTTGTGGCCAGAACTTCCAACTTGATTTTCTCTCAAATGGTTCAATTTTTAGCTTTCTACACACAATGAAAATCTTTTAGAATTTTTCAAGATTTTTCTGAATATGTATCATTTGCGTCAATCAGATTAAGCAAACTCAAGTTGTGATTGGCCAAAGTTGTGTATTATGGACACTTAGAAACTTTTCAATATTCAAGTAACTTTATGAACAAGTAAACACTAATTTCTTCAAATCCCTTGATTTCAATGATTAAATTGGTTATGAAATATGAAATGAGTATGTTTGAAATAATGGTTGACCAAAAGTCCACTTGGTCAACTTTGACTTTGACTGATTTTGACCAAAATGACCATTTTCCCTTCGTGATCAATTGGATCCTTTCCAATCAAAAGTTAACCTCAACCTTTTACTCAAAGATTCTCAATAACATATAGAAACACATGGAATCCAATTTTAATAAAAAAGTTTAAGAAGTCCTGATTAAATTTAAAACCCAAATTTTGCACCTTGTGTTAGAAGCATAATGATCAAACTTCAATACCCTAATTCCACTGGAGCTCTTGTGAAATTCTTTGAAAAATGTTGCCTCAATGATAATAAGAAGATAATTCTCCAAGAAATTGGCTTAGACAAACTTCAAATCACACAATAGGTCAAAACCCTAATTCCATCAAATGATGGAGACAAATGAGTTCTTCAAAACTTTGCATAACTTTAACACTTGATAAACTAATGAGACAAATGAGATATTCTGGGCCATGAGAGATTAATGGGACTAGAAATATCTATTGATTGAGGTAATGAGGCTCTTCTTAAACAACTTTTCAATATAACAAACTTCCACATCTTGAGGAGAACTTGATAACCAAAACACTTTGATCCCATCACAATGAAATGAATTCTATCAAAACATATTTCATTGGGAAAAACATGTATTTCAGCCTAATTTTGAACAAGATGTTATAACATCTTTGCCAATTGGTACATCAGTGCATGTAGATACTTATTTGACAGATGTTCCATCTGATGTTGTAACATGTTGCAACAAAACATCATGACAGTACAACTGGATATTTGTCCTTGAAGATTTGATTAAAAATATGAGATTATAGAGGTTTCTAGTACTCATAACAGGCGCAAGCAATCAAGGATTGGTAGGAATAATTGCATATTTGATTTATTTCATAAAAAGGACCTTTGAGACTTTTTAAGAAACATTTGAAAGATTTTTTTGTTTCTATTTTTGTGGAGAATATTCTGCAGAGATTTAGAGCAAAAGATTATATCTAAATGAAGAGTCCAAGCTCAACTGCAGAAGTATATATAAGGAGTCGTCCAAGACCTAGTTTTTTAAGCATTGTTTTTATTGTAAAACCTTGTGAAAAATAAGGGTTTAGGGTTTGATAGTTCCTTAGATTCTTTGTGTGTTTACACGACTTCCCCCTCCTTCTTAGATTTTCTTTAACTGTTTATCTGTATTTTTCATCTTATCCTCCTTGTTTCTGAAAAATGTCCTTGCATTCTGTTTTCAATATAAATCATCTTTTGACTCTGATTATATTGCTTTTTGATACCTGACAAAGAGGGGGAGAAAGTAAGATATTTTTAATAACAGTATACCGGGACAAAGTCTCAAACATTCTGAATATCTTAACCTCTATGCTTTCTGAAAAGCTTGAACAGGAACATATTCTGATAAGGACAGAAGGAGATGCATAAAAATATCTGACAAGAAGGAACTTCAGGGAAGTAAATCATCTCTATATGAGTAATCAACTCAGGGGGAGACTCTCTTAAGCTTTTTGTTCTATATTTTCATTGAAAATACTAGTTTTTGTCATCATCAAAAAGGGGGAGATTGTTAGAACATAGTTTGAGTCTACAACCCTTAATTAGAGTTTTGATGATAACAAACACAAAGAACAAATATGCACTCTAAATTTGTTTTATTTTGTATGCAGAAGTTCTGACTGAAACATCATCAGAAATTAAGCTAGAGAAGCTTTCAAGCTGAGGTAATCAGAATGTTCTGAAGAATGATGATCAGAATCTGCGCTAAAGCAAAGGATACTCTGATTCTGAACAAAAGTTTAATATACCACCAAATCCTCACATCTCTGAGTCATCAATGTTCTGAAGCAAATGCAGCATGCAAGATTCTAGTTCAGAAGCGTTACTTTTCAATTAAGATAGCATCATATGCAACAGCTTCATTCAGACAAGAATCTTATAAATATGGAAATAGCATTGAGTGTCCATTATCACGCTTTATGTTGTACAAGATCTCCACGCCTATATAAACAAGCTTAAAGGAAAAATCATTTACGATTTTGATTCACTACTGCATATACCTCTCAAACGTTGTAATCTTTCATATTCTCATATACGCTCAAATTGTGTAAAATATCACAGTAGTGATACAGTTTTTGTAAAGAAAAACAACAGTACACAGTATATTATTTTATTTTGATTAAGCTAGTTTTCCTTGAAATAAACCGGGTTGTGGTTGTACTCAAGAAGACTTTTGCAGTTGTCAAAGTAGTATTGTAATCAGATTTGATTAGTGAATTAAGTCCTCGTTAGAGAGAGTCGAAATCACCTTGGTGGGTGGACTGGAGTAGTTTGAGATTAAACGAACCAGGATAAAAATACTGTGTCTATTGCTTTTGATTTTTAAGTCTCAATTCAACCCCACCCTTCTTGTGTTTTTCACTTCTTCAATTGGCATTAGAGCCCCTGGTTCTGAGTTCATACACTTAACCGTGTCAGTACAAGACCCAAGCTTTAGAAAAACACTATGGTGGGACTAAGCCAAAACATCAACAATGACTATCATGAGGACAAGGACAGAATCAGCGGCAAACCTCCAGTCTTTGATGGAGAAAATTTTGACTACTGGAAAGACAAAATTGAGAGCTTCTTTCTGGCTTATGATGCTGATCTATGGGACATGGTAATTGATGGATACACACATCCTGTGAATGAAAGTGGTCAGAAGATAGATATAAAAAGGATGTTTGACCAGCAAAAACGTGATTTCAGAAACCATCATAAAGCCAGAATAATACTTCTCAGTGCCATCTCATACTCAGAATATGAGAAGATCTCAAACAGAGAGACATCCAAAAACATGTTTGACTCTCTGAGAATGACGCATGAAGGCAACATACAAGTCAAAGAAATCAAGGCCCTTGCACTCATTCAGAAATATGAAGCGTTCAAGATGGAAGACAGTGAATCCATAGAAGCAATGTTCTCAAGATTCCAGATTCTTGTTATTGGGCTGAAAGTTCTTAACAAAGGATATTCTACTGCTGATCACGTAAAGAAGATCATCAGAAGTCTACCCAAGCAATGGAAGCCAATGGTCACTGCACTCAAGCTAGCTAAAGATCTCAACAAGATATCTCTGGAGGAACTTGTCAGCTCCCTCAGAAGTCATGAGATAGAGCTAGAAGAAGACGATCCTCAAAAGCAAGGTAATCCTCTAGCATTAAAATCTAACAAAAAAATCTGATTCTAAGGTTTTGCAGGCTATGGAAGAAACCTCTGATGGATCCTCATCAGAAGAAGATGAATTGTCTCTTCTCTCTAGAAGGGTCAATCAACTTTGGAAGCAGAGACAAAGAAAATTTAGAAACCCGAGAAGATCAGAGAATCAAAATGAATCCTCCTCCAGATACAGAAAGTTTGAGTCCTCCTCTGGACACAGAAGATCTGAAGTTTCCTCAGGACACAGAAAGTTAAATAACAAAGACATCATCTGCTATGAGTGCAATGAACAATGACATTACAAAAGTGAGTCTCCAAGGCTTCAGAATAGGAAGCCCAAAAAGAAGTTCTTCAAGGAGAAGAATAAAAGCCTCATAGCAACATGGGACGATTCAGACACTTCTGACGCTGACTCAGAGTCCGATGACGAAAGAGCCAACATAGCTCTCATGGAAAATGTAACAGAAGACAGCGAAGCTTCTGGTTCAGACTCAAAATCAGACACAGAAGAGGTATTCCATGATTTCACTGTTAATTTTACTAAGGCTAAACTTGCAGAAAGTCTGAATGAAATTCTCGAAAGGTATCAACAAATCAGAGTCAAATTCAAGAACCTGAAAAGGGATCTTGTCTCTGACTCTGAAAAGACTGAGAGTCTTAGATTAGAAAATTCTGAGTTAAAATAAAAGATTTTAAAATTAGAAAATGATTTACAAAACTCTCAGAAAGAAATAATCTCAGAGACTCCAAGTAGTGCTGATAAGATCATTAAAGAATATGATCACAGGTTTTAGAAGTTTCTGGAGTTAGCAGAAATCGCAGAAAAGGAATAGGATACAAAGGTATGGTATCTCCACCTACGAAAGTCATGGACCTTGTTATAAAACGCACACCACTAAAATCACACTTCACATATGGGCACACATATGACCTAAAATACACTAGTAATGATTACTCTGTCAAACCAAAATTCAAACAGAATTTTGGTAAAACTAACAAACCAGGACCGAAAAAGATATGGGTACTTAAGGACAAAATTATATATGTAGAAGATATCTTTAGCAGCAAGGATAAAACACCAGTCATGGTACCTGGACTCTGGATTCTCTCGACACATAACGGGAAGAAAACATATGTTCCAAAGTCTGGAACTTAAACCTGGAGGCTACGTGGGCTTTGGAGGCAACCAAAGAGGGAAGATCATTGGCTCTGGAACAGTAGGTAATGGTAATCTTCCTTCTATCAAAATGTGGTTTTAGTTGATGGATTAATGCATAACCTGTTATCCATAAGTCAATTAAGTGATAACGGTTATGATATAATCTTTAATCAAAATTCATGCAAAGTTGTTAGTCAGAAAGATGGAACTATCCTTTTTAATGGAAAGAGGAAAAACAACATTTATAAGATAAAACTTTATGAACTAAAAAGTCATAATGTAAAATGCCTTCTCTCTGTTAATAATGAGCAATGGGTCTGGCACAGAAGATTGGGACATGTTAGTATGAGAAGAATATCTCAGATTAACAAACTCAATCTGGTCAAGGACTTCCTAATATGAAGTTAAGCTCAGATGCTATGTGTGAAGCATGTCAGAAAGGAAAATTTGCAAAACCTGCTTTCAAAACTATAATTGTTGTTTCCACCTCTAGGCCATTAGAACTTCTGCACATAGACTTATTTGGGCCAGTGAAAATTGCGTCTGTTAGTGGCAAGAAGTATGGGTTAGTGATCGTAGATGACTATAGTAGATGAAAATGGGTAAAGTTCTTAAGACACTAGGACAAGTCACATTCTATGTTCGTTTCATTCTGTATCCAAGTTCAGAATGAAAAGGATCTTAGAATTATCAAAGTCAGAAGTGATCATGGTGGAGAATTTGAAAATAAAAAATTTGAAACATTTTTTAATGAAAAAGGCATCTTGCATGACTTCTCTTGTCCTAGAACTCCCCAACAAAATGGAGTTGTAGAACGAAAGAACAAAACATTGAAAGAAATAGCCCGAACTATGATCAATGAGACTAACATTGCTAAGATCTTCTAGGCAGAAGCAATTAACACAGCGTGTTACATTCAGAATAGAATCTCTATAAGACCTATTCTGGAAAAGACTCCATATGAATTGTGGAAGAACAGAAAGCCCAACATTTCTTATTTCCATCCTTTTAGATGCACATGTTTTATTTTGAATACTAAAGATCATCTGAACAAGTTTGACTCTAAAGCACAAAAGTGTATTATGTTAGGATACTCTGAAAGCTCAAGAGGGTACAAAGTATACAATACAGAAACACAGATTCTTGAAGAGTCAATCAGTGTTAGAATTGATGATAAGCTTGACCCTTAAAATTCAAAGCAGAATGAATCTTTTGCAGATATAGAAGTTGAATTCACATGTACTGAAGACAACCCATCAGAAGTTCCCAACAGAGATGCTCCAACAACTTCAGAAAGAAATGTTGAAAGTGCTCCAGTAGCCTCTGTTGATCAACTCCAGAAAAGGTTATCTAGAAGCAGCATAGCTCACCCAGAAGATAAGATCCTGGGAAAGAAGGATGGTCCAATCAGAACAAGATCAACATTCAGAAACTCTGAAGAATCCCTAATATGACTGGTCTCACTAATTGAACCAATAACAATTAATGAAGCTCTTATGGACAATGACTGGATTCTGGCAATGCAAGAGGAATTAAATTAGTTCACTAGAAATGACGTATGGGATCTGGTTCCCAAACCAAAAGGATTCAACGTCATTGGAACAAAATGGGTGTTAAGAAACAAACCGAATGAGCAAGGAGAAGTCATCAGAAACAAGGCACAACTGGTGGCATAAGGTTATAGTCATCAAGATGGGATAGACTATATAGAAACCTTTGCTCCAGTCTCCAGGTTAGAATCTATCAGACGCTTAATCTCCTTTGATGTAAATAATAGCATCACTCTGTATCAGATGGATGTCAAAAGTGCATTCTTAAATGGTTACATAGATGAAGAGGTATATGTGCACCAACCCCCTGGGTTTGAAAATTCCAAACACCCAGAATATATTTTCAAACTAAAGAAGTCACTCTATGGTCTGAAAGAAGCTCCCAGAGCTTGGTATGAAAGACTAAGTAACTTCCTGTTTGAAAAGGAATTCACCAGAGGGAAAGTGGACACAACCTTGTTCTATAAGACATTTAAGAATGACATTTTAGTTTTTCAGATTTACGTAGATGATGTCATTTTTGGATCCACTAAACCTTCTCTGGGAAGAGAATTTGCTAAGTGCATGCAGGCAGAGTTTGAGATGAGCTTAATGGGGGAACTTAAATTCTTTCTGGGCATTCAGATAAACCAAACTCCAGAAGGAACTTACATTCATCAGAGCAAATATGTCATAGAACTTCTGAAGAAATTTGACCTCTCAGAATGTAAGCCCTCAAAGACTCCAATGCATCCCACGTGTATTCTGGAAAAGGAAGAGGTAAGTAAAAAGGTAGAACAAAAAATCTACAGAGGTATGACTGGATCTCTCCTTTATCTAACGGCTTCAAGGCCTGATATTTTATTCAGTGTCTGCTTATGTGCTAGATTCCAATCAGATCCTAGAGAATCTCACTTAACAACAGTTAAGCGATATTTCAAGTATCTGAAAGGTACTACTAATCTGGGTTTATTTTATAGAAAATCCAATGAATACAACTTAGTAGGATACTGTGATGCTAACTTTGCTAGAGACAGAGTAGAGCGTAAAAGCACTTCTAGAAGCTGCCAGTTTCTGGGAGACAACCTAATCTCATGGACCATCAAGAGACAGTCCATAATAGCATTGTCAACAGTAGAAGCTGAATACATAATAGTTGTTGGATGTAGTGTTAGAACAAAGTTTGAATCTACTACCCTATATTTAAGTTTTGATGATAACAAAGTGAAAAGATATAGTATTTATAAGTTTCATGTATGAACTATTTGCTACCTAAAATTACTATGTTCTGACTTGCAGATACTCTGATTGAAATAAGCAAGATCACATCTATTCAGCATCAGAACTTGATTTCAGACACCAGCATCAGAAGTTGCTGTATCAGAATGATAAAATCAGATGATCAACTCACGTACATGCTGAAGCCTGATGAACAAGATTGCGCTCAACACTCTGATAAAGAAACACAATAGTTCATCAGCAGCGAAGCAGAGTCAGAATGAGCCAAGCCAGAACTTGCATTAAGTAAGCAACGGTACTGTGCATTGAAAGCAAATTAATTCCAACGGCCTCATTCCAGACAAGATCTTCTCAATAAGGAAAGCTTGTTATTAGCATTGAATCAAGAATATTGCATCCAACGTTCATCATCTCAGTGCTATATAAACAAGGCTTTGAAGATTGAAATGGTTAATGCTCTCCAAAATCTCTACACGCACAAAAGCTAAACCATAATCTTTGTTCGCTCAGTTTTGCTAAACCACACACTCTGATATTCCATTACTGTTTAGAAATCTAGTTTCTAAGCTTCAGTTTGTGTATACATCACAGTTGTGATACAGTTTTGTAGAAAACATCCACACACATTGTTTTATCTCTTTGTAAGAAAGTGTTACCTTGACAAACCGGGTTGTGGTTTGAATCAAGAAGGCTTTAGCAGTTGTTAAAGCAGTCTGTAATATTCAGTTGAATATAGTGGATTAAGACCTCGTTGGAGAGAGGCGAAATCACCTTGACGGGTGGACTGGAGTAGTTTGAGATCAAACGAACCAGGATAAAAATATCTTGTTCATTGCATTAGATTTCAGTTTTATAATTCAACCCCCCCCCCTTCTTGTGTTTTTCACCACTTCAATTGGCATCAGAGCGCCTGGTTCTGAGCTAAAACACTTAACCGTGTCAGTACAAGATCCAGCGTCAGAAAAACACAATGGCAGGAAACAATTCTCACATCAGCAATGACAACAATGAGGACAGAGACAGATTCAGCGGCAAACCTCTAGTCTTTGATGGAGAAAACTTTGATTATTGGAAAGACAGAATTGAAAGCTTCCTTCTGGCACATGATGCTGATCTGTGGGATATGGTGACAAATGGATACACGCACCCTGTGAATGCAAGTGGTCAGAAGATTGATAGAAAAACAATGTCTGATCAACAAAAGCGTGACTTCAAGAATCACCACAAGGCAAGAACCATCCTCCTCAGCGCCATCTCCTATACTGAGTATGAAAAGATCTCCAACAGAGACACAGCAAAGAATATTTTTGACTCACTCAGAATGACGCATGAGGGCAACGTTCAGGTCAAAGAAACAAAAGCTCTGGCGCTCATTCAGAAGTATGAGGCGTTCAAAATGGAAGAATCTGAATCCATTGAAACTATGTTCTCTAGATTCCAGATTCTGGTAGCTGGTCTCAAAGTTCTGGACAAAGGATACTCTACTGCTGACCATGTCAAGAAAATCGTCAGAAGTTTACCCAAGCAGTGGAGGCCTATGGTTACTGCTCTGAAGCTAGCTAAAGATCTCAACAAAATCACTCTAGAGGAACTTATCAGCTCCCTCAGAAGTCATGAGATAGAGCTAGAAGCTGATGAGCCTCAGAAGCAAGAAGAAGACGAACTTTCCCTTCTCTCCAGAAGAGTAAATCAACTGTGGAAGCAAAGACAAAGGAAGTTCAGGAATCCCAGAAGATCTGATCAGAACGAGTCCTCTTCCAGATACAGAAGGACAGATTCTTCCTCTGGATACAGAAGATCTAAAGGCTCCTCCAGTAGCAAAAAGCCAAACACCAAAGACATCATCTGCTATGAGTGCAATGAGCAAGGACACTACAAGAGTGACTGCCCAAAGCTTCAGAGGGAAAAGCCCAAAAAGAAGTTTGGAAGAGAGAAGAAGAAAAGTCTCATGGCTACATGGGATGACTCTGACTCGTCTGAAGCTGACTCAAAATCAGATGATGAAAGGGCAAACATAGCTCTCATGGCTAACATTTCAGAAGACAGTGAAGCTTCTGAATCAGACTCAGAATCAGACACTGAAGAGGTATTTCCTAACTTTGCTGTTAACTTTACAAAGGCTGAACTTGCTGAAAGCCTTAATGAGATTCTAGAACGTTATCAGCAAATTAGAGCTAAATTCAGAGACCTGAAAAGGAATCTTGAATCTGACTCTAATAAGACTGAGAGTCTCAAATTGGAAAATTCTGAGCTGAGAAATAAGATTTCAAAATTAGAAAACACTTTACAAAACCCTCAGAAGGAACCAATTTCTGAAACTCCCAGCAACGCTGATGAGATCATCAAGGAGTATGATCACAGTTTCCAGAAGTTCCTAGCTAAAAGCATAGATAGAAGCTGAATGGCTTCAATGATCTATGGAGTTAGCAGAAACGGCAGGAAAGGAATAGGATACCAAGGTAAGGTTCCTACACCAAAGAATGTCATGGACTTAACCATTAAACACACTCCTCTGAATTCACACTTTGTGTATGGTCACACACATGATATCAAATATACTAGCAGTAAGCACTCTGTGAAACCAAAATTCAACCAGAGTTTTGGTAAAACTAACAAATCAGGACCCAATAAAATCTGGGTACCTAAGGATAAAATAATACATGTTGCAGATATCTTTAGCAGCAAGTCAGAAACACCAGTCATGGTACCTGGACTCTGGCTGCTCACGACACATGACGGGAAGAAGGCATATGTTCCAAAGCCTGGAACTTAAGCCTGGAGGCCACGTTGGCTTTGGAGGCAATCAGAGGGGAAAGATAATTGGCTCTGGAACTGTAGGTAATGGAAATCTTCCCTCTATTAATAATGTTCTGCTAGTAGACGGATTGATGCATAATCTGTTATCCATAAGTCAATTAAGTGATAACCGTTATGATATAATCTTTAATCAAAAATCATGTAAAGCTGTTAGTCAGAAAGATGGGACTATCCTGTTTAATGGTAAGAGGAAAAACAACATTTACAAAATCAAACTTTCTGAACTAAAGAGTCAGAATGTAAAATGTCTTCTGTCTGTTAACAACGAGCAGTGGATCTGGCACAGAAGATTGGGGCATGTTAGTATGAGAAGAATATCTCAGATTAACAAACTCAATCTGGTCAGAGGACTTCCTAATTTGAAGTTCAATTCAGATGCTCTGTGTGAAGCATGTCAGAAAGGAAAATTTGCTAAACCTTCTTTTAAATCCAAAAATGTTGTTTCTACCTCTAAGCCATTAGAACTTCTGCACATTGACTTATTTGGACCAGTTAAAACTGCTTCAGTCAGTGGTAAGAAGTATGGGTTAGTAATCGTAGATGACTATAGCAGATGGACATGGGTAAAGTTCTTAAGACACAAGGACGAGTCACACTCTGTGTTTGTTACCTTCTGTAACCAAGTTCAGAATGAAAAGGATCTTAGAATCGTTAAAGTCAGAAGTGATCATGGTGGAGAATTTGAAAATAAAGATTTTGAGTCATTCTTTAACGACAAAGGCATTCTGCATGATTTCTCTTGTCCTAGAACTCCCCAACAAAATGGAGTTGTAGAACGAAAGAACAGAACATTGCAAGAAATGGCCAGAACCATGATCAATGAGACAAACGTTGCTAAGACTTTCTGGGCAGAGGCAATAAACACAGCGTGCTACATTCAGAATAGAATCTCAATAAGACCTATTCTGGAAAAGACTCCATATGAATTGTGGAAGAACAGAAAGCCCAACATTTCATATTTTCATCCATTTGGATGTACTTGCTTTATATTAAATACAAAAAATTATTTGAACAAGTTTGACTCTAAAGCACAGAAGTGTATTATGTTAGGATACTCTGAACGCTCAAGAGGGTACAGAGTATACAATACAGAAACACAGATTGTGGAAGAATCAATCAGTGTTCGTTTTGATGACAAGCTTGACTCTGAAAAGTCAAAGCAGAATGAAGTTTTTGCAGGTATAGAAATTGAATTTGCAGGTTCTGAAGACAAGTCATCAGAAGCTCTCAACACAGACATTCCTTCAACGTCTGAAAGGAGCACTGCTAGAAATCCTACAACAGCTGCTGATCAACCTCAGAAGAGATTACCCAGAAGCAGCTTGGATCACCCAGAAGAGACTATCCTAGGAAGAAAGGAAGATCCAATCAGAACAAGAGCAAGCTTCAGAAACTCTGAAGAAACACTTATGGGACTGGTGTCTCTGATTGAACCTTCTTCAATTGATGAAGCACTTCTGGATAATGACTGGATTCTGGCAATGCAAGAAGAGCTGAATCAATTCACCAGAAACGACGTATGGGATCTCGTTCCCAGACCAAAAGGATTCAACGTCATTGGAACAAGATGGGTGTTCAGAAACAAGCTAAATGAACAAGGTGAAGTCATCAGAAACAAGGCACGACTGGTTGCACAAGGTTATAGTCAGCAAGAGGGGATAGACTATACAGAAACCTTTTCCCCAGTCGCCAGGTTAGAATCTATCAGACTTTTAATTTCATTTGCTGTTAATAGAGGCATCACTCTGTATCAGATGGATGTCAAAAGTGCATTCTTAAATGGTTATATAGAAGAAGAAGTTTATGTACACCAACCCCCAGGTTTTGAAAATACAAAACATCCAGAACATGTTTTCAAACTAAAGAAGTCACTGTATGGTCTGAAACAAGCTCCCAGAGCTTGGTATGAAAGGCTAAGTAACTTTCTGCTGGAAAATGAATTCACCAGAGGGAAAGTGGACACTACTCTATTCTGCAAATCAGTTAAGAGTGACATCTTAGTCTGTCAAATTTATGTTGATGATATTATTTTTGGTTCTACTAATCCTTCTCTTGGAAGAAAATTTGCTAAGTGTATGCAGGCAGAATTTGAGATGAGCCTCATGGGGGAACTGAAATTCTTTCTAGGAATTCAGATCAATCAAACTCCAGAAGGAACTTACATTCATCAGAGCAAATACATCAGAGATCTTCTGAAGAAATTTGACCTCTCAGAATGTAAGCCATCAAAGATTCCAATGCATCCCACGTGCATTCTGGAAAGAGAAGAGGTAAGCAAAAATGTAGAACAGAAAGTCTACAGAGGTATGATTGGCTCTCTCCTCTATCTGACGGCTTCAAGACCTGACATATTATTCAGTGTTTGTATCTGTGCTAGATTCCAATCAGATCCTAGAGAATCTCACTTAACAGCTGTTAAGCGAATTTTCAAGTATCTGAAAGGTACTACTAATCTGGGTTTGTTTTATAGAAAATCTAGTGATTACAGCTTAGTAGGCTACTGTGATGCTGATTTTGCTGGAGACAGAGTGGAACGTAAAAGTACTTCTGGAAGCTGCCAGTTTCTGGGAGAAAATCTGATTTCTTGGTCCAGCAAAAGACAATCAACAATTGCTCTGTTAACAGCAGAAGCTGAGTACATAGCAGCAGCAGGATGTAGCACACAAATGCTCTGGATGAAAAGTCAGCTTGAAGACTTCCAGATTTTTGAGAGTAACATTCCTATACTTTGTGATAATACTTCTGCTATTTGCTTAAGTAAGAATCCCATTTTACATTCTAGAGCTAAGCATATAGAAATAAAACATCAATTCATTAGGGACTATATTCAGAAAGGTATTTTGAACTTAAAATTTATAGATACAGACCATCAATGGGCTGATATCTTTACTAAACCCCTTTCAGAAGATAGGTTTAATTTCATTCTGAAACATCTCAGCATGAAAGTATGTCCAGAGTGAAAATGTTTTAATTCCATATAGTTACCTTCAGAATGTGATTATTTTACTGTGAACTTCTGATCAATCTCCTTTCAGAAAGATAGAACATGCAGATTGTATCAGATGCAAGTCTAAAGATCTGAGAGTCTAAAGCTCAAAGACAGACGTGCTGATCACTACATCAAACAAGTGTCATCCAATCATCAGCATATCTCTGAAGCAGAACGCGTGCACGCTTCTGAGAAGGCAAAGCGCTGATTGGGTGCATTGAGACACATGTCTGGTAACCGTTTTTAAGTATCTTTCTCAAATACCCCAAAATCAGCAAGCATTTAATGAAAAGTAATCATGCTTTTAAATGACAATCATGATCTTTCTCTTTCTTAAAAACGTTTATCTTTTCAAAATAGTTTTGAAAACTCTATTTAAGCACATTAATCTCTCATTCTTATTCTTTACGCTTTCTCACTAATACTCAAGCATTTTCTGCATATTTCTGTGTTCATCTCTTGCAATCTATTTTCCTCAGTTTATTCTCAAAACCCTTTTAGTGTGAACATGGCAACCTCCAGCAGCGTTTCTGCAGGTAATCAGAAGAAAGCATCATCTGAGCAATATCAAGTGCCACTCAGAACTCTCCTCACTCCGGTGAAGAATCTTGAAGTGCTTTCTGAATTAATCATTGACTTTGAAAGCTTGAAGGAGAACGGTTTTGACCTAACTGAAGAAGTTAGGGCTCAAAAGTGGGAAAGGTATTTCGATAGGTTGGTTGGACCAACATTCCCAATGCTGGTCAAGGAATTTTGGATTCACGCCAAGGCTTCAACACATCTAGTCACCTCCTTTGTTATGGGGAAGAAGATTGTGATTACTGAAGATCTCATTAAAAGGCTAATCGGTTAAAGTGGTGGTGGCGTCCGTTGTGTGGACATGGCTGAAAGATGTGCTGATATAGGTGTGGTAGCTAACAGGATTTTCACTCTTGGGATGCCCAGCAGCAAGATTAAAGATCTGAAGGATCATTGCAGAGTGTGGGCTAAGATTTTTCTGGGGTGCTTCAACCACAGGAAACCAACCAGTTCTCCTGATTACATAAATGTGGATCAGCAGTTTCTGATCTACTTTATTGATCAGAAGATAAAGATCAATCTGGCTCACTTCCTGTTCAACCACCTCAGAACAAGTGTGAAAGAAACAAGGGAAGAAGAAAGAACCAAGAGGGATTGGATACCTTTTGGAAGGTTGATATCAGATATTCTGACAGAGAATAGGCTGATTGAGCATCTGATAGAAGCCCAAGAACTAAGCATTATTGAACCAACAATTGGGAAACCTCTGAACGCAAAGAACCTGAAAAAGATGAAGCTGATAGAGAATATTCAGAAGGAACCCAGAGTTACTCCCAGTGCTGATATCTCCAGCAGAAGAGTGCCTCTGAGTGATTTTCCGTTATTTTCTGAAATTGAATCCAAACCAGAGGTGATTCTCAGGTACTTGGATGCGTGCAAGGCAGATGGCACAGATCCAATGCTGAATATCAGAGATCTGCATCAACCTCAACCAGAAGTGACTCTGAAGAAGACCAAGAAGAGGAAGGCTCCATCAGAAGGATCATCTCAGCAGACTCCCAGGAAAAGAGGTAATTCATCTGCTGCCCCTGTTTTAAATTCTTCTACTATTCCAGCATCTATCCCTCCTCAAACCTCTCATAGAATCTCAATCCCCATCCCTACCATAGATGAAACTGTACAAGAAAAAGACCCTTCTGAGGCATTAAAACTCAGAAGACCCAGAACCAAACACCCCAAACAACCAACGATTTCAACAACATCAGCACTTGACCAAGTGCTGTCTGATATTGATCAACATACCTCTGATCAACCAAACTCTGAACCACAAAATGTTCCTCCTCCACAACCAGAACAACAGCAATCTGCTGAAGAACCAGAACAACAACAACCACTCTCAGAAGAACCTCTGATCCCTGAGCAATCAGAGATTCCAACTCCCTCTCCCCAACCAGAAATTAATCCACCATCACCACAAACAGAGGTTCACCACTCTGAAACTCCTTCTCCTCACCAATCTGAACCTCATTCACCTCAACCTTCACCACTGGCAATCCAGCTGCCATGTGGAACAACTGTTATCATGCCCCAGTTACCATCCTCATCAGAATCGACACCACCAAATACTCCCAAAACACCAACCAGTCCAATCGTAATATCTGGCTCTTATACTCCATCTCCAAAACAAACAGCTGCTCAGAAAACCTCTGAAAACCCCAGCAGGACCTTCATAGACTTAACCAGTCTTGACCGTCTTGCTGATCTGAAACACAAAATTGCCATCCCAAAAACAAAGCAACCAGATGTTGGCTCTGGTATTTTGAATTTTGAAACAGGTGTGTTGCAATGGATTGCTTCTTTGAAGCAAGTCTGTCCTGGACTGATTGACCCAGCTGCTTCTGATCAGCTCTGGTCACAATTCAGACTTTGGGTACGTGCTGAAGCCCTCAAGTTGCAGGATATCAACTATGAGCAGGCACAACAAAATTTCAGCAAGCTTCTGAATGAAGTTGGAAGTCAGCTCCTGAAAGAAGACGTGCTCCCTCTGGACAGTGAACCTTGGTCTGAGAAACAGCAAGCTGCAAAGGTGCAATCATCAGAAGAAGACAATACCATTCAGGCTGAAGAAAGTCAAGCAGAGGATGTTGCTGAAAGTTCTGAGAAGCCTCCTCCTTCTGATGCTTCTCAAGCTGCCTTGGACAGGCAGACTCTGGAAGAACTAAGGCTGAATGACATGCGTCTACAGCAGCGGATGGATGAAAGCGATCAGAAGATGAAAGAGAGAATGGATGTGCAGGACAGCAAGATTGACACTGTTGTCAGCATGGTGCATAAGCAGAATGAGACTGCTGAAAAGATCCAAGCCATGCTGGAGAACCTGTTCACACGCTTGCCTCCTCAACCTTAGTCTCTTTTTTTTTTCATGCATGACCTTTTTTCATGTTTTCCTTGATTTTCTGATGCACTGATTGAATGTGTTTTGTAATATTTTCTTGTTTTGATTCTGAACTATCTTAATATGATTAGTTTTTTTCTGATCTTAATTGCTTTAGCACATCACCAACACTTTTTGATTGCTGACAAAAAGGGGGAGAACAAGAATGATATTTTAATCAATAAACGGCTGACTAGACAGAAATTCTCAAACATTCTAACTCTATTACTTGAAATGTTTTTTTTCTGTTTTGCTTAAAGTCTACAGGCACAAGGAAGCTCCTGGACACTCTGAAGACTAGAAGCTCTGATCACTATGAAGTTCTGATCCGCTCGAATATTCTGATCCAAAGCAAAGCTCTGACAAGATAAGCTCTGAAGCTCTGCTCTAACATAAAGCGTCTGATAAGTCAAAGACTCTGATACTCTGATGTTCAAAGAAAGGCAAAAAGATCTGATCCTGAAGAACACGTATAATCAAAGGGAAGTAATAAACTCAGGGGGAGTATCTCCTTACTCCTTATTCTTTTGCTTCTTATTCTGATACATATTCCAGATATCTTCTCACGTTATTTTCATCTAAAATATCTAGTTTTTGTCATCATCAAAAAGGGGGAGATTGTTAGAACAAAGTTTGAATCTACTACCCTATATTTAAGTTTTGATGATAACAAAGTGAAAAGATATAGTATTTATAAGTTTCATGTATGAACTATTTGCTACCTAAAATTACTATGTTCTGACTTGCAGATACTCTGATTGAAATAAGCAAGATCACATCTATTCAGCATCAGAACTTGATTTCAGACACCAGCATCAGAAGTTGCTGTATCAGAATGATAAAATCAGATGATCAACTCACGTACATGCTGAAGCCTGATGAACAAGACTGCGCTCAACACTCTGATAAAGAAACACAATAGTTCATCAGCAGCGAAGCAGAGTCAGAATGAGCCAAGCCAGAACTTGCATTAAGTAAGCAACGGTACTGTGCATTGAAAGCAAATTAATTCCAACGGCCTCATTCCAGACAAGATCTGCTCAATAAGGAAAGCTTGTTATTAGCATTGAATCAAGAATATTGCATCCAACGTTCATCATCTCAGTGCTATATAAACAAGGCTTTGAAGATTGAAATGGTTAATGCTCTCCAAAATCTCTACACGCACAAAAGCTAAACCATAATCTTTTTTCGCTCAGTTTTGCTAAACCACACACTCTGATATTCCATTACTGTTTAGCAATCTAGTTTCTAAGCTTCAGTTTGTGTATACATCACAGTTATGATACAGTTTTGTAGAAAACATCCACACACATTGTTTTATCTCTTTGTAAGAAAGTGTTACCTTGACAAACCGGGTTGTGGTTTGAATCAAGAAGGCTTTAGCAGTTGTTAAAGCAGTCTGTAATATTCAGTTGAATATAGTGGATTAAGACCTCGTTGGAGAGAGGCGAAATCACCTTGACGGGTGGACTGGAGTAGTTTGAGATCAAACGAACCAGGATAAAAATATCTTGTTCATTGCATTAGATTTCAGTTTTACAATTCAACCCCCCCCCCCCCCCCCCCCCCTTCTTGTGTTTTTCACCACTTCATGTAGCACTCAAATTCTCTGGATGAAAAGTCAACTTGAAGACTTCAACATATTTGAGAGTAACATTCCTATCTTCTGTGATAACACTTCTGCCATATGTCTATCCAGAAATCCCATTTTGCATTCTAGGGCTAAGCATATAGAAATAAAACATCACTTTATTAGGGATTATATTCAGAAAGGAATTCTTACTTTAAAATTTATTGACACAGACCATCAATGGGCTGATGTGTTTACAAAACCCCTTTTTGAAGATAGATTCAATTTCATTATGAAACATCTCAACATGAAATTTTGTCCAGAATAAAATGTTTTATTTGCATATTCTAACCCTCAGAATTTTATTTTTTTCTGTGAACATATGATCAACTTGTCTTCAGAAGTTAGGAGTACAGTTGCCTCAGAATCTATCTATGAAGATCTGAACTTTTCATTTCAAGGACAGAGGCGTGCAGCTCACACCATCAAACATCTGTCATCCTCTCACAAGCTACCTTCTGAGGCTGAACACGCGTTCAAATTCTGAAGGGTCCAAGGCTCTGATTGGATGCATTGAGACACTTGTCATTGGTAACTATTCAATATCTCTCTAAATCCCCTAATTTCAGGTTTCATTAATTCATATAATCATTACTTATTTTCTCTTTCTTACTGATTACGCTTTCTAAAGAACTTATATAAACTCAATTTAATATTCCATTCATTCACGTTTTACCATCTTCAATATTCTCTCTTGTTCTAGTTTCTTTTTCAAAAAACCCTTCTATCAATTTTCTTCAAAGAATTCGTGTGAACAATGGCATCATCATCAAGTCTCAAGAGTCTCAACAGTGCTCCTGGTTCTTCATCTACTAAACAATATGAGGAGCTCATTAGAACACTACTCACTCAGGTCGACAACCTTGAATTTCTCTATGAATTGATTGTTGATTTTGAAAGCTTACAACAAAATGGGTTTAATCTGTATGAAGATGTAACTGCACAGGGATGGAACATATACTTTGATCGTCTGTTGGATCCAACTTTTCCCATTCTTGTTAAAGAGTTTTGGATTCATGCTACTTCATCCAACCACCAGGTCACATAATATGTTATGGGGAAGAAGATAGTGATTACAAAAGATTTGATTGGGAAACTCATTGGATACAATGGCGGTGGAGTCAGATGCATTGATATGGCCGATAAGTGTTCCGACCTAAAATCCATTGCTAGGGAAATCTTCACTTCTGGACAGCTATCCAGCAAGATCACAGACTTGAAAGATCATTACAGAATCTGGGCTAGAAGAATCCTGGGATGTATCAATCACAGGAAGCCTACAAGCTCTCCTTATTACATCAACATTGATCATCATTTTCTGATATACCTCATTGCAACAGATGAAGTTGTTCAATCAGAAGAGGCTGCAGAGTGTTCTGAATGACATGCAACCTCTGAAGATACACCATCTTCATCTCTAATCATGCAAACTCTGGAAGAGTTGAAAAAGGAGAATACCTTAATCTATGCTAGACTGGATAAGCAAGAAGACACAAACAAAGAGATCAGGGATATATTGGATAAACAAGAAGAAACAACAAAAGAAATCAGACATTTTAGGCAAGCAGGAAGAATTAAGCACTCAGATTTAGAGCTTATTGGAAGCGTTGTTCACACGACTTCCCCCTCCTTCTTATATTTTATTTAACTATTTATCTGTATTTTTCATCTTATCCTCCTTGTTTCTGAAAAATGTCTTTGCATTCTGTTTTCAATATAAATCATCTTTTTGACTCTGATTATATTGCTTTTTGATACCTGACAAAAAGGGGGAGAAAGTAAGATATTTTCAATAACAGTATACTGGGACAAAGTCTCAAACATTCTGAATATATTTACCTCTATGTTTTCTGAAAAGCTTGAACAGGAACATATTCTGATAAGGATAGAAGGAGATGCATCAAAAGCTTTGACGAGAAGGAACTTTAGGGAAGTAACTCATCTTTATCTGAGTAATCAACTCAGGGGGAGACTCTCTTAAGCTTTTTGTTCTATATTTTTCATTGAAAATACTAGTTTTTGTCATCCTAAAAAAAGGAGGAGATTATTAGAATATAGTTTGAGTCTACAACCCTTAATTAGAGTTTTGATGATAACAAACACAAAGAACAAATATGCACTCTAAATTTGTTTTATTTTGTATGCAGAAGTTCTGACTGAAACAACATCAGAAATTAAGCTACAGAAGCTTTCAAGCTGAGGTAATCAGAATGTTCTGAAGAATGATGATCAGAATCTGCGCTAAAGAAAAGGATACTCTGATTCTGAACAGAAGTTTAATATACCATCAGATCCTCACATATCTGAGTCATAAATGTTATGAAGCAAATGCAACATGCAATATTCTAGTTCTGAAGCGTTACTTTTCAGTTAAGACAACATCATATGCAACGACTTCATTCAGACAAGAATCTTCTAAATATGGAAATAACATTGAGTGTCCATTATCACGCTTTATGTTGGATAAGATTTCCACGCCTATATAAACAAGCTTAAAGGATAAATCATTTATGATTTTGAGACACTACTGCATATACCTCTCAAACGCTGCAATCTTTCATATTCTCATATACGCTCAAATTGTGTAAAATATCACAGTAGTGATACAGTTTTTGTAAAGAAAAACAACAGTACACAATATATTATTTTATTTTGATTAAGCTTGTTTTCCTTGAGATAAACCGGGTTGTGGTTGTACTCAAGAAGACTTTGGCAGTTGTCAAAGTAGTATTGTAATCAGATTTGATTACTGAATTAAGTCCTCGTTGGAGAGAGGCGAAATCACCTTGGCGGATGGACTGGAGTAGTTTGAGATCAAATGAACCTGGAGAAAAATACCGTGTCTATTGATTTTTATTTTTAAGTCTCAATTCACCCCCCCTTCTTGTGTTTTTCACTTCTTCAGGAACTGTGTTCTTCCTTTTTTGTTTCTTGAGACATTTCCTGGGACTGGGATTGTTTGATATCACTGCGGTGATTGGAAGTGAGATGGTGATTTCTCATATCTAGTAAGTTCCTAGGTAGAAGTTGCAATGGGTAGTAATACTACTGATAATGGATTTCCTTCCTGGATTGGTAGCCCCAAAGTAGGTGAATTTGCATTTAGCTGGGTTAACAATTCCTTGTGTTCTTTACGTTTCTGTACCTTATCTTCCTGCACAATCTTTCTATTTTTTTGGCAAGTCTGTTTGTTGTCATCAGATGTCATAACCTCTATTGTGACATTTTGTGTTATTAAGACATCAGTCTTGACAATATGATATTATGTGTGTTAGAATTTCAGTTGGCATCAAGAGCATGCACCCTATTCGGTACATTGGGTGAGATTCAAGGATATATTTTATGGCACTATGAAGAAAGAATGAGGATGTAACAAAAGACCACCTATGTTGGATGGTTCAAACTATGAGTGGTGGAATGGTCAGAATGATAGCCTTTCTGAAATCTATGGACATCAAAGCATGGAAAGTTGTTTTGAAAGGATAGAAGCATCTTGTTGTTAACGTCATTGGTAAATATGGGAAATATATTGAAACTAAAACCATAAAACCTGAAGCAAACTGGGATGAAAATGATGATAAGGAATCCATTGGAAATTCCAAGGCTTTAAATGCTCTATTTAACGGAGTAGACAAAAATGTTTTCAGTTTGATTAATACGTGTACCGTGGCCCAGGAAGCTTGGAAAATTATCAAGAAAACTTATGAAGGTACCTCTAAAGTGAAGATTTCAAGACTTTAGTCTATCAATTCCATATTTGAGAACTTAAACATGAATGATGATGAGACAATTTAAGAATATCAAATGGAGAAGTTTGAAATTGCTAGTGCATTAAGTTCTTTGGGAGGAAAAATGTCAGAAGCTAAGTTGGTCAGAAAGATTCTTAGGTACTTGCATAGGAGATTTGACATGAAGCTCATAACATCAACAACATGAGAGTTGATGAACTTATTGGGTCACTTCAAACATTTGAATTGGCTATCGGTGAAAAAGTTGAGAAAAAGAACAAAAGCATAGATTTTGTATCCAATGCTGAAGATGATAAAGGTCAAGTTGAGCTGGAAACTAATGAGAATCTATCTAATACCATTGATCTTCTTGGGAAGCAGTTCAATAGGGTGTTAAGAATATTGGGAAGAAGAGGAATACCAAATGACAAGAATATCTCACATGAGATCAGTAACAGTCTTCATTCTTAAAAGAAAACAAGATCAGAAGAGAAGACAAGTCAAAGAAGAGACATTCAATGTTTTAAATGTGAAGGATATGATCATATTAGACCTGAATGTCCCAACTTCCTCAAGAAACATCATAAGGTTTTCACTGCATCTTGGTCTCATGATGATAAGTCAGAAGATGAAGACAACTCTGAGACTGCAAAACTAGTGTTGTCTTTATCTGCTAGATGGGTAAATGAAGTTGAAGGTTGTGATGAGAATGATCTTTATCAAGACCTGGAGGTGTCCTATAAGGATACCTGTGACAAGTGTGATGAAAGCCTCAGGAAGTAGGAGAAGAACAATGGAAGACCATTGTTGATTTGGAGAATGAGAAGAATAAACTCTTATTGTCTCTCGTCTACAAAGTGAAGTAATTCGTTTAAACTCCAAACTTGATAACTTGACAAATTCCATAAATATGGTGAAAGAGAATGAGAATTCCAGAATTCATTATCAATCTGATAATAAACTAAGAAGAGTAATTGATGACAAGCTCTTTCCTTCTGAAAAGAAGAAAAAGATCAACATGTTGAAACTCATGTTACAACATCCTGGAAGTTGTGATAAATCTTCAAACCAACCCCAGTCTACTTGGAGATGTCACTACTATGGTGAGTCTGGTAATATACAGTCTTAATGTTTCAAATTGTATGGAGATCAAAGAACTCCAGTTCGTTCCATGGCTAATACAGTGAGAAAAAAGAGAAATTTTGAAAATAGGGATGTTAACCTTATATCACATAATTCTTTGAGAGACTCAACTAGTAAAGACTGATATTGTGACAGCGGATGCTTTAGACATATAACAGGGGTCTACAAGATGTTGGTGGATGTCAAGCCACATCCCATAAGTTTTGTTGGATTTTGTGATGGGTTTAACATAGAAATCAAAGGAGTTGGAAAGCTAATGTATGATGGCTATCCCAGGTTGGAAGATGTGTTATTTGTCAAAATGTTGACTGCTAATCTCATTAGCGTTAGTCAATTGTGTGACCAAGGTTTATTAGTCAACTTCTCTAAACCAAGGGTTAGGTCCAGAGACAACTGCTATTTATGGGAATCTCAAATAATAGCTTACTCTTCCACGTGTTCAACAACCAATGAGGATGAAGTGAAGCTATGGCACCAGAAGCTTGGACATCTCCATCTCAAAAGAATGAAGGAAATAATATCTGAATGAGCCATAAGATATTTTCCAGAGCTCAATATTAAATAAGTAAAAGTCTGTGATGAGTGTGAAAATAAAAAGAAAATCTTGATGTCACACTCAATGTTGGAACATCAGACAACTTCCAATGTTTTGGAACTTCTTCATATGAATATAATGGGATCATTACATATAGACAACCTAAGAGAAAAAAAGGTATGTCTTTGAGGTTGTAGATGACTTCTCTAGATATACTTGGATGAACTTTATTAGATAAAAATTAGATACTTTTAAAGTCTTCAAAAGTCCGTGTTAATATATTCAAGAAGAGAAGATGAGTGGGATTGTCAAAGTTATAAGTGACAATGACATGGAGTTTAAGAATGCAGAAATCTATGAATTTTGTGATTTTGAAGGAATAAGCCATGAGTTCTCTTATTCCTGAAAAACTCAGGGAGATGGAATTGTTGAGAAAAAGACGAGAGCGATACAAGAATCAGATAAAGTCATGCTTAGTGCTAAGCAATTGCCATTTGAGTTTTGGGATGAAGCTATGAATAATTATTTCTATATTTATAACAAGGTTACTTTGAGAGGAGGTACCACTACTACTTACTATGAGGTTTGGAAAGGAAGGAAACCTAAAGTTAAATACTTTCATATCTTTAGAAGTAAATGCCAGATCTTTATTGACAAAGATCAAGTGGACAAGAAAGATCACTTGGGTGATGAAGGAATATTTTTAGGGTACTCTTCAAACGGAAGAGCTTCTAGAGTATTTAACTCCAGAACAAGCATGACAATGGAAGCTATCTATGTAAGATTTGACTCGGAACAAATGAAAAGTAATTTGATTTCGTGATCAATAAATTAACTTTGTTGTCCTTTTTGTTGACCTATAAACTAATATAAATAGAGAGGCAATTATCAAACAAGTGGAGCCAACTGGATATATGCACTAACCATTCTTTTTCAAAACCATTCCTTTTTCAGTCAACTTAGTTAAGCCCTTTTGTTCATACATAATTTAGGCCAATTTCAATTCACATCTACACTTACACGTACAAAACACCCATTTTTCTAAACCTTTTCTTACACTTCGTACATACAAAAACCCTTGTTCATAAATCACCCTTTTATAAACCATTCATTTACACATACGTCTCTTTTGAACATCCAAATCCCAATTTTCAAAACAACGACACAATAAAAACACTTGTAACAACATAATT
Source organism: Vicia faba (assembly GCA_948472305.1). Lineage (NCBI taxonomy): Eukaryota > Viridiplantae > Streptophyta > Magnoliopsida > Fabales > Fabaceae > Vicia > Vicia faba. The sequence goes on from OX451739.1 coordinate 1,190,148,259, forward strand.
TCTAACAAGAACACAAGTACCACAACCATTCAATTCAAACTTCAAGTAAAAAACCACATCCTTCAGTTTTCACAGACCTGTCAAAATTTTGCCACAAACATTCAACTTACCTTCCACGAGCAATAAAATACACAACTTCAGTTCCTCTAGAAAAGCCATAAATCCAAAGCGTCATACCATTCATATGAGTTCATGAAGAACAATTTTGCTACAAGTTCATCAACATCAAATAACAAGATTCAGAAAATTTTGGAAAAAGAAGCACAAAAAACATAATTAAGAAAAACAACCATTATCCCTGATTTCGACTATGTTGTACACCATGCACGGGATCTACATAACCACCATCTCCAACCACTCGAGCACACCCTTCCGCTCAACCAACCATAGAGCACATCACGCAACCGATCAGACAGAGCAACATGCATAACTCAGCACCGTATCACCATTGGTCACAAACCGAAAATCTTGCACACCTCCGCAACTGCGACGATAAAAACAACCGCGTTCAACCCTCCATAGATGCAAAAAAGCATCTCCACATCCATTCACAAACTTCCGCAAACCACCATGCAGGTCCGCTCAGCCGTCGCTCTGAGCTCCTTCCAACCAAAAAATAGTAGAAACCACAACATTCTAATAGAAACACTAGCCACACCAGCAGCCTCTCTGCCGAGCACTGCCACTCATCCCGTCGTAGCAGCCACCACCTTCGTGGACCTCATCTCATGCCACCCAACCACTGTTGTGAGTACAAGTTCATCAATTGATGTTTTACATGATGTCAAAACTAGGAAGAACTAGAACCTTTGTACATTGGACAATATCTCTATGTTTTGTGGCACTCCTCTACATTAGAGGTCTTAGGAATCATTAAAAAGCATTTTGAAATTGATCCAAGTCATTAAAAACAAGTTTTTGCATAAATTTCCACTACATTTGTAGACACATTCGTTTTTCAGGTCGACACATTCTACTCAGTTTTAAAGCCTATAGCCTCTGGAAGGCTCAGACCGACACATGCATTACATATGTCGACATATACTGAAGCATTTCTGAAATTGTAGAAATTCTTATTTTATGTGTCGATACATACGATTTTTTGGTTGACACATTTACTCTTATTTTAAAGCATGTAGCCTCTGACTTGGTCTGGTCGACACATAGGCTTACACAGGTCGACACATACAACTTAAAAATCATGTATGTGTCGACACGTACAATTTATATGTCGACACATACTGACTGTTTGGTCAATTTTCTCAAATCTTTTTAATTGTGAATTTTTCCTTTTTTCCCTAAAGTTTTAAAAAAATTATAAATACTCATTCATGCATCATTCATAACTTGATGATACCATAAAATTATCCTACATTTGTTCTTCATCTTCAACCTCCAATATGTGCATACACACTAACATTCAATTGTAATGATCTTTTGTTGAAATGCCATATAGACGAGGTTTGATAACATCCAATTAAGTTCTTTTGGAGTCGAGAATATTGGGTTGAGATTTATAGGGGTCTTTATTTAGAAAAAGTGTGGGTTTGTCCTCCAAGATCATTGATTGATTTGGGGGTTTTCGTGCAAGACATTCAAGAGGTAATTGCGACCAAGTGAAGTCCTATGGAGACAAAGAATGCAAGGTATCCTTTGGAAATAAAGAATGCAAAGGAAGTAGTGATAGAATGGAGGATTACAATTGAAGTCTTATGTTGCAATAGTTGAAATTGACGGTGCACAAATGCTTTGGAGATAAAGAATGTAAAGGACTAGTAAGATCCAGATAATCAATTTGCATCTATTGTGTTTTGATCTTTCACAAGATCAAAAGCGGAGAAGGGGTTGAATCAACAACAAGCTTAGTGTTCGTGGAGTTCCTCTTGAACACTTCTCTTGTATCAACTTTTTGCATAGTAATAATTATCCTAATTCCATTGGAATTAGGCGTAGACGTGCCAACACATGAGGACAAAAGTGGGGTACTGTGAAGACAAATCCCCGCGTCTCTTTTCTTATTGCTTTTACTTTCTTTAATATTCATTAATCAATTTGTCAAATAGCATTGCATTATCAATTGAATTGTAAATAATTTTTCAAACTATTTTTGATTTACATCAAGTGTTGATATTGCTTATAATCACTTTTGATTATAAGTGCTTTTGTGTATCAACACAACTTAAAGGAAAATTATAAAAATTAATTTTCACACCAAGTGTTTGACAAACTAACTTTGTTTGTTCTCTTAATATTTCCTTTGGAAATAGATTTACAAGTAACTTGATACAAACGATTAATAATATGTTACTTGATACAATTTATATTAATACAAATTATCATATTCATGCCATTTTCTATTTGTTATAAATTTTCGTATCCGAGTTTCCAATAACGTTCGTATAGACGACTTATTTTAAAAATCACTTCCGCTCAAACTCTTCGAAAAGTAATTTTTCAAAACTAGAATATTTTGGAATTTTAATTGGGTATCTATTAACCCCCTCTAGATACTTTGTTTTCGTCTAACAAGTGGTATCAGAGCCCGGTTCATTCCAAGTTCGACATTCTTTAGAAAATTTTTTATGAACCTAAAGGGGATTATAAAAGATCCACAATTTTCACGGGAGTAAATTATAGTTATTAGAAATATTGTATGCAAATTCATGTCAACTCATATGACAAAGGTGTTTGGGAAGCCATTCACAATGGTCCAACACCGGTGACATATGTTGTTGATGGTGCTACTGTACTGAATCCAGAAAACCTATAGAATAAGGATGATAATAAGAAGTGGGCACATGATTGGAAATCAAAGAACATCATCATAACCGCTCTTGGTGTTGATGAGTTCTATCGTATTTACCATTGTCAAACCGCTAAAGCTACGTAGGATACTCTATAAGTTACCTATGAGGTCAAACAAGCTAGGATTATTACACTTAATCAAGAGTTTAAACTCTTTCGCATGAAGCATGGTTAAACCATTGCTCAAATGCAAAAGCGGTTCTTGCATCTTCTTAATCTCTTAAATTTACTAGGTAATCCTATTTAAAATTCTATTTATAATAAAAAATGTTTTAATATGTATTACCAGGAATTGGAAACCAAAGGTCACCACTATCAAGGAAGCCAATAATCTTGCAACACTTCATCTCCCCACATTGTTTGGGAAGTTGGAAGAATACGAGCAAGAACTCAATTTCTTGGACAAACATGAAAAGAAGCTTGAGAAAAAGAAAAAGAATAAAAGGGTTGTTAAGGAGGAAGAATTGAAGTCTAAAGCTCTCAATACTTCAAGTTCAAAGACCTGTAAGGTAGAGCTCACTAATGATAGTGATTCTAGTGTTGAAGAAAATTCGAATGATGAACAAATGAGATTATTTGGGAGGAAATACAATCGATACATTCGAAATAATAATGTCAAGCACTCTGACACTAATCTTGTGAAGTTTAGAAGATAACCCACATCCTCTAAAGATGAAGACAACAAAAGGATAAAGGAAAAGGTATATGCTATGAATGTGGAAAGCCGAGTCAGTATAGTCTGGAGTGTCTATCTCTACCAATAAGAAAGGAAAGGGTCAAAGAAACAACTCTAAGAGTTCTAGAAAGACCTATATTTCTTGGGATAGTGATAGTGATGCCTCAAGTAATGAAAGCTTAAGTGATAGCGATGAAGAGGAATACTATTGCTTCATGGAAAATCATAGACAAGGCAAGAAAAATAGTGTAAGTCATTCTAAATATGCTAATATTGATAGGTTGTCCTTTATAGAGTTGAAAAGTTCTTTTGATAACTTACAAAAAAGAATCGTTATGTGCTTTTAAGAAACTTGCTTCCAATGAAAAAGTTTTTACATACTTGGAAGTAAAGGTTGAAGAAACAAAAAACAATTTGAAGCATTAAAGTGTTCTATTATGCATGGTCAAAAACAAAAAATGAGGATGGAGAACCTACTCAGTTCGGTTGTGAAACTTGACAAATTTGGCAACAAGAAGTGATTACTATTAAAGCCAAAGTGGACAAGGAATCACAACCTCATGATGCTTTTGTCATTAATCCTTCAAAGGTTTAAAATCCTCATAAAAATTATAAGTTGATTAAGAAGTATCCTAATAGAAAAAGTAAAATTCATCATGAATTATTTTGTCACTGTTGTTGCAAGAAAGGCCACACTATTGAAAAATGCAAATTTATGTGCTTTCTAGTTCCTAAAGTCAATTTCCAATGGTTTCCCAAGTACAACAATTATTTCACTCACTCCCAGGGAACCAATGAGAATTGGATACCTACAACTTTTGTTTGATTATGTAGGTTGAGTTTCTTGATGCTATGATAAGAAAATAGATTCTCGATAGTGGATGTTCAAGACACATGACAAAAGACATCTCTCTATTCTCCGAGTTTTTGGTAAAGAAGAAAGTATTTATATCCTACAGTGATTATAACAAATGTGAAATACTCGGAAAAGGTAGTATATGTATCCCTTAACTATTACTATCTCTAATGTTATGTTAGTTGAAGGCCTTAGAGATAGCCTTCTAAGCATTAGTCAATCATGTGACAATGGGTATAAGGTAACTTTTGTCAAATATTGTTGCATAATAGAACATAATGAAAAGAAGGTGTAGCAACTGGTTTTTAAATCAGAGCTGCAACTATTAGTTTTTATCCTAAGGAAAGGAATCTAACAGAAAACCTTAATTCACAGACAGAGATTCTAGGTTTCAGACTTCTTTAGACGAAAGGAAGGTGTTAGGCACCTTTCATCTACCTTGTTCACAAGGATACTAGGTTTCAGGTTTGAGTTGAGGAAATAAGGTTTAAATTTTATTTGGGGAAAATGGATTTTTTATAGGAGAACTCGCTACGATTTTTTATCGTATGCCTATATATCCTCTTATGAGGAATCAGAGTCCCAATTCGTAGTTCGTATGGGATTGGTGTTTTTTAGGGGTTTGCAAACATATTTTGAATCACCTCGCACTTTAGTCGGGAGTAGTGATTGCGGAGATTTTGACGAAATGTACGGTAAGTCAAAATCTGTTTGAAACCCTTTTGCAAAAACAGTTGTTTAGCTTAGTTTATTGCGGAAAAATAGTTTGATGATTTGTTAGTGTTTCTTATTGTGTTAATCGCGAAGATCTTGATTAATGTATGATTAAAAAAATTTAATGCACCTAATATAGTAAAATAATATATGCAATTTTGATATAAAATAATTTATTTGTTAGTATATAAATAATAATGTGTACATATAATAATTAAAATTAGTAATAATAATTATAAACAATAATGTAATAAATAACATGAATAATAAATATTATAAAAGAAATAAATGATTATAATAATGAAAAAATAATATTAATAATAATAATAATAATAATAATATGAAAATTAATAATAATAATAATAATAATCATTAACTAATAGAAAAGAAAATAAAAAAATTAGAATTATAAAAAATATATAGAAAATAATGGTTAAACATGGGGGTGTATATTTAGTTATTAAGCAAAACTAGGGGGTGCTAAAAATAGTTTGGGTTAGAACCAAACATGAGTCCAGACAGGGGGATGCGAGTTGTTTGATAGTTCAGTAAAGTGGAAGAAGGGGGGGTGCAGAAATTAATTGGGTTTGGCCCAAACGAGTTTGCAAGGAGGTCCTGTTTGATTGAATGGGTGAGGGAGTACGGGAATTACAGTGCGACTTGGCCTCTGGCCATCTGATCAGAATTAAATGGATGAGATTGCAGGTGCGTATTAGTTATTGCGTGCTAGCGCATACGAGATTGAACGTATTATAAGATTTGTTTTAATTATTTTCTTCATTTTCATGTTTCAGCAACAACAAATGACTTCCTCACCAACCACCGGTGGCCGCGTCCCCTTGTTTCTTCTGTAACTGTAACCCCTTCCTAAGCGCTAACCAACCCACAAAACCCTCAATCGCAATTCAAACAACAAAGAAAGTTGAGTGTAATTTTACCCCTTTTGAGTGATTTCTGGTTCTGAATCCTTCGAGCTTCGTTGCTAATCCATCTTCTCCTTTGGTTGTGCAGGTCAGATGGTACTTGAGAGCGTGAAAGTGGAGCGATGACATTCGGGCGTGGATGCCGTTAATGGCGGTTCACACGGTTAGGGTTTCAGAGATTGAAACCCCAACCGATCTCCTTTGTCTTCCTCTTTATATCTGTATTTTTGTTGATTCCCTCCTCTGTATCTCCTCTGTTTTTGTATTCTTTTTCTCCGTCCCCGTTCTTCAATTTCTACTTAGTATTTATAGGTTCCAGCATTTAGGGTTTTAGAATTTTCCTTAGAATTAGGGATTAGATTAGGTATTTGATAGATTGTAATTGATTCTGAAAAACTGTAATTGATAATGTAATGGATTGGCTTATGTAATAAGAGATTAATATTTGATTTTGTTTGAATGTGATTGATACATCAATTCTAGGCTTAATAATGTTTCTGGATATTTGATTGGATTCGATTCAGTTGAAAACATGATTTCAACAATAGCTGTTAGTGCAAAAAAATATGCGTTAGTTTAGGCTTGGTTTGTATAGTATCAGTCTGTAAAAAATCTGCGCTTATTTTGTGATGATTGGAACAGTGGTTGTTATCTCCAAACTGGGCCATGCGTTAAAGTCCAACTTGTTACAAAAATGTCTTTTTTAAATACACCTAGGCCCAACCGGCCTTTCTTTAAATCAGACAAAAGAAAAACTTGATAAACAAAATAATATTTTAACAAAAACATTATTGTCACAAAAAGGCTTAACAGTAGTAAGAACATGCCACATCTTCTTTATTTATTTATAATAATAATAATATTAAACAGCTTTTTTTCATAATAGTAATACTATTTTTTCCAAGCACATCAAATGGGCCAATGCTGTTTTAATTACATTGGGCCCTGCGTTAATTAGATTTGTTGTACCCAGCAACAACATTTTGCAGTAAATGCTCTTTTTTGTATAACCTGACCCAATTGTAATTGTTTTCAAACAAAACCTTTAATAACTAAATAGATATTATAAATAATATCTCTTAATAAATAATATAGATAATTTTTACTGTAAATCTTTTAGTAAAACATTATTATAAGATGGAACAATTTAACCACAATAACGTCCATTTTAATAAAGAAACATGTACGTATATTTTTGGTAAAATGATGATGATAACAAATTTTAATACTTTTTCCAAAAACGTCAAATGGACCAACTAAGACCTTAATGGGCCTAATTTGAATTTCCACCCCCCTTTTTACCAAAATCCACTTAACCTAAATAAGCTTATGTAATTTAAACTTACTAATTATCATTCTTTTAAAATGATTTTCCTTTTCAAATCGCATGGGCCATTGGCCAACATGCTTCGCGAATGGGTTTATTAGTCTTTCTGATTTAGAAGGCCCCTATTAAAATACACCCCCTAGTCTTTGATAAATATGGGCCATCAGATACTGGTGTTCCATCTTTAATTAAATATTTCTTCTATTTTAATCTTGAAGAATAAAATCGTCGAGATAGGACAAATTTGGGGTACGACAGAAGGATTATATGTTTAATAATGTGAGAGTCAATAATATATATATGCTAGACATAAAATAAGTGTCCCTGAATAATGCTCAATGTCTAGTCACCATGAGTGAAGACTCTCGGATTTGGCATAGACGTTTGCCACATGTCAACTTTGATCTACTTAATAAAATAGTTGCAAAAGATTTAGTACTTTGTCTACCAAAAATAAAGTTTTAAAAATAACGCCTATGTGATGCATGACAAAAGGGTAAGCAAACAAGAGTCTCTTTTAAATATGAAAATGTTGTTTTAACTTCGAGACCTCTTGAGCTCCTTCACCTAGATTTGTTTGGACGTTCACGTAACAAAAGCATAAGTGGTAATTACTATGGTATTGTTATTAATGATTACTTAAGATTTTGTTGGACTTTTTTATTACGTAGCAAAGATGAAACATTCTCGGCTTTCACACGTTTTGTAAAGTTATCTCAAAATAAATTGAGTTATAAAATAGTTGCCATTTGAAGCGATCATGGAGGTGAATTTGAAAACCACCTCTTTAAAGAATATTGTGACAAATTTGGCATTGAGCATGAGTTTTTAGATCCTAAAACTCTACAACAAAAAGGTGTTGTGAAATGCAAAAATCGTGTTTTAACGGAGTTGGCAAGAACAATGCTCAATGATTATGGTCTACCATAATATTTTTGGGCTGATGCTATTAAGATGGCTTGTTATGTCTTGAATAGGATTCTTATTCATTCTATGCTTGACAAAAAACGTTATGAACTTCTAAAAGGTAGAAAACAAAATTTATCGCATCTTCATGTCTTTGGATATAAATGTTTAGTTTTAAATAATGGGAAATATAACCTTGGGAAATTTGATGCGAAAGTCGATGAAGATATCTTTCTTGGATACTCACAATCTAGTAAAGCATATAGATTTTATAACAAAAGATTATTTATTATTGAAGAGCCAGTTCATGTTACTTTTTATGACACTTTTCCAAGTAGTGTTGGGAAAGGTATTTCTTTTCATGGTGTAGGTGCATCTATGAAAGACATACTCAAAGACACCGATAAAGGAGTTGATCAACCTAAATCAATGGAAATTGAGAAGGAGGAAGATGAAAGTCATAATGATGATGATGGTCTTCCATTGGAGTGAAGAACCTCCAAGGATCATCCTATTGACAACATTATTGGCGATATCATAAAAGGGGTAACAACCCGCTCTAAGATAAGTAATTTTTGTTGTCACCATGCGTACGCATCACAAGTTGAACCTAAAAATGCTAAGGATTCCTTACTTGAAGAGCATTGGCTTATCGCCATGCAAGAAGAATAGAACCAAATTGAAATAAATGACTTTTGGGACCCTGTCCCTCATCCACAAAATCATCAAATTATAGGTAGTCGATGGGTTTTTAGGAATAAGCTTGACGAACATGGTGTGATAACACGTAATAAAGCCTGTCTTGTTGCCCACGGTGATAACCAAGAGGAATACATTGATTATGAGGCAACTTATGCTCCAGTTTCCCGACTTGAGGCTATAGGATTTTTATTAGCATATGCATGCTCTAAGAATTTCAATTTATATCAAATGGATGTTAAAAGTACATTCCTTGACAAATACATAAGTGAATAAGTGTATGTTTCACAACCTCCCTATTTTGAAAACTATGAGTTTCTTAATCATGTTTTTAAACTAAAATGTGCATTGTATGGTCTTAAATAAGCCCCTAGGGCATGGTATAACCGACTTAGAAAGTTACTATTAGATCAAGGATACTCTAGAGGGAACATAGAGACTACACTCTTTATTAAATATCACGGAAAATATTTTTTACTCGTTCAAATTTGTGTTGATGATATTATTTATGGATCAACTAACATGCAACTTGTCAAGGAGTTCATTAAGCTTATTGTTGTACCCCAAAATTTTCCCTCCCATATTTCTCAACACATGGCAAGGGAGATCCCCAAATTGCTCAAGGAAGTTCAACAATTGACTAGACAAACTCTCTCCTAAGGCAGTATACCTCAAATTAGAGTTTCTATTTTCATCAAGATATGTGAACCACAAAGGACTCAAATTCTCACCATTGTCCTAATATGTTCTCAAGATCATCCATGTCAAGTTTCAAGCCTTAGAGAAGAGGTTTGCTCAGTTAATTGCTCAAATGCCTGAAAATCAACTGTACTAGGTCAAAAGTCAACTGAGGCCCACATAAAAATTCAAGATTTTTGGTCAACATCCTCATTTTTAAGTATTATCCATCATTTGATCAAGTTTTGATCATGATTCCTCAAGGATTGCTCACAATTCATCAAAACCCAAAAGTTGCTAAATTAGGGTTTTACAAGAAAAGTGAACTCAACTTTGACCAAGCATTACTTTCTCATACTTTATCATAAATGACCCATCCAAATCTCATTTTTAAGAGGATGCAAATACCTACAATTCATCTTCAACTCCCATGTCCAGTATGCACTCACAAAAAGATATGAATTTTGACATTATAGGTCCTTTTGAAAAGTCAACAAAAACACCTTTTGAGTTAAAGCTTCATACATGAACATGGAAGATTCAATTGAGATGATACCAAAAGGGTTGTTTAGAGGACATCCTAAGGTTTCTAAAAAGTCCCAGAACACCTCTCTAGGATCAAAATTGAGAGAGTTATGCATTGGACAAGTTGACCATTTTTGCAAAATTGCCAAAAGTCAAATATGCTCAAATTTGCATTTTTTGCTAAACGGGCCCAACTTTTTATGCTTCCACCTCAATTATAATGTGGTCCATGACTCAAATGATCACTCACCCATTATGTTCTTAATTTTTCAATTTCTTTTTATTTTTCATTAATTAAAAAGTGAATTAAATCAAATAAATGATGAAAATTAACAAATATATGATTTGATTTGTTTTTTTTTACAGTCTGGCAATCAAGATATGCTGAGTAAACAAGAGCAAATCGAATCAAGGGCAATTGATACAAGAAAGGCATAATTTGGCTAAAAATAGCAACATATCATATAGCTTACAAATCAAATCAAATCTTGGATAAATGCAAGGATTCATTCCAAGTTTATTAACCTAATTCACTCTAGGTTATATAATGAAGAATTCCAGATCAAAAAACAGGGGTTAGAGGTCGTGAGAGGTGTGATCGGTGGGAATGAGAACTGACTGTTTTTGGAATGCTGGTTTGCGTTTGCGTTTGTTTTCGCAAAATGTCGCGGTAAGCAAGAGTCGCCACCGTCTTTTATTTTATCCAACAAGGAAAGGACAAAAGCACAGAAAAATTCCTTTTTGAGATGTTTCTCGGATTCGGGAGGTAGATTATCGAAAGGGAAGGTGTTAGAACCCTTTCTATCCGTGGTTATCCACGGGCTCTTAGGTACTTGCTCACTATGTTTTCAAAAATTTGCTTTTTCTTTGTGATTGTGGGTTTGAAAAGAGTTTTTGTTTGAAAGAGAATGTAAGTGCGAAAAGTTTTGTTTTTGTTTTTAAAAGGAGCAAGTACTTAAGAACATCTACCTACTCAAAAAAGAATTAGACTGTGCAAGTGTCCTTTAGACAGTGCTATCCCACTATTGAGGAGTAGGTAGCACCGTCGTTGGAGTTTTCAGGTCAATTCGATTTAAGGGACACGTGGTCACTAAAGCAATGTTAGGACACCTTAGTGGTAACCCTAATGTCTTAGATCATTTTATCTGAGGCAACCGTTTCGAGGCAACTTATGATCCTTGGACAAGAGAGCGGCCTCTAAAACATCTTATACTCAATGACCACGTTCGAGGCAACTAAGTGAGGCGTACCCTAAGAGTGGCATGTGCGAGTGTGTCAATTTTCAATTTATATTATCTTTGTACATGTTATGGTGAGCTACGGTTGATTTTAAATTAAAGATTAGTCTTGTCATGCAATCCTAGTTAGTATACATCTAAACAGTTAATATATGTACAGGAATTTAAAGTGCGGGAATTGTAAATCCTATGCTATTACAAGGCTTCGGGGAGGGGGATTATTTACATGTCCAAAATTGGGGGAATAAAGCAGTAAAGTGTAAAAGTCTTAGTTAAGCTATTACAAACCAGTAGGCAGTTACAATAAAATAAATGCGCGCGAATCTGAAAATAACCTCTAAAAATCCTAAGAATAAAATCTTTTTGTTGTTTTATTTTATTTTGGGAAAATGATCTAAATCTACTTAATTTTAGTTTTGAGAAAATGTTAAGATAATTAAAAGATTAATTAACAAAGTTAATTTAATAGAAAAAACTAGCCTAATGTTTTTGTGGTTTTCTTTTTTAATTAATTTTATGTTGATTAAAAAAAGAAATAAAATAGTCAAAACAAAGGTGAAATCGAAGGAAACAGGCAGTAAATAAAAAAAAGGGAAAATTCTGGAGGCTTGGGTCGAAAGAGGTGTGGGTTGTCTTTCGACCCAGTGAAGAGGCTTGATCGAAGGTTCCTGAGGGGATGTACTCTGGGGGTGTTCGATCTGGATATGGCATCCTTCGATCTGGAAATCCTGGATCCAGTTCAAAACTAAGCTGCTAAGCTTCGAAACTCTGAACAGGATTCTGAGAATATATTTCCTGCAAAACGAGACAAATGTTAAAAGGTCCAGGGGGGATTTTACCCCCCCTGATTCGAATCTCCTCCCAATTCGGATCCTTCCTCAATTTGAACCTGCTGAATCTGGGTCTGGGTTTGTTTTATCCTGAGATTCGAAGGAGAAACTCAGATCGTGCCCAAGCAATGGCACGATCTCATTTTTGCGCTGTAGCTTACATGCAACATAATCAGTAATAACAGGAGTACATATGCAATGTGTATTTAAATGTCATGAAGGTGCAATTTTGGTTTTGCAAACCCTTACCAATTAAAGATGTATGATCTGTGGCGCTTGGTGTAGAGATGTTTGCTGAATGGCTGCTTTGGCTTAGATGAAAATGTTGATAACCTTTGGTGGGTTTGTGGGCAGCGTATCTCCAAATCCTCCCTGTTTCTTTTCTGTCTTTGTTCCTCCTTTTTTTCTGTTCCTGTTTCGTTTGTAATGTGTTCGTTCCACCCTTTGCACTGTATGCTGGCCCTTGTATTTATAGGAGTGTGAGGGTGCATGAAAATGGCAAGGGACAGCCATTTAAACAGGACTTTAAGGCCATGAGACAAGAATCAAACATATTAAAAGATTTCCTTTTTTGAAATATTCATGTCTCTTTGGAATCTGGAATGAACCTGGACACTTTTTGATTTTCGAATGCCTTCAGGCCCTGCTCTTCGATTGGTCTTGATTTGAACAGAATCACTCTGGTCGAATCAGCTCTTTAGGAATAGAAAAGGCAAGAATCTGGCCTTTAACTCAGGAATTAAATCCACAATCAGCATTTAATTATTTCTATATTTGCAAGGAAAACATGCCATTTCCTCATGTTCAGTGTTCCTGGACATGTTTTTTTGAGTGCCCTCTTGATGGCCTCTTTCAAATGGCCTGGAAGGAGTTCTTCAAATGGCCCTGGTCAAAATATCAATCGAAGGGTACTAATTAAAATTCCAATCGAAAGGCTTTGTTAACAGGCCAATCGAAAGGTGTTGTTCATGCTAATCGAAGGACATGGTTAACATGCCTGTCGAAGCTTCCTTGACACAATGCTAAATCGAAGGATCCCTTGGCATGCCAGTTGAAAGGCTTGGCCCAGGGTTCCAAACGAAAAGGTCTTTCAGAATGCCAATCAAAGGCCTTGACATAATGCCAATCGAAGTGCTCCTTCAGAATACCAATCGAAAGGCTCATTCAGAATACCAATTGAAGGGTCTTTCAGAATGCCAATCGAAGGCTTTGACATAATGCCAATCGAAGTGCTTGTCCATAATGCCAATCGAAAGGCTCATTCAGATTACCAATCGAAGGGTCTTTCAGAATTCCAATCGAAGTGCTTGTCCATAATGCCAATCGAAATGCTCCTTCAGAATACCAATCGAAGGGTCTTTCAAAATTCCAATCGAAAGGTACTTAAAGCACCACTCAAAAATTTTCTTTTTCCTTAGGCAAGGGTTTGTGACCAACCATGCAGGGGGAAGACTTTGGAAAACATGAGAGGGCAAATTTTGGGGTACAACAGTTGCCCCTGTTCAATTTTCTTAAACCTGAGGATATAGATGGGCTTTCGAGCCTTTCGTGATCCGAAGGTGGAAGATAATTGAACACTAGAGTGCCCAGAAATTTGCACTCGTATGGTGTAGTATCAACATTGTAACGTCGGGAATGGGCTTACAGATGCCATTTGGAGATTGTTGGTAAGAGATGGGCTTAAAGATGCCATCTGCAGGAATGTCGATCGCATACGATATTCCTTAGCGAGAACTTGCATACCTGTTGTTGTAGAAGATTCCACTGGGGAAGTCTAACTTTGTTGAGATTTAGGAACCTGCCTGTACTTCAACTGAGATAATGCTTCAGCTGAGTTTTAAGAACATGTTCACAATTCAATTGGGGGTGAAACATCTTCATCAAGATCTAGGAACTGTCTCGTGCCCACCGGGAGTATACCGCTGAGGTTATAGAACTTGTCCACACTATGACGGAGGAGAACATCAAGATCTAGGAACTGACTCGTGCTCAATGGAATATACTGTTGAGGTTATAGTACTCGTCCACACTATGATGTAGGGAAACATCTTCATCAAGATCTAGGAACTGTCTTGTGCCCACCGGGAGTATACCGTTGAGGTTATAGAACTTGTCCACACTATGACGGAGGAGAACATCAAGATCTAGGAACTGACTCGTGCTCAATGGAGTATACCGTTGAGGTTATAGTACTCGTCCAAACTATGACGTAAGTAAACATCTTCATCAAGATCTAGGAACTGTCTCGTGCCCACCGGGAGTATACTGCTGAGATTATAGAACTTGTCCATACTATGACGGAGGAGAACATCAAGATCTAGGAACTGACTCGTGCTCAATGGAGTATACCGTTGTGGTTATAGTACTCGTCCACACTATGACGTAGGGAAACATCTTCATCAAGATCTAGGAACTGTCTCGTGCCCACCGGGAGTATACCACTGAGGTTATAGAACTTGTCCACACTATGACGGAGGAGAACATCAAGATCTAGGAACTGACTTATACTCAATGGAGTATACCGTTTAGGTTATAGTACTCGTCCACACTATGACATAGGGAAACATCTTCATCAAGATCTAGGAACTGTCTCGTGCCCACCGGGAGTATACCGCTGAGGTTATAGAACTTGTCCACACTATGACGGAGGAGAACATCTTCATCAAGATCTAGGAAATGTCTCGTGCCCACCGGGAGTATACCGCTGAGGTTATAGAACTCGGCCATACTATGACGTAGGGAAACATCTTCATCAAGATCTAGGAATTGTCTCGTGCCCACCGGGAGTATACCGCTGAGGTTATAGAACTTGTCCATACTATGACGGAGTAGAACATCAAGATCTAGGAACTGACTCGTGCTTAATGGAGTATACCGTTGATGTTATAGTACTCGTCCACACTATGACATAGGGAAACATCTTGATCAAGATCTAGGAACCGTCTCGTGCCCACCGGGAGTATACCGCTGAGGTTATAGAACTTGTCCATACTATGACAGAGGAGAACATCAAGATCTAGGAACTGACTCATGCTCAATGGAGTATACCGTTGAGGTTATAGTACTCGTCCACACTATGACATAGGGAAACATCTTCATCAAGATCTAGGAACTGTCTCGTGCCCACCGAGAGTATACCCCGGAGGTTATAGAACTTGTCCACACTATGACAGAGGAGACTGTCGAGATCGAGAACCTTATCTGAAATTCAACCGATGATAGTTCAATTGAGATTTAAGAACTGGTCAGATCTTCGACTAAGCTGAGAACTTAACTGCATTTTTCCTGAAAGGTAAAGGTCAGTCATATACAATGCATGATATGGATCAGGCAATGATGTTCTCAAAATAAATGAGATTGTATTCGTATGATGCGTATATGCATGTATCATGATGTATGGGAATGTGATGTTTTAGCTGGGGAAAATAAATCCCGAACGGTTGCTGGAGAGTAGGGTTGAATTTTTCGTTTCCATTGGGGATGATGAACGAAGATGATTGCAAGAATAAACCTGCAGGAGAGGATGACTCCGTTGGGGAATAAACTTGATGAAGAGATTACTCTGCGGGGAATTACTTTGTGGGGAAGAGATACTTCGCTGAGATTTTAATGATAAACTCTGTTGGGGATTCCGTTGATAAGCTCTGTTGGGGATTTTGATGATGAACTCCGCTGGGGATAGAAAGAACTTCGCCGGGGATGATCTTTCAGTTGTAACTTGCTGAGGATAACCCGGTTAGACTCTTGTGAGGATAACCTCTGAATTTGGCTGGGGAGACTTATTTGTGCTTCGCAGGGGATAAGCTTCCAGAATCTACTGGGGAAGATGATTCAACTCCATTGGGGAAACTTTTTTAGACTGCGCTGGGGAAATGGCTCCATTGGGGGTATCTTGCATTCTGCCGGGGAACATTATTATATTCCGTTGAGGAATATTAAGACTGTCGGGGATACTCTTATGCTTGCTGGAGAATATCCTTATACTCCGCTTGGGAATATTAAGACCTTCTGGGGATACCCAACCTTTTTAGGGCTGATGGTAGACCAACTCTGCTTGGGGAGAGTATTGCTGATTCGTTCATAGATGCAAGTCTCAGCTTAGAGAGCTATCATTAATGTCTTACTCTGCGGGGAGTGAATGTATCTTAGCCATATTTTAAGATAAATATATACCTTAATACCTGGTGGACAAAGCAATTTGTACAATTCTTATTTGCCCCTGTTTTTGTGGGAGAAGGTGTCTTCGGAGGCCTTGTGGATCGAGTATTATCCCAACCTATGAGGTGCTTGGTCTCTTTCGATTGAAATGACAAGTCTTCTTCTGGTAGGTAAGTGACGAGATGACGGGACATAGTCGTACGCTTTGATACCTACTTTTTTCCTGGACCGCCCTTTCGGGTTTTCAGTCCATCGGGATACCCTTTTTTGCCCAAGCCGCCTTTTCAGGTTTTCGAATTTCCGGGTGTACAAATTTTTCATTTTCATCCCTTATTTTTTCCCGAACCCTTTTGGTTCGCCGGGAAGCCCTTATTTTTTCCTAGGCCAGTCAACCTAGCGGGTCTTTGATTATGCGTAGTACTTTTTTGACTATGTCCATGCTCTCAGGATGTAGGGAGGTGTCACTGTTGGTAGTGTTGTGTTGCCATACTACCAGAAGATCTTTGTTTGATCATGCAAGATTTGTTGCTGGAATTCACGTCCAATGCCCCAATTGATGGAGATTTTCCCCTGGCTATTTGGCATTTTGAGAGATTCCTTGAAGCTTGACTTGACTGCCCCAGATGACGGAAAATGATCATGTTTGCCCTTTGGTTGGAAGTGTTTTTTCCACTTGAGGTGACCATTTTTATTGCAAAGGTTTTTGTTCACTAGATATTCGTCGTGCAAATTTCTCTGTTGTTGAACAAATAGTCATATGCAAACAATGTTATTTTAAAAATTCAAAGCTTATGTCTGTTTTGAAATTTTTGAAAATGCAGTTTTCGATAAAACAAGCGAACTTTTGTAAAATGTGATGTCAACTCAGGAGTTTACAGCGAGCCTTACAGGAGTCAAGATGCCTTTGTAACAGTAGGCTTTCGAACTAACCCATGCTTCAGCTAGGACTTCTAAGGGTTATAACGTGGCCTGGTTCACGGTTTAAGAACAAAGGATAAAGGCTCAAATTTTATTTGTACCCACCCGCTCTTCGTGATGTTCTTCGATCCTAAACTCAGCTAATCGTGCATTTAGATCCCGTTTGAGTCTTTGCTTTGATATTCTGGTGATGGTTCGATTACTGACAATTTAGTTTGAACGGGCAGTCATTTTTGTTGAGAGTTTGTAGGATCTCTTTATTTTTTATTTTATTATCCCTGTCTTTTGCCTGAACTGTTTCTTTTGTGATTATAGTCAGCGGGATGCCCCAATTTTTTTGTAAGTCTCCTTCATAGGTTTTGACTTAATGGGCTTTTATTTGTGAGAGATAATGACTGCCTGTCCTTACGATTATTCGGAACCATCACTGTCTCTTGTTTTGGAAGGACTTCTTTGATGCCATTCATTGTGCACCCGGATCAACTGAGAAAACTACCCTGCCCCAGGTTATAATTAAGGGTTTTAATTTGTGAAAAGAAAAACTCCAACTTCTTTGGCTCAAAGGGGTTGACGAGGGATTATCTTCCTTATAACTCCACTATTTAGGATTTGAAACAATGCATGTACATCGTTAGTGGGGTCTGTTCAAAAGCATATTGTAGAGATTGTGGTATCGTTTTCGTCATCCTCCCCCAAAAGGCTTAGAATTTTTTTAATCGAGAGTTGAACATCACAAAAATGAAAGCAATTTGAATATAGTGAATACGAATGAACTGATTCAAAACAGACATATGCAATGCATAGATAAAGTAACAAAGTTTGACATGAATAAATGTTCGAACAATCAAAAGAAAATTACAACTTGAAAATTCTAATGAGCAAAAAGTCTTCTCGTCTCAGTACTTGTCACTTCATATGGTGAACCTTGGGGGATGGCAAAAGAACTCAGCCTGACCATCTTGTATGAATTCCAATGCTCCTTCATCAATCAGGTTTTGAATTTTGTACTTCAACTTCCAACAATCGTCAGTATCATGCCCCGAGCTGTTAGAATGGTATGCACAACTTGCATCAGGATTGTAGTTGGATGAAGAAGTCTTAAGATTTGGATGAGGTCCTACCAATGTCACTAGATTCAATCTTAACAGGTGTTGCAAAGCTTGGGACAACGGCATGTTGAGCTTGGTAAACTGCCTCTGATTAACCTGTTGTTTATGGCAAGGTTGTTGTTGTACTAGTGAGGTAGTAGCAACTTGGAGAGGTCCATTCTTCACCATACCAAACTCTTGTCTTCTTGGAGGCTGATTAATGATTTGATCCCCAACCTTGACCGTTTGCTTCATACTGTTGTATCTGTCTTGATGAAGCTGGCTGATAATGGTTCTCAGCTCTTCTTGTTCCTGAGCTAAGCCTTGGATAAGAGCCATCTGCCCTAGCATCTGGGTTTTCATGGCACTGAACTCAGCTTGCAGTTGTTCCAGCTGTTCGTCCTTATTGTCTTCAGGACTTTTCTTGACCAAATTCCCCATGAGGAGTGTTCTCAACTCTTCCTTCCCCTTGGATAGGTTTAGGAAGATTTCCCTGAACTGAGTCTCTTGAGTATGAAGATCTTGGTTGTCTTGTTGGATAGCCATTGCTGAAATAAACAGCGAGAACATGAGAGACCTATATTGGGAGACCTGTTATGCAATGATATGTGTGATATATGTATGCAATGTTTTCAAGGATCTCGCGGGGTAAACAAGAAACTGTTAGAATTTGAATCTGGTAGCTTGATTGAAGGAACTTCATGTTGCTGAGAGTCCTTCAAGAGTCAAGCTCACCATATCGAGTGGGTCATAGCCCCTGACTCAAGTTATCGTGTTTGGATTTCTAGACAACCTTGGCTAGAGGAAAATAAATCCCCTTTGCCCCTTTGCTAGCCATTTGATTTACCATAACATGCATCACAGACCCTTGAGATCCTTGAAATGGTTAAAGAAAAGTTAAGGCATGATGTTATGATGTGTATGCTATGCGTTTAAGCAAAAGTGTGAGGTGATGTAAGTAAGCCCTGCAATAAATCCAAATTGTTGGATAAGGACTGTAAACAAAACCTGCAAGGAACTCATGTTGTCAGATAATAAGAATGTGCAAGTAGTTCAAGTTTGAAGGCACACAAGTCACACAAATAGCCTTAAGTTTAGGCTGGCATGGAGTTTAGGTATTACCCTCTTGAGTTTAGTTGGCTCAAAACCTGTCCTATAAATAGTAACCGGGTTCTAAGGAGCTCAATATCATTGGATTATTTTCTATGTTCATTGTTTTGGTTTAGCCACTTAACTGGAGACCAAAATATTCCAAGAAAACAACCCTCAATGAGTGTAGTATCGAGTATCTACATACTTCGGACTGCACCAAAGTCGGTCATCTCACTACCCCTAAAAAAGGCCAAGATGGTCAAGTAAGGTTCTAAGGTCAATTGATGCTTCACGACACCACGCGGCGGCCCCGTACTCTCCTTGACTTAACTCAAGGGTTACCGGTACCAACTGATAACACGAATTTATATAACATATTTGGATTAATTTTCATAGATAATATTAGTATTTTTATTCATTTATTCTATTTTATTTTTGTATTACGTTGGTATTTCTTTTGTTTCAGGTATTTGTATTAAATAAAAGATCAATTGAGCAAAGAAACAAAATTGAGGGAAAATCGGATTAAAAAGCCAAAGAAATGAAGCAAAAATGGGTGATATAGCAAAAAGGAGGAGTTAAGAAGAAAGAAATAATTATACAAAGAAAAAGACTAAGCCCAGAAGAGCAAAAGCCCAGCAGAAGTTCAGTCCACAAGGTGTTACGACCGTAACAGCCTTGTGACGACCGTAACACGCTAACAGACCTGTGACGACCGTAACGCGCTATATTTCAACTTCCTCACGTCATGGAGACGTGTCCCATGTTCTCCCATGATTCTGGTAGTTATTCCCATGTTCTCCCATGATTCTGGTAGTTATTCCCATGATCTCCACTAGCCTTCGTACAACATGGAAACGGGAAGTTACAAATGAAGCCTATAAATACAAGTTCAACCTTCAGAGCAAGGGTCGGCAATTTTACCGAACAACCGTTATTTAGTCTTTCTTTATTTTTCTGTTTTCGTATTTTCTTTTCAGTTTTGTATTTCTACCATACTTTTCTAGTTCAGTTTCTTTCTTTAGTTTTTATTTTAGTTTAAGTTTCTATAATTTTCACTGATCTAACCTTACGTTAGACCTAGTGCTTTTTATTTCTTGTCCTAATTTTTCTTTTCAATTCAAGAAGTCTCCGAGCAGATCCAACCGACTTGTGGGGGAATGCTCGTTTATTTCGAAGAACAAGATTATTCAAGCATTATTATTTCCAGGTTCTTAATATAATTATTTTATTTTATTTAAGTATTGTTGCTTGGTATTTATTTATTTGATTATGGGAATGTTTAAATATATTGAACCTTATTATTTATGCATGTCCGAATTAATAAATATGTCCGGCTAAACCGTTTAGGTATCGGTAAGTAATAGTAGTAAGAGTAGGAATTAAATTGTTCATAAGTTAAAATACTAATTAACTTAATTTCTGGTTATGACTTTTTATAATTAAAACTATGCTTTTTGTTACGAAAGTAAGAAGAATAAATAGGTTAGATCGAGACCACGAAAGTGTGAGGTTTTTAACCGGATAGCTAAAGTTAGGCATTTGATTTAAATACAGTGAAAGCGCTTTAAACCAAATTAGAATTAATTAAGTTTCCAAAAAATACTTCTAAACACTTATAGGCTAGCGAAAGCAGGTATAGGGCTTTAGACGTATAATCCGAGATAAGACCATGAAAGTGTGAGTCGAGGATATTTAAACTAATAAATTCTACAGAACAATTAAGTTAACCATCTTTATACGCTTAAGTTCAATTTAAGCCGCTTAGGTTCACTACTTTATATACCGATATCCGTTTTATTTATATTTATATTCCTTAACCAATATTCTAAAAGAACTATTCGCCTTAGCTGTGTACCGTAACTTAGGATAACAATAGATCGATTTATAGTCTTTGTGGGTTCGATATCTTTTAAAACTACGCGATAGGACTGTGCACTTGCAGTCTCCCGATTAACAGACGATAAAGTCTTGCGATCAAGTTTTTGCGACCAAGTTTTTGGCGCCGTTGCCGGGGACTATTTAAGTCGATATTGTAACTCTGGTGTTACACCGTATAGACTAAGGCACCTTTACTTTATTTACTATGTATAACCCAAATTTTTCCTACGCCCATTATCAGTATTTTGAGGAACCACGAGAATATCATAGATCCAACTTTGAAATACTGATGGAAGATTTCAATGCTTCACAAACCTACTCTTACCCAAATTACCTCCAAAACTACCAATCCCCACATTTTGAGGAACCACAAGAAACTTATAATTTCAACCAAACTTTTTCTCAACCCAATTCTCTCTATAATTACCACACCCAATATTTTGAAGAATCACCTGAACCATATAAATCTGATCTCGAAATATTAATGGAAAATTTTAATGAAACATCTAGGATGATAAAACACTTAGGGGAAACACAAAAGGAGACTTTAACTTACTTCCAAGACTCTGAAGAATCGCAAGATTTTAACTTCGAAACACCAATAGAGGATTCTGATGAGATGATAACCAACACTAGGTTAGAGTCTATGATTGAGCATTTTGTAGAAACACAAACTGTCCAAAATGAAGAGGTAAGAAAACAAAGTCTTCAAAATAATGAAAACCTTAGCCAACTAACCGTTGTGGTTGAGTCCCTCACGACTCACAACTTGGCCTTAGAAACTCAAAACTCCCAACTTGAACAAAACCTTCTAGGACCATTCCCCAAAGAAGATGTGGATGTTGAAACAACCATTATAGAAAAACTATTTGAAAATCTAGAGAGTGATGATGAGTTTGAAGAGAGTGATATTGCGGCCAAGGAAAGTTCTGACGAGAAAATAGTGGAGATTGAGACAGATTCACCAACGCTGTTCGAAAAGGAGGTTGTAAACGAGGTAGAGAAGGAAGCGCAAATTGTAATCCCAAATCACTACATCCCACTGATTTCTTTCCCGAAATTTTTTATGGAAACTCCGGTAGACTCCCAATTTAAAACGTATGTTGAGGTATTAAAAAATATCCACATTAATGTACCACTATTTGAAGTCTTGCCTAAAAAGCGAAAATTAGAGGACCATAAAATTAATGGTATAATTGCTGTTAAAAGGGTGAGGTTAGCTTATGAGGCGATGGATGAAATCACTAAGCCCAAATTTGAAAAACTTATACTTATGATAAATCCAGAACCACTACCACAATTTTGAAAGAATAAACCACCCTACAGAAGAAAGAAAAGAAAAGGTGAGGGATATGTGAGATGGCTTGATAAGTGGCCATGGAAAATCAACCAGTAGTCGTCCTGGTTTCTAATTTTAAATTTTCTCTTCCATATTTTCATTTTTTTCTATTTTATGTTAAATTTTATATTTAAGTCGATTATCGGTTGCACCCTTTCATCTGATGCGTTTGAACTATTTCCCCGTAATACCGATAATTATACTCAATTAAATAATTCACGTTAATATTTATAATTATAATTGAGTATTATTTTAATTATCGTATTTCCCCGTCTCGTATTAATATACTGAACTAATACTTCCCAATATTTATAGTATCAATCATAATGCATTATATACTAGTATTATATATATGTACTATTAATTAAAATTCTAGATTTATCTATTTTATATATATATATATATATATATATATATATATATATATATATATATATATATATATATATATATATATATATATATATATATATATATATATATATATATATATATATATATATATATATATATATATATATATATATATATATATATATATATATATATATATATATATATATATATATATATATATATATATACAGTATGTAGTATGTATGCATGTGAGCTGAAATACAATTCCTTGTTCCTTATTCTGCCTAAATTCAAATCGCTGCCCAAGACGGTCGCCTCAAGTCCCCACACCATGCTCTGGAATATATCTGCACTAGTTTGAAAATAAATACTGGACGAAATAATGCTTTGTAATGTATCTGTAGTAAGAAAGAAATGTCACAGAACAGGAACAGCTCTATTCTGCTAAAAGTTACAAAATTTGTAGTTGTTACGACCGTAACACAGCCCTTACGACCGTCACACGCCTTTTAGCGTGTTACGACCGTCATGCCCGTGTTACGACCGTAACACGGGTTATATCAGTAACCCCTATAGCAGACAGAATCTCTTCTTCTTCTTCAACCTCCCACTCTTCTTCTTCCACTACCTCCATAACCGTCCCACTACGTCCATAACCCCCGCCTCAGCTCGTGCTTCTCCAGATGCATGTTGTCTTTTCTGCTCCCTTGACTGACTGTTTGTTTCGTCCTTTTCTTCTTTTCATTTTCCCACATTACTCCCATTCAACTCTTATTTACTCTTCCATCAAAATATTCTTCTTATTCATCTTCCACCATAATTCTTATTCAAACTTTCCCTCTTCATTTCCGAACACATTATTATTATAATAATTCCTCTTCAATCTTAACCCTCTATAAACACTCTTCTACATTTCTTCTCATTTCACGTCCCTTCCATCTAATTCTCATATACTTTCTCTCATCCATTTCATTTTCTACCATTCTATCCTTCATTTCATACTCTTCCATGGCTCCACGAAACACTCAACGTCAAGTGAGGCCAGACCGACCACCACCCGACCTATCCACGATTATATTATGAGAAGACGATGATGGCCAACAAAGAGGAAAGTACATGAAATTCTATTCCCGTTCGGTTGTCCCCACTAAATATGTGGACACCGATTGTTTGGATGCCTTGGGTAGGGCGGAAAGCATCACTTTTATGCTTACGAATACGAGTTTGTTAAATCTATGTTTAAATCCTTCTCTGACCTTCGAACCGCTCGTGCTTGAGTTCCTCAGTTCATTCTCATACAATACGCCTCCCGACGATCCATTCACAACCGGTACCGCGAACTTCCGCATGTTTAATCAAGAATATTCAATTGATCAAGAAAGAGTCGCTGAACTTTTAGAATTCACTAGAGGTCTGACCGTTCATTGCAAACCTTTCGACCCCGAAGGCGACATTTCTTGGGATAAAGTTGGTTTTTCCCTTTGGGATGATCTAACCGGTCAACCCACGGAAAGTTGGCGAGATCTCTGCGCTTCGCATATTCATAATCCCGCTCTGAGGTACTTTCATCGAATTCTCGCAAACATCATTTTTGGGAGGACCAATAATCACAAGGTCAACCAAAATGAGATGTTTCTTATTTTCTGTGCCCTCAACGGTCAAGCTGTCAACGCCGCTCCCTTCATGCTTAGACACTTTCACACATGCGTAAATGCGGCTGGTACCAACCCATTTGTCTTCGGTGGAATCATCACATCTTTAGCATATGCTTTAGGCCTTTTCGATGAGCTTTTGTCCTTGGGACAATATATGATGCCGGCCCAGACGCTAGATGTTATGTACTGCCGCGATTCACATCTGATTCCCAATATAATACTTCCATGTCCAAATCAGATTAATATGCAAAATTTCCAAAATTGGCGTTTCAATTTGAATGCACCAGTCAAGCCGGCTGCACAACCAGATAATGATCATCCTCCGGCTACTCTAGAAGCAATTTATGCTACGATTCTACAACAAGATCAACGTTTCCAAGCAATGGAAGTCGTTCAAAATGAAACATTGCGCCTAGTTCGAGAAATGCAACGCGACCAACACGACTACGCACATTGGAATAACCGCAATTACGAAGCGATATCAAATCAAATGGAGGATTTCAACGAGTCCATACATGCCTTAAACCTTAGAATCGATGGATTGCATGATTACGACTCTGAGAGACGTAGAAGACAACGAAATAAAAATAGAGGAGCAAGAGGACAAAATTCTCCAAGCGACGAGTGATCACCCTTCTCTTTTCTGATTTCTCCTGGTACTATCGCATTAAGGACAATGCTTACTTTAAGTTTAGGGGAGTCAAAACATTTCTTACTTCGTTTTTATTATCGTTGCTCTATTTAGTATTCCCTTTTAGTTTCCTTTTTTTTTCCTATGTACTACGAAATTTCCATTTAATAAAATACATGTTTATGAAATTTTAGCCTTTTATGTAAAATTCTCGTGCTTATTCGAATTCCTCCATATTCTTGAGCCATAACGAAAAAATTTAAAACGTTATATTATCATATTCAACTAGTATTAAGGTTGCTTATTTTTATAAATAAGAACTCGAGCGCGACTAAAGCAAAATTATTATCATCATAACACTTCAATACCCCAACGCGTTAGATTGATTTAAGTACTTATTATACCAACACCTTAAGACTTAGTTTTAAAGTAATCCCGAGTAGTTTATAAAAGCAGTCAGCACCGCCTTAAACGACAAACTACGTGGAGAATCGATGAATATAAGTGTTTGATCAAGATTTTTAAAGAGAAATTTTTATTAGAAGATGCACTTATTAAGTTAGATGATCCTTACCAGATCATTTAATTCAACGGTTGCAGAAACTATAAAATATTTATGCAAACAACCATTATGAATTGGTTCAGTGGTCTCTGGTGCTGAACTTGGTAGGGCGGACGACGGTCCGATCCCCCACAATTTGTAATTGGATAAAGGAGTACCAAACATAACTACCAGAACTCCAAGCTAGATTATAAAGATCAAAGTCACTAACCGGTTACTCCACTATGTGCGCGTAAGGTAAAGGGCTTAATGTGATTGCACTAGAATGAAAACGGGTGAAACGAAATGAAAGTATTAGGTCGAGTTATAATTCATGACTTAATTTGGTCTGCATAAATGAGGTTATCTAGTGTCATTACGGTAATTTTGGTGTCGAAGTCTGAACTCGAGTTGTCCAAACAAAAGAATTGACCTGCAACCAAATATGAATTGAATTGTGTTTTATATCTACGTTTGACTTATGCTTAAGTAATTTTTCATTTTTAATTTTTGCTTGAGGAAAAGCAAAGGTTTAAGTATAGGGGTGTTGATAACATGAATTTATATAACATATTTGGCTTAATTTTCATAGATAATATTAGTATTTTTATTCATTTATTCTATTTTATTTTTGTATTACGTTGGTATTTCTTTTGTTTCAGGTATTTGTATTTAATAAAAGATCAATTGAGAAAAGAAACAAAATTGAGGGAAAATCGGATTAAAAAGCCAAAGAAATGAAGCAAAAAGGGGTGATATAGCAAAAAGGAGGAGTTAAGAAGAAAGAAATAATTATACAAAGAAAAAGACTAAGCCCAGAAGAGCAAAAGCCCAGCAGAAGTTCAGTCCACAAGGTGTTACGACCGTAACAGCCTTGTGACGACCGTAACACGCTAACAGACCTGTGACGACCGTAACGCGCTATATTTCAACTTCCTCACGTCATGGAGACGTGTCCCATGTTCTCCCATGATTCTGGTAGTTATTCCCATGTTCTCCCATGATTCTGGTAGTTATTCCCATGATCTCCACTAGCCTTCGTACAACATGGAAACGGGAAGTTACAAATGAAGCCTATAAATACAAGTTCAACCTTCAGAGCAAGGGTCGGCAATTTTACTGAACAACCGTTATTTAGTCTTTCTTTATTTTTCTGTTTTCGTATTTTCTTTTCAGTTTTGTATTTCTACCATACTTTTCTAGTTCAGTTTCTTTCTTTAGTTTTTATTTTAGTTTAAGTTTCTATAATTTTCACTGATCTAACCTTACGTTAGACCTAGTGCTTTTTATTTCTTGTCCTAATTTTTCTTTTCAATTCAAGAAGTCTCCGAGCAGATCCAACCGACTTGTGGGGGAATGCTCGTTTATTTCGAAGAACAAGATTATTCAAGCATTATTATTTCCAGGTTCTTAATATAATTATTTTATTTTATTTAAGTATTGTTGCTTGGTATTTATTTATTTGATTATGGGAATGTTTAAATATATTGAACCTTATTATTTATGCATGTCCGAATTAATAAATATGTCCGGCTAAACCGTTTAGGTATCGGTAAGTAATAGTAGTAAGAGTAGGAATTAAATTGTTCATAAGTTAAAATACTAATTAACTTAATTTCTGGTTATGACTTTTTATAATTAAAACTACGCTTTTTGTTACGAAAGTAAGAAGAGTAAATAGGTTAGATCGAGACCACGAAAGTGTGAGGTTTTTAACCGGATAGCTAAAGTTAGGCGTTTGATTTAAATACAGTGAAAGCGCTTTAACCCAAATTAGAATTAATTAAGTTTCCAAAAAATACTTCTAAACACTTATAGGCTAGCGAAAGCAAGTATAGGGCTTTAGACGTATAATCCGAGATAAGACCATGAAAGTGTGAGTCGAGGATATTTAAACTAATAAATTCTACAGAATAATTAAGTTAACCATCTTTATACGCTTAAGTTCAATTTAAGCCGCTTAGGTTCACTACTTTACGTACCGATATCCGTTTTATTTATATTTATATTCCTTAACCAATATTCTAAAAGAACTATTCGCCTTAGCTGTGTACCGTAACTTAGGATAACAATAGATCGATTTATAGTCTCTGTGGGTTCTATATCTTTTAAAACTACGCGATAGGACTGTGCACTTGCAGTCTCCCGATTAACAGACGATAAAGTCTTGCGATCAAGTTTTTGCGACCACCAACCAAAGTGCCACATTAACGTAGCATCTGTTTCAACCATTTCAGTATACCCCGCACAGTTCCCTCACAGTTTATTGCTACTTACCTAAAGGGTATTCCCAGATCCGGGTTAGGATCTATAGAACTCCGATACAAGCCCACAAAATTTAAAGCATACAAAGCATACAATTGAAAACAAAAGTGATTTAATCCTAAGGTACACCTCACTTATATAATCCCCAGCAGAGTCGCCAGTTTTGTGATCGGTGGGAATGAGAACTGACTGTTTTTGGAATGCTGGTTCGCTTTTTGGTTTGTTTTTGCAAAATGTCGCGGTAAGCAAGAGTCGCCACCGTCTTTTATTTTATCCAACAAGGAAAGGACAAAAGCACAGAAAATTTCTGTTTTGAGATGTTTCTCGGATTCGGGAGGTAGATTATAGAAAGGGAAGGTGTTAGCACCCTTTCTATCCGTGGTTATCCACGGGCTCTCAGGTACTTGCTCACTATGTTTTCAAAAATTTGCTTTTTCTTTGTGATTGTGGGTTTGAAAAGAGATTTTGTTTGAAAGAGAGTGTAAGTGCGAAAAGTTTTGTTTTTGTTTTTAAAAGGAACAAGTACTTAAGAACATCTACCTACTCAAAAAGGAATTAGACTGTGCAAGTGTCCTTTAGACAGTGCTATCCCACTATTGAGGAGTAGGTAGCACCGTCGTTGGAGTTTTCGGGTCAATTCGATTTAAGGGACACGTGGTCACTAAAGCAATGTTAGGACGCCCTAGTGGTAACCCTAATGTCTTAGATCATTTTATCCGAGGCAACCGTTTCGAGGCAACTTATGATCCTTGGACAAGAGAGCGACCTCTAAAACATCCTATACTCAATGACCATGTTCGAGGCAACCAAGTGAGGCGTACCCTAAGAGTGGCATGTGCGAGTGTGTCAATTTTCAGTTTATATTATCTTTGTACATGTTATGGTGAGCTACGGTTGATTTTAAATTAAAGATTAGTCTTGTCATGCAATCCTAGTTAGCATACATCTAAACAGTTAATATATGTACAGGAATTTAAAGTGCGGGAATTGTAAATCTTACGCTATTACAAGGCTTCGGGGAGGGGGATTATTTACATGTCCAAAATTGGGGGAATAAAGCAGTAAAGTGTAAAAGTCTTAGTTAAGCTATTACAAACCAGTAGGCAGTTACAATAAAATAAACGCGCGCGAATATGAAAATAACCTCTAAAAATCCTAAGAATAAAATCTTTTTGTTGTTTTGTTTTATTTTGGGAAAATGATCTAAATCTACATAATTTTAGTTTTGAGAAAATGTTAAGATAATTAAAAGATTAATTAACAAAGTTAATTTAATAGAAAAAACTAGCCTAATGTTTTTGTGGTTTTCTTTTTTAATTTAATTTTATGTTGATTAAAAAAAGAAATAAAATAGGCAAAACAAAGGTGAAATCGAAGGAAACAGGCAGTAAATAAAAAAAAGGGAAAATTCTGGAGGCTTGGGTCGAAAGAGGTGTGGGCTGTCTTTCGACCCAGTGAAGAGGCTTGATCGAAGGTGCCTGAGGGGCTGTACTCTGGGGGTGTTCGATCTGGATATGGCATCCTTCGATCTGGAAATCCTGGATCCAGTTCAAAACTAAGCTGCTAAGCTTCGAAACTTTGAACAGGATTCTGAGAATATATTTCCTGCAAAACGAGACAAATGTTAAAAGGTCCAGGGGGGATTTTACCCCCCCCCTGATTCGAATCTCCTCCCAATTCGGATCCTTCCTCAATTTGAACCTGCTGAATCTGGGTCTGGGTTTTTTTTATCCTGAGATTCGAAGGAGAAACTCAGATCGTGCCCAAGCAATGGCACAATCTCATCTTTGCGCTGTAGCTTACATGCAACATAATCAGTAATAACAGGAGTACATATGCAATGTGTATTTAAATGTCATGAAGGTGCAATTTTGGTTTTGCAAACCCTTACCAATTAAAGATGTATGATCTGTGGCGCTGGGTGTAGAGATGTTTGCTGAATGGCTGCTTTGGCTTAGATGAAAATGCTGATAACCTTTGGTGGGTTTGTGGGCAGCGTATCTCCAAATCCTCCCTGTTTCTTTTCTATCTTTGTTCCTCCTTTTTTTCTGTTCCTGTTTCGTTTGTAATGTGTTCGTTCCACCCTTTGCACTGTATGCTGGCCCTTGTATTTATAGGAGTGTGAGGGTGCATGAAACAGCCATTTAAACAGGCTTTTAAGGCCATGAGACAAGAATCAGACATATTAAAAGATTTCCTTTTTTGAAATATTCATGTCTCTTTGGAATCTGGAATGAACCTGGACACTTTTTGATTTTCAAATGCCTTCAGGCCCTGCTCTTCGATTGGTCTTGATTTGAACAGAATCACTCTGGTCGAATCAGCTCTTTAGGAATAGAAAAGGCAAGAATCTGGCCTTTAACTCAGGAATTAAATCCACAATCAGCATTTAATTATTTCTATATTTGCAAGGGAAACATGCCATTTCCTCATGTTCAGTGTTCCTGGACATGTTTTTTTGAGTGCCCTCTTGATGGCCTCTTTCAAATGGCCTGGAAGGAGTTCTTCAAATGGCCCTGGTCCAAATATCAATCGAAGGGTACTAATTAAAATTCCAATCGAAAGGCTTTGTTAACAGGCCAATCGAAAGGTGTTGTTCATGCTAATCAAAGGACATGGTTAACATGCCTGTCGAAGCTGCCTTGACACAATGCTAAATCGAAGGATCCCTTGGCATGCCAGTTGAAAGGCTTGGCCCAGGGTGTCAAACGAAAAGGTCTTTCAGAATGCCAATCAAAGGCCTTGACATAATGCCAATCGAAGTGCTCCTTCAGAATACAATTTGAAAGGCTCATTCAGAATATCAATCGAAGTGTCTTTCAGAATGCCAATCGAAGGCCTTGATATAATTCCAATCGAAGTGCTTGTCCATAATGCCAATCGAAAGGCTCATTCAGAATACCAATCGAAGGGTCTTTCAGAATGCCAATCGAAGTGCTTGTCCATAATGCCAATCGAAATGCTCCTTCAGAATACCAATCGAAGGGTCTTTCAAAATACCAATCGAAAGGTACTTAAAGCACCACTTAAAAATTTTCTTTTTCCTTAGGCAAGGGTTTGTGACCAACCATGCAGGGGGAAGACTTTGGAAAACATGAGAGGGCAAATTTTGGGGTACAACAGTTGCCCCTGTTCAATTTTCTTAAACCTGAGGATATAGATGGGCTTTCGAGCCTTTCGTGATCCGAAGGTGGAAGATAATTGAACACTAGAGTGCCCAGAAATTTGCACTCGTATGGTGTAGTATCAGCATTGTGACATCGGGAATGGGCTTACAGATGCCATTTGGAGATTGTTGGTAGGAGATGGGCTTAAAGATGCCATCTGCAGGAATGTCGATCGCATAAGAGATTCCTTAGTGAGAACTTGCATACCTGTTGTTGTAGAAGATTCCACTGGGGAAGTCTAACTTTGTTGAGATTTAGGAACCTGCATGTACTTCAACTGAGAGAATGCTTCAGCTGAGTTTTAAGAACCTGTTCACAATTCAATTGGGGGGGAAACATCTTCATCAAGATCTAGGAATTGTCTCGTGCCCACCGGGAGTATACCGCTGAGGTTATAGAACTTGTCCACACTATGACGGAGGAGAACATCAAGATCTAGGAACTGACTCGTGCTCAATGGAGTATACCGTTGAGGTTATAGTACTCGTCCACGCTATGACGTAGGGAAACATCTTCATCAAGATCTAGGAACTGTCTTGTGCCCACCGGGAGTATACCGTTGAGGTTATAGAATTTGTCCACACTATGACGGAGGAGAACATCAAGATCTAGGAACTGACTCGTGCTCAATGGAGTATACCGTTGAGGTTATAGTACTCGTCCACACTATGACGTAAGTAAACATCTTCATCAAGATCTAGGAACTGTCTCGTGCCCACCGGGAGTATACCGCTGAGGTTATAGAACTTGTCCACACTATGATGGAGGAGAACATCAAGATCTAGGAACTGACTCGTGCTCAATGGAGTATACTGTTGTGGTTATAGTACTCGTCCATACTATGATGTAGAGAAATATCTTCATCAAGATCTAGGAACTGTCTCGTGCCCACCGGGAGTATACCGCTGAGGTTATAGAACTTGTCCACACTATGACGGAGGAGAACATCAAGATCTAGGAATTGACTCGTACTCAATGGAGTATACCGTTGAGGTTATAGTACTCGTCCACACTATGACGTAGGGAAACATCTTCATCAAGATCTAGGAACTGTCTCGTGCCCACCGGGAGTATACCGCTGAGGTTATAGAACTTGTCCATACTATGACGGAGGAGAACATCTTCATCAAGATCTAGGAATTGTCTCGTGCTCAATGGAGTATATCGCTGAGGTTATAGAACTCGTCCACACTATGACGTAGGGAAACATCTTCATCAAGATCTAGGAACTGTCTCGTGCCCACCGGGAGTATACCGCTGAGGTTATAGAACTTGTCCACACTATGACGGAGGAGAACATCAAGATCTAGGAACTGACTCGTGCTCAATGGAGTATACCGTTGAGGTTAAAGTACTCGTCCATACTATGACGTAGGGAAACATCTTTATCAAGATCTAGGAACTGTCTTGTGCCCACCGGGAGTATACCGCTGAGGTTATAGAACTTGTCCACACTATGACGGAGGAGAACATCAAGATCTAGGAACTGACTCGTGCTCAATGGAGTATACCGTTGAGGTTATAGTACTCGTCCACACTATGACATAGGGAAACATCTTCATCAAGATCTAGGAAATGTCTCGTGCCCACCGGGAGTATACCGCTAAGGTTATAGAACTTGTCCACACTATGACGGAGGAGACTGTCGAGATCGAGAACCTTATCTGAAATTCAACCGATGATAGTTCAATTGAGATTTAAGAACTGGTCAGATCTTCGACTAAGCTAAGAACTTAACTGCATTTTTCCTGAAAGGTAAAGGTCAGTTATATGCAATGCATGATATGGATCAGGCAATGATGTTCTCAAAATAAATTATGTTGTATTTGTATGATGCGTATATGCATGTATCATGATGTATGGGAATGTGATGTTTTAGCTGGGGAAAATAAATCCCGAACGGCTGCTGGAGAGTAGGGTTGAATTCTTCGTTTCCATTGGGGATGATGAACGAAGATGATTGCAAGAATAAACCTGCAGGAGAGGATGACTCTGTTGGGGAATAAACTTGATGAAGAGATTACTCTGTGGGGAATTACCCTGTGGGGAAGAGATACTTCGCTGAGATTTTAATGATAAACTCCGCTGGGGATTCCGTTGATAAGCTCTGTTGGGGATTTTGATGATGAACTCCGCTGGGGATAGAAAGAACTTCGCTGGGGATGATCTTTCAGTTGCAACTTGCTGAGGATAACCCGGTTAGACTCTTGTGAGGATAACCTTTGAATTTGGCTGGGGAGACTTATTTATGCTTCGCAGGGGATAAGCTTCCAGAATCTACTGGGGAAGATTATTCAACTCCATTGGGAAAACTTTTTTAGACTGCGCTGGGGAAATGGCTCCACTGGGGGTATCTTGCATTCTGTCGGGGAACATTCTTATATTCCGTTGAGGAATATTAAGATTGTCGGGGATACTCTTATGCTTGCTGGAGAATATCCTTATACTCCGCTTGGGAATATTAAGACCTTCTGGGGATACCCAACCTTTTTAGGGCTGATGGTAGACCAACTCTGCTTGGGGAGAGTATTGCTGATTCGTTCATAGTTGCAAGTCTCAACTGAGAGAGCTATCATTACTGTCTTACTCTGCGGGGAGTGAAAGTATCTTAGCCATATTCTTAAGATGAATATATACCTTAGTACCTGGTGGACAGAGCAATTTGTACAATTCTTATTTGCCCCTGTTTTTATGGGAGAAGGTGTCTGCGGAGGCCTTGTGGATCGAGTATTATCCCAACCTATGAGGTGCTTGGTCTCTTTCGATTGAAATGACAAGTCTTCTTCTAGTAGGTAAGTGACGAGATGACGGGACATAGTCGTACGCTTTGATACCTACTTTTTGCCTGGACCGCCCTTTCGGGTTTTCAGTCCATCGGGATACCCTTTTTTGCCCAATCCGCCTTTTCAGGTTTTCAAATTTCCGTGTGTACAAATTTTTCATTTTCATCCCTTATTTTTGCCTGAACCCTTTTGGTTCGCCGGGAAGCCCTTATTTTTTCCTAGGCCAGTCAACCTAGCGGGTCTTTGATTATGCGTAGTACTTTTTTTACTATGTCCATGCTCTCAGGATGTAGGGAGGTGTCACTGTCGGTAGTGTTGTGTTGCCATACTACCAGAAGATCTTCGTTTGATCATGCAAGATTTTTTGCTGGAATTCACGTCCAATGCCCCAATTGATGGAGATTTTCCCCTGGCTATTTGGCATTTTGAGAGATTCCTTGAATCTTGACTTGACTGCCCCAGATGACGGAAAATGATCATGTTTGCCCCTTGGTTGGAAGTGTTTTTTCCACTTGAGGTGACCCTTTTTATTGTAAAGGTTTTTGTTCACTAGATATTCGTCGTGCGAATTTCTCTGTTGTTGAACAAATAGTCATATGCAAACAATGTTATTTTAAGAATGCAAAGCTTATGTCTGTTTTGAAATTTTTGAAAATGCAGTTTTCGATAAAACAAGCGAACTTTTGTAAAATGTGATGTCAACTCAGGAGTTTACAGCGAGCCTTACAGGAGTCAGGATGCCTTTGTAACAGTATGCTTTCGAACTAACCCATGCTTCAGCTAGGACTTTTAAGGGTTATAACGTGGCCTGGTTCACGATTTAAGAAACAAAGGATAAAGGCTCAAATTTTATTTGTACCCACCCGCTCTTCGTGATGTTCTTCGATCCTAAACTCAGCTAATCGTGCATTTAGATCCCGTTTGAGTCTTTGCTTTGATATTCCGGTGATGGTTCGATTATTGACAATTTATTTTGAACGGGCAATCATTTTTGTTGAGAGTTTGTAGGATCTCTTTCTTTTTGATTTTATTATCCCTGTCTTTTGCCTGAACTGTTTCTTTTGTGATTACAGTCAGCGGGATGCCCCAGTTTTTTTGTAAGTCTCCTTCATAGGTTTTGACTTAATGGGCTTTTATTTCTAAGAGATAATGACTGCCTGTCCTTACGATTATTCGGAACCATCATTGTCTCTTGTTTTGGAAGGACTTCTTTGATGCCATTCATTGTGCACCTGGATCAACTGAGAAAACTACCCTGCCCCAGGTTATAATTAAGGGTTTTAATTTGTGAAAAGAAAAACTCCAACTTCTTTGGCTCAAAGGGGTTGACGAGGGATTATCTTCCTTATAACTCCACTGTTTAGGATTTGAAACAATGCCTGTACATCGTCAGCGGGGTCTGTTCAAAAGCATACTGTAGAGATTGTGGTATCGTTTTCGTCATCCTCCCTCAAAAGGCTTAGAATTTTTTTAATCGAGAGTTGAACATCACAAAAATGAAAGCAATTTGAATATAGTGAATACGAATGAACTGATTCAAAACAGACATATGCAATGCATTGATAAAGTAACAAAGTTTGACATGAATAAATGTTCGAACAATCAAAAGAAAATTACAACTTGAAAATTCTAATGAGCAAAAAGTATTCTCGTCTTAGTACTTGTCACTTCAGATGGTGAACCTTGGGGGATGGAAAAAGAACTCAGCCTGACCATCTTGTATGAATTCCAATGCTCCTTCATCAATCAGGTTTTGAATTTTGTACTTCAACTTCCAACAGTCGTCATTATCATGCCCCGGGCTGTTAGAATGGTATGCACACCTTGCATCAGGATTGTAGTTGGGTGAAGAAGTCTTAGGATTCGGATGAGGTCCTACCAATGTCACTAGATTCAATCTTAACAGGTGTTTCAAAGCTTGGGACAACGGCATGTTGAGCTTGGTAAACTGCCTCTGATTAACCTATTGTTTATGGCAAGGTTGTTGTTGGAACCGTGAGGTAGTAGCAACTTGGAGAGGTCCATTCTTCACCATACCAAACTCTTGTCTTCTTGGAGGCTGATTAATGATTTGATCCCCAGCCTTGACCGTTTACTTCATACTGTTGTATCTGTCTTGATGAAGCTGGCTGATAATGGTTCTCAGCTCTTCTTGTTCCTGAGCTAAGCCTTGGATAAGAGCCATCTGCCCTAGCATCAGGGTTTTCATGGCACTGAACTCAGCTTGCAGTTGTTCCAGCCGTTCGTCCTTATTGTCTTCAGGACTTTTCTTGACCAAATTCCCCATGAGGAGTGTTCTCAACTCTTCCTTCCCCTTGGATAGGTTTAGGAAGATTTCCCTGAACTGAGTCTCTTGAGTATGAAGATCTTGGTTGTCTTGTTGGAGAGCCATTGCTGAAATAAACAGCGAGAACATGAGAGACCTGTACTGGGAGACCTGTTTTGCAATGATATGTATGATATATGTATGCAATGTTTTCAAGGATCTCGCGGGGTAAAAAAGAAACTGTTAGAATTTGAATCTGGTAGCTTGATTGAAGGAACTTCATGTTGCTGAGAGTCCTTCAAGAGTCAAGCTCCCCATATCGAGTGGGTCATAGCCCCTGACTCAAGTTATCGTGTTTGGATTTCTAGACAACCTTGGCTAGAGGAAAATAAATCCCCTTTGCCCCTTGCTAGCCATTTGATTTACCATAACCTGCATCACAGACCCTTGAGATCCTTGAAATGGTTAAGGAAATGTTAAGGCATGATGTTATGATGTGTATGCTATGCGTTTAAGCAAAAGTGTGAGGTGATGTAAGTAAGCCCCGCAATAAATCCAAATTGTTGGATAAGGACTGTAAACAAAACCTGCAAGGAACTCATGTTGTCAGATAA
The DNA here is from genome assembly GCA_948472305.1 of Vicia faba. Lineage (NCBI taxonomy): Eukaryota > Viridiplantae > Streptophyta > Magnoliopsida > Fabales > Fabaceae > Vicia > Vicia faba. Next base: position 1,190,185,191 of record OX451739.1, read on the forward strand.
TAAGAATGTGCAAGTAGTTCAAGTTTGAAGGCACACAAGTCACACAAATAGCCTTAAGTTTAGGATGGCATGGAGTTTAGGTATTACCCTCTTGAGTTTAGTTGGCTCAAAACCTGTCCTATAAATAGTAACCGGGTTCTAAGGAGCTCAATATCATTGGATTGTTTTCTATGTTCATTGTTTTGGTTTAGCCACTTAACTGGCGACCAAAATATTCCAAGAAAACAACCCTCTATGAGTGTAGTATTGAGTATCTACCAACTTCGGACTGCACCAAAGTCGGTCATCTCACTACCCCTAAAAAGGCCAAGACGGTCAAGTAAGGTTCTAAGGTCAATTGATGCTTCACGACACCACGCGGCGGCCCCGTACTCTCCTTGACTTAACTCAAGGGTTACCGGTACAAACCAAAGTGCCACATTAATGTAGCTTCTGTTTCAACCATGTCAGTATACCCCGCACAGTTCCCTCACAGTTTATTGCTACTTACCTAAAGGGTATTCCCAGATCCGGGTTAGGATCTATAGAACTCCGATACAAGCCCACAAAATTTAAAGCATACAAAGCATACAATTGAAAACAAAAGTGATTTAATCCTAAGGTACACCTCACTTATATAATCCCCAGCAGAGTCGCCAGTTTTGTGATCGGTGGGAATGAGAACTGACTGTTTTTGGAATGTTGGTTCGCGTTTGCGTTTGTTTTCGCAAAATGTCGCGGTAAGCAAGAGTCGCCACCTTCTTTTATTTTATCCAACAAGGAAAGGACAAAAGCACAGAAAAATTTTGTTTCGAGATGTTTCTCGGATTCGGGAGGTAGATTGTAGAAAGGGAAGGTGTTAGCACCCTTTCTATCTGTGGTTATCCACGAGCTCTTAGGTACTTGCTCACTATGTTTTCAAAATTTTGCTTTTTCTTTGTGATTGTGGGTTTGAAAAGAGATTTTGTTTGAAAGAGAGGGTAAGTGCGAAAAGTTTTGTTTTTGTTTTTAAAAGGAGCAAGTACTTAAGAACATCTACCTACTCAAAAAGGAATTAGACTGTGCAAGTGTCCTTTAGACAGTGCTATCCCACTATTGAGGAGTAGGTAGCACCGTCGTTGGAGTTTTCGGGTCAATTCGATTTAAGGTACACGTGGTCACTAAAGCAATGTTAGGACGCCTTAGTGGTAACCCTAATGTCTTAGATCATTTTATCCGAGGCAACCGTTTCGAGGCAACTTATGATCCTTGGACAAGAGAGAGACCTCTAAAACATCCTATACTCAATGACCATGTTCGAGGCAACCAAGTGAGGCGTACCCTAAGAGTGGCATGTGCGAGTGTGTCAATTTTCAGTTTATATTATCTTTGTACATGTTATGGTGAGCTACGGTTGATTTTAAATTAAAGATTAGTCTTGTCATGCAATCCTAGTTAGCATACATCTAAACAGTTAATATATGTACAGGAATTTAAAGTGCGGGAATTGTAAATCTTACGCTATTACAAGGCTTCGGGGAGGGGGATTATTTACATGTCCAAAATTGGGGGAATAAAGCAGTAAAGTGTAAAAGTCTTAGTTAAGCTATTACAAACCAGTAGGCAGTTACAATAAAATAAACGCGCGCGAATCTGAAAATAACCTCTAAAAATCCTAAGAATAAAATCTTTTTGTTGTTTTGTTTTATTTTGGGAAAATGATCTAAATCTACATAATTTTAGTTTTGAGAAAATGTTAAGATAATTAAAAGATTAATTAACAAAGTTAATTTAATAGAAAAAACTAGCCTAATGTTTTTGTGGTTTTCTTTTTTAATTAATTTTATGTTGATTAAAAAAAGAAATAAAATAGTCAAAACAAAGGTGAAATCGAAGGAAACAGGCAGTAAATAAAAAAAAGGGAAAATTCTGGAGGCTTGGGTCGAAAGAGGTGTGGGCTGTCTTTCGACCCAGTGAAGAGGCTTGATCGAAGGTGCCTGAGGGGCTGTACTCTGGGGGTGTTCGATCTGGATATGGCATCCTTCGATCTGGAAATCCTGGATCCAGTTCAAAACTAAGCTGCTAAGCTTCGAAACTCTGAACAGGATTCTGAGAATATATTTCCTGCAAAACGAGACAAATGTTAAAAGGTCCAGGGGGGATTTTACCCCCCCTGATTCGAATCTCCTCCCAATTCGGATCCTTCCTCAATTTGAACCTGCTGAATCTGGGTCTGGGTTTGTTTTATCCTGAGATTCGAAGGAGAAACTCAGATCGTGCCCAAGCAATGGCACAATCTCATCTTTGCGTTGTAGCTTACATGCAACATAATCAGTAATAACAGGAGTACATATGCAATGTGTATTTAAATGTCATGAAGGTGCAATTTTGGTTTTGCAAACCCTTACCAATTAAAGATGTATGATATGTGGCGCTGGGTGTAGAGATGTTTGCTGAATGGCTGCTTTGGCTTAGATGAAAATGCTGATAACCTTTGGTGGGTTTGTGGGCAGTGTGATCGGTGGAAATAGAACTGACTGTTTTTTAAGCTGGTTCGCGAAATGTCGCGGTAAGCAAGAGTCGCCACCGTCTTTTATGTTCTCCAACATGGAAAGGACAAAAGCACAGCAAAATTCCTTTTCGAGAATGTTTCTCGGTTCGGGAGGTAGATTTATAGAAAGGGAAGGTGTTAGCACCCTTTCTATCTGTGGTTATCCACGGGCTCTTAGGTACTTGCTCACTATGTTTTCAAAATGTTTTGCTTTTCTTGTGTTTGTGGGTTTTGAAAAAAAGTTTGTTTGAAAACTTCGATTTAACTCTTGTATTTGTCCTCAAGAGTATATGCAGTGTTGTTTGAAAACTTTTGTTTGAAAAGTGTAAGTGCGAAAAGTTGTTTTTGTTTGAAAAGAGAAAGTACCCAGGAGAAATCTACCTACTCTAAGGAATTAGGCTGTGTAAGAGTCCTTAAGACAGTACTATCCCACTATTGAGAAGTAGGTAGCACCGTCGTTGGAGTTATTCGGGTCAATTCGATTATTAGGGACAATGTGGTCACCAAAGCAATAGTAGGACGCCTTAGCGGTAACCCTAATATCCTAGATCCTTTTTATCCGAGGCAACCGTTTCGAGGCAACTGGATCTTTAGACAGGAGGGCGACCTCTAAAACAACCTATACTTGATGACCACCTCGAGGCAACCAAGTGAGGCGTACCCTAGGAGTGGCATTTGCATGTGTGTCAAATTCAGTTAAGATTATCTTGTACATGTTATTTGTGAGCTACGAATTGATTTTATTTTCAGATAAGTCTTGCATGCATAATTAACAGTTTGATAATTTGCGAGAAATAAAGTGCGAAAAAGGTAAATCTACGCTATTACAAGGCGCGGGTATATACATCGCCAAAAACATAACCCGTTTGGAAAATAAATGCGAGAAAATAAAATGAAGCAATAAAAGAGGTCTTAATTATCTATTACATACTCGGAGAAGATACATAAAATATAATCAAAAATAATAATGCGCAAATAGAAATTGAATCGGGACGGCCTTAGGGTTTTGACCCTTTTTTGAGAAAAGAATTGAAATTTGTCCTTTTTTGCAATTAAATTAAATATTAAACCTAATAACTAAGTAATTAATTAATTAAAAGAAAAAATTATTTTTTTGTGTTTTTTTGTGTTTTAATGAAAATAAAAAGAAAAGGAATAAAAATTGTCAAAAGAAAAACCCTAATTCTAAATTGGTTTTATTTATTGTAAAAATAGTCAAAATTACCTAATTAAAACTAAGTCAATTTGGTTAGTATTTATTTATAAAATAATAATTAAATTTAATTAATAAAAAAATTATTTTATTTATGTGTTCTGAATTTATTATGAAAATGTTAATTAATTTGCTGGTTAGTAATTAATTAAAAAAACAATAAAAATAAATAAAGCAAATGAATGAAAGAAAATAAAAAATGCAAACCCAGGGGGGGTTTGGGCCCTGATGGAGGTGAAGCCTGGAATTCCTGGCCCATTAAGCCAAGCCTGCGTTGACTTCTGGAATTGTCCAGAGCGTGCCTTGACTGGGAGTATGGTGTTCTCCACTTTTTGACCATTGGATTCACGTTTATGGCCACTTGGCGCCTGGGTATTTGATATGCATGGTAGACTCCTTGGCAAGCGCTGCACATGATTAGGTTATGAAAAATAGAAACAAATATGGGGTGGACCTGGGAATCGAACTCAGGTCCAAACGTTCAATGCCTGCTCGCCTTAGCCACTGAGCCAATTGCTTCAATTGAAATAATAATAATAAGTGGTTAATATATTGATGAATCAACACATATGCCTAAAAAATAAAATAAAAAGCGCGCGATTGTTTTAAAAGGGCGAATGGGAGAACGACGTGTGGTCGTCTTCTCCAAATCCCTGGTTCAGTTACCTGCGGATTTTTATCCGCAGGAAGTTCCGTAGGCTCTTTCCTAAAACCATCCCTACGCTGCAAAAATGCCATCCAAGCCCATGGTCAGGATCGTCCATGTCCCCTAAGTCCATCCATGCTTATGGTTTGTTCTAATTTCACCTGGAAACAAAATACCTAAAAACAACACAAACAAACCCTAGGCACGGGTATTGTCATATAAGGCCTAAAAATGAAATTGAATAATGCCATTAGGTTAGAAATCAAACAAGGAACACAAATATGCCAATGCTTTTGAGAAAAAGTGCAAGAATGGAGAATCACGATTCCATGTTCATAGGTGACTTCGTGATGACTTACAATGCTGTATAGGTGGTCTTTGGACGTGGTAATGGTTGTCTTAGCTTCAGTGGATAGCAAGGAAGGGAACCACGTTCTTATTTTTGTCTGAAAATGCCTGCAACCCTGTTCTTGATCTCCCACTTTTCCAACAATTTTGCAATTTTGCCTTGGCCGTTTTAGCAATGTCTAGGTCGTGAATTAGGTTTAGGTTACTTGCATATGTATAAGGCAAGCAGTCTAGGTCCAAATTTGGGCTTGTATCCTTGTGTATTTAAGTTTGGAGATTTGGTTGACCACCATTGAAGACCTTTCCATATTTGGTTCAAATCTAGGATTTTATGCACAAAAAAGGCTTAGCACGAATTGGTTAGCTGGCATATGACATATAAAAGCTATTCAAATCACAAAGATGCTATTCCATTAATTTTTAGATTTTATTTGAATTATTATGGATTTAAAATGAATTAAATCAATAAAAATTAAATAAAATGGAAAAATTAATGTTTGATCTTGAATTTAATCATGGGACACGTGTGTGGCATGACAAGGCTGAATCAAGTGGAAGAAAGTGGGTCCTTTTGTCAAAAATTGAAGTTTTAAGGATAGTTGACTTTTGCAAATTCATGAAAATTTCCCAACTTCTCCAATGCATATCTTGCTCAATTTTGATCATATGAATATGTTCTTGGACATTTTGGAAAGGCCTTGAAGTCCTCTAACCAACGCCTTTGGTCCCATATCATTTGGATTTACCAATCTCAAGTTATGGTCTTTGACTTAAAATGCCTTTTTGTTGACTTTTGAAATTGACCTATAATGTAGAAATTGATAACTTTTTGTGAGAGCATTTCTTTGACTTGGAATGTGAAGATGAGTTGTAGGAAATGTCATCCCCTTCAAAATGAGCCTTGTATGGAATTTTTCTGATGAACCATCAAAAAGTTATGCCCTGGTCAAGTTGCAGTTGACTTTTCTACTGTCCAAAAATAGTAACTTTTGCATCTTTGATGATTTTTGAGCCATTCTTGTGGAATCAGGATCAAGACTTGATCAAATGATGATTGTGGCTTCAAAATAAGATGTTGACCAAAAATTTTGACTTTTGACTGTAAAATGACCATTTTACCCCTGCAGTTGATGGTGAAGCAAATGGGGATTTTGACTGTGTAATTTGACCCTGTGAGCCTTGCAACTTAGCATGTAGATGCTTGACAATGTATATGAACCTATGGGACTTGATTGAGCCATTGAAAACCTCAAATTCATTGAAGGAACCAAAACCCTAATTTTGACTGGCTTATGAGGCATTTGATTTGTGCAATCCTTGAGCAAATCTTGAACCATTTAGAGATTGATCTTGACAAATCTTGAAGAATATGGGAGGGAAAATTTTGGGGTACAACAGTTGCCCCTGTTCAATCTTCTTAAACCTAAGGATGTAGATTGGCTTGCGTGCCTTTCGTGATCCGAAGGTGCAAGATGATTGAACACTAGAGTGCCCAAAAATTTGCACTCGCATAGTGGAGTATCAGCAATGTGATGTCGGGAATGGGATTACAGATGCCATTTGGAGAGATGATGGATAGGAGGATGGGCTTATAGGTGCCATCAGGAGATGTAACAGAACCTTGTCGGGAATGGGCTTATAGATGCCATTTGGAAGTGTAATGGATAGTTGTGGAGATGGTCTTAAAGATGCCATCTGGGAGTGTCGATCGCGTAAGAGATTCCTTAGCGAGAACTTGCGTACCTGAGAAATAAAGATAATTTCCTGGCCTGTTACAGGTGTTGATCTTCAAACTCTTCATGCAGATATGCCCTGGCTAGATACAGGTATCGAATCTACAATCAATCGCTCACAAATATGCCCTAGCTGGATACATGTATCGAATCTGGAACTTCAAACTCTTCATGCAGATATGCCCTGGCTGGATACAGGTATCGAATCCACAATCAATCGCTCACAGATATGCCATGGCTGGATACAGGTATCGAATCTGGAACTTCAAACTCTTCATGCAGATATGCCCTGGCTGGATACAGGTATCGAATCCACAATCAATCGCTCACAGATATGCCCTGGCTGGATACAGGTATCGAATCTGGAATTAGTCGTCTACAGATATGCCCTGGCTGGATACAGGTATCGAATCTCTAAACTCTTCATGCAGATATGCCCTGGCTAGATACAGGTATCGAATCTACAATCAATCACTCACAGATATGCCCTGGCTAGATACAAGTATTGAATCTGGAATTAGTCGTCTACAGATATGCCCTGGCTGGATACAGGTATCGAATCTCTAAACTCTTCATGCAGATATGCCCTGGCTAGATACAGGTATCGAATCTACAATCAATCACTCACAGATATGCCCTGGCTAGATACAGGTATCGAATCTGGAATTAGTCGTCTACAGATATGCCCTGGCTGGATACAGGTATCGAATCTCTAAACTCTTCAGGCAGATATGCCCTGGCTAGATACAGGTATCGAATCTACAATCAATCACTCACAGATATGCCCTGGCTAGATACAGGTATCGAATCTGGAATTAGTCGTCTACAGATATTCCCTGGCTGGATACAGGTATCGAATCTCTAAACTCTTCATGCAGATATGCCCTGGCTAGATACAGGTGTCGAATCCACAATCAATCACTCACAGATATTCCCTGGCTAGATACAGGTATCGAATCTGGAACTGTGATAGTTGATAATAATCATCTTTGGATTGACCTTTTCCTGAAAAGGCAAAACATTAGTTGTATGCAATGTCATGATGTATGAAATGCATGATGTCATGATGTTCTCGAAACGAGATCGTGTCGTATGCACTTTATCATGTATGTAAGCAGGATGTATGCAATGTGATATGTCTATGAATGTATTTTCGTCTAGGAAAATAAATCCTTGACGAATGACGGGAGCTTGTTGAATCCTGGGCTGATGTTTGAAGAGTGGAGTTCCTCGTTTCCACTGGGGATGACGATTTCAATAATAAACCGGTAGGAGAAGATGACTCCGTTGAGGAATAAACTTGGTGAGGAGATTATTCTGCGGGGAATTACTCTGTGGGGAAGAGATGCTTCGCTGAGGTTTGATGATAACTCCGCTGGGGACTCCGTTGATAAGTTATGTTGGGGAATTTTGATGAACTCCGCTGGGGATAAGAAGAAACTTCTCCGAAGACGATCTTTCCGTTGTAACAACTTGCTGAGGATAACCCAGTTATAGGCTCTGGTGGGGAATAACCTTTGAACATGGTCGGGGAGAGATGCATGTACTCTGCAGGTGATGAGCTTCCAGAATCTACTGGGGATAAGCTTCCAGAATCTACTGGGGAGGATGATTCAACTCTCCTGGGGAAACTTTTAGACTGTACTGGGGAGATTGATTCCACTGGGGTGTCTGTATTCCACCGGGGAACAATCTTATATTTCCGTCGAGGAATATTAAGACTGTCGGGGATGCTTGCTTAGGAACATCTGTATACTCTGCTGGGGAATATTGAGATCTTCTGGGGATGTCCAACTTCCTTAAGGCTGACAGTAAACTAACTCTGCTTGGGGAGAGTGTTGCTGACTTGTTGGGGAATACTGTGCCTTTTTAGGGCTGATGGGAGACCAACTCTGCTTGGGAGAGTATTGCTGAATCTTGCCTTGATCTGCGGGGAGTGAAGGTATCCTGGTTATATTCTTCAGCTGAACTTACCTTGTACCTGGAGGACAGAGCAGCTTGTACAGTTCGGACGATTCTTATTGCCCCAGTTTCTGCGGGAGAAGGTACCTGTGGAGGTGCTTGATGACTGCCGATTGACAAATCTTCTTCTGGTAGGCAAGTGACGAGATGACGGGACATAGTCGTACGCTTTGATCCCTAATTTTTTCCTATACCGCCCTTTCGGGTTTTCAGTCCACCGGGATACCCATTTTTGCCCAAGCCGCCTTTTCAGGTTTTCGACTTGCCGGGTGTACATATTTTTTATTTTCATCCCTTATTTTTTGTCCGAACCCTTTTGGTTCGCCGGGAAGCCCTTATTTTTGCCTAGGTCAGTCGACCTAGCGGGTCTTTTATCATGCGTAGTATCTTTTTGACTATGTCTACGTTCTCAGAGTGTAGGGAATTGTCATTGTCAGTAGTGTTGCGTTGCCATACTACCAGAAGATGTCTGATCATGCCAGATTCGTAGCTGGAGTTCGTGTCCAATGCCCCAAGTGACTCAGATGGAGATTTGCCCCTGGCTGTTTGGCATTTGAGAGATTCTCTGAATCTTGACTTAACTGCCCCAGATGATGGACAATGATCATGCCATGCCCCTTGATTGGAAGTGCTTTTGTTCACTAGATATTCTTCGTGCGAATTTCTATGATGTTCGAACAAATAGTCATATGCAAACAATGTTATATTAAAAATGCAAAGCTTATGTCTGTCTTGAAGTTTTTGAAAATGCATTTTTCAGTAAAACAAGCAAATTTTGTAAAATGTGATGTCAACTCAAGATTTTACAACGAGCCCTACAGGAGTCAGGATACCTTTGGTAACAATATGCTTTCGAACTAACCCATGCTTCAGCTAGGACTTTTAAGGGTTATAACGTGGTCTGGTTCACGGTTTAAGAAACAAAGGATAAAGGCTCAAAATTTATTTGTACCCACCCGTTCTTCGTGATGTTCTTCGATCCTAGACTCAGCTAATCGTGCATTTAGATCCTGTTTGAATCTTTGCTCTGATATTTCGGTGATGGTTCGGATACTGACAGTTTATTTTGAATAGGCAGTCATTTTTTTTTTGTTGAGGGTTTATAGGACCTCTTTCTTTTTGATTTCGTTATCCCTGATTTTTGCCTGAACTGTTTCTTTTGTGACTACAGTCAGCGGGATGCCCCAGTTTTGTAAGTCTCCTTCATAGGTTTTGACTTTATTGGGCTTTTATTTCTGAGAGATAATGACTGCCTGTCTTGACGATTATTTGAAACCATCACTGTCTTTTGTTTTTGGAATGACTTCTTTGATGCCATTCATTGTGCACCTGGATTAACTGAGAGAACTACCCTGCCCTAGGTTATGATTAAGGGTTTTAATTTTTGAAAAGAAAAACTCCAACTTCTTTGGCTCAAAGGGGTTGACGATGGATTATCTTCCATATTACTCCACTGTTTAGGATTTGAAAAAATTCCTGTACCTCATCAGCGGGGTCTGTTCAAAAGCATACTGTAAAGATCGTGGAATCGTTTTCGTCATCCTCCCTCTAAAGGCTTAGAATTTTTTTTATCGAGAGTTAAACATCGCAAAAAATGAAAGCAGTTTGAATATAGTGAATACGAATATATTGATTCAAAACAGACATATGCAATGCATTAATGGAATAAAAGAGTTTTATATGACATTAATTGTTTGTATAAGCAAAGAAAAACACAACTCGGAAATTCAAATAAAACAAAAGCCTTCAATGATTTGGCAAAGGAGCAGTGATTATGTTTGGAGTCTCTGGTGCTTCAAACTGGATTTCTTTGGCATCAATCATGTCTTGGACCTTATTCTTCAGAGCCCAACAGTTGTCCGTAGTATGCCCCGGGCTATCAGAGTGGTATGCACACCTTTCATTGGGATGATAGTTGGGAGCGGAAGTGTTTGGATTCCGAAGAGGAGCCCTTAAGGTAATCAGCCCTGCCTTCAACATTTGTTGTAGCGCTTGAGCCAGTGACATGTTGATCTTAGTGAACTGTCTTTTGGGTGCGACCTCCTTACGTTGTTGCCCCTGTCCTTGTTGAGAAGGCATAGGATTGGAGATCTGGGTTGCCCCTACGTGTTGATCATGACGACTCTTTTTACCATGCACAGCATTGGACTCTTTTTTTTCATGATAAGGCTTTTTATGAGCATCAGAAGGTGCAGCTTCTTGAATCTTTCCAGCCTTGATACCAGCTTCAATCCTCTCCCCTGTCAAGATCAAATCTGTAAACCCAGCAGAAGAATTCCCAATCAGATGGTTGAAGAAAGGACCAGACAGGGTCCCCAAGAACATGTCAACGAGCTCTCGGTCAGTCAAAGGTGGCTGCACCCTTCCAGCCAAGTCTCTCCACTTTTGTGCATATTCCTTGAATCCTTCACCCGTCCCTAGTGACATACCCTAGAGTTGGGTACGCGTAGGAGCGAGGTCGGAATTGTACTGATACTGCTTGTAGAATGCAGTAGCCAAGTCCTCCCAGTTACGAATACTGGCTCCATCCAGTTGATAGAAACATTCGAGTTGAGTCCCTGAAAGACTTTCCTGGAAGAAATGGATCCATAGATTCTTGTCTGCAGTGTAAGGTTGGATCTTCCTTACATATGATCTGAGATGCAGCTTGGGGCAGGAAGCCCCGTCGTACTTCACGAAGGCATGTGCCTTGAACTTATGTGGGATCACCACCCCAGAGGATAGACCTAGATCTTCGAAGTCCAGGCCGGGCACTCTTTGTATCTCCATAGCACTTAACCGGTCCTCCAGCTGTTTGTACTTATCCTCAGCAGGAGGATACTGTTCATCATTATAATCTATCTCGTTGTCGGAGACCACGGGACTAGGAACCCTTCTCTCTTGGGGACTGTCTTTTCCTACAGATGAGGTAGTCAGCTCGGCCTCATTCTGTAATCCATTCCCAGATATGCGTCTAGTGTTAAACAGCACAGTCCTCTTCTTCTTCTTCCTCTCTTTCAGAATCAGGGTTTTCAAGTCATGTTGACCCTGGGCTAGGCTCATAACCAACTCTTGGAACCGGGCATTCTGGGCCTGGAGGGCCTTGATAGCTTGCTTAGTGGAAGGTTCAGAAGTCATGATGATTGCTGAAATAAACAGCGAAGAAGGTAAGTGACCTGTAAGAAGGGTACCTGTAATGCAATGATATGTATGATATGCATGCAATGTTTTCAAGGATCTCGTGGGGTAAACAGAGAAACTTGTCAGAATTTGAATTTGGGTAGCTTGATTGAAGGAACTTCATGTTGTTGAGAGCCCTTCTTCAAGAGTCAAAGCTCACCATATCGAGTGGGTCATAGCCCCTGACTCGAGTTACCACATTTTGATCTCCAAATAACCTTGGCTAGAGGAAAATAAATCCCCTTTTGCCCTTTTCTAGGCATTTTGATTCATCATGACCTGCATCACAGACCCTTGAGATCCTTGAAATGGATTAGTCCTTATGCAGGATGTATGCAATGGTATGATGGTATGATGTTATGCTATGCATGGAGTGATGTAAGTGAACCCTGTTATGAGTCCAGATTAAGGACTGTAAACAAAACCTGCAAGGAACCCGTGTTGTCAGATAACAAGTACATGCAAGTAATTCAAGTTTGAAGGCACACAAGTCACACCAGAAAGCCCTTAGAGTTTAGGCCAACATGAAGTTCAGGTACTACCCTCTTGAAGTTGGTGGGCTCAAAACCTGTCCTATCAAAAGTAACCGGGTTCTAAGGAGCTCAATATCATTGGGTTGTTTTCTATGTTCATTGTTTTGATTTAGCCACTGAACTGGCGATCAAAATATTCCAAGAAAACAACCCTCAATGAGTGTAGTATCGAGTATCTACCAACTTCGGACTGCACCAAAGTCGGTCATCTCACTACCCCTAAAGAGGCCAGGATGATCAAGTAAGGTTCCTAAGGTCAGTTGATGCTTCACGACACCACGTGGCGGCCCCGTAATCTCCTTGACTTGACTCAAGGGTTACCGGTACTCACCAAAGTGCCACATCAACGTAGCAACTGCTTCAACCGTGTCGGTATACCCCGCACAGTTCCCTCACAGTTTGTTGCTACTTCTAAAAGGTATCCCCCCAGATCCGGGTTAGGATCTATGAAACTCCAAGACAAGCCCACAATATTAAAGCAAACAAAGCAAGCAATTGAAAATATAAGAGTGGTCTAATCCTAAGGTACGCCTCACTTATTAAGTTTCCCTAGCAGAGTCGCCAGTTCTGTGATCGGTGGAAATAGAACTGATTGTTTTTAAGCTGGTTCGCGAAATGTCACGGTAAGCAAGAGTCGCTACCGTCTTTTATGTTCTCCAACATGGAAAGGACAAAAGCACATCAAAATTCCTTTTCGAGAATGTTTCTCGGTTCAGGAGGTAGATTTATAGAAAGGGAAGGTGTTAGCACCCTTTCTATCAGTGGTTATCCACGGGCTCTTAGGTACTTGCTCACTATGTTTTCAAAATGTTTTGCTTTTCTTGTGTTTGTGGGTTTTGAAAAAAAGTTTGTTTGAAAACTTCGATTTAACTCTTGTATCTGTCCTCAAGAGTATATGAAGTGTTGTTTGAAAACTTTTGTTTGAAAAGTGTAAGTGCGAAAAGTTGTTTTTGTTTGAAAAGAGAAAGTACCCAGGAGAAATCTACCTACTCTAAGGAATTAGGCTGTGTAAGAGTCCTTAAGACAGTACTATCCCACTATTGAGAAGTAGGTAGCACCGTCGTTGGAGTTATTCGGGTCAATTCGATTATTAGGGACAATGTGGTCACCAAAGCAATAGTAGGACGCCTTAGCGGTAACCCTAATGTCCTAGATCCTTTTTATCCGAGGCAACCGTTTCGAGGCAACTGGATCTTTAGACAGGAGGGCGACCTCTAAAACACCCTATACTTGATGACCACCTTGAGGCAACCAAGTGAGGCGTACCCTAGGAGTTGCATGTGCATGTGTGTCAAATTCAGTTAAGATTATCTTGTACATGTTATTTGTGAGCTACGAATTGGTTTTATTTTCAGATAAGTCTTGCATGCATAATTAACAGTTTGATAATTTGCGGGAAATAAAGTGCGGAAAAGGTAAATCTACGCTATTACAAGGCGCGGGTATATACATCGCCAAAAACATAAGCCGTTTGGAAAATAAATGCGAGAAAATAAAATGAAGCAATAAAAGAGGTCCTAATTATCTATTACATACTCGGATCAGATACATAAAATATAATCAAAAATAATAATGCGCGAATAGAAATTGAATCGGGACGGCCTTAGGGTTTTGACCCTTTTTTGAGAAAAGAATTGAAATTTGTCCTTTTTTGCAATTAAATTAAATATTAAACCTAATAACTAATTAATTAATTAATTAAAAGAAAAAATTATTTTTTTGTGTTTTTTTGTGTTTTAATGAAAATAAAAAGAAAAGGAATAAAAATTGTCAAAAGAAAAACCCTAATTCTAAATTGGTTTTATTTATTGTAAAAATAGTCAAATTACCTAATTAAAACTAAGTCAATTTGGTTAGCATTTATTTACAAAATAATAATTAAATTTAATTAATAAAAAAATTATTTTATTTATGTGTTCTGAATTTATTATGAAAATGTTAATTAATTTGCTGGTTAGTAATTAATTAAAAAAAACAATAAAAATAAATAAAGCAAATGAATGAAAGAAAATAAAAAATGCAAACCCAGGGGGGGGGGGGGGGGGGGGGGTTTGGGCCCTGATGGAGGTGAAGCCTGGAATTCCTGGCCCATTAAGCCAAGCCTGCGTGGACTTCTGGAATTGTCCAGAGCGTGCCTTGACTGGGAGTATGGTGTTCTCCACTTTTTGACCATTGGATTCACGTTTATGGCCACTTGGCGCCTGGGTATTTGATATGCATGGTAGACTCCTTGGCAAGCGCTGCACATGATTAGGTTATGAAAAATATAAACAAATATGGGGTGGACCTGGGAATCGAACTCAGGTCCCAACGTTCAATGCCTGCTCGCCTTAGCCACTGAGCCAATTGCTTCAATTGAAATAATAATAATAAGTGGTTAATATATTGATGAATCAACACATATGCCTAAAAAATAAAAAAAGCGCGCGATTGTTTTAAAAGGGCGAATGGGAGAACGACGTGTGGTCGTCTTCTCCAAATCCCTGGTTCAGTTACCTGCGGAATTTTATCCGCAGGAAGTTCCGTAGGCTCTTTCCTAAAACCATCCCTAGGCTGCAAAAATGCCATCCAAGCCCATGGTCAGGATCGTCCATGTCCCCTGAGTCCATCCATGCTTATGGTTTGTTCTAATTTCACCTGGAAACAAAATACCTAAAAACAACACAAACAAACCCTAGGCACGGGTATTGTCATATAAGGCCTAAAAATGAAATTGAATAATGCCATTAGGTTAGAAATCAAACAAGGAACACAAATATGCCAATGCTTTTGAGAAAAAGTGCAAGAATGGAGAATCACGATTCCATGTTCAGAGGTGACTTCGTGATGACTTACAGTGTTGTATAGGTGGTCTTTGGACGTGGTAATGGTTGTCTTAGCTTCAGTGGATAGCAAGGAAGGGAACCACGTTCTTATTTTTGTCTGAAAATGCCTGCAACCCTGTTCTTGATCTCCCAGTTTTCCAACAATTTTGCAGTTTTGCCTTGGCCGTTTTAGCAATGTCTAGGTCGTGAATTAGGTTTAGGTTACTTGCATATGTATAAGGCAAGCAGTCTAGGTCCAAATTTGGGCTTGTATCCTTGTGTATTTAAGTTTGGAGATTTAGTTGACCACCATTGAAGACCTTTCCATATTTGGTTCAAATCTAGGATTTTATGCACAAAAAAGGCTTAGCACGAATTGGTTAGTTGGCATATGACATATAAAAGCTATTCAAATCACAAAGATGATATTCCATTAATTTTTAGATTTTATTTGAATTATTATGGATTTAAAATGAATTAAATCAATAAAAATTAAATAAAATGGAAAAATAAATGTTTGATCTTGAATTTAATCATGGGACACGTGTGTGGCATGACAAGGCTGAATCAAGTGGAAGAAAGTGGGCCCTTTTGTCAAAAATAGAAGTTTTAAGGATAGTTGACTTTTGCAAATTCATGAAAATTTCCCAACTTCTTCAATGCATATCTTTCTCAATTTTGATCATATGAACATGTTCTTGGACATTTTGGAAATGTCTTGAAGTCCTCTAACCAACGCCTTTGGTCCCATGTCATTTGGATTTACCAATCTCAAGTTATGGTCTTTGACTTAAAATGCCTTTTTGTTGACTTTTGAAATTGACCTATAATGTAGAAATTGATAACTTTTTGTGAGAGCATTTCTTGGACTTGGAATGTGAAGATGAGTTGTAGGAAATGTCATCCCCTTCAAAATGAGCCTTGGATGGGATTTTTATGATGAACCATGAAAAAGTTATGCCCTGGTCAAGTTGCAGTTGACTTTTCTGCTGTCCAAAAATAGTAACTTTTGCATCTTTGATGAATTTTGAGCCATTCTTGTGGAATCATGATCAAGACTTGATCAAATGATGATTGTGGCTTCAAAATAAGATGTTGACCAAAATTTTTGACTTTTGACTGTAAAATGATCATTTTACCCCTGCAGTTGATGGTGAAGCAAATGGGGCTTTTGACTGTGTAATTTGACCCTGTGAGCCTTGCAACTTAGCATGTAGATGCTTGACAATGTATATGGACCTATGGGACTTGATTGAGCCATTGAAAACCTCAAATTCATTGAAGGAACCAAAACCCTAATTTTGACTGGCTTAGGAGGCATTTGAACTGTGCAATCCTTGAGCAAATCTTGAACCATTTAGAGATTGATCTTGACAAATCTTGAAGAATATGGGAGGGAAAATTTTGGGGTACAACAGGCAGCGTATCTCCAAATCCTCCCTGTTTCTTTTCTATCTTTGTTCCTCCTTTTTTTCTGTTCCTGTTTCGTTTGTAATGTGTTCGTTCCACCCTTTGCACTGTATGTTGGCCCTTGTATTTATAGGAGTGTGAGGGTGCATGAAAATGGCAAGGGACAGCCATTTAAACAGGCCTTTAAGGCCATGAGACAAGAATTAGACATATAAAAAGATTTCCTTTTTTGAAATATTCATGTCTCTTTGGAATCTGGAATGAACCTGGACACTTTTTGATTTTCGAATGCCTTCAGGCCCTGCTTTTCGATTGGTCTTGATTTGAACAGAATCACTATGGTCGAATCAGCTCTTTAGGAACAGAAAAGGAAAGAATCTGGCCTTTAACTCAGGAATTAAATCCATAATCAGCATTTAATTATTTCTATATTTGCAAGGGAAACATGCCATTTCCTCATGTTCAGTGTTCCTGGACATGTTTTTTTGAGTGCCCTCTTGATGGCCTCTTTCAAATGGCCTGGAAGGAGTTCTTCAAATGGCCCTGGTCCAAATATCAATCGAAGGGTACTAATTAAAATTCCAATCGAAAGGCTTTGTTAATAGGCCAATCGAAAGGTGTTGTTCATGCTAATCGAAGGACATGGTTAACATGCATGTCGAAGCTTCCTTGACACAATGCTAAATCGAAGGATCCCTTAGCATGCCAGTTGAAAGGCTTGGCCCAGGGTGCCAAACGAAAAGGTCTTTCAGAATGCCAATCGAAGGCCTTGACATAATGCCAATCGAAGTGCTCCTTCAGAATACCAATCAAAAGGCTCATTCAGAATACCAATCGAAGGGTCTTTCAGAATGCCAATCGAAGGCCTTGACATAATGCCAATCGAAGTGCTTGTCCATAATTCCAATCGAAAGGCTCATTCAGAATACCAATCGAAGGGTCTTTCAGAATGCCAATCGAAGTGCTTGTCCATAATGCCAATCGAAATGCTCCTTCAGAATACCAATCGAAGGGTCTTTCAAAATGTCAATCGAAAGGTACTTAAAGCACCACTCAAAAATTTTCTTTTTCTTTAGGCAAGGGTTTGTGACCAACCATGCAGGGGGAAGACTTTGGAAAACATGAGAGGGCAAATTTTGGAGTACAACAAGAGGCATAGAACAAAACTCAAAAATCTTGACAAAAAGTGAGGTTCGGTTTGCAGGTTAAAGGACCTTTGAGAGCAATTCAAGGCTAGCCATCACATCTTGGGCATGCACTGAAGCCATCTCCACCATTTGTAAGGTCTGAAGTGCTCAGAATTCGCCTCTACACCTTACACGGTTTGCAAGCTTTTTCAAATTTGATTATTGCAATTTACGCATCATTAGCACTTTTAATTGTCATATTTATGATTATTATCATGTTTGTAAGCTAACAGGATGGTTTAATTGCATTTTTGAAGCTTATATATGCACCTGCCATTGTTAGGGTTTTTATGTTCTTGTTTAGGGTTTCTTGATGCAGGAAAAATTGGACCTTGAATCAGGTACCATGATGCTCGTGAGGATGAGAAGAGTTGACTGGTACCATTACTTTTCATTTATCTTGCTCGTATGTAATTTTTGAGATGAACAGGGTTATAGCTACGAACAAACGTCCATAGGTAAAAGTGTTTTACCAAAGGCGACAGTCCAAGGAAGAAGATGAGGCGTGGCAGTCCATGGATGGCTGGTTTAAATTTAGTGCGCATTTTCTGAATATATTGTTGGTTTTTCTTATATTATTTTGTTTCTAATATATGGAAAATAAGGACGCGTAGCACAGCTGGCAAGCAAGCATTGGAATTGAGCACAAGGACCTGGGTTCGATCCCCAGGTCCCAGCATTTCATTTATATTGTTTTCAGTCAATAGATCCAGTGTGTGGCTCTTCTTGGTGACCACCATACTCCCTCAATATTCATCCATCTGATCTAGCGTGTCATCAAATCCAACGTTCTAGCAATGAAGGACCATGGTGTTCCTCAAAGTCAACAATGCACCAGATCAGGCGTGGTCAACCAGGCTTGGGAGCATTATGGGCCAAAGATTTCAATTCAACACCCCCAGATTTGCTAACAATATCAGGCCCAATTCTCAATTTCTCTTGATTTTTATTTTCTATTTTAATTTGCTTAATCATTTTATTTTTTAAATCAGTTTTAATTAAATCATAAAAAATTAAGAAAAGTCGTAAAAAATTAGATTTAGTTGTTTTCTTATTAAATTAAATTTTTGTTAATTAATTAGATTAATATTTAAATTAGGGTAACTTTAATTTTTTTTTTACAATTAAATTAAATTAGAAAATTAGGTTAACTTTTGATTTAATTTTTCTCTTTTTTCTCAAATAAAACAACAAATACAAAAATAGGTTAATTTAATTATTTTTCTTAATTAACATTAATTAGAACTTAGGATTTTCTTTTAATTTAATTCTCCATTATTTTCCTAAATAACAAAAACATTTTTTCCTTTAATCAATCGCAAGTAGGATTAGTCAAATGGTCAAAACCTTAATCGCCTCGAATTTAATTCGTCGCACGCTTGTTGATTATTTTGCCATTATTTTGTAACTGTTCAGGGTTTGTAATAGTTAACTTAGGGTTTTTATTTGCTGTTTAAATCCCCAATTTTTTGGTTATGCAATTAATCCCCCTCCCAGAAGCCTTGTAATAGTTAGGTTTTATATTTTCGCACTTTTAAATTTCCGCAATTATTAACTGTTAGATGAATGCTAATAGGATTGTATGGTAAGAATGCATGACAAAATTAAAATGGTTAGAAAAACCTAATGTGCAAAGATAATAAACTGAAAATAAATCACTCGCACATATCCACTCTTAGGGTATACTCTCACTTCGGTTGCCTTCGGTAAACGATCATTAAGCATATGGTGTCTTAGTGGTTGCCCTCCTGTCTAAAAAGATCAAATGTTGCCTCTGAAAGGTTGCCTCGGAAAATATCTTAAGACTCTAGATTTATTACTAAGGTGTCCTAATATTGCTTTAGTGACCGTACGTACCTTTCGAATTGACCCTTACAACTCCAATGACGGTGCTACCTACTCCTTAATAGTAGGATAGTGCTGTCTAAAAGAAACAAGAATAGAAATGATCTTTTTTTTTGAGTAAGTAGATGCTAGTAGGTACTTGCTCAAATAAAAACTTTTCACACCAACACTATTCAAAAAACATTTTCAAAACAAACTTCGTCACACCCTTGAGGACTGATACAAGGGTTATCACGAAGTAAAACAATTTGCAAAAACAAGCACACAAACACAAGCAATTTAAAAATGACCAAGTAACTAAGAGCCCATGGCAAACCATGGATAGAAAGGGTGATAACACCTTCCCTTTCTATAATCTACCCCCCGTACTCAAAATCTCGAAAAAGGATTTTTTTCTGTACTTTTTTCCTTTCCGGTTGGATAGAATAAAAGTCGGTGGCGACTCTTGCTTACCGCGACATTTTGCAAACAAAAAATGCAAAATGCAAACCAGTATTAAACAATCGGTTCTGCCATTGTATCACACTTATGCAAGAAGAGTTTGAGATGATTATAATGGGAGAGTTTAATTAATTTCTCAAACTATAAATTAAGCAACTCGATAAATGAACATTTGTATGTCAAACCAAGTATTGTTTTGAGTTACTTGAAAAATTCGGTATGGACGGTGCAAAGGAAAATGACACACCTATGGAAACATATGGTAACTTGTAATGAGATGAAAAGGGTAAGGATGTTGAGGTCAAAAGGTATCGAAGTATGATTGGATATCTTCTTTATCTTATCATACTTAGGCCTGATATTATGTTTAGTGTTTGTATGCATGTGTAATACGGTGGGAGAAATGACTTAGGTGTTTTGCGTTTTATCGCAATTGTTACAGATTGCAAGAGTCGCTACCGAATTTTATTTTATCCAATAAAGGAAAGGGTGAAAAGAATAGGAAAGGCCTTTTTATAATTTTCTTGAGTTCGGGGGGTAGGTTATGAAAAGGGAAGGTGTTACCACCCTTTTCATTCGTAGTTATCTACGGGCTCTTAGTTGCTAGGTCACTTTGAAATGCTTTGTTTGAAATGTGTTTGTGATGGTTTAAAAGTATTTTTGAAAAGTGTCTTTGTTTAGGAAAACTTTGTAATAATTCTCGTCTCTATAAGAATTTATACAAAGTGTTAACTTTTGAAAATATTTCATGAAAGCGTTGGTGTGTTTGAAAGTGTAAGTGTAAAGATTGTTTTATTTGTGAGCAAGCAACTATTAACATTCTACCTACTCAAAAAGTCTTTGTTCTTTTCCTCCTCCTTTAGATAGTATTCTATTACCATTAGTAAGTGAGCAACCTTATCATTGAATGTGAAGGGATGGGCGTGGGTCGTTGTACAGTCATAGAAGAAAACCTTGTAGGATACCTTAGTAATTTGTCGTAAGGGTCTAAGATTGTTTACTAAGGCAACACCGAAGGGTCATTGAGGGACTACGATCTTGTATTTGAGGGTCATTGCTAAAGTATCCCACGTTCGAGGGACATGACTGTTTATCTTCCAAGGTAACAAGTGTGGGTTAACCCTAGAGGTGAAAGTGTGCAAAGTGTTTGTTTTTCATGCTTTTTGTCTTTGAATTAGTGTTTTCTACTTGTTGATTTTATGTTTTGCCATACAAACCCTAATTACTAGCAATTATATTGAAAGCGATAAATTGTGGAAATTTAAAGTTCTACACTATTACATCATTTAGGGGATGGGGATATAAGTCACAAATGGTGGGATGAAAGCTATTAAAACCTAATTACTATTACAACCATATTGAATAATGAATAACAATAAAAAATATACAAGAATATAAAGATGATATAAAAGAAAAGAAAATTGTGTTTGAGTTTTTTAAAGAAAGGTTTTAAACTTAATTAAACTAATAAAGAGAAAGAAAATAAATAATTAGCCTAAGTTGATTCAATAAAACTAAACCTAAATTAGTTTAAGAAAAGAAATTAAATTAATTAAGGAAAGAAATTATATTTGTTAGGAAAATATTTTTTAGGGTTTTTGATGAAAGAGAGATTTTAGTAATTTTTAACCTAATTAAAACTAATTAATTATTTAAAAAAATAAATTAACTAATTATTTATCCTAAAGTCTAAGTTAGTTAAAAAGAAAAATAAATAAACCCAAGTCTAATTTAATTCTAATTCTAAAAGAAATTAATTAGGTAAAAAAATATTTTTAGTGTTTTATTTATAAAAATAAATAAGGTGAAAATAAAAATAAAATTAGAAAATTATTTAAGAAAATGTTTTTTTTTATTTTTGGTAAAAATAATAATAAAAAAATAAATAGATAGATAAAAGTAAAGAAAATATATAAAGAATTTAAAAATAGTGGGTTGGGGGTTTAAAAAGTTAAATGGGTGTTAAAAATATGCAAAGGGCCCAATTCAGTTTTTTAGTTAGAAACAGAAATAAAATAAAAATATATATTGTGTCACCACTGAAAAAAAGTAAAATGGGGGGTGTGAACTCAAAAACGATTCAGGCCCAAAACAAGCTTGCCCAAGCGCCTATATGATAATCAAGTGAGGGAGGCTTCTGGAGGTGTATCATGGGTGTGGCATCCAGAAACGCTGGATCTTGCTTGATGATGATCAGATGGTTGAGGGGTGAGGTGTACCGTGTGCGCTGGAACTTTGCTTGCACAGAATTTGTAAAAATAAAACAAGAAAAAAATAAAAGGGTACCATTGGGCTCGAACCCAGGTACCAATGGTGAACAGGCGCGCGCTTTACCACTGGGTGGCTATACATCCATTTATTAAAACACAACCATTAATATATATTTAAAAATGAGTCAGGAAGCCAAGTTCATCTTCTTCCTCGCGCTAGCCATGGACAAGAAAATTTGAAAATTGTAACTCTCTCATTTCTCCACCATTTGCAAAAGTATAAACATGAAAGTTGTGCATTTTTCTACCACGAACCCAACCATGTAACTAACTTAAGCTAATAATCAAAGATAAGGATGAATTTTGGTTGATACCAAACTGAACCCTTATTTTTTCATAAAATTCAAATCTAAAGTTCTCAATACACAGTCAATATAAATGAAAACCATGGACATGGTTCGCTTTTGGGAAATGATATTTACATTTTTGATTCAGAATGTATGCACAAAGGATACTTGTATCAAGATATTGAAGTTTGAAAGCTTACCTCTTGCAGCTGGATTCATGTTTGGAGTTTGAGCAAGTTTTGAGGTGTGATGATGATCAGGTTAGCTTGCCTGGACCTCCCTGAGTGTGTTGCAAGTCTCACTTTGCTTTGGAAGTCCCTGAATCTCCCCACTCAAGTCAAACTGCAAGCTTGAATATTGAAAATGGTGGATGATGAAGATGGAGTTACATTCCACAAACTGGGATCACTCTTATATGATGTATAAAAGGTGTATGAATGATTAGAATTGAAAACGCACGAGTTTTTTTTGATTTGGGGGTTTGAAGTTAAAAAATGCCAAGCTTTGGCAAGTTATATGCAGCAGGGTGCTTGGGAGGTTTTAGAGGGATTTTTGCTTGTGTCCTGGCTTGCAAATAACTTGTATAGTTATAACCAAAAGGTCTTAGGGCTTGAAGTTGACAGATCTGTGAGATATAGAGTTATGGCTATGTTACTTGATTTTGAAGAAAAGTGGGAAACCAAGTTTCAACGTGTTGTACAAGAAATATAGAACGGTTGAACACTTTAAACAGGTTGCTTATGATCTTTTAGATGGAGTGTGTTCAGAGGGAATAAGTTGGAGTCTCAAGAAGGGTTGACATTTTACAAAAGTATGCTTTTCCAAAATGAAAGTCTTGCCTTTCTTCTCAAAATAGCAATATGTATTAGATAATGCTTGGATCAAGTGGGCAGTAGCTCAAAAACTTGTGCAATCAATTTATTATGGATAGATTTATAGGTTTAGAGTCCTTCTAAGCAAGATTAAAAGGCATGGCTAAGAGATTTGAATTCTTGTTCATCATGGAAATGACCTATAATTAAAGAATGAATGTTCAACTTCTTGTCTTTGACTCTCTTATCTCAAACATGATCTCTTCAATTTCTTTAACATTTTGGAAAGCTTGTAACATTTCCTACAACCCCTATTTTATTCACTTTTGCTAAATAAAACTGTAACTATGTGAAAATTGGCCAAGAAGTTAGGTCAAAATCCTGACTAAACTAGGTTAAAATCTCACTAAGTGTTTAAGAAAAAGTGCATGACTTCATGAATTTATAACTCAAAATCCAAGCACTTCTAGGACTTTATCAGTAAAGAAAAGTTATAGATATAATCAAGATATACAAATTGCATGTTGAAAGTTTTCTTTGAATCATCTTGCATCTTGGTGAAAAAATGTCATGAAGTTATGAAATTATCAAGGTTTAAAACACTTGGAGAAAATTCTAAGTATTGAAAAGTGTGACTTTTCAAATTGACTTTTGACTTTCTTGATTTCTTTATTTCTTTATTTCTTGATGATAAGTCTTCACATTTTTGAATGTCTTGATGAATTTTGATCTTTGAAATCAAATCTTGGTCAAAAAGTCAAAGTTTGACTTTTTGTGCAACAATTGACTTTTCATCAGTTGATCAAATTTCAACTATCAATCCATTGATCTTGAGGAATGTTTTGAAACATGAAATTATGTCAACGTGTTGTATTTGAACCCTTGAGATTATGCTTCAAGCCATTAGATCATGCATTAGGTCAAAAGTCACTGATCAGTAAAATATAGTCAAAACCCTAATTTTGACCATTTTCCCTTTTGGTAAATTGAGTGTATTTCTTGAGATATGGTGATCAATATTTGATCAAATGATGAATAGGACTTTAAATTGTTTATGTTGGCAAAAATTCATGAAGTTTGACTGTAGGTTGACCACAATTAACTTTTTACCCAATACAGCTAATTTTCAGTCATCTGAGCAATTGACTGAGCAATATTGTGATTCAAGACTTGAAACTTGACATGAATATTCTTTGAGGTCCACAATGATTCATGAAGGTCACTTGAGGAATTAGAAGTCAAATTATCCTTGTGAAAATCAAAACCCTAATTTGAGGCATCAATGTTTAAGAGATGGTTTGTCCTAGTCAACATTTGTGCAAACTTGAGCTATTGGAGATCTTGTGTGAAATGTTTTGAGGAAAGAGAGGGAAAATTTTGGGTACAAGAGTATACACAATATCAATACATTCCTAAGTAATCATACTTAAAATCGGTTAAGCGCATTCTTAGATATCGTATTGGTACTTCTAAGTTTGGGCTTTGGTAACCCAAGGGAAATGACTATAGCTTGGTTTGCTATTACAATTCCGATTTTGCCGGTTGCAAATTGGATATAAATAGTACTAATGGAACTTGTCACATTTTTTTAAAATCCTTTATTAGTTGGCATAGCAAAAAGAAATTTTATGTTTCTTTGTCAATAGCCGAGGCGAAATACGTGGCAGCTGATACTTGTTGTGCTCAAATTTTATGGCTTAATAAACACCTACTCAATTTTGGTATTAAAATTTCGTGTATTCCTATCATGTGCAACAACAATAGTGCCATTAAACTAACCAAAAATCATGTATTACATTCTCATACTAAACATATTGAGATACGCCTCCACTTCCTTCGTGATCATGTTGAAAATAGAGATGTTGTGTTGGAGCATGTCGATAGTAAAAATCAACTTGCTGATATTTTCACTAAACCTCTCACAACCGAACCTTTTATCAACATACGTAGGGAATTGGAGATTGTTGATATCTCAGATGTTGCATAATTCTATTTTGTTTCTTGCACTTTATATTTTCAATCTAACTTTATGTTTGAGTATCTTACATCATATGAGTGCAACTTCCATTCCATTGAAGATTGAGGTAATATCGTTCAATTTGTCCTTGAATGTAAGACTTATCTTAATGTGTGTTATTAGTTTACTTCCAAAATGCTTGATATTTTCTCAAATGATGAAAGCCATGAATGTTAATTTCCAATTTATTTTGATTAATAACCATTGTGTTTTCTTAATCTATATGCTTATAATGAATTCATGTATTAACTCGTTCACATTTGTACAAATTTGTTCTTGTTGTGGAAGCATGTGTTCTTGTTTATTTGTTTCTTTCATGCACTTTTGCTTGAAGTATTTTTTATGCATGATATTTGCTATATGTGTCTCTTGTTGTCTTGGCTACATGGTATGACAAAAGTCTTCATTTTGGTTTTTGTAGCAACATATTCTTGTCGCTGTGCTAGGAACATGTGCGTGCGGCATTAGGAGTACCACTATAATGTGTTACTTGATCGTGACGCTATAAAAGCAACTTGACATATTTTATATTTCCTCCATGTTTATTCTTTTTGCATTATATTACAGTCGTTGTAATGGTGTTTGCCATTTATTTAAAATCTTGCATCATTTACATATATATGGGAATGTTTGATTGTTGCTCTTCTATGCAAAATATCTTCTGAGTGATATATATGTATTATTTTGGAACTATGATACTTCTCACGGTTTTCTATCTTTAATTTTGATGTTGTCAAAGGGGTGGGGGGGAGCATATGCAAGATGAAGTTGGGAAGCACAAAGTCAGGGGGATCCTTTAATAAATACAAGGATGCATCGTCGCAGGTTTTGCCATAATAAAAAAGGGGGAGTATGAAAGTACAATTTCGTCAATTGATGTTTTGCATATTGGACGATATCTCTATATCTTGTGGCACTCCTCTACATTAGAGGTCTTAGGAATCATTAAAAATCAATTTCAAATTGATCAAAGTCATTAAAAACAAGTTTTTGCATAAATTTTCACTACAAGTGTCGACACATCCGTTTTTCAGGCCGAAACATGCAACTCAATTTTGAAGTCTGTAGCCTCTAGAAGGCTCAGGTCGACACATGCATTGCATAGGTAGATACATACTAAAGCATTTCTGAAATTGCTGAAATTTTTATTTTATGTGTCTACACATACGATTTCCAGGTCGACAAATTTACTCTTACTTTAAAGCATGTAGCCTCTAACTTGGTCTGGTCGACACATAGTATTATACATGTCACACATACAACTTAAAAATCACATATGTTTCGAAACATACGATTTATAGGTCGACACGTACTGATTGTTTGGTAAATATTCTCAAATCTTTTTAATTATAAATTTGTCCATTTTGCCTTAAAGCTCCAAAATTATGAATACTCATTCTTGCATCATTCATAACTTGATGATACCATAAAATTAGCCTACATTAGTTCTTCATCTTTAACCTCTAATTTATGCATACACACTAAAATTCCATTATTATGATCTTTTGTTGGGGTTCCATCTAGACGAGGTTTGATAACGTCCAATTAGATTCTTGTGTAGTCGAAAATATTAGGTTGAGATTTGTAGGGGTCTTCATCTGGAAAAACCATGGGTTTTTCCTCCAATATCATTTATTGATTTAGGGGTTTTCGTGCAAGACATTCAAGAGGTAATTACGTCCAAGTGAAGTCCTTCGGAGATAAGGAATGTAAGAGATTCTTTGGAGCTAAATAACGCAAAGGAAGTAGCGAGAGAACGGTGGATTACAATTGAAGTCTTGTGTTGTAATAGTTGAAATTGATAGTGCGCGAAAGATCTAGAGATAAAGAACCAAAGGAGTAGCAAGATTCAGATGGTCAATTTACATTTGTTGTGTCTTGGTCTTTCATAAGATCCAAAGAGAAGAAGGGGTTGAATCAACAACAAGCTTAAGGTTTGTGGAGTTACTCTTGAATACTTCTCTTGTATCAACTTTTTTCATAGTAAGAATTATCCTAATTTCATTGAAATTAGGCGCAGATGTACCCACACGCGAGGATGAAAGTGGGGAAGTGTGAAGACAAATCCTTTCGTTTCTTTTCTTATTGCTTTTACTTGCTTAAATATTCATCAATCAATTTGTCAAATAGTATTCTGTTATCAATTGAATTGTAAGTAATTTTTCAAATTGTTTTTGATTTAAGTGTTGTATTGCTTATAATCACTTTTGATTATAAGTGATTTTGTGTATCAACACAACTTAAAGGTAAATTCTGAAAGTTCAATTGTACACTAAGTGTTTGAAAAATTGATTTTGTTTGTTCTCTTAATATTGCCATTGGAAAATAGCTTTACTAGTAACTTTATATAAATTATTAATAATATGTTAATTGATACAAGTTCTATTAATACAAATTATCATATTCATTTCATTTTTTATTTGTTATAAATTTTCATATCTGAGTTTCCAATAACGTTTTTATAGACAACTTATTTTGAAAATCACTTCTTCTCAAACTCTTCGAAAAGTAATTTTTCAAAACCAAAATTTTATGGAATTTTAATTGGGTATCTATTCAACCCCCTCTAGATATGTTAATGTCATATAACAATGGTTTTCTTTTCTTGTTTGTTTCATTCTTTGATTGATTACGTTGTTGGTTTTCTGAACCACAGAAAAATAGAATGATGAGAATCGTGTTCCACGAGAGAGAGAAAAAAAGATGAGAAGCGGATGTGAAATGATTCACGTGTAGCATGTTTTCTCACTTAATTTCGTTTTTGTTTAAATAAATCATGCTACATAGGGATGGCATTTGGCATGGTATGGTTATGGTATTATAGTATCCATTCCCAAACCCACGTTTGGAAAAAATCCCCATACTAGAGCCCATACCCACTTGGGTAACAATTTTAATGCATGTACCCTCTTGATATGTAAGTACCCATGACTGTACCCGTTATTTGTATTTCTAATAAAAAATATATATATCAACTATAAAATATCATATCATTCTAAATTTTATGAACATTTAAATGTTTTCAAACAACTTATCGCTGAATTATGAAATAAACAAATACTTATGTTACATATGTAATGGTTTAACATCGATGTATTTTTGAAAATTGATATACATTTATTTTAATATAATAATATAAATTAAAGTGTATATATATATATATATATATATATATATATAGGCACACGGTTGCGAAACAAAATGAGTCCCCTAACCTAAAACTGACATTTTCCCTATTTTCCCTCTTTGTGTATATCTACCTTTGTAAGTAAATGAAATAAATTTAGGTAAGAAATAAAGGAAAGAAATCATTAGCAAACACACCTTATTTCTAGACCTAGAGAATGTTCCCCTTGAGTACAAGGGAGGTAAGGGGTGCCTAACACGTTCCCCTTACTTAACTGACTTTCAAACCTATTATCCTTTCACTTAATAGTTTTACATTTATTTCCTTGTCCTTAGGACGAATAAAAGATGGTAGCGACTCTGTAATTTTTCAGCCGCGTCAATTGGCGACTCTGTTGGGGACTACCCCTAAAGAGAGGCTCGCCTACCATCTAGTCTTTGGTTTTTATGTTTGTCGTGTATGCTCTTATTGGTTTTTATTTCTTTCTTTTTCTACCTTTATTTTATTTTTAATTCTATATGTTTTTAATTTTATTTATCTTATATATATATATATATATATATATATATATATATATATATATATATATATATATATATATATATATATATATATATATATATATATATATGGTTTATTTTGGGAATCATGTGTGTAGAGCACTATACTCGAGCTCTAGAAAACCTTAGAAATAAGGGGTTATCGAGTATGGGCCAAAGTTGTTTATATCCCTATGAGTTTCATACAAACAGTCCTTCTCATAGGAGGTCGGTTCAAAGTAGTTGTAGTTGAGAGGGCTAGCCCTTCTTAACGATAAACTTTGGGTTTGATCGGTGG
Organism: Vicia faba; assembly: GCA_948472305.1. NCBI lineage: Eukaryota > Viridiplantae > Streptophyta > Magnoliopsida > Fabales > Fabaceae > Vicia > Vicia faba. The sequence goes on from OX451739.1 coordinate 1,190,214,331, forward strand.
CTCTGAGAACCTTATCTAAAAATTTTAATGGTGAGACTTTGCATGAACAATGAGACAATAGTATCACTAGATCGACGCAAAGACTCCGCCTAAGGGAGACCCTTTCAGGTTTTATCATGAATTGGCCAGCCCAAAACTCATGATGGAATCTCATTTGTGGCCTATGATCTTAGGTGTTCATCCCAAAATACCCCTAAGATTGATTACCCTTGTGAGGGAGTGTATCACCCCAAAATAATTAGAATATTTATTTAATTATTTGATTGATTATGATGAGTAATTGTGATGTATTTGTGATGTATCTATAAGTATATATGATGTTTTGATGTATGTGAAGTCATATTGAGTGTTTTAGTGATTTTAGATAATTATTTTTAATTATTTAGAATTATTATTATTAAAATAAATAGAAGTATAAGGTGTAGAAACAATGAGGGCAATGTGGTAATTATGAATGGATAAGTGAGAGTAATATGGGAAGACCATAGAAAGGGTCCAACGGTTAAACTAGGAAAAAGAGTGTCATACTTTTCATTTTGTGCAATCGTGAGAATTTGGAAGAAGCGGTGAAAGATTTCGGTAGAACGCGAAGTGAAATATTTGCTGCTAGGAATCTAAGGGAATGGGAGTTTATCATTGTTATTATAACCGATCTAAGGTTTAGATAATTGTAGGTTTGTGTTGGGGTTTTGGGATGATGATGTAAATATGATGATATGATGAAAATTGATGAATTTGTGAGATTGTTTTCCAATAAATTGAGGTATATGATGCATGATAACTTGTGTTGGTATTAGATGATGAAACTATGTGAAACCATGATGAATTGAGACTTGTAATGTGAAGAAATTGTGTAAAAATTGGACTGGTGCAATGTAGAGATCACAACAGAAAATTCATGTCCGCGCTGGCTCGACGGGTGAGCATGAAGCATCATTGGACGAATGAAGTTCGCCCCTGATACGCTGGGCGACCATGAGGCTAAGGGAAGGAGTGAAAATTAGAGCCCCTAGACTTTTTTATGAGAGAAGAGGACTCGCTCGATCTTTTTTGGGTGGAGCAAAGGCGGGCGAATAGCCTCTTCGGGAAAATGGGATAAGAGGGAAATACATACTTCTGGATTTTTGCATGGGGAAAATGGATTCACCCCATCTTCACCTGGAGAGCCTCAGGCAAGCAACCTGCTTCGCCGGGCGAGCCTCAGGCGAGGGGGTGTCTGACAGAACTTTAACAGGTCGTAACTTGAGTTTCAAGACTCCGTTTGACGCACCATTCCAAGCATTAGAAATCTAACACGGTGAATTATACATTGGTGGAGTAAAATGAGTCATATGATGTGTTTTTCTAGTGTATAGGTTTTGATGAATAAGATGATTTGATGATTGTTTTATTATGATGTATGTGTATATGATGGATTGTCGTTACTATGCTGATGATTATGTGAGTGATGATGCTTTTTGACTAGTAGTGGTTATGTTGTTATTGAGATGTTTTACATCATGAATTCATGACATATGATTAGGACTTCGGTCCAGTGATGTTGTTAGGAATTCGGTCAAGCGAAGTTTATAAGACGAATAGTCTAGTGATGGCCTCAATCCCATAGTGTGGATTTGAGTGCAATTTTGTGATGTGCTCTGGTTCTAAGCGTGAATCGATCCTATTGGTGGGGATATTTGGAGAAACAATGGCTGAGTCATTAGTGAAGTTTTGGTACCACATGCATGATTCAATGAAGTTGCATTACATTATATGTGACATTGCATAATGAATGATTAAGTGATTCTTTATGAATATGTGAACTAATGGTGTCTTGATGATGATTATTGATTGATGATATGATGATGCTATGAATAAATAATGAACTGAAGGTGTGGGTATAATATGAATTTTTGATGGTGTGTGGTGTCTTGCTATTATGCTATAAATACTATATTTATTCTTTATTTATTTTATAATGTTTATGATTACTCACCCTTTCTGCTTGAAAATGTTGTCTCTATACATGGGTAACTTACAGGTGATCAGAATTAGTGCATTGAAGTTTAGAGGATTAGCTTTAGAGTGCGTCGTTTATTTCTGTTGAATAAGAGGGTCTTGCTCTGATATGTAACATCAGGGTTGGGAACATTTTGTTTGAGTTTATTATGTTCTCTTGCTTAACTTGAGATGATGGGTTACCTTTCATGGTATCTATTTTTTGACTTAGGAATTATGAAATGTGATGAAATTTGAATTAAAGTATTTAATAATATGTTTTTGAGACAATATTTCCACTGCGATGTGTTAAAGTTCTTGATGATATTTTCCAAGAGATAAATGTTTAATTTTAGAAAAACCCATGTTATGGAGTAAGATATGTTTGTATGATGTTTATATGAAGATGTGACACCCTTGTTGGTGATTTTATTTGATTTAATTTCGTAAAATATATGCGAAATGTATGTGGGTTTAGAAGGGTATTATAGGGAGCGGGTAGAATAAACTTAGACCTTTTATTGGAGCCCCGTGTAGGTTGTTCTATTCGTCCTTCATAGGGAACCTTCCCGCAAAGGATATCTTGTTACTATCCTTAAACCCGTAAGGGTTTCCCTTTTGGTTTATTACCATCCCTAAACTCGTAAGGGTTTCCCTTTTATCTATTACCATCCCTAAACCCGTAAGGGTTTCCCTTTTATCTACTACCATCCCTAAATCGTTAAGAGTTTCTATGTTATCAATCATAATCCTAAACCTATAGGTATTTCCTTGTATCAATCATAAGGCGTTCTCATTTACATCACTATCTCTAAGCCCATATAGGATGTTCTCATTTCCATATTAATCCCTAAACCCGTATAGGATGTTCTCATTTCCATCACCATCATTAAACCCTCTTGGGTGTCCTTAGATATATTTTTATCCTAAATCTACATTGTATTGCATCTCCATGAAAAAAAACGTTTAGCATACCTAAAATAAATTTATTTTTGCATACCCATGCATTTTCATACATGCACTTACATATTTTCCATTTTTGGCCTTATATAACCGTCATCCAGCCATTTGATATCCTGACACTCAAGAACAAACTCGAAGTATATCTCAAGAAACTCAATAAAGTCCTAAACTATTGACGGAAGAAGTCAACCATTGAAGACTCAAATGAACTCGATCCTACAAGTTCTATTAAGAAGAGAAGGCATACATTCACCATGGAAACCACATGCCTATCTAGAGCCTCAATTACCACTACCATGGGTGATCTCCCATATCAAGAGCAACAGTGTCAGCAGCATCAGAATATGTATGCCCAACATATTAGTTAGGTGTATCTTAATTGATTTAGTGATAAAATTTTGTAATAAGACTAATTATATTTTTATTTGAATAATTAATTAATGATTATTTATCTAGTTAATTGAATTGCGTTAAAACATGGGTGAATGTCTGCTGGTTTATTTTGGAGTAATGAGAATCTTAGTGAATCGTGACCTGTATGTAGACTATGGTTTTCATTAGACCGATACGATAAGTAATTTATCATTTCCCCATATGGAGAGTTATGAGGTATTACGAGTACCCATAAGTCAAAAGGTGCACGTCATCTCTCTCACTTTATTTGTGTTTTAGGATTTTATGGTTATTGTTTAGAGACCCATTCTTTAGGATCCATTAGAGTATTTCGATAATCATTCATAAATCTATGAGGAAATACTTTCCATACAACTTAATATTGATAAAGACAATCCACATAAAAGAAGAAGATAAAGAAGCTTAAGTATTTTATAAGTACTCAAGGTAAATTGTTGGCTCTAAAATTATCAATGGATATCAAGGTGTAAGATTAATTAGGTATTATTTACATTTCAATATATGATACCACTAAGAATGCTCAGAAAAACTTCTCCTACTTCATCAAATTTCTCTCAGATGCATACCTCATGAAAAGATTTGAAAAACTACTTTTTCAATGCATTAAAACAAATATTTTTGGTCAAGTCCATGTAGTAATCTATTACTACATATTGGTAATCATTTACTAGGTTTTGAAATTCAAAATATAGAGTTGTTGGTAATCGATTACTGCTTATTAATAATCGATTACAACGCGAAATACTGCATATTTTCATTAACCATTTGGATGATTTTGGAATATAAAGCTTCTTGAAACTTCTCCTTTCATCTACACCTTTTCATAAGGGTTGAAAGGATGTATTTAAGGATTTCTACATCAGATTTAAACATCACCACTTTCATTAATAATTTTTACATCAATTCAAACATATTTCAAGTATTTGTTCATTCTTAAAATTTTGAAACTTTGTGAAACTTCATAACATTCAAAATTTACTCAAAATTTTCTGAGCATTTGAGGTATATAAGTTTTAATTGTACTATTAAGAAAGGGAAGACAAGTTCTTGAAGTTGCTATTCTACTCAACATCAAAGTTACTCAAAATCCATTTATCATTTTTGTTGTTACTTGTTCACCAAGATGTGGTGATAAACAAGTTTAGGAGAAAGTAAGTTTCTTTCTCTAAGTGTTGTAAAATCATAAAGTTATGTGCTTTCTTGATTGTGTGAGAGTATTATAAAAAGAGTCTTGGTGTGTGATTATAACAATATCTAACATAGTGAAATCCTTCACGTGGTGTGAAGGGACTGAACTGCCCTTATTTAGAAAGGAGAATCAAGATATATCTTGTGTCAATTTCTTGATTGCACTTTTAATTTTATTCTCTATCATTTATACTTTCATCATAATCAAACCGGAAAACTAGGTGAACAATAACATTTGAAAAATAATCGAAAAACCTTAAAACCTAATTCACCCCTTCCTCTAAGATTGCACTCTAAACTTACAAAATCAATATATTGTATATTATAGTTTATATGCTTGCTTAGGTGTTATTTTACTTCCACACTAAAATATGATCATATTTATCCCGTTAAACAAGCTCAGTTGGTAGATGTGTACCCTCATCATTTTGTTATAATTTTTGGGTCACAATTATAATGTAATATGTGTCAGGGAAATTGTAAAATTAGTCAAAGTTGTAGTGGTCTAATTAATAATAAGTCTATGGCTAAAAGTAAAAATATCATGATAGATAAGATTAATGTGTAGATACCATAAGTTAATATCTAATTTGATAAGATGTCAAATTAGAATATTGAAAACTAAGAAGTAACTCTAAGATTATTTATAGGGGTTATGGTCCACATTTATAGACAACGTGAAAACGGTTCATTGGATAAATTCTCTCTTCATCTCCACCAGAGGAGATTCAAGGAGTCATAAGAAACTATATAATTGAAAGATCACATATCCGATAACCTTCAACGATTTCAATGGAAAATTCATGTATGTTTCCGTTTTCATTCTCATAATTATATTCGAGTATGAATATAAGAGATATGAGTCGATCACATTTTTGACTCATTGGGATTAGTTTAGAGTCCTATTTATGGTTTCTACATTGATAGAAATTATAAGGTTATGAATATATCTAAACAGTGGTATTAGAGCTATCCATATCTGATTTAATTTTAATTTTAGAAATTTATTAGTATTAGAGTTCAAAAATTAAAATCCTTTTGATCTTCTAATTTGTGTACATTTTATGATTTAGTGATGATTATCATTGTTAATTTTGGAATAAACTCATAGTTTTCATTATGATTTGGAATGTACAAAACAACATTATTTATACTGTTAAAGTAACAAACTGTTTAGTAACAAACTAAACAGAATTGTAACAAACTATAACAAACTAAAACTAATTGTTTAGTAATAAACTAAACAGTATTATTTTCATCATATAATAGCCCCCCACAAGCTGGACTATGGATGTCTAATAGACCAAGCTTGGAAACAAGAGAATCGAAAGAGGGAGCTGCCAAAGGCTTGGTAAGAATATCTGCCAGTTGAGCAACAGAAGAAACTGGTAAAAGATGGATGAGACCAGTTTGGATTTTCTCACGAATGACGTGGCAGTCAATTTCGATATGTTTTGTTCGTTCATGAAAGGTGGGGTTGTGAGCAAGGTAGATAGCACTTTTGTTGTCACAATAGACTGAGGTAGGTTGATCGAAGGAGATGTGGAGATCCTTGAACAAATATTGCAGCCATTGCAATTCACAAGTCAAGCTTGCCAAGGCCCTGTATTCTACTTCTGAACTGGATTTGGATACTGTAGACTGCTTTTTGGATTTCCAGGATATGAGGGAATTGCCAAGGAACACACAATATCCAGTTACGGATCTGCGGGTAGCATGGCAACTTGCCTAATCTGAGTCTGCGAAGCCAGAGAGTTTGAGTGGAGAGGAAGATGAATAGAACAAACCCTTGGCAGGAGCACCTTTGAGATACTTGAGTACTCGAATTGCTGCAAAATGATGAACTTGCATAGGATGTGAGATGAATTGGCTGAGCTGTTGAACGATGAATGCAAGGTCAGGTCTGGTGGTAGTCAGATATAGAAGTTTTCCAACAAGCCTTCGATAAGCTGTGACGTCTTTGAAAGGTGGTGAGTTATCATCATGAAGCTTTAAGGAGGAATTGAAGGGAGTAGAGCAAGGTTTAGTAGCCAATAAGCCACTGTCTTCGAGCAATTCCAAAGCGTACTTTCTCTGATTGAGAAAAATGCCGTGAGTGGATCTGGCAACTTCTAGACCAAGAAAATAATTTAGCCTACCAAGGTCCCTGATTTTGAAAGTGGAATCAAGGAAGCATTTGACATATTTGATTTCCTGCAAATCATTACCGGCTAAGACAATATCATCAACATAGACTAATAAAACAGTAAAAGAAGAGTCATGTGATTTTGTGAAAAAGGAATGATCAGCAGAAGAATATGAGTAGCCAAGAGAGATAAGGGCAGTGGATAATTTCGAAAACCACTGTCTGCTGGCCTGCTTCAGGCCATATAGTGACTTATGTAGTTTGCAAACTTTGTTGGTCGAAGAAGTGCCAACTTCGTTGGTCGAAGAAGTGCTAACTTCGTTGCTCGAAGAGGTGCAAACTTCATTGGTCGAAGGAGTGCAAACTTTGTTGGTCGAAGGAATGCAAACTTTGTTGGTCGAAGAAGTGCAGAATTAGTTGCTCGAAGTGCAAACTTTGTTGGTCGAAGAATTGTAGACTTCGTTGGTCGAAGAAGCAGGAAGCATGAATTCAGGGGCAGATCCATATACACTTCCTCATGTAGATCACCAAGAAGGAAGGCATTGTTGATGTCAACTTGTTCCAAGTGCCAATTCTTAATGGCAGCCACTGAGAGAAGGGTTCGAATTGAAGTAAGCTTCACAACAGATGAGAAAGTGTCGAAATAATCCACCCCCTCCAGCTGAGTATATCCTTTCGCTACTAAACGTGCCTTGTATCGTTCGATGGATCCATCAACATGATGCTTGATTTTGTAGACCCATTTGCAACTAATCGATTGTTTGCCTGCAGGCAAATCAATAATAGACCAAGTATTTGTAGATTCAAGAGCATCTAACTCAGATTTCATAGCATTGTTCCAACAATCAAATTTGCAGGCTTGTTTATAGGTTTTTGGTTCTGTGAAAGAACTTATGGATAGACAAAATAATTTGTGATCAGGACTACATTGGTTAAAAGATAATACAGAAGAGAGAGGGTAGTTAGAGGAACCTGAGTCAGATGCTGGCAGCATGGGGGATAGCAAATTGCAGTGATAATCTGAAAGATAAGATGGACGTTTACTATTTCGATTGGATTTTCTGGTTGGCACAGGAGGGGAGGGCAAGGGGAGTTATTAGTGTCATTCGAGGAAGAAGTGGGAGATTCTGGCTGGGGGAGAGAGGTAGGAGAGGAAGGTTCATCTGATGGTGGAGGTAAGTTGGGTGGAATGTTGGTGAAAATATCAGGTGAATCAATCGAAGGAGGGTCAGGAGTAGGAATTATAGGATTAGGTGCAGGTGGGATGGATACAAAAGGGAACACAGTTTCATAAAAGAATACATTCCTTGAAATGTAAAATTCATGTGTGATAGGATCATAGAGAAGGTAGCCTTTTGTGCCTTCCCTGTAGCCAAGGAAAATAGATTTCCTTGCTCTTGGTTCGAATTTAGTGCGATGGTTAAGCAAGGTCGAAGAATAGGCAAGACAACCAAAGACTCTCATATGGCTAAGGCTGGGAGGAATAGAATGGAGTTTTTGGTATGGAGAGTGGTTGTTTAAAAGAGGAGTGGGAAGACAGTTTATAATATGAATGGCATGTTGTATGGAAAGGTGCCAAAGGTTGTGAGGGAGGTGAGAGTGGAAAGAGAGGGCACAGGCAACATTCAAAATGTGTTGATGTTTTCTTTCCACGATACCATTCTATTGAGGCGTTTCCACACAAGACCTTTGATGAATGATTCCTTTAGAAAGGTAGAAAGTGGTCATAAGAAACTCAGGGCCATTATCACTTCGAATGCACTTGAGTTTCTTGTTAAATTGGGTTTCGATAAAGGAAATGAAGTGAATTAAATGGTTTCTGGTTTCACTTTTGTTGGCCATAAAAATTGTCCAAGTAAACCTGCTGTAATCATCTACGAGGGTTAAAAAATACTTGTGGCCACATATCGAAGGTGTGGAAGGAGGGCCCCAAATATCAACATGAAGTAAAACGAAGATGGCAACAGACTTAGTATTACTGTGAGTAAAGGGCAAATTTTTTTGCTTAGCCAAATGGCAAGTGTTACAGGGCTTATGATTGTCATTGTAGGTGACAAAAGGAAATTGAGAGGAAATACATTTGTGTATGTAGGGACTTAAGTGTCCAAGCCTAAGATGCCTAATAGTAGCAGGATCGAATTGGGGAGAAGAGGAGGTGTTGACAGATCCAGATGTGGGAGAGATGGTTTTAGGTGGGGTGGCATCAAGAACATACAATTTTCCAATCCTCCTAGCTGTAAATCCAGTCATCTTGGATTGGGGCAACTGCATAATTTGACAGCAATTAGGAGAAAATTTCACATCATATAAAGCGGAGTCAAAAAGAGTGGTGACAGAAATAATATTGACATGAAATGAAGGAAAGTAATAAACATTGTGAAGGACAAGTGAACCACATAGTAAAACTGAACCAGCAGTTGTTGTAGTGACAGAGTCACCATTAGGCATTGTCATAGATTTAGGTGCAATGTGGTATGTGGAAACGAAACTGTCAAAGGTATGGGTGATGTGATCAGTGGCACCTGTGTCAATGATCCACCAGTTATGACAATGAAGATTAGAGGAATTCTTACCAGAGGAATTCTTAACAGAGGTATTAGACACAGAATTAGCAGTATATACTGAATTAATTGAGGGAAGTGAAGGAGATTGCAAATTAGATTGTTGGAGGAGCTGCAGAATCTGAGTGTATTGTTCTTGAATCATAGACAAAGCACTTGGACTGGTGTTTGATGTGGATGCAGCATCTTGAATCGAATTCACTGTAGAATCAACATAATTCCCCACAGATGTAGTAGGCTTGCGTTGTTGAAATCCAGGGGGATAGCCATGTTTCAAGAAGCAAGTCTCATGGTGTGATTGGTGCGGTTGCAATGGGTACAAAGTCTGTTTCTACGACCACCACGGCCACGACCACGACCAATGTTAGAAGAACGAGAAGGTTCTTGAGAAAGGTGATTCACAGATGATTGAGACTCAATCGAAGAAGCAGAAGGTGAAAGAAGGTCAAATTGACGTTCTTGTTGAAGAACCAGATTAAACACATTATCAAGAGTTGGTAGTGGTTTCATCAGCATAATTTGGGATCGAACATTAGTGTATTGGTCACCAAGGCCCTTCAAGAACTTGATAACTTTATCTTGTTCTTTGAATTTGCGTAAGTCTGAAGCAGCACCACAGGAGCACGGTATAGCGCAAGTACAATCACGAATTGGCCGGAAGTTCTCAATTTCTTCCCAAAGCGTCATCAATTTTGTAAAGAACGAAGAGACATCAAGAGTTCCTTGTTGAAGACGAGCAACACTTTCTTGAATGTCAGCAATTCAAAAAATATCTCCCTGAGAAAAACGATTTTCCAAACTTTTCCATACAAGAGAAGCACGTTCATACCAGAGAAGAGATTTGGCAATTTCCTCAGAGATCAAGCGTTGAAGCCATGAGAGGACAAGATTGTTGCATCACAGCCAAGGTTCGTATAAAGAATCAGAGGTAGGGGGAGGAGAAAGAGTGCCATCAACGAATTTGATCTTGTTCTTGGAGATAAGAGCTACTTTCATTGATCTAGACCAGATATGGTAGTTCTTGGTATCAAGAACAGGTTAAACAAGAACAAGAGATGGATTTTCATTAGGGTGCATGTAGTAAGGATTGGAAGGATTGGTAGCAAAATTAGAGTAAGGAAGCGCCATAATAAACGCTGAAACAGCAAGGGAAGAGGAGGGGGGCGAAGGCGCGAAGAAGAAGAAGAAGAAGGCGCGAAGAAGAAAGGCACGGAAAAGAGGATTCAAACTGATACCATGTTAATTTTGGAATAAACTCATAGTTTTCATTATGATTTGGAATGTACAAAACAGCATTATTTATATTGTTAAAGTAACAAACTGTTTAGTAACAAACTAAACAGAATTGTAACAAACTATAACAAACTAAAACTAACTGTTTAGTAATAAACTAAACAGTATTATTTTCATCATGTAATAATCATAATTATAATTATTATAAATTTATGTTTATGCCATGGATTAAGCTTTGTGCGATTGAATTCTTACACATGACATTCTCTAGTCTACTCTATTTTATTTTAATAATTATTTTGGATTTTTATATTGTTTGGGCTTATAATAGATACAACGTCAATACATTAAATTATATATAAAAAAATAGAAATTGTCACTGTCCAGGACCGGTTTTAATAATCATGGAAATTGTCTTTGTTCAGAACCTATTTTAATAATCATTTGGGTTTTGAGTGTTTTTTTTACAGTTCATGCTTATAGTCAAATTTATTTTATAAGATATATAACCAAGAACAAATATTGCATTTAGGTATTGTACTAAATATCACGCTTAACGTGTAAAAAAAGGTATATTTTTTACTTTGGTATGTTGCGAGATTAATTTAACTTCAGTATCTAGAAATACTTGATGGTTAAAATCAGATGTAACGGCTAACATAAGTGTTTCAATGTAGGATTGGCTGAACCACCGGAAGTCAAACGATGTTGAAAGATACATCTATTTTAGAGATGGAAAGTCAGTGGAGATGAAAGTTGTAGGGAATTTTAGATTATTATCGTGTACTAGTTTTTATTTGTATTTAAAAGACACTTTTATTGTACCATCATTTAGACGAGATGTAGTTTCAGTTTCTTATTTGGACATGTCAGGTTATTTGTATTTATTTGGGAATAATATGTTTATGTTTTATCTTAATTCAAATATTATTGTAACTAGTTCAATTATGAGTCATAATAATCTATATTTGCTTGACACAATAATTGTCTATGGCGAATCCTTAAATATAGAATTATGTGGTGCTAAGCATAAAATTATGACACAAATGCCTAGGTCTCATCTCTAAAAGTAGAGTTGAGCAACTAGTATCAAAATGAATTTTGGATTCCATTGACTTCACAAACTTTGATGTTTGTGTTGAATGTGTTAAAGGGGAAACAAACCAAAACAAAGAAACTTGGTTCATATAGAGCTACAAATGTAAGATAATCGATACGTACAAACATTTTTGGACCATTTCCTACACCTTATTAGAATGGTTAACAATATTTTATATCATTCATAGATGATTATTATATATTTGCATACATATTTCTTATACATAAAAAGTATCAACCATTGGATGTGTTCAAATCATTTAAGGCTGAAGTTGAGAATCAACTCCACAAAAGCATTAAGTCAAATCTGACCATGGTGGTGAATACTACAGAAAATATGACAGTTCAGGTGAACAACATCTGGGGCCTTTTTCCAAATACCTAGAAGAATATGGAATTGTCCCACAGTACACCTTGCCAGGATCGCCTACCATAAAAGGTGTAGCTGAAAGATGAAACCAGACTATTCATGATATGGTAAGGAGTATGATTTGTCATTCTACCTTACATGGGTCACTCTGGGGAGACACTAACTACTATAACTTAAATTTTAAATAGAGTACCAACAAAGGCAGCTGCCAAAACACCTTACAAGCTTTGGACGGGGCAAAAGCCTAGTTTAAAACATTTTCATGTGTAGGGATGTCTAGATGAGGCAAGGCCTTATAGGCCAAATGAAAGGAAATTGGAATCCCAAATAGTGAACAACTACTTCATTGGTTATTCTGAAAGATCTAGTGGATACAAATTTTATGATCACAAATTAAAATTAATCTTTGAGACAGGAACACCCACATTCTTTGAGGATATTGAGTTTGGGAAAAAAGAGTAAGGTTAAGGACTTTGTTTAGAGAAAGAATCTGTAACAATTCCAGAACTGGTTCATACAATTACTTTTGATCAAGCAAGTATGGAACCTACACAATACATTGTTGATTTTCCTCCTACTAAAGATGATTTTGTAGTTCATGAAGAATAAAATCATAATCCTCAAGAACAAGTGTTACAAGAACCAATGCCTTTTCGGAGATCCACTTGAGAAAGGAAAAATGCTATTACATATGATTACATAGTCTTTCTCCAAGAACATGAAAAAAAGAATGGTATGATAGAAGATGATTCAATCAACTTCTATCAAGCCATGTATGATTCCAACTCAGAAAAGTGAATTAAAGAAATGAAGGATGAATACAAGTCCATGCAAGACAATAAAGTTTGGGAATTTGTTCCATTATCAGAAGGTGTGAAATCCATTGGTTGCAAATGGATTTTTAAGACCAAGTAGGATTCAAACTGTAATGTGCAGAGGTATAAAGCTCGTTTTATGGCTAAGGTTTATACTTAAAAGGAAGGGATTGACTTTAAAGAGACTTTATCTCCGGTCTCATCCAAAGACTCTTTTATAACAACCATGGCTCTTGTTGCATTTTATGATCTAGAACTTCACCAAATTGATGTCAAGATGACATTCCTCAATGGTAACGTTAATGAAACGATCTATATGGTGCAACCAAAAAACTTTGTGTCGAGTGACTCGAAGAATATGGTTTGCAAATTGACAAAATCCAATTATTGACTAAAATAGGTGTCTCATCAGTAGTAACACAAGTTTCATGAAGTAATTCTCTCATTTGATTTTAAGGTTAATCTAGTCGAAGATTGCGAGTGTCACAAATTTAATGGGAGCAAGTATATTTTTATGGTCTTGTTGTATATTGATAACATACTACTTATCGCCAATGATATAGGCATGATGCACAAAATCAAGAAATTTCTATCTAGAACATTTAAAATAAAAGATCTTAGTGATGCCTCCTTTGTATTAGGAATTCAGATACATCAAAATCGATCTCGTGGTATTCTAGGATTATCACAAAAGAGCTATATCAAAAAGGATCTTAAAAGGTTTGGCATGCAAGAATGTAAATCAATGGATACTCCAATCTAAGGGAGAGAAATTTAATCTTAATCAGTGCCCAAAATGAAACTTAGAAATTCAAAAAATACAAAAGATTCCTTATGCGTAAGCACTAGGGAGTCTAATGTATGCTCAAGTATGTATTTGTCCAGATATTGCATTCATAGTTGGGATGTTAGAAAAATATTTGAGAAATCTAAGAATGGATCATTGGAAAGTAGGAAAAATGATTATGAGGTATGTAAAGAGAACAAAAGACTATATGCTCATATAAAAGAGGTCAAACCAGTTAGAGATCACTGGATACTCTGATTCAGATTTTGATGGATGCCAAGACATTAAAAGATCCACTTCAGGCTATATCTACATATTGGCCGGTGGTGCAGTTTGTATTGCCAATCAAACTCTTACGGTTTCATCCACCATAGAAGGAGAGTTTATAGCATATTATGAGGCATCCAACCATGTAATTTGGCTGAAAAATCTTACCACTGGTCTACGAATTATGGAAGAAATTGAAAGGCCACTTAAGTTATACTGTGACAACAAATCAGTCGTCATGTATTCTAACAATAATAGGAGCTCGACCAAGTCAAAACATATTGACATCAAGTTTCTAGTTTTTAAGGAAAGGGTACAAAGGGGACAAATTAACATAGAACACTCAGGGACAAACTCCATGATAGCAGATCCACTTACAAAAGGTCTTTCACCTAAGATCTTTCATGAACACGCTGCTCGTATGTGTGTTTTACAGTTAACAGAGTCTTTGGTATAATGGGAGTGGATTTTATGTTCAGCGTTTGGTATTATATATGCATATTATGATTTTGGATATTATCCAAATTAATAAAGTTTGACGTTCAACAACTTACAGTTTGTACAATAAAATTATTGAATGATCTCACAAAAGTAAAGTAGGACTAGTTAAAAATCGATATATACAGACTAACTTCATGTGAATTTCACGTTGGGCATTTCATGATGAATATATGTCATTTAGTTGCGTCACCATTGGTGATTATTGATGAGTTTAATTACGATTGATATAACGAAAATCACCTTGATTTTGTATATTGGCATGACTAACAGACGAGATAATTTAGATATGCTTAAAGAATATAATGGCGTATTTTGAGCTCATAAAGTCTAACACATGTGTATGATTACATATGCGACTAGTGGGAGATTGTTAGAATTTTTGGGTCACAATTGTAATGTTACATGTGTTAGGACCATTATGTAATTAGTAAAAGTTATAGTGGTCTAATTAATAATAAGTATGTGGCTAAAAGCATAAATATCATGAAAGGTAAGATTAATGTGTTGATACCATAAATAAATATCTAATGTGATCATGGGGCAAATTAGAATATTGATAACTAAGAAGTAATTCAGAGGTTATTTGTAAGGATTATGGTCTTCATTCGTAGACAACGTGAAAACGACTCATCAGGAAAATTCCTTCTTTATCTCCATTAGAGGAGATTCAAAGAGCCATAAGAAACTCTACAATTAGAAGATCACATACGTAACCTTCAATGATTTCAATGGAAAATTCAAGTATGTTTCCACTTTCTTTTTCATAATTGTATTCGGATATGAATGTAAGGAATATTAATCGATCACATTTTTATCTCATCGAAATTAACTTAGAATTTTATTCTTGATTTCTATATTAATAAAAATTATAAAATCATAAATAGATGTGACACATTTTACTTGTTCACTTTTAAAAGGTTAAGTCAATAAACTACTTAAAAAAATTAATCATAATTAATAATCCTTATTATCAAATATGTCTTATATCATGTTACTAGAAGAAATCAAAATATGTGTTAAATTGCTGGGCTACTACAAAGGATGAGTATTTTTTAGGATCACTCATATTTATATAGAAGACAAAACTAGCACAGACAAACTTGTCAATTTTGGGCTTAAAATTTGAAGTTTCCAATGGTGAGATTCCTTTTCCTATTTTATTTCTTTGGAAGTTTTTGAAAATAGGCATAGTTACCTACCATAGTTTTTGTTTGGCTAGATTTGTTTTGAGCTCATTTTATATCCTCTCATTTTTTTGGAATAGACTCTATAATCTATCTTATATTCTTTTTAGTTTTATTATAAGTAAATTTTTTTTTTAAGTTTATTAAATGATAAATATATTTAATTTTCTATATAAATCAAATATATTTATTATTCAATGAACTTAAATTTTTTATTTTTATAAAGAACTTGAAAAAGTATTTTTGTGATTGTTGCATTTGATTTACCACCGGAATGAGTTTTATGACAACATTCCATTTTTAATAATAAAAGTTTATATTTTTTGTATAAAAAGTAAGCTTTCTAATCACTTTAAAATAAGCAAAACTCAAATAAGACAATTTGTCATTCATAAAGTTTTTGTACTAAGCAATTTCTTAATAGTCCCTTAATCTTGCATTTATGTCTAATAGAATGACATGTTACTAATTATTAGATAATTATTGAGAATGAGAGTCAGAGCCAGCCAGAGAGATAGAGAAACTTGCTTTACTTAACTTTATGATTAAATCAAATCAATTGACACAATGAAGCAAAATCATAAAGAAGTTAGTGGTGAAGTGTGGGTTTTCCTATTTTGTCTACGCTTAAATATAATTTTTTATAATAATAAGTTAACGATAATTTTTTTTAGTCTCGTTAGATCATCACAATTAATAGTTATACATAAATATCAAGAATTTACAGTTACATTTAGAAAAATAAATGTATCAGATATCAATGATTCAACCATGCACCTTTATAATTAAATACCTCAATACGACTATCAATTGAATTGACTTAATAAAACATTTAAATTTAAATGTGAATCGGTTGTTATGAGATATTGAAATGATGATGACTCATACTAAGCCGTTGAATTTCTGTTATAAATTTGTAGGACCCGTGAGGAGCACATGGCCCCAATATGTTTTGGTTGTATTAGGACAAGATTAGGGAAGGCACCTTTGGGTGGGTACCCCACTGTTGGGTCAACTAGAGCATATTTCCCCACCTAATGTACAGAAGGATACCCTAAGCTAGACAATGTTGTTCCCATGTGCATAAATTTAATAGCAACATTCCAAAACGACAACCTCCTTTGTGTTGCTCTTTCTCTTCCACTCTCGTTTTCTTATAATATCATCTTTTTGACAACATGGAACTAGCTAGGTAAGAACAACGCCACAATATCTTCCACATTCTATCTGTTAAATCATCATAATTGCTTCTCAAGCCTCGAAAGATATGTGTGTTTAAGGGACGTGTTTTTTTTTTTTTCCTTTATATTTGTGTGTTTATTTAAATATAAGCTAAATCGTAATACAAAAATATATTTTTGGTTTTTTAAAATCATGTACTCGATCTATCTATTAGTTTTAATATAAAAAAAATTATATAAAATAAAAGACAACAGACGATAAATTGTGTTGTTATTCTTTTTAGGATGACAAATCTATCATTTTAAAAATTATATTCATAGATGTAGGAGATACATTATTGCTATTCATAAGTGTTTGGACTCTCTGTAAAAGATGAATTGTTTCTGGTGCTAAAAAATCAAAAATATCAAAGGCGAAAGGTATGAAAATATTTTGATTGTCGGAACACACTTTCTCATGTTAGATCATTTTACTTGAAGCATCTTTGAGAGTTATTTGTCATGTTAGAAAATTAATTTTTAAATTAAATTAAATCAATTGGGACGATGCTAGAATCGTGAACAAATCACTTTTTATAGTACTTCATGCACTCTCAAATTGTCTTAGAGTTTGTACGCAGGAATGTCCAAGATAATTTAGCCTATACTCGAATTTGCACAAGAAAAACTCGAATGTAGGAAAGAAAATCTGAAATTTTGTGTAAAGAGGATATAATTTTTTAATATATTTTTTTGAATCCAGAATGCTCAGTTTATAGGTCAAAGTGGTGATTTTTCACAAGGTTACGACCCTTGATGAAACACATTTTCAACGACACTTTTACTAATTATTGTATTGTTTCGCCTACAACAATATTTATGGAGCGTTGTCTATTCTGATTGCATTCTGCAACACTTCATAAAGTATTGTCTAATTTAGAATTAAAAATATAAACTACTAACTACAACACTTCACAAAATGTTGCCTATTTTCGAATTCAAAATACTAACTACCTACTACATTATTTCACAAGTGTTGTGCCTATTTGTATATTTAAAATATAACTTTTATTTATATATTTTCTTGTCATTTTAGAACACACTCATGGTGATTAATTATTATTAATTATAATAATTTCCCACGTGTTCTAATAATGACAAGATCAATTCTAGAAAAGGGAAACAAAGAATATTAATATAGTTAAGTATCTTTCGATTTGAACTTTACCATAGTAAGGACAACGTAAAGTCTAATTGAAATGTTAGGTAGCAATGCTTTGAACATTTATCCCTTATGATTGGACCAGTATTACCCTGCACACACTCTTTAATGATTCTTTGCCTACATCTCTCGTCTAACACTATTTATGACCATATGTTTTTTCTATTTCATGAATTTTTTGTGAGAGAAACTCCATTTTTCACTTTGAGACGAAACCATCTCAAAATTCACATAGATGGATTTCATGTTATATATATCTGTTTTTATATGCTTATTCTCGACATTAAGCTTCATTAAGAGTTTGAAAACTCAACTCTTAATATGAAATATGTGATACGGTGGGAGAACTGACTTGGGATTTGCGTTTGTATTCGCAAATGTTTCGGTTTAGCAAGAGTCGCCACCGACTTTTTATTTTATCCTAAGGAAAGGTCAAAAAGCACAGGAAAGACCTTTGAGATGTTTTCTTGGGTTCAGGGAGTAGATTATAGAAAGGGAAGGTATTAGCACCCTTTCTATCCATGGTTATCCATGGGCTCTTAGTTACTTGCTTAGATCACTTGCTTTGCATTTTCAATTGTTTGAAATGGTGCTTTGTGTGTGGTTTTGAAAGATGTTTTGAAAAGAGGCCATTGTTATGGCAACCTTTGTAATGATTATTGTTTGAATGTATACAAAGGTGTTCTTGTCTTTTGAAAAGTTTTCAATGTTTGAAAGTAAGGTTTTGAAATTGTGTTTGTGGAGTGTGTTTTGAAAAATAGCAAGGATGTTTTTGCAAGCTTGATCAAGTAACTAAGAGTTATCTACCCTATTTTACTCAAAGATCTTCCTTATGTTTTTAACCCTTTTAACAGTGTTGTTTCACCATTGTATTTGATGAACAACCTTGTGTTAGGATGTTAAACGGGACAGGCGCGGGTCATCGTATAGACCATGATAGCAATATTGTCAAGTATCTTTGGCAATTTTCTTAAGGGACTTGATCATTTTTGTTTAGGCAACTCAGATAGCGTCATCGAGAGACTATGATCTTTTTGTTTGTTTTTGTTTTGCCAAAGTACTCAACATGCAACCATGGCCCATTTTTGAAGGCAACAAGTGGATTGAAACCCTAGGGGTGCAAGTGTGCATTGTGATTTTTTTTTCATGCATGTTTATCTTGGATTAGGTCAAGCTAGTTGTTGATTTTATTTTTGCATACAAACCCTAGGTCTAGGCATGGCATAATTGAAAGCTTTTAAATGTGCGAGAATTTAAATGCTACACTATTACAACATGATATAGGTAGGGGATACAAATTTGAATTGGGGATATTTGACAAGGAAATAAATTCTAAGTTATTACAACCATATCGAATGTACAAGTCAATATTTAACATTTAAATAAACACAATTAAATAAATATCAAATAAAAATGTATTATGCAAAAAGATTGTTTATGTATGTGAAAAGGGTATTTTTTAATGTGAAATATAAACAAAATAAAAAAAGTCAAATTTTAATTATTTTGGTCATTTAGGGCAAAACCCTAATTTTCAAATAAATAGCCATATTTATTAATTATATACAATAATTATATTAATTTATGCAAAAATAAAAGTATATTGTTAAAAAAAGTATTTTTAGTGTCAAATATTAATAAAAATAAAAATGTATTATTTCTATATTTTTGTCCTAATAATCTAATAAAATAAAATATACAAGTACATATATATATATATATATATATATATATATATATATATATATATATATATATATATATATATATATATATATATATATATATATATATATATATATATATATATATATATATATATATATATATATATATATATATATATATATATATATATATATATATATATATATATATATATATATATATCATTTTAAATATACAAAGATAAAAGAATTAATTATTTACAAAAAATGTATATTCAAGAAAATATTTTCAAATGTAAATAAAAATGATAAAATGAAAAAAAGTATATTTTTTATATTATTTTTTAGGGTTTTAATAAAAAATATTTAGATTATTTACATATGTATACTTAATAAAATAAAATAAATATCAAATAAATATGAAAAAATATGGAAAATTATTTTTGTCATTTTTATATTTCATATGAAAAATAATAAAGTCAGAATAAAAATAAAAATGTCACAAAATGATAAATATGAAATAAATGGGCCAGGGGGTGTAAACTGAATAGGGGGGGGGGTATCAAAAGCAAGGACAGAACCAAGCCCAGCCCACTGACTTCATCTTCTTCCTCTGAACTACAACACGCGCGTTTTGTACAGAACATGCCATCTCCTGATTCTTTGATTTTTTGATAAAACTCATAACATAAATATTGTAGAGCATCAAATAACGAATTCAAACATGTAAAAAACTTGGATTAACTCTCAAAGACCAGAGAGAATTTCTCTGGCCCTAATTTTTAACCTAACTTTTTTCACATGTTCATGGGTGAAATTCTCTCAGCACGATTAACGTAAATGAAAACTAAGCATATGTATGGCTTCAGGGCTATGAGTACAACATATTTCATTCACAAACCTAAGCCTAACCATTCCTAAATAGAGAGATAGAAGTCCATGAAATACATGTTTCAGTTTGAATCGAGTAGGGCAATGCAGCAACCTTCAATGGTGTTTGAGCTTCTGTTGAGCTTGCCTGAGGTCCAAGGAAGCTTTTCCAATGCTTGGCTTGCTTTGAAACACACTGAATCGTGTTGTAGAACTCCACCTTAAAAGCTTGGAAATGAAAATGGCAAAGTGTGTTAGAAGTGTTACAGCTTGCAATGGAGGTCTGGGATAGTTCAGGTGGATGGAATAAAAGGTGTTTGAAGCTCTTTTGGACAAAACGCATGATAGGAATTGGTTATGGCTTAAAGTTTGTAGAACTTGCCCTGTTTTGAAGTAAAACAGGGATTCTGAGTATTAGGAGGTATGAGGGATGAATGAGTCGTGCTTCAGGCTTGTTTTGATGTATGGAAACTGTATGCAAAGTTTGTTTTGGCTTGTGTTAACAGAAATGTGTAGTTGGTTGTGTTTTGCAAGTTTTCTTGTATATGAAGCAAAGATGTGTAAGTGTATCTCACAGGCCTGTACCAGCCATATTGTATGCTGCACACAACCCTCTAGGCCCCCTCTAATCCCTGGATTTGGTTTGCAGTCTCAGATCTTTGTTCAAGGCTCAATGCTTAGTGTTTTGACATAAAGCAACTTTTGCAAAAATGACAATATACCTTTTTCTACTTAAGGCTTAAACTTGCATGTAATGTCCATATGAATAAGATAATACCTTAACACAATGGTTAGACATTAAATTATGAAGTGTAAGTTGGTTTTGAGGCCTGCAAGCTAGCATTACACAAGCTGATTTGAAAATGCAAGTTTGTATGAACATGCCTTGGCCATGGACAAAAGTGAGTTTTTGCCAACTTTGTGAATTCTATTCTCTCTAACCACAAGGGTGTTTGAGGAGTTCTTGGACAATTTAGAAAGCTTGGAACATGTACTACAATCCATAATCGTAATGCAACTTGAAACTCCAAGTGGAACTATGTGAAAAATGGCCAAGAAGATGGGTTAAATCCTGCCTAGATTAGGGCAAATTTTCTCTAAGTTAAAAGTTTTAGGTACCCTTGTTCCAAAAATCATAACTTGAGATACAAGCTTCTTTCGAGAAAACTTTATGAATCAAAGTTGTAGACTTTGTGATGGACTACAACTTTCATGTTGCAAGTTTTGTTTTAATCCATTTGCATCTTGGTGAAAAAATGGGACAAAGTTAGGAAAAAAATAAGAAAATTTCATAACTTAGAAAAATTCTAAGTTATGAAAATTTTCCATTTCAAACCCTAATTTGCATTTTTGGGTTTCTTGATGGACAAGTTTCATAATTTGACATGTTTTGATGAAAAATAACTCTTGGCACTTGATTTTGACCAAAAAGTCAAAGTTTGACTTTTTAGTATACAGTCAAATTTTGATCAGTTGACTGAAAAATTCATCTGCCAATCTTATACATTTTAGATCTTTTGAACTTGTTGAATGGGTCAAGACAATGTCATTGAGTCCTTGTATCCATATGTGAGCTTGATTTGCCATTGGTTAGGTCAAACAGTCAAAAATTGTCTTTGTGCAATCAAAACCCTAAAAATGACCATTTTGCCCTTTTGGTGATCTGATCAAATTTCTTGTGGAATTGTGATCCAAACTTGATCAAATGGTCCATATGAGTTCATAATGTTGATGTGGGTCAAATTTCACGAGGTTTGACTGTCAATTGTCCACAGTTAACTTTTTCCCCAATACAACTGATTTTTTAGGTCAATTGTCCAATTGATTGGGCAAAGATTTGAATCAAGGCTTGAAACTTGGTATGGACAAACTTGTGAACCCAACATGAAGTATGAAAGTCAATTTGGGCATTGTAAGCCAAAATATCCTTGTGCAAACTCAAACCCTAATTTGGGTCAACAGTGCAAGGAGGAGTCTTGAGCAGAGCAAACCCTAGTTTGATCTTGAACTCCAAGAGTCTTGTGATGAGAAAATGTTGGTGAAATGAGAGGGAAAATTTTGGGGTACAACAGTTGCCCCTGTTCAATCTTCTTGAACCTGAAGAGTTAGATTGGCAGGCTTGCCTTTCGCGACTCGAAGGTAAAAGAGGATTGGACACTAGAGTGCCCGTAAATTTGCAGGAATGGGCTTAAAGATGCCATTTGGAGATGGCAGAATCTTGCTGGAGATGGGCTTAAAGATTCCATCCAAGAATGTTTGTTGAACTGCAATGTTGTAGGTCAGGAGAATGAGCATCAAAATGGTATCCACGTCTTGAATGTATTTGAACTGTATCTGGAGACTGAGTTTGTATGAGCAAAAGAATGGCGTCCGGCTATGGGGCGTATCTGAGCTGTAACTGTATTTGAATGTTGAATGGATATCAGAATGTCTGCCGTGTCTGGAGTGTATCTGTATTGTATCTGGGTAACAGAGAAATATCTGTATACGGAGCAACTGTGTGCTGGGGATAAATTCTGAATGAGTGATAGAATGGCAACCATGTCTCGAGCGTATCTGGACTGTATCTGAAGTTGAGATCTGTATGAGTAGTAGAATGACCGCCGTGGCTGGGGGTGTATCTGTACCGTTACTGGGATCTAAATGAATGACAGGATGACTTCTGAGGCGACTGCACTGAAGGGAATCAAACTGCTGGTGTAAGGGTCAGAATGGCATCCGTGTCTGGAGCATATATGAACTTGAAGTTGATAATTGAATCTGAATGAGAGATAGAATGGCCGCCGTGTCTGGAGCGTATCCAGTCTGTATCGGATTGTTGAAGTCTGAATGAGAGATAGAATGGCCGCCGTGTCTAGAGCGTATCTAGTCTGTATCGGATTGCTGAAGTCTGAATGAGTAGTAGAATGACCGTCGTGTCTGGGGTGTATCTGTACTGTATTTGGGATCTGGACAAGTGACAGAATGACTTCCATGTTTGGAGCGTATCTGTATCTGACTTGAAATTCTGAATGAGTAATAGAATGACCGCCGTGTTTGGGGTGTATCCATACTGTATCTGAATAATTATTAATGATAGCCTTTCGATTTCATCCTGAAAAGGATAAAATGTTAGCTAAACACAAAGTTATGTTGCATGATATGTATGATGCATTGAATTGTGTTTCATCAATGTTTATGATATATGAATGTAATGATTATGCATGTAAGCTGAGTAGCCATCTTGCTGAGGAAGATGAATCCTGGTAGCTGGAGATAACAGAATCTTTGACTGCTGCCGGGAAAATGAATCCAAGACTGAAGTTGGGGATTCCAAAAATCTTTGATTATTGAAGATGAGAAATCCTCCCTGGCTGCTGACTGCTTGGGAAATAAGGAAAACTTTGAAAACCTTTACTGGGAAGTTAAAACCTGGGAGACTTATAC
This sequence comes from Vicia faba, assembly GCA_948472305.1. NCBI lineage: Eukaryota > Viridiplantae > Streptophyta > Magnoliopsida > Fabales > Fabaceae > Vicia > Vicia faba. The sequence goes on from OX451739.1 coordinate 1,190,238,159, forward strand.
TGGAGAAGTGAGACTGAGAATCATCAATCTGCTGGGAAGTATCTCTGTGGGGAGAATGTTCACTATTCTGGTTCCGTTGGGGATATGATTTTCAGGGTTTTTGGGGTCCACTGGGGATCTTGACTCTAAGGGGAATTAAGTTTTGGAATGCACTTTAGCAGGGGAATCCAGCTTTAGAAAGCTTTTGCTCTGCTGAGGATCTTGAAGTTTAACTCCGCTGGGGAAATATACTCCAAATTTAGCCTTGTTGAGGATCTGAATGATGTAGTGCAGGGGATTTCTTTTGAAATGGCACAAAAATATCTTCCTACACCTTCAAGCTATCAGTAACTATCCCCTTTTTCTCGATTTCGTTTTACTTGTAAGCAATGATTATGTTCAAATGCATATGCCTATTTAACAAAACATTAGACGTTTTCAAAAACAAACATAAGTGTAAAAAGAAAAGAAAGGCAAGCAAATTTCTGCACTTGGAAGTGTATTTGTATTAACTTTTGTGAGTATCTTTGTACAAAGGAGACAAACATCCTAGTAAGAGAATGTTGTCGTAAAAATTGAAAATAATTTATACAAAAGAAAGATGGCTATGTGTAACAATTCCATGGGATTCCCATTCTATTATGGCCTTCACAACTCTGAATGTCTTGTCCATTCGTTGCTTTGTCCACCGATGAATAGGTTGATCAGAAGCTCGGAGCTTGTTGATGAAGAGATTGTTCTTGAAGTGATCCGACGAGACACAGTCATACGCTTTAATTCCCTAACTTTTGCCTGAATCTCCCTTTTGGGTTTTCGATCCACCGGGAAACCCTTTTTTGCCCAAGTCACCCTTTCGGGTTTTCAACTTGCCGGGTGTACAGATTTTTTTTGTTTTATCCCTAATTTTTGCCTGAATCGCCCTTTCGGGTTTTCGATCCACCGGGATGCCCATTTTTGCCCAAGTCTCCCTTTCGGGTTTTCAACTTGTCGGGTTGTTTTATCCGTAGTATTTTTTTACTATGTCTGCATTCACAGGGTAAGGTAAGTCATCGCCATCCATGGTGGTCAGAATCATCGCCCCACCCGAAAAGATGCTCTTAATCACAAATGGTCCTTCGTAAGTAGGAGTCCATTTGCCCCTGGGATCACTTTGCGGCAAGATGATCTGCTTGATTACAAGATCTCCGACTTGATATACCTGACGCCTGACTTTCTTGTTGAAAGCCTTGATCATCCGTTTTTGATATGCCTGACCATGACAAATAGCAGTAAGTCGCTTCTCGTCGATCAAGTTGAGTTGATCAAGCCGGGTCTGAATCCAATCGTCTTCACTCAAACCGGCGTCCTTCATAATCCTTAAGGAAGGAATCTGAACTTCCATGGGTAGGACAACTTCCATGCCATACACCAAAGATAATGGGGTTGCCCCTGTTGAAGTACGTGCCGTGGTACGATATCCATGCAGAGCAAACGGTAACATCTCATGCCAGTCCTTGTAGGTAACTGTCATTTTCTGAATGATCTTCTTGATATTTTTGTTCGCGGCTTCAACAACACCGTTCATCTTCGGCCGATAGGGCGATGAATTGTGATGATAAATCTTGAATTGTTCGCATAGAGCGGTGATCATAGTATTGTTCAAATTTGTACCGTTGTCTGTGATGATCCTGTCGGGGACACCATACCGGCATATGAGGTTCTGCTTAATGAAGCGGACAACCACATTCTTTGTAACAGAGGCAAAGGAAGCTGCTTCGACCCACTTGGTAAAATAGTCAATAGCGACCAAGATGAAGCGATGTCCATTGGACGCCGTTGGCTTGATCTCTCCAATCATGTCAATGCCCCACATTGCGAATGGCCAAGGAGCTGTCAGAACGTTGAGAGGAACATGAGGAATATGTACCTTGTTGGCGTAGACTTGGAATTTATGGCAAGTACGAGAATGTTGATGACAATCAGCTTCCATGGTAGACCAGTAATAGCCCGCCCTTAGAATCTTCTTAGCCATCGTATGTCCGCTCAAGTGGGTGCCAAATGTGTCGTTGTGTATCTCAGTCATGATCAACTCTGCTTCAGCTTTGTCCACACATCGAAGTAAAACACAATCATGGTTGCGCTTATAAAGGATGCCATTGCTTAGGAAGAACTTGGCAGCAAATCTCCTTAAGAACTTTTTGTCATTGACGGAAGCTCCTTCGGGATATTCTCTAGTCTGGAGATACCTTTTGATTTCATGAAACCAGAGTTGTTCCACTACTTCTTCGGTATTAATCTCATGACAGTGTGCAGGTTCGTCCATTCGCTCGATGGTAATTTGGGGAGCCTCGTTATCCCATTTGAGTTTAAACATGGAAGACATTGTAGCTAGAGCATCCGCTAGTTGATTCTTTTCTCGCGGGAAATGCTCGAAAGTAATCTGCTCGAAATGAGGCAACAAATTCAGGACATGTTCTTTGTATGGGATAAGATTAGGATGTTTGGTGTCCCACTCTCCTTTGACTTGACTGATAACCAAAGCCGAGTCCCCAAATACGACCAAAGATTTGATTCCCAAGTCTATAGCAGCCTTGAGACCAAAGATGCAAGCTTCATATTCGGCCATGTTGTTGGTACAACTGAAACAAAGTTGGGCAGTGAAAGGTTTATGGCAACCTTCTGGGGAAATGAGTACCGCACCGATACCGTTGCCAAGTTCATTTGAAGCACCATTAAAGTACAGGGTCCATCGGGATCCTTGTTCAGGTCCGTCATACGGTCCGTTACCTTCAATGTTGTCCAAAGTCATGATGTCCTCGTCAGGGAAGTCGAATCTCATAGATTGATAATCTTCGACAGCTTGATGAGCTAGATGGTCAGCTAGTACACTCCCTTTTATAGCTTTTTGGGTAGTATACTGGATGTCATACTCAGTCAGGATCATTTTCCATCTAACGATTCTTCCAGATAAAGCAGGCTTCTCGAAGATATACTTGATCGGGTCCATCTTGGAGATCAACAAAGTGGTATGAGTCAATATATACTGCCTTAGACGGCGAGCAGCCCATACCAAAGCGCAGCAAGTTTTCTCGAGCAGTGAGTAGCGAGTCTCACAGTCGGTAGACTTTTTACTAAGGTAATAAATGGCATGCTCTTTTCGACCAGACTCGTCATGTTGGCCCAGTACGCACCCCATTGAGTTATCCAAAACAGTCAGATACATGATCAGCGACCTTCCGTTGACGGGTGGCATCAGGATAGGAGGTTCTAGTAAGTACTCCTTGATCTTTTCAAAAGCAACTTGGAAATCGTTGTTCCATTCAACTACCTGATCCTTCTTCAACAATTTGAAAATTGGTTCACAGGTAGACGTCAGGTGAGAGATGAACCTGGCGATATAGTTCAAGCGTCCCAAGAATCCTCTAACCTCCTTTTCAGTACGGGGGGCAAGCATTTCTTGTATAGCCTTTACCTTAGCTGGATCGACCTCAATGCCCTTGTTGCTGACAATAAATCCCAGAAGTTTGCCAGACCTAACTCCAAAAGCGCACTTGCTTGGGTTCAGTCTGAGCTTGTACTCCTTCAACCTGGCAAACAACTTTTGCAAATGTTCAAGGTGTTCTTCTTCTGTATATGATCGAGCTATCATGTCGTCTACGTAAACCTCGATCTCATGATGTATCATATCATGAAACAAAGCTACCATGGCGCGTTGATAGGTTGCCCCTGTGTTCTTCAGTCCGAACGACATCACCTTGTAGCAGAAGGTACCCTATTGTGTGATAAAGGTAGTTTTCTCCATGTCCTCGGGGGCCATTTTAATCTGGTTGTATCCCGAGAATCCGTCCATGAAGGAAAATACTTTGTGATGAGCTGTGTTGTCAACCAAGATGTCGATATGTGGCAGCGGAAAATCATCTTTAGGGCTAGCCCTGTTCAAATCCTGATAGTCCACACACATTCTGACCTTGCCGTCCTTTTTGGGTACGGGCACAATGTTAGCAACCCATTATGGATAGGTTGTAACAGCCAGAAAGACGGTGTTGAATTGCTTCATTACTTCAGCCTTAATCTTCTCAGACATGTCAGGTCTCATTCGGCGAACCTTTTTCTTGATCGGTGGACAGTCTTCTCTTGTAGGAAGACGGTGAACCACGATATCTGTGTATAAACCTGGCATGTCTTCATAAGACTAGGCAAATATTTCAACGTATTAATTTAACAACTGCACTAAGCGCTCCTTGACACTTGGTTCCAAGTTGGCACCCACTTTTACTTCCTTCATGTCCTCCTCTGTCCCTAAGTTGATGGTTTCTAACAACTCTTCATGAGGTAGAATAGCCCTCTCTTCTTGTTGTAGAAGTCTGGCTAACTCTCCCGGCACTTCACAATCTTCGTCAACTTTGTACTCAGCGTGATTGACCAAATCTTCAGAGTTATCGAAGGCTAAAACAAAATAGTCACCCATGGAATCCGGAGTGGATAGGTACCTGCATTTGTGAGTCTGGGTGTGTGTAAGGGATAGCCATCCATAAACAAACAAAAATGCAAAAAGGAAAGAAAATGAACAGTTTATAGATGAAAAACGTCCAATGATTCATTAAAACATGGCATATGATTATGAAGGAAATCAAACCCTTACAAATGGACCTACATGCCCCGGGCAAGGCATGAGGTGAAAATAGTGTGCGAATTGTTTTAGTTATTACAGACCATAAAAATGGGAAATTGTTCAAAGATAAAATTACTGGTTGATAAAGGTGATAGGAACGAAATACTTTGCTTCCCAATTGCTCAAACCCCCTTCGACAGTCGGAAAAATCCAGTCTTAAAAGTGGCTCTCCTCTTCTTCATCCTCTACAGCATTGATTCCATGATGAGAAATCTTGACGGGTGGTCTTCCAATCTTAGAGCGGCGCATAGCCTTCTGTCCTGCAGCAGTAAACCCTAAACCAAACCTGTCCATCTTATGGGGAAAGTGAGGCAATTGTCCCCATACTGTGCTCTTCCCCTCCTTAATCACAACCTCTGCGTCCTTGAGAGATGCCATTCTGGCCACATGCTTGGGAATGATAGGTACCTCAACTGCTGTCTTTGCAACTGCTATCTCGGGAGAAACTTCCTCGAAATGTTGAAAAGGTGTTTCGATGAACTCGCCGTCTAACTCCACATATCGAAAGGAATTGAGATGACTAATCATGTACTCTTCCTCGCCATGCACGGTTATGATTTTACCCTTAACAGGATACTTCAGCATCTGGTGCAAAGAGGTTGTAACTGCCCCGGCATAATGGATCCACGGTCTCCCCAACAAACATGAGTATGACGGACGGATGTCCATCACGTAGAAGGTGGAGTTGAACACTTCGGTGCCTACTTTGATAGGAATATCAACCTCTCCATGAACCATTCTTTTGGAAACATCGAAAGCTCTGACGACTATATTACTAGGTTTGAGGGTCAAACCTTCGCAATCTAGACGATCTAAGGCCTTCTTTGGCAGCACATTTAGGGAAGAACCAGTATCGACCAAGACATGGGCGAGGGTGGTTCCTCGGCATTCAACTGAAACATGTAACACATCATTGTGTTTCATTCCTTTGGGAGTTAAGTCCGCATCGGAAAAGCCCAGGCCGTTGTCAGCAGTAAGACTAGCCACACAATCCTGAAATTGGTCAGCCGAGGTCTCTTGGGGGACATGTGCCGTCTTCAAGAATTTAATCAGGGCCTTAGCATGGGCCTTTGAACAGAGCAGGAGTGCTAACATTGAGATTTTAGAAGGGGTCTGCCCTAATTGTTCCACAACATTATAGTCACTTTTTCTGATTATTTTCAGGATTTCATCCATCTCCTTCTGGGTGGTTTCGGGGATAACCACAACATAAGCCTTTGTCTTGACAAGCATTTCCAGTATCCCCTTACCTTTGTTGGTGTTATCAGCGGATGGTCTTTCTTCAGGAGTGTTCAACTCTTCAATCATTGGGCCTTGCACAGAGGGTCCAACAGGTGCAGAAGCTTTTAAGGGTCCGAAGACTGCTCGGGGAGGAGCAATCTCCGGAGAAAAGATTCGGCCACTGCGAGTGATCTTGCTTGTACCCGCGATGTTCCCTATATCAGGGTCTTCTTCAGATATTTCTTGGACTGTTTCGATTTGTTTGATGCCGTGGTAGAAGATTTCTCCCCCATAGTTCCACGATATCATTTTGCTTGACTGGTATGGGATGGGTCCCGGCATTGTGATCTTTAGAGGTACACATTCAGAGTTGGGTGTAATCCTGACAGGCCTTTTGCAAGCCTTGAGAGGATTGTCGGAAATGGTTATGATGGCAATATCATTGGTTGAGGTATCACAAGTATCAGGAGTAATCAGATTGAAAGTGTTAATAGGGGTTTTTTGGAAAAGTATTTCTTGAGTATCCATCAGGCGTTGGACACCCGATTTCAACATTGGACAATCATCTTGAATGTTCAAACAAAAATAGCAGTCTTCATCACAACCAGGAAAGATCCCGGCTTTCAACAAATTTTCTTTTATCACTAACAATGGAGTCAACAGATCGGCAATATCAGTAACATGGAGGTTCTCCAAAACAGCATGCACATTGTGGCCGTGCTTAGGCATCGGCGCAGATATAACATTGGGCTTTTCAGGAGCGTCAAATTCTACCTCTTTGGCGTCAATTAACTCCTGAATTTTGTTCTTGAGTGCCCAACAATTATTGGTATCGTGCCCAATACTGTCGGAATGGTAAGCACACTTGGCTTTTGAGTTGTAGGATGGAGAGGTGGTATTTACATTCTTTGGCGCCTCTTTTAAATTAGCAAGATTCAACTTCAGGAGATGTGGAAGGATTTGAGCAGGGGTCATATTTACTGGGGTAAACTGTCGTGGTGGCCTTTGCTGATAAGTTTTGGGCTGATCATTCCTCGGTTGGCTGTTTCTAAGTTAGTCTGATGCGGACTTTTGTATTAATACGGCCCCTACTGTTGGCCGATGTTCCTCTCTTTCCCAATTTTTCTGAGTGTATACAACAAATGCTTCTTTCTTGGCTGGGAAAGGTTTTCTAGCAGCTGTGGATGCGGAAGCATCCTTTTGAATTTTTCCACTTTTGATACCGGCTTCCACCCTCTTGCCGGTCAAAATCAACTCAGTAAATCCCGCAGAAGAGCTTCCGATTAGATGGTTGAAGAAAGGCCCATATAGGTCCCCAAAAACATATCAACTAATTCCCTATCTGATAGCGGTGGCTGCACCCTTCCAGCCAGGTCGCGCCACTTCTGGGCGTACTCCTTAAACCCTTCATTTGAAGCCATCCCCATGCTCTGTAGCTGAGTACGGGTAGGCGCCAAATCAACATGTACTGATACTGACGATAGAAAGCGGCCGCCAAGTCTTCCCAATTATGGACCTCTGATCTCTCGAGCTGATAAAACCAATCTAACTGAGTGCCAAACAAGCTGTCTTAGAAAAAGTGCACCCAGAGGTCTTTGTCGGATGAATGTGGCTGGATCTTTCTAACATACGACCTTAAGTGCATCTTAGGGAAAGACAGACCGTCGTACTTGGCGAATGACGGCACCTTGAACTTGGGAGGGATTACAATCCCGGCTACCAACCCCAGTTCCTCAAAATCCAATCCGGGCACCCTCTGCAACTCCATAGTTGCCAATCTGTCTTCAAGGTTCTTATACTTGTCATCCGCTGATGGATACTGTTGTTCTGAATAGTCTTCGTCTGCTTCCTCTTCCTCCTCTTCTACCTCAGATTCGGAAGGTACAGTAACTCCTTTCCCCTTTCCAATCCCTTTGTCAGACGTTGAAGGAAATTCAAGAGTCCTTCTAGCATCTCCCTCAAATCTTCTTCCGAAAGTAGCTACCCACGGTCTCTTTTTCTTTTTCTTCTCTTTATTATTTTCTAGCAGAACTTTGAGATCCTCTTGACCCTTTGCCAAGGTCATGAGGAGTTGCTGAAATTGTGAATTTTGTGCCTGTAGGTCCTTCACTGTTTGCTCCAAATCCATCTTGCTGAAATAAACAGCAGAAAGATAAGGAAACCTGGCTTGAAGACCTGCTTATGTATATGATGAATGATATGTTATTCATGTAATGCATTCAAGGGTTCAAAAATTCAAATTTGTTGCAAACAAAAAGAACGCACGTCATATTAAGAAGAAATTTGTTAGTACATAAATGCCCCATGGGCGAAATATTACAAAATTCTTAATGTAAAAAGACGTTGCGCATCCTCTTTGGTGCGATGTAGGTGTTGAGAGTTTCCTCCTCATGAAGTCGGCGGGTGAGCTCTAAAACCTTCTTCTCACTGGCATAGAAGCTGGCTTCAAAAGTATCCCTTTCTTCTTTGAGTTGGATCCAACTCTTTTGCATTTCCTCCCATTATGTTGGCATGTCAGGATGTAGGATGGTGTATGGAACCTCTCCTTCCTTAACAGGCTCTTTAATCAAGGGGAGAATGTAAGGATATGGCATCATAAGATTCTGAGAGCGGGTTCGTACCGACTTGAGGTAAGGCTCAAGGGGGATGGAATTCTTGTACCCTAGTGTCTTACTGTCCACCTTATTAAGCATCCTCCAAGCTCTGATGAACCTTTGTCGAAGTCAAAAACTAGGCCAGGAATTAGCATGTCACTACAAGAAAAATGATAGATTGGGACGGTTATTTTGGCTGATTACGACGGTTAAAACCGTCGCAATTTACAATCTACGACGGTAGAAGTACCGTCGCAGAATCGTGCGTCCCCAGCCTATTTCGCGACGGTTGCAAAAACTGTCACGCACAACAGATAGCGACGGTTATATACCATCGTGAATTTGACTTTATTTTTTGTTTTTGTTGTTGTTTGCGACGGTTATTCTACCACCGTAGGTTAGAAATTGCGGCGGTTTTAACCGTCGTAATCTGATTTATAAATTTCAAATAATATTTTTATTTAAATTATTATTTAGTAAAATAATTTTAAATATAATATTATTTTACTATAATATTTTACTATTATATTTAAATTATTATTTACTTTAATATTTTTTTATTTATAGTATTTTTATTTTATTTTCTATCACTTTTCAACATAATAAAGTTAATTACAATAAAAACATTAATATCAAATAATCATCAATAATATCAAAAAAATGTGATCAAAGGTAAAAAGAAGTGCAAATTTTACCAATAAACAAGAAAAATTCAAATATCATCAAACTCCAATTGTATGAAAAGTTATAAGGTACAGAAAAATCAACTACAACAAAATCTCCAATAAAATAAAATTCACTTTCCGCTAAGGAGAAACCTAATCAAATTTGGATATGTATCAAGGCGTCTCAAGTTCTTTAGATATGTATGATACATAAATTGAGGACATTCTTCATATAGAAGCACGTCGACACACTTTTTCAATTCCTGATAAATATAGACGATAGAAATGTCTTCATTAGTGCTTGTAAATTCCTGGATTTTAGGAATCAGATTTAAACCTAGACCTTTCTCGACTAAGCTCATTGTGAGAGCTTCAAAAACTTGGTTGATGTCTACTTGCACCATCAGTCTTCTCTATGCCCTTGTGCGAGCTAAATCAATGCCTTCCATTACTCACCAAAGCTCAGCTACAACACTACTACATTTTCCATCACAGTAATCACACAAATTATCTGGAAGATTCAAGTGGTTTAGATATTGGTTGGTTTTGATTCCATTATGATATATCATCCACACAAAAACCCTTATTCTTTTAGTAACACTCAGATTCCAAATGCCTTTCCAATGATCCTCTATATCCTTGTTCTTGGTGGAGGTATTACAAGCATTATATCCAAAAACTTCCGACTGAACATGTTCCTTAAATGGCTTCAATTCCAATTTCCATCATCGTTAATTAAGTCTGCAATTGTTGTATTCACATTATCTCCAATAGGCTAATTGATGCTATTCATAACATAAACATATAAAAAATTTATTAAACATCAATTAAGTAATTTAATGTATTATAAAAATATAACTAATAATTATAATCACTGATAAATTGTAATTAACAAATTAATACTATATATAAAGAAGATTTTGACTAATAAGCTAGTTGATATATATAGAATTTGATTATAGAAAAAATGTAATTATTTTATTTAAATTAATAAAATCAAAATGAAAATGATAGTATGTTTAATCTCATGAAAAAATTTAATTATTTTATTTAAATTAATAAAATGAAAATGAAAATGCTAGTTGAATCTCATGTGCAATAGCAGATCTACCATATTTGGACTGATAGTATGTTTAACAAAATCAAAATGATATTAAGAATACATCATAGTTATTACAAACATGATATACTATCTATCTAAATAAATATGTGTAGATAAGAGGTATACTATACATTATTATTATTATTGTAAAAGAATACATTATAGTTATTACAAACATGATATCCATGTTCACTACCAAAATTGGATGATGAGTTTCAACACACAAAACCAACTAAATCAGAAAATACCTCTGGTGTAATACTCCAAAATTGCTTCGACAGATTGAAGAACTCACTGTGAGATGAATTAGCAGCAAGTATATCTCCAATAAAAACCTGGTTTCAATAAGTCATAAACAAAGTCAGAGAGATTTTAAACAGAATTTCTAAGCTTTGATTAAGTTCTAAACAAAATTTCAAATGTTTCAAAAGTTTATGATTTGTCTCTACTATAACTGTCAAATATTAGCAATCTAAAAAATTTAGATTTGACAAATAAACCGAAAGCTTTAAGCTTATCAGGATGAAGACTAATTCATCATTTCCAAGAGATGCAGTCAATTCATTTCTCTTCATCACATCTTTCATGAAAATTTGAAGCTACAAATACAATTATGATGAATGACCCATCAGATATTACTATTAGCAATCTTTTTCACATATATGTATCAAATATTAACTAAAAACAAATATATTCTCATGCACAGACCTGATGGTGATACTTTTTGGTCATTGAATATCATCTCTTTATGTGATTCATAGCTCTTGAGATGAATGACCCTGCTGAATGTTCACGAAATTGGGATGATTCACAAATCTTATAAAATGGAAGTTACAAAGTAAAGTGCAGTAGTATTTAAATAGAACTCCCATAGTGCAGAGGCATTCCTAAATCACATGACAATACAAACTCAATATAATCTTTAACCTTGAGATATCAGAACCTCCATGTAAACAAGTAATATATAATCAACAACATAAACATAGATACACATAAACTGATGTTGTATGATATAGAACAAAGCAATCCTCATCTACAATATCAAGAGCAGACTGACCGCTAATCAACAACATAAACATAGATACACATAAACTGATGTTGTATGAAAAGCACCTTATTGGCAGCATCAACTATATCAGCTTTACAGTACCCATTTAAAAGTGCTTCATACGCAAAAACATCAGCCTGGCCGTGCTTTTCCAAAATCTCCATGACCCGAATAGCTTTCTGGGTTTTCCACCTTAATAATATTGAAGGTTAAATAAAAGAGATATTTAAGTAAAATGTACATTAATATTTGCACCAAGTAAACAATAAAACAATAAACAAATATTTTAGATTATGACTGTTGTTTAATATCTTCATACATTAGCACAAGTCTCATAACATATAATCAATAGCATGTGAGATAAAACACTATTATCCTATCAACAAATATGAAGGGGAAAAAGCACAAAATAGAATTCAATGATAGCACTCTATACAGAAACAAGATATGACATATCAACCTATGGAGTATGGAAGGAGAAGAAAGGATGGTCCTGAAATTGATCATGAGTGTGAAATGAGGTTACTATCTTCTACTACACCCGGAGGAGACTCCGGTGGTACGGCCGATTCTTGAAATACAGAAGATTCAAGATCCAGAATCCTCCTTGCAGTTGCTTGAGATTCTTTGATTCTTCCAACTTTTCTGGATGAGTGGAATATAGAGGCAACAGCTCTTGTTGAATTGCTACTATCAATTGAATGCAAAAACTTGTCTTTGGAAAGTGTTGGCGCCGATGCAATGATGGAGCTGAATACTCCGGATTCCCTCAAACTTTGTATTATGACCTGGAGACAAGATCATCAAGAAATGTATAATATGTAGAAATAGATATAGCAACACCTCTATCTCTAGCACACTGTTGTCAATAGCGGATCACAGATTAGCAGTTTGTTCAAATTCCACAATACCGCACTGCTATAGCGCAAGCGCTGTTATGTCTGCTATTTGACAATATTTTGCATTAGATAATCGCAGAACAATAGCGATTTGTTTAAATACAGCTATGTTATAGCTCTATAACGCTCCTATAACCAATCCTACTTAAGATCTCGTGCTTGACTACATTGATTGGAACAACTTTAACTAACTTATCACTGACCGTGGGAGCGTATATGCGGGTCAATATTCCTTTCCTCAACAGTTTTATCTTCAACTCTTTATCACCCCACACAACATGCTCATTATACCTGGAACAAGAAAAAAGATCAAATGTTTCTCGAAGATCGATAAAATAATGGTTAAATTATGTAGGAGAGTATAAATGAATATAAATTGAAGGTAGCATACCACTTCAACATTTCTTCTTCAGTTGCTGTTGAAGCAATGATGAATGCCTGAAATTGATAATAAGGTCTACTTAGCATAAATGAAAGCAATGATAAATACCTAGAATCGAAAAACTGAAAAACTGAAACTTACAGATCTGTCAAATTCCAACATGAAGCATCTTTTGACATCTTCTTTGGTAGGTTTGCAACCACAACGATCACGTCTAGAAGTTAAATCAGAGAATTTGGCGTATGTGTAATGTAAAACAGCAGCTTCTTCCAATTTGATTTCACTGTCATATTTCAGAAGAATCGTCATGATACTAATTAAAAAGATCATGCACACAAAAATGTTGTATATATTGATGATGTATTATACTTTGGGGTTTTCATATAATTGTGCCATCTGTGTGCACCGTTAGGCCGAAGGTGATCTTGTACCCGTGCAACTGATTTTCCATTTCCGTAAGTCAGGAAATAGTTCGGATTTCCGCGCACAGAATCTTTGTATGTGCCAAAATATGTGTCCTTTGGAAGATGGTCGTAATTCTTCTTAAACATCGTTACCTGTTTTGACACATCAAAAGAGAAAGAGGAGAGTAGAATTGTAAATAACAAAACATGCAAACTTCATGTCAGAAATGCAGAAAAATTCTGCAGACATCCTACAAATTCAGCCATCAAACAACGCAAATGCCCTTTTCATATTTCCCAACCTACAATTCCAACTTATCATGGACGAATAAACATAAACATCAATTTCTATTTTTCTTTCACGCATTTCCTCGAATATCTTCTCCACTTCCCCAATATCACCAGAACTAGAATACCACTGAATCAAAATACTATAAGTCGCCACACTAAAAACAACCGGCTCCTTCTCCATCAACCTCAGTATCTCACCAACTCCACTTCGATCCTTTCTTCCAACATACGCATTCAACAACGTATTGTAAGTAAACACAGTCGGTTTCACAATGCTTTTAGTGACCATCTCATCCATCAACTCCTTAGCTTTCTCAACCTCTCCTCTCTTACACAAGCCATCAATCACAAGTGTCAAAGACTGAACCCTAATTTCAATTCCATTAGACTCAACCATCCGGCGGAAGAATCTAAGACACAACTCAATCTCACCACATCTCTTCAAAGCAAGCAAAAGCACAAAACAAGACCTCTCCTCTATCACGAACCCCTTTTCCTCCACATAATCAAAAACCCTAACCGCCTCTGGAAACAACCTATTATCAGAACAAACCCTAAACAACATATCACAAAGCTTGTCAACAAAATGAAACTCAAATTCATCAAGCAAATCAACGATCCCCGAAACTGGGGAGCGAAATTGGGAATCAGTAACAACGGAATTCAGAATAGTCTTGATGGTGGCGAATTTGCGAGCTTTAAAGAGTCTAGAAAAGAGAATCAAATGGGCCTTGAGGTCAGGTTTGAGTGAATGGTTGGAATGATGGGTTTTGAGGAAGTGGAAAAAGGATAAACAGGAATGCGGTTGGAGAATAGGGTCTGAAAGAACACGGTAAGTAACATGGGGGGTGAAGGTGATGCAGGAAATGATGGAGTGAAGTTCGGTGTTATTGGGTTTGAAATAGTTGGGTTTAAATTGCAGTAAAGCGTAATAGACGAAGCGGGGTAAAGGATTTAGGGGGACGACGGGTGTGGTTACCGTCGTGCCCTTTCATAACTTTTGCATGTTTTTTAAAGGTTTAGGGGGGCGACGGTTGTTTTACCGTCGTGATGTCTATTTTAGGACGGTTTCTTAACCGTCACAACATTCATTTTAGGGCGGTAGGTGTATACCGTCGTGACATGGGTCTCTATATTAGAATTACGACGGTTATTAAGTAACTGTCGCAATTTTTGTGTCGTAAAATCCTAATTTTCTTGTAGTGTGTCATGAGGGCCGTCCCTCCGGGCATATCCAAATTGTCTCAAAGCTAGACAGGGGTTGTAGGTAATGCCTCCCCTAATACCAAGTAATGGGACATTAGGGAATTTACCACAACGATCAATGATGATGATATTTTCTCTGGACCGAGAACACAAATGTACATCCGAATGTGTGAGGGTCATCAATTGTTGTGACCACCTTAAACCCTGCTCATTCTTCAAGACTGATTATGGAAGGTGAGAAATAAACCACCTTGCTAGGAGAGGAGTACAACACATGAGAACACCTATTTTCCTCATTGTTCGTGTGTAAAATTAGTGTAGGATGTCCCCAAGCAATGTAGGTATGGGATTCTTAGACATGAAAATCTTGACAGCATTCACATCTATAAGTTGGTCAGGGTTTGGGAACAAGACCAACCCATAAATAAGGAGTGCCACAATCTCTTCAAAGGCTTGTAGATCAAGGGAATTCCAACACTCTTTTGCCTTCTCAAACAAGAACTTTTCCAAGAAGCCCTTGACACCACTTCTTGTTTCCCAATTCCCCTTGATGTCAGATGGTTGCAAGTGTAATGCTTGAGCAACATCTTCAGGTTTTGGTTCTTTTTCCGTACCGTTGTAGGGTAGTTGATTAAGAATAGGAATTCTCAAAAGTTGAGAAAATTCCTCCAAAGTAGGCACCAATTGGTAATCAGGGAATGTGAAACAGTGGTGTAGGGGGTCAAAGAACTGGAAAAGCACTTTCACCATGTCTTCTTCAATGCTGGTGTTGACTAAGTTGAGGAGTCTACCATGTCTTTCACTAAAGAGAGAACTCTCTGGAATTCTGGATGTAAGCTCTTTGAGTTGAGGAGGGATCCTCACAAGGTTGACTTGAATTGTTTTCCTGCGAAGAGATTCCATGACCTACAAAACAAGAACAAAGATGAAGATCCAAACCCTTGAAATGGTTAGTGGATGCACATGATGCTTTATGATGTTCATGATGTATGCACAAACACATGTACAAGCAAGTCACACAAAACCCTAGTTTCAGGCTTGCATGAGGTTTCATAGGTAAGTACCCTCTTGAGTTTAGTTGGCTCAAAACCTGTCCTATAAATAGTAACCGGGTTCTAAGGAGCTCAATATCATTGGATTGTTTTCTATGTTCATTGTTTTGGTTTAGCCACTTAACTAGCGACCAAAATATTCCAAGAAAACAACCCTCAATGAGTGTAGTATCGAGTATCTACCAACTTCGGACTGCACCAAAGCTGGTCATCTCACTACCCCTAATAAAAGGCCAAGATGGTCAAGTAAGGTTCTAGTTCATTAGTGCTTAATGACATCACTCAGCGGCCCCGTATTCTCTTTGATTGACTCAAAGGCTACTGGTACTCACAAATATGTTGCACTAATATAGCTATTGCTTCAACCGTGTCGGTATACCCCGCACAGTTTCCACAACGTATTGCTATATATGAATGTTTCCCAAATCTGGGTGGAGGATTTCAAGCCCAAACAATAGAACCAAAACGTAAAGCAATCAAAGCAAACAATAATCATACAAAGGGTGATCTAAGCCCTAAGGTTACTCCACTTTTATAAATTGTCCCCAGCAGAGTCGCCAGTTCTGTGATACGGTGGGAGAACTGACTTGGGATTTGCGTTTGTATTCGCAAATGTTTCGGTTTAGCGAGAGTCGCCACCGACTTTTTATTTTATCCTAAGGAAAGGTCAAAAAGCACAGGAAAGACCTTTGAGATGTTTTCTTGGGTTCGGGGAGTAGATTATAGAATGGGAAGGTATTAATACCCTTTCTATCCATGGTTATCCATGGGCTCTTAGTTACTTGCTTAGATCACTTGCTTTGCATTTTCAATTGTTTGAAATGGTGCTTTGTGTGTGGTTTTAAAAGATGTTTTGAAAAGAGGCCATTGTTGTGGCAACCTTTGTAATGATTCTTGTTTGAATGTATATAAAGGTGTTCTTGTCTTTTGAAAAGTTTTCAATGTTTGAAAGTAAGGTTTTGAAATTGTGTTTGTGGAGTGTGTTTTGAAAAATAACAAGGATGTTTTTGCAAGCTTGATCAAGTAACTAAGAGTTATCTACCCTATTTTACTCAAAGATATTCCTTATGTTTTTAACCCTTTTAACAGTGTTGTTTCACCATTGTATTTGATGAACAACCTTGTGTTAGGATGTTTTACGAGACAGGCGCGGGTCATCGTATAGACCATGATCGCAATAGTGTCAAGTATCTTTGGCAATTTTCTTGAGGGACTTGATCATTTTTGTTTAGGCAACTCAGATAGCGTCATCGAGGGACTATGATCTTTTGTTTGTTTTTGTTTTGCCAAAGTACTCAACATGCAACCATGGCCCATTTTTGAAGGCAACAAGTGGATTGAAACCCTAGGGGTGCAAGTGTGCATTGTGATTGTTTTTTCATGCATGTTTATCTTGGATTAGGTCAAGCTAGTAGTTGATTTTATTTTTGCATACAAACCCTAGGTCTAGGCATGGCATAATTGAAAGCTTTTAAATGTGCGAGAATTTAAATGCTACACTATTACAACATGATATAGGTAGGGGGATACAAATTTGAATTGGGGATATTTGACAAGGAAATAAATTCTAAGTTATTACAACCATATCGAATGTACAAGTCAATATTTAACATTTAAATAAACACAATTAAATAAATATCAAATAAAAATGTATTATGCAAAAAGATTGTTTATGTATCTGAAAATGGTATTTTTTAATGTGAAATATAAACAAAATAAAAAAAGTCAAATTTTAATTATTTTGGTCATTTAGGGCAAAACCCTAATTTTCAAATAAATAGCCATATTTATTAATTATATACAATAATTATATTAATTTATGCAAAAATAAAAGTATATTGTTAAAAAAAAGTATTTTTAGTGTCAAATATTAATAAAAATAAAAATGTATTATTTCTATATATTTGTCCTAATTATCTAATAAAATAAAATATACAAGTATATATATATATATATATATATATATATATATATATATATATATATATATATATATATATATATATATATATATATATATATATATATATATATATATATATATATATATATATATATATATATATATATATATATATATATATATATATATATATATATATATATATATATATATATATCATTTTAAATATACAAAGATAAAAGAATTAATTATTTACAAAAAATGTATATTCAAGAACATATTTTCAAATGTAAATAAAAATGATAAAGTGAAAAAAAGTATATTTTTTATATTATTTTTTAGGGTTTTAATAAAAAGGATTTAGATTATTTACATATGTATACTTAATAAAATAAAATAAATATCAAATAAATATGAAAAAATATGGAAAATTATTTTTGTCATTTTTATATTTCATATGAAAAATAATGAAGTCAGAATAAAAATAAAAATGTCACAAAATGATAAATATCAAATAAATGGGCCAGGGGGTGTAAACTGAATAGAGAGGGGGGGGGGGGGGGGGGGGGTATCAAAAGCAAGGCCAGAACCAAGCGCAGCCCACTGATTTCATCTTCTTCCTCTGAACTACAACACGCGCGTTTTGTACAGCACATGCCATCTCCTGATTCTTTGATTTTTTGACAAAACTCATAACATAAACATTGTAGAGCATCAAATAACGAATTCAAACATGTAAAAAACTTGGATTAACTCTCAAAGACCAGAGAATTTCTCTGGCCCTAATTTTTAACCTAACTTTTTTCACATGTTCATGGGTGAAATTCTCTCAGAACGATTAACGTAAATGAAAACTAAGCATATGTATGGCTTCAGGGCTATGAGTACAACATATTTCATTCACAAACCTAAGCCTAACCATTCCTAAATAGAGAGATAGAAGTCCATGAAATACCTATTTCAGTTTGAATAGAGTAGGGCAATGCAACAACCTTCAATGGTGTTTGAGCTTCTGTTGAGCTTGCCTGAGGTCCAAGCTTCTCCAATGCTTGGCTTGCTTTGAAACACACTGAATCGTGCTGTAGAACTCCACCTGAAAAGCTTGGAAATGAAAATGGCAAAGTGTGTTAGAGGTGTTACAGCTTGCAATGGAGGTCTGGGATAGTTCAGGTGGATGGAATGGAAGGTGTTTGAAGCTCTTTTAGACAAAACACACGATAGGAATTGGTTATGGCTTGAAGTTTGCAGAACTTGCCCTGTTTTGCAGCAAAACAGGGATTCTGAGTATTAGGAGGTATGAGGGATGAATGAATCGTGCTTCAGGCTTGTTTTGATGTATGGAAACTGTATGCAAAGTTTGTTTTGGCTTGTGTTAACAGAAATGTGTAGTTGGTTGTGTTTTGCAAGTTTTCTTGTATATGAAGCAAAGATGTGTAAGTGTATCTCACAGGCCTGTACCAACCATCTTGTATACTGCACACAACCCTCTAGGCCCCCTCTAATCCATGGATTTGGTTTGCAGTCTCAGATCTTTGTTCAAGGCTCAATGCTTAGTGTTTTGACATAAAGCAACTTTTGCAAAAATGGCAATATACCTTTTTCTACTTAAGGCTTAAACTTGCATGTAATGTCCATATGAATAAGATAATACCTTAACACAATGGTTAGGCATTAAATTATGAAGTTTAAGTTGGTTTTGAGGCCTGCAAGCTAGCATTACACAAGCTGATTTGAAAATGCAAGTTTGTACGAACATGCCTTGGCCATGGACAAAAGTGAGTTTTTGCCAACTTTGTGAATTCGATTCTCTCTATCCACAAGGGTGTTTGAGGATTTCTTTGACAATTTGGAAAGCTTGGAACATGTACTACAATACATCTTTGTAATGCAACTTGAAACTCCAAGTGGAACTATGTGAAAAATGGCCAAGAAGATGGGTCAAAATCCTGCCTAGATTAGGGCAAATTTTCTCTAAGTTAAAAGTTTTAGGTACCCTTGTTCCAAAAATCATAACTTGAGATACAAGATTCTTTTGAGAAAACTTTGTGAATAAAAGTTGTAGACTTTGTGATTTAATACAACTTTCATGTTGCAAGTTTTGTTTGAATCCATTTGCATCTTGGTGAAAAAATGGGACAAAGTTAGGAAAAAAATAAGAAAATTTCATAACTTAGAAAAATTCTAAGTTATGAAAATTTTCCATTTCAAACCCTAATTTGCATTTTTGGGTTTCTTGAAGGACAAGTTTCATAATTTGACATGTTTTGATGAAAAATAACTCTTGGCACTTGATTTTGACAAAAAAGTCAAAGTTTGACTTTTCAATATATAGTCAAATTTTGATCAGTTGACTAAAAAATTCATCTGCCAATCCTATGCATTTGAGATCTTTTGAACTTTTTGAATGGGTCAAGATAATGTAATTGAGTCCTTGTGTCCATAAGTGAGCTTGATTTGCCATTGGTTAGGTCAAACAGTCAAAAATTGCCTTTGTGCAGTCAAAACCCTAAAAATGACCATTTTGCCCTTTTGGTGATCTGATCAAATTTCTTGTGGAATTGTGATCCAAACTTGATCAAATGGTCCATATGAGTTCATAATGTTGATGTGGGTCAAATTTCATGAGGTTTGACTGTCAATTGGCCACAGTTGACTTTTCCCCCAATACAACTGATTTTTTAGGTTAACTGTCCAATTGACTGGGCAAAGATTTGAATCAAGGCTGGAAACTTGGTATGGGCAAACTTGTGAACCCAACATGAAGTTTGAAATTAAATTTGGGCATTGTAAGCCAAAATATCCTTGGGCAAACTCAAACCCTAATTTGGGTCAACAGTGCAAGGAGGGGTCTTGAGCAGAGCAAACCCTAGTTTGATCTTGAACTCCAAGAGTCTTGTGATGAGAAAATGTTGGTGAAATGAGAGGGAAAATTTTGGGGTACAACCCAATAGTCAATATTGTCAATAATGTTTCACAAACATCCAAATCAACAACTTGCATGTTATCCATTGAATCTTAGGTTAAAGTTTTCTTAACTTCATATTGAGTTATTACCGTTGTTGGAACTCCTATTCGAGGATTTTCAATCTTATATCTCTCAAGGTAGTCTTTACTAAATCTCTGGCCAATGGTTTAGTAAATAGATCAACTAAATTATAGCTCGATCGTGTATATGTTAGTGGAATAATTATATCCTTAATCAATTTTTCTCACGAAAGAATGTCTAAGTCCTATGTGCCTAGACTTTCCAATATACACTTCGCTGAATTTTCTAGTTGAATTGGCTTGACTACCTAAGTGTATCAACACCTTTTAAACATTGTCTTTTTCCAATGAAACTTCCAACAGAAGGTTGAAGGTGTGAGAAACACAATAAAGGGAGATTTGAATTGGGTTTTACCAAATTAAATCTTTTAGTTGGTGATAAACCAAGTACACCTAGAACATAAAACAGTAAATGAACACAATAATTTTTATCCTGGTTCACCATTAACTAAGCTACTCCAGTCCATCCTTGCAAGGATGATTTCTTCTTCAACAAAGACTTAATCCACTATAACCAAATTGATTACAGAACAACCTATAACAAGTTTGATCAACCTTATTGGCACCTCCAATAAGTCTGTTGATCCTTACTGTAAATCCACTCAAGCCGCAGCAAGAGTCTTCTTGAGCTCAGATCTTCACTCAGTCTCTCAAGGTATCATTCAACAATAGTTGATTACTTTCAGTGTATTATAAATTTTCTTCTTATAAGCAGATTACACATACTTTTTAGTACAATGAAGAACACCTAAGTATTCTACTGCAGGATACGAGATACAACTCCTTGCTTATTTACAAAACTATACACAGATGATTTCTCTACAGAGTTTGCATAATGCTTTGGCTTAGTTTTATTGAGCTTGATTTGAACCGATAGATTTGTCGTTGTAATGTAGTTTGTTGCTTTTCTTCAACTTCTAAGTCTTCCCTTTATAGCTTGTAAAAGAGATCCATTGAAAGGGTAGAAAGGTAAATCATAAATCTAGTTGGTTGTTTTCAATGGTTATAATGAGAGTAGTCACTATCAAGTACAAAAGAATTGTCCTTGTGCCACTCTAGAAGAGTAGAGGTCGCAATCACTTTATGTATTTTTTATACACTATCACACATTAACTATTTTGAAGTTTTTCTTCTTGATCTACAGAGGCTTCAGATATTTGAATGTTGAGTGTTGAAGCTTGTTGTAGAAGAATCTTTGTTAAGCCTTAGAACCTAAGTCTTGGAGTCTTTAGAACTTGTCACATAGAACCTTGTCTTCAGAGTCTTCAACAATAGGTTGTAAGAACTTCGTTTTCTCCAGATCTTCGGAACTTTTTCAGCAGAACCTTGTATTCATAATATTAAGAACTTGTAACACCCAGAAGTAAAGCTTTAGAAGGCCTTCAAAGCTAAACCACAAAGCCACGACCAAAAATTCTTGTACTAACGTTCCTAAAATTCTATTTACGCTTGTTCTGAGTCTCCCCCTAAGCCCAAAGCAAACAAAATATTTTTTTAGTATCAAAACATAAGAATAGAGAAGTAACACTTCCCTACAGCAACTCATCAGAGTCTGACTAGAATACAAGGTCTTCATCTCAGAATATGGTTTCTATCAGCACTTGAAGAAGAATCAAAACTTGATTTGAGCCTGATGAAGTAATTCCATGCATCATGTATCAGTGCTTCTGGACTATGATTTTTATATCACAACCAAAACACTATGCTTATCAAGCATTAGCATTTGATCTAATATTTTCCACTGTATCAGATATTCAAACAGTTCACAAGTTCTGAATAGAGCGTACATTGCTGAAGCACACATATCAGAGCACAAATTATGAGTGATATCTCTGTATGAGAGAATGCATCAGAATATTGAATTGACTTCCTTTCAAGAGAGCACAACTTTTAAGATTTGAGTCTGAATTTCATATTTTAAGAAAATTAACAACTTCTAAATACTATGATATAAAGAAATATTACATTACTTTCAATAAGTTTATAACTTATGAATTGTGTTTGGTATATCTGTTTGAATATTCATATTCATAATATGTACAACATCTTAGATATAAAATCAGAGTTGACTTTATCCATGCATCACGATCTTCTTATTTAGCCAGTATGGATTTCATACTTTCAGAAAGTTAACAACTTCTGAACACTATGATATCAAGTAAGATTACCTTACTTTCAGTAAGTTTATGACTTCTGAATTGTGTTTGATACTTCAGTTTTGTGAGGGAAAAGTCCCTCTATAAGTATTTTAATGATGTCAAAACGATTATTAATCTCTCTCTATTTGGGTTGGTCCTATGAACAATCTTACAATGGAATGATTGGAATGAAGATCTCCAGAAACACTTTTTTTTGTAGAAAATTCAATATGAGCGTCGACTCAAAGATATGTACGGTCGACTCATCATCTTCAATCAAGCCTTGGATGTGTCAGGTCGACCCTTTCGGTCAACTCAAACTGGAAATCAAAATATTAAACTATTGCATCGATGCAAGCCCTGTAGCGGTCGATGCACTGCACTTTATAATGGATTTCTCTCTGACTGCTGGATGTATCACGTCGACCCTTCCGGTCGACTCAACCTGGGAATCAAAATATTCAAAGTTTGTGTTGATGCAAGTCCTGAAGCGGTCATTGCATTGCACTTCAAAATAGTTTTTTCTCTGTCTACGGGTTGTGTCACACCGACCCCTATTTCTGGTTGAGTCGACCGCTCAGTGGCCTCATCTAATTTTCTGCTATGATTGTGGGTCTTGGATATTAGGTAACATATATATATATATATATATATATATATATATATATATATATATATATATATATATATATATATATATATATATATATATATATATATATATATATATATATATATATATATATATATATATATATATATATATATCCATTATGCATCATTGTTTCAAATCAACAAGAACTAGTGCAAGATACACATAGTGCTCATCATCTTCATCCTCTCTTCTCAAAAATTAACATCTACACATAATAATGGTTGTTGATTCAAGAAAATTATTATGGTAATAACATTCAAATCAAGGATTCAATTTATATTTCGGTTGAGCAATTGTATGCTGTTCTTGAATAAAATCTTTTGGATTTTCTCCTCCAAGATTCCCATTTGTGCAGGGTTTTTGCACAAGTCTTTGCTTCATTGAATTCGGCCGGGTGAAAGGATTAAGAAACGATGGATTACTTAATCAAGTAGCGGTAACCGGAGGATTATGAATATTGATTTGGGGTCAAATTGGTTGCGGTCGAAATCATCCGACTGAAAGGATTAAGAAACGGTGGGTTTGCTTAATCAAGTAGCGGTAACCGAAGGTTTGTTTGAAGAATTTGGCACTTGGTTTTACTCAAACCAAGGAAAGGGAATAAGACTGTTACATCAACAACATTGGTTTTCTTGTATTATGAACTATCTCTTCTCTTGTATCATTTTCAACTTAATATCAAATATCTTAATTCTAGATTCTAGAATTGGGGGCAGATGTACCCTATGCGAGGACGACAAGGGGAACTGCCTTAACAAATTATGTGTTGTTCTGCTTTTTCTTTATCTCTATACTTGATTACTATACTGTGTAAAAATTAATTTGTCAAATCTACATATATTGAAATTGTAGTGTGTTGACTTCATTTCAAAACATCAGTAACAATCCTTTTGATTGATACCTAAGAAAACTCACCACTACAATTTAGTAAAATGAAACCTAAGGTGCTTTGCTCACAAGCTGTTTGACAAATTGACTAATCCACAACTTATTCATTATGCTTAGCCTTATCTCATTCAACTCATTGGAAGTAATTAATATTCATTGAGGGTGTATAAGTGATTGATCAATTGATTAAAACACATTGATTCTTACTTTGTCATTATATCCCATACGGTTATGCATATCCGATATTTTCAATAGAGGACCATTTAGACGATTGGAGATTCTAGGAAGCTTTCGCAAATTTTTCTGAAAAACAATTTTAAAAAGCGCAAATTATTTTAAACGATCTATTCAACCCCCCTTCTAGATCGATCACATCTTCTAACAAGTGGTATCAGAGCAACGGTTCATCTGGTGCTTCACATGTTACTTTGTAGAATATGGAGAAAGATCCAAAAGGGGCTTATACGAGAGCTCCTGTTTTCACCGGTGAAAACTATAGGTATTGGAAAGATTGTATGCATATGCATATTAACTCTGTTAATAGAAAGATATGGAAGGCTATCGAGGATGGTCCTATGCAAATAACCAGGACCAATGAGGATAACATTACCATACCGAAACGGGAAGCACTATGGGATGAGGCAGACGAGAAAAAGTATAGCTATAATTGGAAAGGTAGAAATATGCTTATTGCTTCTTTAGGTGTTGATGAATATTTTAGAGTATCACATTGTGCAACTGCTAAAGCTATGCGGGATGCTCTACAAATTTCCCATGAAGGGACAAATGATGTTAAACTTGCTAGAATCAATACATTAACTCAAGAGTTTGATCTCTTTCACATGAAGCATGGTGAAACCATTTCTGATATGCAAAAGAGATTTTCTCATATAATAAATCGCTTACACACTCTTGGTCATGTTACTCCCAATGCTGTTGCTACTAACAAAATTTTAAGATGTCTTAATAGGGAATCGACATGACAACACTGTTTGGGAAGCTTCAAGAGTATGATAAAGAGCTCATAAATCTCAATAAGCATGAGAAAAAGGAAAAGAAGGAAAAACCAAAAGACAAGAAGTCTGTCGCATTAAAGGCTTTAAGCTTAAAGTCTTCCACCAATAACTCTTGTGTGTGTGATTCTAGTGATGACGATGAAAGCTCAAGTGGAGACATGGGGTTGTTTATGAGAAAATATCACAGATATCTCCCAAAGAATGAAGTCAAACACTCGGACAAAAATCTCATCAATTATAGAAACCAACCAAAACCTTCAACACAAGATGAAGGTAAAAAATCTAAATCAAGAGGATCATGTTTCAACTACGGAAAACCCGACCACTATAAATCAGAATGCCTGTTGCTCAAGAAAGACAAAGGAAAAGACAAATTTCAAAAGAGACCTAACAAAGCTAGAAGAGCATACATTGTTTGGGATAGAAATAGTGAAACCTCAAGCAAAAGTGACTCTAGTGACGAAGAAGAAACGGTCAACCTTTTCCTCATGGCTCATCAAAAGAAGAAAATAAATATAAGTCACTCTATATATAATCACATTGATAAAATGTCTCACATAGAATTGCAAAGAGCTTTTGATACTCTACAAAATGAGGCTAAGGAAGCTTTTAAGCGATTAGCCTCAAATAAGGAAAAAAAATTCATACCTTGAGCATAAAGTGTCCAAATCCCAAAAATAATTGGAAGCTCTCAAGGCATCCATGGTAGAGAAAATCAAAACTGATAGCAAAGATGATAAGCTTTCTTGGCATGATTGGGATGGATGTGAAACTTGCTACATTTCACAAAGAGAGGTAAAAACTATTAAAGCCAAACTTGACAAGGCTTTACAACCCAAAATTACTTTTAGCATTGATAGATCAAATTTCAGAAGTAGTATGATAAATCCATATAAAAAATACACTTATGAAATAAGAGATACTCCAAGCAAAAGTAACTTTCCCAAAACTCTAACATGTATATATTGTTGCAAAAGGGGGCACACCATTAGCAAATGTTGATTTAGGAGGTTTTTGGTTCCTCAAGGAATTTTCAAATGGTTGCCAAAATGCAACTCAAGTATCATTCACACACAAGGACCCAATAAAAATTGGGTACCTACTTCTCTTGTTTAAACTTGTAGGTGGAATGTCTTGAGACTACGGAGAAAAGATGGTTTCTCGATAGTGGGTGCTCAAGACATATGACGGACGACATCTCCCTATTTTTTGACTTTGTGGCGAAAAAGAAAGGATTTGTCACCTATGGCGACAATAATAAGGGAGAAATACTCGGTAAAGGTAGTGTAGGTAATCCCTCTTCTACTACTATCTCAGATGTCCTATTAGTTGCTGGTCTTAAACACAATCTTATTAGCATTAGTCAATTATGCGACAAAGGATACAATGTATCATTTTCAAAAGATTGTTTCATAATTAAACAAAATGATAAGAAATATGATGTGTTCAAAGGCTTAAGGGTAAACAATATATACATGCTTGACTTGAATAATGTATCTCTAGCCGGAGCTAAATGTCTAGTCACTTTAAATGAGGATTCATGGTTGTGGCATAGACGTCTAGCTCACTTGAACTTTGATTTGTTAAATAAATTTGTCTCAAAAGATTTTGTAGTCGGTTAACAAAAACTAAAATTTTCCAAGGATCACTTATGTGATGCTTTCCAAATGGGGAAGCAGACTAGAATCTCGTTTAAATCTAAAAAACATTATTTCTACAACAAGACCTCTTTAACTTCTTCATATGGATCTTTTTGGACCATCTAGAATTAAAAGTCTAGGTGGTAACAACTATGGATTCGTTATTGTAGATGACTACTCAAGATTTTATTGGACAATTTTCTTGACAAATAAAAGTGACACCTTTCCGGCATTTAAAAATTTTGCCAAGTTTTCTCGAAACAAATTGAACACTAGCATAGATACTATTCGGAGTGATCACGATGGTGAATTTGAGAATGATCTCTTTGATAAATTTTGTGAAAAAAATGGTATTGATCATAATTTTTCCACTCCATGTACTCCTCAACAAAATGGAGTAGTGGAACGTAAAAACTGTGTTTTAGAAGAACTCGGAAGAAATATGATCAATGAACACCATCTTCTAAAATACTCTTAGGCTGATGCCATTAACACAACATGTTATGTTTTGAATAGGGTTCTAATACGTCCTATTCTAAACAAAAATCCCTATGAACTTTTGAAAGGAAGAAAACCAAATATTTCTCATCTTCAAGTCTTCGGATGTAAATGATTTGTGTTAAATAATGGTAAAGAAAATTTAGGTAAATTTGATTCGAAAGTTGGAAAAGGTATCTTTCTCGGATACTTTCACTCAAGTAAAGCCTATAGAGTATTTAATAAAAGATTACATATAGTTTAAGATGAAGAAGTGAAAAACACAAGAAGGGGGGAGAGGGGGGGGGGGGGGGGTTGAATTGAAAACATGAAATCAAATGCGCAATGACACAATATTTTTATCCTGGTTCGTTTTATCTCAAACTACTCTAGTCCACCCGTCAAGGTGATTTCGCCTCTCTCCAACGAGGTCTTAATCCACTAATCTCAAACAGATTACAATCACTACTTTGACAACTGTCAAAGTCCTCTTGAGTACAACCACAATCCGGTTAATCTCAAGGAACAACTGTCATAATCAAAGATACAAGAATTCTGTGTAGATGTTTTTTGTTACAAAAACAGTTATCACAACTGTGATAATTTACACAATTTTAGAGCGTGGAAAATACTAGAGAAAGCTTGCAGTGTTTTTGAATTGTATTGCAGTAGCTTTGGAAAAAATCATAAACAATTTGATCTCTTAGCTTGTATTTATAGGCAATGAAATTCTGTCCAACTTTAAGCGTGATAAAGGACATTAAAGCAGTTTCCATTTTGAGAAGATCCTGTCTGAAAGAAGCCGTTGTAATTGATGCTGTCTTGATTGAATAGTAACACTTTAGAATCTTACATCCTTGCCTGATGCTGATGCTTCAGAACATTGATGACTTAGATTATAATCCTTTTGTTCAGAATCAGTGTTTACTTCACTTAAGCGCGGGTACTGATCATCATTCTTCAGCGTAAATTCTGATTACCTCAACGTGTAGCTTCTATAGCTTAACTCCTGATGCTTCTTTGGTCAGAACTTCTGCATACAAAATAACATAATTTTAGGGTGCATATTTGTTCTTTGTATTTGTTATCATCAAAACTCTAACTAAGGGTTATAGAATCAAACTATGTTCTAATAATCTCCCCCTTTTTGATGATGACAAAAACTAGAATTTTCAATGAAAAATAGAGAACAAAAAGTTTAAGAGAGACTCCCCCTGAGTTGATTACTTCCCCGAAGTTCCTTCTCGTCACAACTTTTGCTGCATCTCCTATTAGAATTTGTTCTTTTTCAAACTTTTCACAAAGTAGAGATTAAAATATTCAGAATGTTTGAGACTTTGTCCCGGTATACCATTATTGAAAATATCTTACTTTCTCCCCCTTTTTGTCAAGTATCAAAAAGTAATATAATCAGAGCCAAAATAGATGAATTATATTAAAAACATAATGCAATGACAAGTTTCAGAACCAAAGAGGTAAAGATAAGAAATTACAGATAAACAGTTTTAAAGAAAATCTAAGAAGGATGGGGAAGACGTGTGAATAACGCATCCAACAATATCTTGATCTGAGTGCTTGACTCTTCCTGCTTACCCAGAATATATTTGATTTCCTTTGGAGTATCTTCTTGTTTATCCATAATCCCTTTGATCTCTTTGTTCGTATCCTCTTGCTTATCCAGTATTGCATGGATTAAAGCATTCTCTTTCTTCAACTCTTCCAGAGTTTACATGACTATAGAGGAAGCTGGTGCCTCTTCAGGAGTTGCATGCTGTTCAGAACATTCTGCAGCTTCTTCTGATTGAACCACTTCTTCTGCTACAACCATGTCTTCTGGAGCAATAGTCAGGGAGAGACTATCTGAATCTGGTTCAGCAACTTCTAAAGGATGGTGCTCTTTCCAGGGAGCATTATCCAGCAGAAGAATGTCTTTCTTGAACCATTGGCTCAGAACTTGATCTTGAAAAGCTTTCAGCTGATCACTGAAGTTCTGTTGAGCCCTTTCATAACCCAATTCCTTCAGTTTCATAGTTTCAGCGTTGAGCCATTTTTTGAATCTTTCCTAGAGAGAATCAGAAGCAGCATGATTAGAAATCTCTAGGCTTGCTTGCTTCAAAGAATTGAGCCATTCCTGCATTTCTGTTTCAAAAATCAACAGACTCTTACCAACATCTGATTTGGTTTCATTTGGTTTAGGTTTGGGAATGGAAATTTTGTGTGAGGTGGAAGCAAGCCGTTCCAGCACTTGTGGATCAATGACAATTCTGAGGTTGTCAGCTGGATAGTTGATGGGTGAAGGAGTGGGAGAGTCAGCATTTGGTTTCATTTGGTTAGGGTCTAGGTCTCTTTCACACTTGTTATGAGATGGTTGAAGAGCAAGTGTGAAAGATTAATCTTTGTCTTATTAGCAATGAAATAAATCAGAAATTGCTGATCAATATTGATGTAATCAGGAGAGCTTGTAGGCTTCCTGTGATTGATACATCCCAGAATGATTCTGGCCCAGATTCTGTGATGATCCTTCAAATCTCTGATTTTGCTTAATGGTTGTCCAGAAGTGAAAATTTCCTTGGCAATAGATTTTATGTCAGAACATCTATCTGCCATATCAATGCATCTGACTCCATAACCATTGTAACCTATGAGTTTTCCAATAAGATCTTCTGTTATCACTATTTTCTTTCCCATAACATAAGAAGTAACCTGGTGGTTGGATGATGTAGCGTGAATCCAGAATTCTTTGACGAGAATGGGGAACGTTGGACCCAACAGACGGTCAAAATACCTGTTCAAACCTTGAGAAGTTACGTCTTCATAGAGATTGAACCCATTTTCTTGTAGACTCTCAAAATAAATGATTAGTTCTGAGAGAACTTCCAGGTTATCAATAGGAGTGAGAAGCGTCCTGATGGGTTCTTCATATTGTTCTGTTTATTATTATTCAGGAGCACTGAGATTTTTGAGGTTTGATGAAGAAGCCATTGTTCACACGGGTTTGTTGAAGAAGATGAAAAGGGTTTTTGAAAATTGAACTTGAATCAAGAGAGAATAGAGAAGATAGTAAAAGTGAATGAATGAAATAGTAAATTTGAGTTTAAATAGGTTTTTGGAAAACGTAAGCAGTAAGTAAGAAAATAAGTGATGATTATATGCATTAATGAAACCTGAAATTAGGGGATTTAGAAAGATATTAGAACAGTTTACCACTGACAAGTGTCTCAATGCATCCAATCAGAGCCTTGGACCCTTCAGAATTTGAACACGTGTCCAGCCTTAGAAGGTTGCTTGTGAGAGGATGACATATGTTTGATGATGTGAACTGCACGCCTCTATCCTTGAAATGAAACGTTCAGATCTACTTGGATAGACTCTGAGGCAACTGTACTTCTAACTTCTAAAGGCAAGTTGATCAGATGTTCACAGAAAACAATAAAGTTCTGAGGGTTAAGATATGCAAATAAAATATTTTATTCTGGGCATAACTTCATGCTGAGATGTTTCAGAATGAAATTGAATCTATCTTCAGAAAGAGGTTTTGTAAATACATCATCCCATTGATGGTCTGTGTCAATAAATTTTAAGGTAAGAATTCCTTTCTGAATATAGTCCATAATAAAGTGATGTTTTATTTTTATATGCTTAGCCCTAGAATGCAAAATAGGATTCTTACTGAGACATATAGCTGAATTGTTATCACAGAAGATAGGAATGTTACTCTCAAATATGTTGAAGTCTTCAAGTTGACTTTTCATCCAAAGCATTTGAGTGCAACATCCAGCAGCTGCTATGTATTCAGCTTCTGCTGTTGATAATGCTATTGTGGACTGTCTCTTGCTGGTCCATGAGATCAGTATCTCTCCCAGAAACTGGCAGCTTCCAGAAGTGCTTTTACGCTCTACTCTGTCTCCAGAAAGTCAGCATCACAGTATCCTACTAAGCTGTATTCATTGGATTTTCTATAAAACAAACCCAGATTAGTAGTACCTTTCAGATACTTGAAAATTCTCTTAACTGCTGTTAAGTGAGATTCTCTAGGATCTGATTGGAATCTAGCACATAAGCAAACACTGAATAAAATATCAGGCCTTGAAGTTGTCAGATAAAGGAGAGAACCAATCATACCTCTGTAGACTTTCTGTTCTACCTTTTTACTTACCTCTTCCTTTTCCAGAATGCATGTGGGGTGCATTGGAGTATTTGAGGGCTTACATTATAAGAGATCAAATTTCTTCAGAAGTTCTCTGACATATTTGCTTTGATGAATGTAAGTTCTTTCTGGAGTTTGGTTTATCTGAATGCCCAGAAAGAATTTGAGTTCCCCCATTAAGCTCATCTCAAACTTTGCCTGCATGCACTTAGTAAACTCTCTTCCCAGAGATGGTTTAGTGGATCCAAAGATGATGTCATCAACATAAATCTGACACACTAGAATGTCATTCGTAAATGAGTTACAGAACAAGGTTGTGTCCACTTTCCCTCTGGTGAATTCTTTTTCTAACAGGAAGTTACTTAGTCTTTCATACCAAGCTCTGGGAGCTTGTTTCAGACCATAAAGTGACTTCTTTAGTTTGAAAACATATTCTGGGTGCTTGGAATTCTCAAACCCATGGGGTTGGTGCACATATACCTGTTCATCTATATAGCCATTTAGGAATGCACTTTTGACATCCATCTGATACAGAGTGATGCCATTTTTTACAGCAAAAGAGATTAAGAGTCTGATAGATTCTAACCTGGAAACTGGAGCAAAGGTTTCTGTATAGTCTATCCCCTCTTGCTGACTATAACCTTGTGCCACAAGTCGTGCTTTGTTTCTTATGACTTCTCCTTGTTTGTTCAGTTTATTTCTGAACACCCACTTTGTTCCAATGACGTTGAATCCTTTTGGTTTGGGAACCAGATCCCGTCTGTCATTTCTGGTGAACTGATTTAATTCCTCCTGCATTGCCAGAATCTAGTCATTGTCCAGAAGAGCTTCATTAATTGTTGTTAGTTCAATTAGAGAGACCAGTCCCATGAGGGATTCTTCAGAGTTTCTGAATGTTGATCTTGTTCTAATTGGATCATCCTTCTTTCCCAAGATTTTATCTTCTGGGTGAGCTATGCTGCTTCTGGAAAACCTTTTCTAGAGTTGATCAACAGAAGGTGCTGGATTGCTTGTAACATTTCTTTCTGACGTTGTTGGAGCATCTCTGTTGAGAACTTCTGATGACTTGTCTTCAGTACCTGTGAATTCAACTTCTATATCTGCAAAGAATTCATTCTTCTTTGACTTTTAAGGGTCAAGCTTATCATCAAATCTAACACTGATTGACTCTTCAACAATCTGTGTTTCTGTATTATATACTATGTACCCTCTTGAACGTTCGGAGTATCCTAACATAATACACTTTTGTGCTTTAGAGTCAAACTTGTTCAGATAATTTTTAGTATTCAGACTGAAACAAGTGCATCCAAATGGATGAAAATAAGAAATGTTGGGCTTTCTATTCTTCCACTGTTCATATGGAGTCTTTTCCAGAATAGGTCTTATAGAGATTCTATTCTGAATGTAACACACTGTGTTAATTGCTTCTGCCCAGAAGATCTTAGCAATGTTAGTCTCATTGATCATGGTTCTGGCCATTTCTTGCAATGTTCTATTCTTTCGTTCTATAACTCCATTTTGTTGGGGAGTTCTAGGACAAGAGAAGTCATGCAAGATGCCTTTTTCATTAAAAAATGATTCAAAATATTTATTTTCAAATTCTCCACCATGATCACTTCTGACTTTGACAATTCTAAGATCCTTTTCATTCTGAACTTAGTTACATAATGCAATGAACACAGAGTGTGACTCGTACTTGTGTCTTAAGAACTTTACCCATGTCCATCTGTTATAGTCATCTACCATCACTAACCCATACTTCTTGCCACTGACAGACGCAGTTTTTACTGGTCCAAATAAGTCTATGTGCAGAAGTTCTAATGGCATAGAGGTGGAAACAACATTTTTAGATTTAAAAGCAGGTTTTGAAAATTTTCCTTTCTGACATGCTTCACACAGAGTATCTGAGCCGAGCTTCAAATTAGGAATTCCTCTGACCAGATTGAGTTTGTTAATCTGAGATATTCTTCTCATACTAACATGCCCCAATCTTCTGTGCCAGACCCATTGCACGTTGTTAATAGAAAGAAGACATTTTACATTCTGACTCTTTAGTTCCGAAAGTTTTATTTTATAGATGTTGTTTTTCCTATTTCCATTAAAAAGGATAGTTCCATCTTTCTGACTAACAACTTTGCATGAATTTTGATTAAAGATTATATCTTAACCGTTATCACTTAATTAACTTATGGATAACATGTTATGCATTAATCCATCAACTAATAGTACATTATTTATAGAGGGAAGATTTCCATTACCCACTATTCCAGAGCCAATGATCTTTCCTCTTTGGTTGCCTCTAAAGCTCACGTAGCCTCCAGGTTTAAGTTCCAGGCTTTGGAACATACGCTTTCTTCCCGTCATGTGTCGATATCATCTAGAGTCCAGGTACCATGACTGGTGTTTTAGCCTTGCTGCTAAAGATATCTGCTACATATATAATTTTATCCTTAGGTACCCATATCTTTTTGGGTCCTGATTTGTTAGTTTTACCAAAATTCTGGTTGAATTTATGTTTGACAGAGTAATTATGACTAGTGTAATTTAGGTCACGTGTGTGCCCATATATGAAGTGTGATTTAAGTGGTGTGCGTTTTATGACTAAGTCCATGGCTTTCTGAGGTGTAGACACTTTACCTTGATATCCTATCCCTTTTCTTCCATTTCTACTAACTCCATAGATCATTGAAGCCATCTTGCTTCTATCTATGCTTTTAGCCAGAAACTTCTGAAAGCTGTGATCATATTCTTTGATGATCTCATCAGCATTACTGGGAGTCTCTGAGAATATTTCCTTCTGAGAGTTTTGCAAATAATTTTCTAATTTTGAAACTTTTTCTTTTAACTCAGAATTTTCTAATCTGAGACTCTCAGTCTTTTCAGAGTCAGAGATAAGTTCCAATTTCAGGTTCTTGAATTTGACTCCGATTTGCTGATACCTTTCCATAATTTCATTTAGACTTTCTGCAAGTATAGCCTTAGTGAAATTAATAGCAAAGTCAGGGAATACCTCTTTAGTGTCTAATTCTAAGTCTTAACCAAAAGCTTCACTGTCTTCTGACACGTTTTCCATGAGAGCTATGTTTACTATTTCATCATCTGACTCTGAGTCAGCATCAGAAGTGTCTGAATCGTCCCATGTTGCCATGAGGCTTTTCTTCTTCTCCTTGAAGAAATTCTTTTTGGGCTTCTCCTTTTGAAGCTTTGGACAGTCACTTTTGTAGTTCCCTTTCTCATTGCACTCATAACAGATGATGTCCTTGTTATTTGACTTTTTGTGTCCTGAAGAGCCTTCAGATCTTCTATGTCCAGAGGAAGACTCCGACTTTCTGTATCTAGAAGAGGATTCATTTTGATTCTATGATCTTCTAGTATTTATGAATTTCCTTTGTCTCTGCTTCCATAGTTGATTCACCCTTCTGGAGAGGAGAGACAATTCATCTTCTTCTGATGATGATCCATCAGAGGTTTCTTCCATAGTCTGCAAAACCTTAGAATCAGATTTTCTGTTAGATTTTAAAGCTAGTGGCTTACCTTGCTTTTGAGGCTCATCTTCTTCTAGCTCTATCTCGTGACTTCTGAGGGAGCTGACAAGTTCCTACAGAGATATCTTGTTGATATCTTTGGCTAGCTTAAGTGTTGTTACCATTGGCCTCCATTGCTTGGGTAGACTTCTGATGATCTTCTTTACGTGATCAGCAGTAGAATATCCTTTGTCAAGAACCTTCAGCCCAGCAACAAGGATCTGGAATCTTGAGAACATTGTTTCTATGGATTCACTATCTTCCATCTTGAATGCCTCAAACTTCCGAATGAGCGCAAGGGCTTTGGTTTCTT
The DNA here is from genome assembly GCA_948472305.1 of Vicia faba. Classification (NCBI taxonomy): domain Eukaryota; kingdom Viridiplantae; phylum Streptophyta; class Magnoliopsida; order Fabales; family Fabaceae; genus Vicia; species Vicia faba. Next base: position 1,190,273,399 of record OX451739.1, read on the forward strand.
TGACTTGAATGTTGCCTTCATGCGTCATTCTTAGAGAGTCAAACATATTTTTGGCTGTCTCTCTGTTTGAGATTTTATCATATTCTAAATATGAGATAGCACTGAGAAGTATTGTTCTAGCCTTATGATGATTTTTGAAATCACGTTTCTGCTGGTCAGACATCATTTTTCTGTCTATCTTCTGACCACTTCCATCCACTGGATGTGTGTATCCATCACTTACCATGTCCCATAGATCAACATCATGGGCCAGAAAGAAGCTCTCAATTATGTCTTTCCAGTAGTCAAAGGTTTCTCCATCAAAGACTGGAGTTTTGCCACTGATTCTGTCTTTGTCTTCATGATAGTCATTGCTGATGTTTTAGCTTGGTCCTACCATAGTGTTTTTCTGAAGCTTAGATCTTGTACTGACACAGTTAAGTGTATGAACTCAGAACCAGGTGCTCTGATACCAATTAAAGAAGTGAAAAACATAAGAATGGGGGGGGGGGGGGGGGGTTGAATAGAAAATTTGAAATCAAATGCGCAATGACACAGTATTTTTATCCTGCTTCGTTTGATCTCAAACTACTCCAGCCCTCCGTCAAGGTGATTTCGCCTCTCTCTAACGAGGTTATAATCCCCTAATCTCAAACATATTACAATCACTACTTTGACAACTGTCAAAGTCCTCTTGAGTACAACCACAATCCGGTTAATCTCAAGGAACAACTGTCTTAATCAAAGATACAGGAATTTTGTATAGATGTTTTTCGTTACAAAAACAGTTATCACAATTGTGATAATTTACACAATTTTAGAGCGTGGAAAATACTAGAGAAAGCTTGCAGTGTTTTTGAATTGTATTGCAGTAGCGTTGGACAAAATCGTAAACGATTTGATCTCTTAGCTTGTATTTATAGGCAATGGAATTCTGTCAAACTTTAAGCGTGATAAAGGACATTAAAGCAGTTTCCATTTTGAGAAGATCCTATCTGAAAGAAGCCGTTGTAATTGATGTTGTCTTAATTGAATAGTAACACTTCAGAATCTTACATCCTTTCCTGCTGCTGATGCTTCAAAACATTGATGACTTAGATTATAATCCTTCTGTTCAGAATCAGAGTTTACTTCACTTAAGCGCAGGTTCTGATCATCATTCTTCAGCGTAAATTCTGATTACCTCAGCGTGTAGCTTTTATAGCTTAACTTCTGATGCTGCTTTGGTCAGAACTTCTACATACAAAATAACATAATTTTAGGGTGCATATTTGTTCTTTGTATTTGTTATCATCAAAACTCTAACTAAGGGTTATAGAATCAAACTATGTTCTAACATAAGAGTCTGTACATGTTTCCTTTGATGAATCTGATCCAAAATTAGTCGGAAAGGGTAGTGTTTATGATGGTGTAGGTGTATCTTCAGAAAGCATACTACAAGATCACAAAGAAAAGGACTCGAAATCTACTAAAATTGAAGAAGAGTTGGATCAAGTATCTGAAGAAAGAGAGGAAGATCATCCAAGAAATAAAAATGATATTCCTTTGGAATAGAAAACCTGTAAGGATCATCCCATCGACAACATCCTAGGAGATATATCAAAGGGAGTCACAACTCGCTCTAAGTTAAGTAACTTTTGTTATCACTTTGCTTTCGTCTCTCAAATTGAACCCAAAAACTCTAAATATGCCTTACTCGATAAACATTGGTTTTTAGCCATGCAAGAGGAACTAAATCAGTTTAAAAGAAATGAGGTTTGGGACCTTGTCTCCCCTCCGCGAGATCATCGAGTTATTGGAAGTAAATGGGTTTTTAGGAACAAACTAGATGAAAACAGAATTATAACTCGCAACAACGCTCGACTTGTTGCCCAAGGGTATAACCAAGATGAAGGAATAGATTATGAGGAAACTTATGCTCCAGTGGACCGACTCGAGGCTATACGCCTTTTGCTTGCATATGCATGCTCGCGAAAATTCAAATTATTCCAAATGGATGTAAAAAGTGCCTTATTAAATGGATACATTAATGAAGAGGTTTATGTGTCTCAATATCCCGGTTTTGAGAATTTTGAGAATTCTAACTATGTTTACAAACTTAAGCGTGCACTATACGGTCTTAAACAAGCCCCTAGGGCTTGGTATGAACGTCTTAGCAAATTCTTACTAGATCAAGGACTCTCAAGAGGAAAAGTTGACACAAACCTTTTTATTAAGCATGAAGGAAAGCATTTAATTTTAGTTCAAGTTTATGAAGATGACATTATTTTTGGTTCTTCTAACACATCTTTGGTCAAGAAATTCTCTAAGGTGATGCAGGGAGAAATTGAGACGAGCATGATGGGAGAGTTAAAATACTTTGTTGGACTTCAAATCAAGAAATTAAATGAAGGAACATTCGTGAGTCAAACCAAATATTGTCTTGACCTACTCAAGCGATTTGACATGGAAAACTCAAAAGCAATCAATACTCTTATGCCTACGACTGTGAACTTAGACCGAGATGATAATGGTAAGCAAGTCGATATAAAAAGGTATAGAGGTATGACTGGTTCCCTTCTTTATCTTACGGCCTCTCTTCCAAATATTATGTTTAGTGTTTGCATGTGTGCTCGGTTTCAATCATGTTCTAAGGAGTCACATTTAAAAGCCGTAAAGCGCATACTTAGGTACCTTAGTGGTACAACTAAGTATGGGCTTTGGTACTCCAAGGGTAGTGATTATTCTTTGGCTGGCTATTCTGATTCTGACTTTGTTGGTTGAAAATCGTATAGGAAAAGCAAGTTTCAGTTGCATTATCAACCACTGAAGTGGAATATGTTGCATCCGGTAATTGTTGTGCCCAAACCTTGTGGCTCAAATAACAATTACTCGACTTCAATGTCCAACTTGATCACATTCATATTTTTTGTTACAATACAAGTGCCATCAACCTAACCAAAAATACGATTTTTCACTCTCGCACAAAACATATTGAGATAAGGCATCATTTTATAAGGGATCATGTGGAAAAGGGTGATGTTATTTTTGAGCATGTTGATAGCAAAAATCAACTTGCTGATATTTTTACTAAATCACTCGCTATGGAGATCTTCCATCACATCCGTAGGGAACTTGGAGTTCTCGATATCCCGGATAGGTTGTAACTTAAGTAAGTTGCATACCTTTTATTTTGTTGAACATATTCTCTTAATGCTTAATGCACTTATGGATAGCCTTGGTGAAAGCTCTTATCAACTCTCATGAAGGTAATATTGTTCTCATCTATTCTCTACTCTTAACCATGTGTAAATGCTAAACTTGTTCTTCTTTATCTTTATTATTAAGTACATAGGGATTCTAAGTGTTATATAAATTGCCTGAAATCTATTAAAAAAGCTGCATAAAATCAAAGTTCTTTACTTTTGAGTCGACTCATAGCATACATGCGTCGACGCGTACCTTATACCTCACTCAGCATAAATTAGAATAATCCTTGCGTTGACTCAACGCTCGATAAGTGGTTGACACATTGCAAAAATGTCTGGTTTCTTTGTTTTTATATCATTTTATTCTTTTGTTTTCTATATACACCCACTTCTCTCAAAACCCTAAAAACCCTAAAAACCCATCTCTCTCAAAATCTTCCTCACATACCCATTTCTATCAAGAAATTTCCCTAATGGATTCAAAGGTAGCTAAGAAGAGAACCTTCAAAGGCAGCTCCTCCAATGTTGCTTCGGATATTCCGGTAACTACTCTTTCACTTCTCTCTGATGACATTGCTGGTACTTTTGCAGACACTTTTGGTAAGAGAAACATAGTTAGACAATTGAATTTATATCTGAAAACCTTGGGTCACATGCATCTTCCTGGAATTATTGAATTGTTAAGATTTCAGAACTTCCACTTATTTCTTGAATGTGATACACCTTATAATGAGGATTTAGTCAAAATGTTCTATGCTGGCATGCAAGGAAAGTTTGAAGGATTTGAATTTAAATATAGAATCAACAAAAAATATTATATTGTTAGCTCGCATGTATGGAAAGACCTATTTGGTATGTGGCCAGTTGACTCTGATGCTATTAAAATCTCTGATACTGTTCTTGCTCCTAACTATGAATTCAAGTCGGCTTTAAACTCCATGCTCAAGAAACCTTACAGTGACAAAGTTGTAAACAATGATTTATTTCCAAGATCTGTAACGAGTGGTGCCCTAGCCCCATTTGACAGAATTCTCTTTTGGACCGTTTGCCACATTATTCTACCCAAGAAGGGAGGTCTTTATCGTGTGGATAAAGATGAGGTTCAACTGCTTTATGTTTTGAAAAATAAAATAAAGCTTTATGTTTTTGAACACCATCTCTTGCCGTTGAAAGAAGTTTATTGAATTGATCTCGTACCATTTGATGTTTTGACCTTGGTAATAAAGCTGGTTGTAGTGATTCAATGAGACATAGTCGTACGCTTTAAACCTTAACTTTTTCCTGGACTGCCCTTTCGGGTTTTCAGTCCACTAGGATACCCTTTTTTGCTCAAGCCGCCCTTATGAGTTTTCAACTTGCCAGGTGTACAATATTTTGTATATATCCCTATTTTTTTTCTAAACCCTTTTGGTTCACCGGGATGCCCTTATTTTGACCTAGGTATGTCATCCTAGCGGGTCATTTTTATGCATAGTATTTTTTTACTATGTTTGCGTTCACAGGGTGTGGGAAATCTTCACCGTCCATATTTGTTACCATCATAGCACCGCTAGAGAATACTTTCTTGACCACAAACGGCCCTTCATAAGTGGGAGTCCATTTTCCCCTGGGATCACCTTGTGGTAGAATGATGTGCTTTATTACCAAATCACCAGCCTGGTATACCCGAGGTTTGATCTTTTTGTTGAATGCCTTGATCATACACTTTTGATACATTTGACCATGAAAAATAACTACCAATCTCTTCTCATCAATCAAATTCAACTGATCCAATCTTGACTGCATCCATTTGTCTTCGCCTAAGTTTGCTTCTTTCATAATCCTGAGGGAAGGAATCTGCACTTCAACAGGCAGGACAACTTCTATGCCATACACTAAAGAGAATGAAGTTGCCCCAGTTGATGTTCGTTCTGAGTTACGGTAGCCATGAAGGGAAAATGGTAGCATCTCATGCCAGTCTTTATAGGTCACCACCATCTTTTGCACAATCTTATTTATGTTTTTGTTGGTGGCTTCCACTGCGCCATTCATCTTAGGTCTGTATGGAGAAGAATTGTGATGCTTGATTTTGAATTGCGTAAAGAGTTCAGTGATCATAACATTGTTGAGGTTGGTTCCGTTGTCGGTGATGATCCTTTCAGGGATGCCATACCAGCAGATGAGGTTATGCTTGATGAATCGGGGTACAACGTTCTTAACGACTGAGGCAAATGAAATAGCTTCGACCCATTTGGTGAAGTAGTCAATGGCGACGAGAATGAAATGATGTCCATTGGAGGAAGTGGGCTTGATTTCTCCAATCATTTAAATTCCCCACATTGTAAATGACCACAGAGCAATCATGACATTCAAAGGAATTAGAGGAACATGAACCTTGTCGGTATAGATTTGACACTTATGGAAAGTCCTCGAGTCATGGTGACAATCAATTTCCATAGTCGACCAATAGTAACCTTCCCTCAGAATCTTCTTGTCCATAGTTTTCCCGCTAGAGTTAGTTCCAAAGATACCTTTATGCATGTCTTCCATAATCTTTTCTGCTTCTTTCTTGTCTACACAATGGAGCAGATTAGCATCATGGTTGTGTTTGTATAAGGTCTTATTGCTTAGGAAGAATTTGGATGAGAACCTTCGAAAGAATTTCTTATCGTTTATTGAAGCTCCCTTGGGATACTCTTGTGCTTCAAGGTACCTTCTCACTTCATGATACCATGGCTTTTCTTCATCAGTGTCGATCTCATAACAGTACACACGTTCGTCAAATCTTTCGATAGTAATTCTAGGAGCTTCGTTGTCCCAATTGACCTTGAACATAGACGACATAGTAGCTAAGGCATCTACCAACTGATGTTCTTACCTTGGAAAGTGTTCATAAGTGACTTATTCAAAGTATCCGATCAAGTTTAGCATAAGCTCTTCGTAGGGGATTAGATTTGGATGTTTAGTATCCCACTCTCCTTTAACCTGACTATTACCAGAGCAGAGTCTCCGTACACGCTCAAAAATTTGATTCTTAAGTTAATGGCAGCCTTTAGACCCAAGATGCACGCTTCATACTCAGCCATGTTGTTTGTACATTTGAAGCACAGTCTGGTAGTGAAAGGTGTATGGAAACCTTCGGGAGAAATGATCGAAGCACCAATTCCATTACCCAATGCATTGGAAGATCCATCTAAAATCATAGTCCATCGGAATCCTTGTTCAGGTCTATCATACGGTCCAGGCTTTTCATAGTCGTTTATCAGCATGATATTATCGTCTGGGAATTCAAAGTTCATGGATTGGTAGTCCTCAACAGCTTGATGGGCCAAATGATTCGCCAATACCCTTTCCTTTATTGCTTTTTATGTAGTGTACTTAATATCGTATTCAGTCAATATCATTTTCCATCTAGCTATTCGTTCGGAGAGAGCTGGATTCTCGAAGATATACATGACGGGATCCATCTTAGAAATAAATAAAGTGGTGTGAGTCAACATATACTATCTTAGCCGGCGAACAACCCATGCTATAGTGCAACAAGTTTTCTCGAGCAATGAATATCTTATTTCACAGTCGGTAAAATTTTTGCTTAGGTATTATATTGCATGCGCTTTTCGGTCAGACTCATCATGCCGGCCCAACACACACCATATTGAATTCTCTAATAAAGTTAAGTACATATTAGAGGTCTTCCTTCAACTGGAGGCATCAGGATTAGAGGTCCTTGTAGGTACTCCTTATTTTTGTCAAAAAAAGCGGCTTGGCAGTCGTCATTCCATTTGACTACTTGATCTTTCTTTAATAGTTTGAAGATTGGTTCACAAGTAGCAGTTAAGTGAAATATGAACCGAGCAATATAGTTGAGTCGAGCTAAGAACCCTCTGACCTCCTTCTCAGTACAGGGAGCTGGAATTTCTTGGATGGCTTTGACTTTTGCAGAGTCGACTTCAATACCTTTTCCATTAACGACAAAGCATAGGAGTTTTCAAGACCTCACTCAAAAGGTGCACTTGTTGGGATTCAAATTGAACTTGTATTTCTTTAACCTCTCAAATAGCTTGTGGAGATGATCAAGGTGTTCTTCCTTAGTTTGCGATCTTGCAATCATATCATCAACATAGACTTATATTTATGAATCATATCATGAAATAAAGCTACCATAGCCCGTTGATAGGTTTCACCTGCATTCTTCAAACTGAAAGGCATGACCTTATAACAGAAGGTGCCCCACTGCGTGGCAAAGGTGGTTTTCTCCATGTCCTCGGGCGCCATTTTGATTTGATTGTAACCGGAGAGTCCATCCATGAACGAGAAAACTTTGTGTTGAGTAGTATTATCGACCAAGACATCAATATGACGTAGTGGGAAATCATCTTTGGGGCTTGCCCTATTCAAATCCCTATAGTCTACAAACATACAGACTTTTCCATATTTCTTAGGCACCAGGACAACATTTTGCACCCATTGAGGGTATGACGTTACAGCCAGGAAACCTGCATCGAACTGTTTCATTACCTCAACTTTTATTTTCTCAGACATATCTGGCCGCATGCGACGAACGTTTTGCTTGACCAAAGGACAATCTTATTTCATTGGAAGACGATGAACTACGATATCAGTATCAAGCCCCAAAATATCTTCATATGACCAAGATAACACTTCGACATAGTCGTGTAACATCTGAGCCAATCTTCTCTTGACACAGTCTTCCAAATTAGGCGCCGATCTTGACTTCTTTTTTTGTATGCCTATGTACCCAGGTTTATCACTTTAATTGATTCCTCGTGTGATTCAATAGCCTTTTCCTCTTGTATCAAAAGTCTGGAAAGTTCCCCAGGTATTTCACAATCTTCATCACCTTCGTCTTCGGCTTGATAAATTGTATTTTCAAAGTCATAGATGACAATAGCATAGTCGTTGTCAATGAGATCCGGAGTAGATGTGGATCTGCAAATGTGTCTGCGTGCATGTAAGGTCACATGGCTATTTTTTTTGAAAATGAAATAAAGTAAAGAAAGACAAAGAGCATAAAATTTTGAATGAAAAATAGTCCAATGTTTTTTCATTAAAATGAGCATATGGCATATGAAAATGAAAAACCCTTAACAAATGGACCACTGTGCTCCGGGAAAGGCACATGGCTTAAAGTCATTATTTTAATGGAAATTATAGACAAGGTTCTCAAAGTAATAAAAACAGTAAATGGCAATTACTCATGGTTGTAAGAGATTGGAATGAAATCCTTGGTCTTCCAGTTGTTGAGTCCTCCGTCAGCAGTCGGATAGATCTAGTCAACAAAGTCATTATCAGCATCAGAGTCTTCAAGGGCATTAACCTCATGGTTAGTAATGTGGAGAGGTGGTTTCTCTGCATGAGCATGTTGAACCTCCTTTTGAGCTTTGTAAGTGAAGCCCAATCCAAATTTGTATGACTTGAAATGGAAATCAGGAAGTTTTCCCCAAATGGTGCAACCCCCATCTTCAACAACAACACAAGCATTTTTGGGAGAAGCCATCCTTGGTGTATCTTTAGAAACTTCGGGACTGTCAAGAATGGAGTTGGCAACAAAAACCATGGGAGAGACCACTTCAAAGGCTTGACAAGGAGTTTCAACGAACTCGCCATTCATTTCAACATTTTTGAATGAATTTAGATGACTAATCACAAACTCTTCTTCACCACAAATGGTAACAATTATCCCCTTGACTGGATATTTCAACTTTTGATGTAGTATGGAAGTCACCGCACCTTCCCCATGTATCCATGGGCGTCCAAGAAGGAAAGAATAAGCTGGAAGGATATCCATCACATAGAATGTTAAGTTGAAGACTTGAGACCCAACCTTGATAGGTAGGTCGACCTCTCTATGGACCGTCCTCTTAGAACCATCGAAAGCCCTTACTACAATGTCGCTTGGTTTCAACACCAACCCATCATAGTCTAGTCTATCCAAAGCTCCTTTAGGTAAGACATTGAGAGAATATCCAATATCCACTAATACATGTGCCATGGTATTGCCCTTGTATTCTATGGAGACATAGAGAGCTTTGTTGTGATTCTTCCCCATTGGGGTCAGATCTACATCAGAGAACCCTAAACCATTATCAGCAGTCAAGCTTGCTACACAGTTTTCAAATTGGTCAGCCTTATTTTCTTGTGGTACATATGCATTTTTCAAGAATTTTATCAGTGTTAAGCATAGGCCTCAGAGCATAGCAACAAAGACAACATAGAAATCTTCGAGGGTGTTTTCCCTAACTATTCCACTATCTTGTAATCACTTTTTCTGATGATTTTTAGAATCTCCTCCATCTCTTGGGTAGATAGGTCCTCAATGGTTATATCTCTTGCGGGTGCCTCCGGCAGGGCGGGCTCAGTCACTTTTTCTTTTCTTCGGGTATCAGCAACAAGTTTAACAGCAGTAACACGAACGAGTGTAGTAGTATTTATCGGAGGTGAAATTTTTGGAGAGAATATGCTCCCCGTCCTAGTAATTTTACTTGATACAACAATGTTTGTAATGTAAAGAGGTTCATCTTCATCAATCCACGAATCTTGTTTGATACCATGGTAGTACACTTCTGCCACACAATTCCAGGGCACAACCTTATCAAAAGAGTAGGGGACTTGCCTCAGTGTGGTGATAATTAGTGGAGCTATTCTTGGTTCAATGGGAATCCTAATAGGACCTTTTGAGGTGATCCTAATAGGTTTGTTTGAGATAGTAATGATGGACACATCTTCAAATTATTGAGATACAACTTCATTCAAACTTTTCACAGATGGAGTTCTTTCAAATAGAATCTCATGGATATCCATCAGGTGTTGGACACCTTTCTTCAACCATTCACAACCATTAATTTGTACAGCACAGTGGTAACAGTCCTCAAGGAAACCAAGGAATACCCCGACTTACCAAAAATTATCTTTAACAGTCTTCAAAGGAGTGGTCAAGTCATTGATGGAGGCAACAAGAGAGGCATCTTCAATAGCATTGACACCCTTACCATGATTTGGTATGGGTGAGGTGATTACATTGGGAGTTGGTGGAGGGTCAAATTCAATTGTCTTATTATCAATCAGGTCTTGGATTTTATTCTTTAGAGACCAACAATCATTGGTATTATGTTCGAGACTATTTGAGTTGTAAGCACATCTGGCATTGGGGTTGTATTTTGGAGAAGCAATGTTAGGGTTAGAAGGAGGATCTGACAAGGTCACCAAATCAGCTTTTAATAGGTGTTACAGAGCTTGAGATAGTTGCATATTGATTTTAGTAAACTGTCTTCTTTGGACATCCGATATTTGTTGATTATTTTGTTGACGCGGTCGTTGAGTTAGAGTTGGATTAGGAATCAGTACATCCCTTACTAAATGATGACAGTCATTCTTAGCATGGCTTTTTGACCCGTACACAACATTAGTCTCTTTTTTACCAATAAATGGCTTTTTCACAGCATTTGAGGTGGAGGTCATGGGTATCTTCCCGCTTTTAATCTCGCTTTCAACCCTCTCACCCACTCAAGATCAATTCAGTGAATCCAGATGATGAACTTCCAATCAGTAAGTTGAAAAATGGTCCAGTCAATGTTCCCATAAACATGTCTACCAAGTCTCTATCAGTTAAAGGTAGCTGCACCCTACCAGTCAAGTCTCTCCATTTTTAGCGTATTCTTTGAAGCCCTCATTTGATCCCATGGTCATTCCTTGCAACTGAACCCTAATTGGCGCAAGATCAACATTATATTGATATTGACGGTAAAAAGGAATGGCCAAATCCCCCCATGTGTGGATGTTAGTCCCTTCCAATTGGTAAAACCATTCCAACTGTGTCCCAGATAGACTTTCTTGAAAAAGTGCACCCACAGTTTCTTATCAGCGGTATACGGCTGAATTTTGCTGACATAAGATCTTAAGTGAAACTTCTGACATGGGACACCATCGTATTTGGAAAAAGCAGGGATTTTGAATTTGTGGGGAATGACTACCCCAATTACCAAACCCAAGTCACCAAAGTCCAAGCCAGGCACAACTGGGATTTCTACAGCCTTCAATTTTTCTTCTAGGTTTTTATACTTGTCGTCGGCCGGTAGATATTGCTCATCAAAATAATCTTCGTCTTCAAAGATTTGATTGTTTCCATCCCCAACACAGGTGCTCCTAGCATCTTCATTTTGATTCTCATCCTCCTCGGAGGAGTCTTCTTCAAATTGAACTTGTCGGACGGGGCATTTGAATCTCTTCCCCATGTTGATTACAACTTTCTTCTTTGTCTTCTTTTTCGTGATAAGAAGTGTCATCATTTCTTGCTGCCCCTTTGCTAAGTTGAGCAGAGTTTCTTGAAACTAAGAATTTTGAGTCTGCAAGTGCTTCACTATTTTCTCGAGATCCATCTTATACTGAAATAAACAGTATAAAGATGAGGAAACCTGTGTCGAAATACCTACTTATGATATGATGCATGTTATGCGTATACAATGCTTTCAAGGACCTTTAAGATTTAAATTTGCTCAAACAAAAAGGAAACAAAAACATTAATTGTATTAATGAGTTCAAAGATTACAAATTGCCTCTTGGGCTTACAATGAAAGAAAAATAGCAAAATGAAATTATAAAACAAAAGACTCAGGTCTCCCATGGACGCTTCCTCTTTGGACTGATGTAGGCACTCAAGTTCCGCTCCTCATGGAGTTGCCTTGTGAGTTCCAACACTTTCTTCTCTCTTGAGTAGAATTGAGTTTAAAGGTTTCTCGCTCGCTGTTGTAACCCAAAATTTGCCCTCCCATATTCATCAAGAAATTGCCAAGTCAAGGTCACAAAATTCCCCAAGGGTTGTGCAGCTCAACTGTCTCCTATACAGTCAAAACTAGGGTTTGGGTTCTGATCAAGCAAGTGAACTTTTCAAAGGTCCAATCAAGTCTCACATGCCTACAAAGGTGGTCAAGTATCCTCATATCAAGTTTCAAGGCATTCAGCTCAAAATTGCACAGTCAAAACCCTAGATTGCACTACAGTCAACTGTAGGGGCAAAATGGTCATTTGACAGTCAAAAGTTCAAATTTTTGGTCAACATATCATTTTGAAGCCACAAACATCATTTGATCAATGCTTGATCATGATTCTCAAAATTTGGCTCAGAAATCATCAAAGATGCAAAAGTTGCTATATTTGGACAGCTGAAAAAGTCAACTGAAATTGACCAGGGCATAACTTTCACATGGATTATCAGAAAAATTCCATCCAAAGCTCATTTTGAAGAGAAAGACATTTCCTACAATTCATCTTCATGTTCCAAGTCCAAGAAATGCTCTCACAAAAAGTTATCAATTTCAACATTATAGGTCATTTTCAAAAGTCAACAAAAAGTGACTTTAAGTCAAAGGCCATAACTTAAGATTGGTAAATCAAAATGACATGGAACCAAAGGCATTGGTTAAAGGACTCAAAGACCTTTCCAAAATGTCCAAGAACATGTGAGAAGCTTAAAAATTGACCAAGTTATGCCTTGTGGAAGTTGGGAAATTTTTAGGAATTTTGAAAAGTCAACATTGATGCAAAAGGCCTAAAAATGCAAATGGGCCCATTTTTCCTCCAAGTTTCTTCATGCCAAGCCTATGCACGACCATTAGGCCCAAAGGGAAGTATTTTCATATTTTTTAATTATTTATTTGAATTTATATTAATTTATATTCATTTAAATCATTTTAATACATGAAAAATATAAACTTAACCTAAACAAATCTTTTTATGCATGATTTGAACTTGAGATTTCGTGCACATGCTAATATAGAAGGTTTTGGCTTGATTGAAACCTAATTGACACAAATGCACATGGAAAAGATTCAAAAAGATTTCATAAAATCAAATATGTAAAACCATGAATGCTTGAGATTTTGTGCAATATTTTTGACCTAGCATGCTCTATACATACTCAGAATCATAACCCTAATGAGATTAGACTGCAAGCTGCGCAAGAAACCAACATACAAACTTGAGAAAATTGCCTTAAAACTGAAAACTGAAATCAAGGTTTTAGGTCGATTCAAGCATCAACTCTCATTCCATTAGCATTCTGAGACATCATTGAACGTTTCTCCATCATTAACATCAACAAAAGGCCTTGAATTGGTACCAAGAACTCAGACTGAACCTTGAAGTTTTTGAAATCGCATTGCATGATTCAAGCATATTTGTGCATTTTTATTTATGGATCCTTGTTTATAATGATGTTTCTATGCTAACCAATATGTTCAATTGAGTTTTTGTGCCATATATGTGTTTTCGCCATTGTCAAAAATTAGGGTTGCAGGTTTTCTAAATTGGGGATTTTGTATAGAAGAAAAATCAGGACCCCTGAATACCATGGTTGAACTCAGTACTCAGAGACGAAAAGATCCATATACTCGCGAACAATTTATGATGCCCATGGTTCTAATCGCTATTTTTCAGTAGATACCTTTTGGCAACGCTACAAAAACCGTTCCCATAGTGATCTGTCTTACAGTGTGAGGAAGACGAAGACATCGTGTCCATCAGCCACTGGCCATTTCAAATTCGCGCGCGTTTTAGTTAATAGGCGTTGATTTTGGCTTTTTCATTATTTGTTTATAATAATATATCAATTAACGCGTTTGGCTCAGTGGTAATACGCTATGCATGTGACTCTCAAGACCTGGGTTCAAGTCCCAGGTCTGGCAAAATTCCAATACTATTTTTCAATAATTGATCCTATGCAGCGCTGACATCCAGGTACATCATGTTCTCTCAAAGCATGGCCATCCACGCGTCCTACACAACCAGATCAACGCCCACGATGCAAAGAACATGCTAGGACCAAGTCAACACGTTAGCATACAATTGGCAAAGTCAACGAGGGCCATGCTTATTGGGCCAGAATTCCCAGGCCTATACCTCCAATTTTGGGACAACACCCCACCCTGGTTTGAAATTTCATTTATTTCCCTTATGTCTTTTTAATTCTTATTTTATTTATTTATTGTTTTAATTCAGTAATTATTTTTTTTACAAAAATATAAAAATCAGAAAAAGACCAAAAAATAATATTTATTTTATTATAATTATTTTATTAGCATGTAATTTCAAATTAGGTTTAATTTATATTTTTTTCCATAACAAAACACCAAAAATAGAATTTAGGTTTAATATCTTTTTTTTATTCCTTTTAATATTTTTCCTTTTTTAGAATAATAATATTGTTTATTTATTTTCATAAATTAAAAATTGCACATAAATAAATTAGGGTTTAATGTAGATTATATTTTAATTCTTTCATAATAAATAAAAAAATATTAGAATTAGGGTTGGCCGTTTAATTTAATTTCAATTAACTTCTTTTCCTTATTAAATCTAAAAAACACAAAATACCAAAAAAACATTTAATTCTTTTTTTATTATTTTATTTTTAATTCCTTATTAATATTAATTATTTGCAAAAGGGTCCAACGCCCTAGTTTTGATTAATTTCTTTATTTCGCGCATTTATTTTATAATCGTTTAAATAATTATGTAATTGTCCCTAAGCCATGTAACATTTATTTCTCGCACTTTTACCTCTTCGCATTATTTATTTTTTCCGCTAAATCGGGTCCGGTTTAATTTTGGCGATGTGGACCCGCGCCATTTGTAATAGCCTTAGATTTATTTTCCGCAAATATTTTAACTGTTAATATGCATGCAAGAATGAATGGATAAATTAAAAACAAGCGTAGATCACGACAAACATGACAAGATAAATAACTGAAACATGACACACAATTCGCACACACCACCCCTAGGGTACGCCTCACTGTTGCCTTTCGAAAGGTGGTCGTCGAGTAGAAAACGTCTTAGTAAGTCCTCATGATCCGGGAACCTGGCATGAGGGTAGCTTCTAAGATGTCTTCCCATTGCTCCGGTGATCACCACGTCCCTAAAATCGAATTGACCCGAACACCTCCAACGGTGGTGCTACCTACCTCTCAATGGTGGGATGGCACTACTTTTAAGGACTCTTACACAGACGAATTCCTTAGGGTAGGTAGGTTCTCAAGGATACTTGCTCTAATTTCAAACAAATCAAAAGACTTTTCACACTGACACTTTTCAAAAGCTTTCAAAGCAAACTTTTCAAACACTCTGACGTATGAGTCGATCTGAAATTTTTCAAAGAAACTTTTTAAACCAACATTGAAAAGCAAGCAAACAATTTGAAAACACATTGAGCAAGTATCTAAGAGCCCATGGATAACCATGGATAGAAAGGATGCTAACACCTTCCCTTTCTATAACCTACCTCCCGAACCGAGAGCGATCTCTTTAAGGAATTTTTCTGTGCTTTTGTCCTTTCCATTTGGAGAAAATAAAAGACGGTGGCGACTCTTGCTTCCGCGACATTTCGCGAACCAGCGTTAAACAGTCAGTTCCAGATCCACCGATCACAGAACTGGCGACTCTGCTGGGGATTTAACTTAAAGTGAGGTGTACCTTAGGGCTAGTCCATAACTGTGTTTTCAATTGTTTTCCTTGTGTGCTTTAAATTGTGGGTTGCTTGGGAGTTCTATAGATCCTAACCCGGATCTGGGGGATACCTTTCTTAGAAAGTAGCAACAAGGCTGTGAGGGAACTGTGCGGGGTATACCGACATGGTTGAAACAGTCTGCTACGTTGATGTGGCACTTTGGTGTGTACCAGTAACCCTTGAGTTCAGTCAAGGAGAGTACGGGGCCTCCGCGTGGTGTCATGAAGCATCAACAGACCTTAGGAACCTTAATTGAACTATCTTGGCCTCTTTAGGGTAGTGAGATAACTGACTTTGGTGCAGTCCGAGGTTGGTTGATACTCGATACTACACTCAATTGAGGGTTGCTTTCCTGGAATATTTCGGTCGCCAGTTCAGTGGCTAAATCGAAACGATGAACAATGAAAGCAATCCCGTGATATTGGGAACCTTAGAACCCGGTTACTTTGATTAGGACAGGTTGAACCCACCAACTTCAAGAGGGTAATACCCAGACCCCATGCTGGCCTAAACTCTAAGGGTTTCTCTTGTGTGACTTGTGTGCCTTTGTACTTGCCTATTTGCATGCTTGTTAGCTGACACATGAACTACTTGCAGGTTTTGTTTATAGTCCTTAATTAAGACTCATAACAAGGTTCACCGAGTTTCTTGCAGGTTTTGTTTTAGTCCTTAATTGGGACTCATGACAGTTTTTACTTGAGCTTCTTGCAGGTTTTGTTTATAGTCCTTAATCGGGACTCATAACAAGAATGTACTAAGTTTCTTACAGGTTTTGGTTTGCAGTCCTGAATTGGGACTCATAACAGGGCTACTCACATTACCCCATGCATACCATAACATCATACCATTGCATACATCCTAACCCATTTCAAGGATCTCAAGGGTCTGTGATGCAGGTCATGATGAATCAAACATCTAGCAAGGGGCAAAGAGGATCTATTTTCCTCTAGCCAAGGTCGTCAGAGGCTATGACCCACTGGATATGGTGAGCCTATGACCCTTGAAGAAGGACTCTCAACAACATGCAGTTCCTTCAATCAAGCTACGAATTCAAATTCTAACAATCTTTTACCCTGCGAGATCCTTGAAAACATTGCATACATATCATACATATCATTGCATTACAGGTACCCTCTTGACAGGTCACTCACCATCTTCGCTGTTTATTTCAGCAATGGCTTTCCAACCAGACAACCAAGATCTCCGTACTCAGAACGCCCAACTGCGAGAAATGTTCTTGAACCTATCCCAGGGGCAAGAAGAAATAAAGACTCTCCTCACCAGGAACTTGACCTTAGGGAATGCAGGGGGCATCAGGAACGATCAGCTGGAAGGACTACAAATTGAGTTGGCAACCATGAAGATCCAAATGATGGGGCAGTTGGTGGGCCAAATGACTCTCATTCAGGACTTAGCTCAAAAACAAGAAGAGCTCCGGGTTCTCGTCACCAAGCTGCTTCAAAATAATCCAGTAGGGCAAACAGCCAAGGTGGAAGCTCCAGCCATCATTCAACCACATGCGGGGCAAGAAGACAAAGGAAAATCTCCTCAGCTTGCTTCAGGGTCACGAGCCCAGCCTCAACGGGGTAGTCAACGTAAACGAAATGCGCCCGGAAGACATTTCTCGGAGACTGATATACCCTCATCCTTTATACTGAAGCGCTTGCTGGAGGTCAATCTGATCACTCTAAAGGACCCTCCGAAGAATCCCAACAGGACAGCTTCGAGGTATAACCCCAACACCCACTGCGCTTATCATTCAGACAGCCCGGGGCATGCTACAGACGACTGTTGGACCTTGAAGAACAAAATTCAGGATTTGATTGACGAAGGGGTGATAGAGTTCATGCCGGATGGCGAGATGAAAATCTTCCGCTGAGAATTCTCCATCTGAGATGGCTATCTCAAACTAGAAATTTTTGTTCATTAGGATTTTTCAAGTTGTAATTCCCTTTTGATTATTCAAACATTTGTTCATTGTTAAACATTGTTATTTCATTAATGCATCGCATACGTCTGTTTTGAAGCAATATATTCGTATTCACTACATGCAAATTATCTTCATATTTTTTCTGATGATCAACGCTCGATTAACAATTCTAAGCCTCTTGAGGGAGGATGACGAAAACGATACTACAATCTACAGTATGCTTTTGAACAGACCCCGCTGATGAGGTACAGGCATTGTTTCAACCCCTAAAACACTGGAGTTATAAGGATGATAATCCCTCGTCAATCCATCAGAGCCAAAGAAGTAGGAGTTTTTATTTTCGAAAATCAAAACCCTTAATCATAACCTGGGGCAGGGTAGTCTCTCAGTTGATCCAAGTGCATGACGAATGGCACCGAAGAGATCTTTACAAAAAAAAAAAAAAAAAAAACAGTGATGGTTCAGAACAATCATAAGGACAGGCAGTCACTATCAAAAAAAATGCATAAGTGAAAAGCCCAAAAAGTCAAAACCAAGAATTACAAAACTGGGGCATCCCGCTGACTGTAATCCCAAAAAGGAAACAGTTCAGGCAAAAAAAGAAAGGGATAACAAAAATCAAGAAAGAGGTCTCACAAACCCTCAACAAAAAAATGACTGCCTAGTCAGAATAAATCATCAATGTTTGAACCATCACCGGAAAATCAAAGCAAAGACTCGAACGAGGTCTAACGTATGATCAACTGAGTTTAGGTTTGAAGAACATCACGAAGAGCGGGTGGGTACAAATAAAATTTGAGCCTTTATCCTTTGTTTCTTAAACCGTGAACCAGGCCACGTTATAACCCTAAAAAGTCCTAGCTGAAGCATGGGTTAGTTCAAAAGCATATTGTGACAAAAGGTATCCTGACTCCTTAAGGCTTACGGTAAATACGGAGTTGACATCACGTTTTACAAACATTAATTTGTTTTATGAAAAAGAAGGCATCTTCAAAATCTTCAAGACAGACATAAGCTTTGCATTTTTAACATAACTTTGTTTGCACATGACTTTTTGTTTGAACAACAGGGAAATTCGCACGAAGAATACCTAGTGAACAAAAGAACTTCCAATCAAGGGGCATGACATGGCTATTGCCCATCATCTGGGGCAGTCCAATCAAGATTCGGAGAATCTCTCAAAGGTCAAATAGCCTGGGGCAAATCTCCATCTGAGTCACTTGGGGCACCCCAGCAACGAATCTTGCCTGGTCAGACATCTTCTGGTGACAGGACAAAACACTTCTAACAGGGGCAGCACCCTACATTCTGAAAGCGTAGACATAGTCGGAAAAAATACTACGCACAATCAAAGACCCGCTAGGTTGACACACCTAGGCAAAAATAAGGGCTTCCCGGCGAACCAAAAGGGTTCGGGCAAAATGAGGGATGAAATGAAAAAATCTGTACACCCGGCAAGTCGAAAACCTGAAAAGGCGGCTTGGGCAAAAATGGGTATCCCGGTGGACTGAAAACCCGAAAGGGCGGTCCAGGCAAAAGTTAGGGATCAAAGCGTACGACTATGTCCTGTCATCTTGTCACCTGTCTACCAGAAGAAAGTTTGTCCATCAACAACTATCAAACATTTTCACAGGTGCCTCCTCCCACAGAAACAGGGGCAATAAAGAGTTGTCTAAGCGGTCTAATTGTGCTATCCTCCAAGGTACCAAGGTAGGTTCAGCTAAAGAACATGACCGAGGATCTTACTTCCCCCAGAGAGTAGTTCAGCAAAACAGTACATCTCTCTCCAAGCAAAATTGTCAAATATCAAGGGAACTGAGTATCCTCCAGCCGATCTCAAACATTCCTCAGCAGCAATACATATATTCTTAACAAGTATCCCCGGCAGTCTTGGTCTAAAGATTGTTCCCCGGCGGCATACCACCATTCAAAGGAATCACTTCCCCGCAGTCTAAAACTTCCCCCAGGAGAGTCCAATCCAGTTTCCCCAGGAAAGTTGGAATTCATATCTCCCCAAGCAGCAAGCTTATCCCCAGTAGATTCTGGAAGCTTATCCCTCACAGAGCGCGAACGCATCGTCCCGGCTTGATTTAAAGAGTTATTTCCGTAACAGGATATAACTGGGTTATCCTCAGCCAAAAGCCACGGAAAGAGCGTCCTCGGCAAAATATCTTCCTACCCCCAGCGAAGTCTATCAACACTTCCAGCACAACAAGGATATCCCCAGCGGAATTCATCAAATCTCCCAGCATAACTCATCAACGGTATCCCCAGCGGAATTATCTTCATCAACTCAGCAAAGCATCGCTATCCCCACAGAGTAGCACTCCCCAGCATGATCGCTAGAGTATCTTTTCTCCCGCAGAATTATTTCATTCCTCAACAGAGTCATCTCCTCCTACCGGTATTCTTGCAACGAATCATCCCCAGCGGAAGCAAAAGCTATTCTTCCACATCAGCCCAGGATATGACTTCCCGGCACCCGTCAAGGATTTATTTTCCTAGACGAAAACATACATGAATCATCACATACATCATCATAGCATGCATGTACACATCATATCATATAAATCGTATCCATGTTTGCTTGATCCATATCATGCATCGCATATAACTGACCTCTACCTTTCAGGAAGGGTGCAGTTGAAATTCTCAAACATATTTCAAAGACTTCTCTAGTCCAGTGAAATCGACTCCAAACAGATTTTTCTGATAAAGACTCAGTAGAAGTTCTCTTATGGTCCCCTCTCCAACGGCGTGTGAGGTGGTAATTCCTTCTTCAGATGTTTCCCTCTCCGGCATGAGCGTGAGGTGATATTCTCTTATGGTCCCCTCTCCAACGGCGTGTGAGGTGGTAATTCCTTTTTCAGATGTTTCCCTCTCCGGCATGAGCGTGAGGTGATATTCTCTTATGGTCCCCTCTCCAACGGCGTGTGAGGTGGTAATTCCTTCTTCAGATGTTTCCCTCTCCGGCATGAGCGTGAGGTGATATTCTCTTATGGTCCCCTCTCCAACGGCGTGTGAGGTGGTAATTCCTTCTTCAGATGTTCCCCTCTCCAGCATGAGCGTGAGGTGATATTCTCTTATGGTCCCCTCTCCAACGGCGTGTGAGGTGGTAATTCCTTCTTCAGATGTTCCCCTCTCCGGCATGAGCGTGAGGTGATATTCTCTTATGGTCCCCTCTCCAACGGCGTGTGAGGTGGTAATTCCTTCTTCAGATGTTTCCCTCTCCGGCATGAGCGTGAGGTGATATTCTCTTATGGTCCCCTCTCCAACGGCGTGTGAGGTGGTAATTCCTTCTTCAGATGTTCCCCTCTCCGGCATGAGCGTGAGGTGATATTCTCTTATGGTCCCCTCTCCAACGGCGTGTGAGGTGGTAATTCCTTCTTCAGATGTTTCCCTCTCCGGCATGAGCGTGAGGTAATATTCTCTTATGGTCCCCTCTCCAACGGCGAGTGAGGTGACATTTCCTTCCAGATTATAATTTCCTATAGTTCCCTCTCCAACGGTGAGTGAGGTGACTCCCTTTGAGATTATAATGTCCTTTGGTTCTCTTCCTGACACTACAAAGATGGTAATTCTCACCAAGATTTTCTCAACGAGCGTTGTTGAGGTTGAAATCATTCAGGATTCTCTTACCATTCACGCTAAGGCAGTAACCATCCCTGGTTCATTCATCAGCGTTTGAAGCTCCAGACTCAGCTCCTGTAACCAGTCAGGACATATCTATACCAAGCATCTAAAATCAGCTCCTGCGACGTGTCAGGTACTCATTTTTCTGTTTTGCAGGTATACAGGTTCTCGCTAAGGAATCTCCTATCCAAGCAACATCCAAATGGCATCTATAAGCCCATTCCCTCATCATCACCGCTACTATGTGAGCGCAAATTTCTGGGCACTCTAGTGTCCAATCATCTTCTACCCTCGGATTACGAAAGGCACGTCAGCCAATCTGCATCCTCAGGTCTAAGAAGATTGAACAGGGGCAACTGTTGTACCCCAAAATTTGCCCTCCCATATTCATCAAGAAATTGCCAAGTCAAGGTCACAAAATTCCCCAAGGGTTGTGCAGCTCAACTGTCTCCTATACAGTCAAAACTAGGGTTTGGGTTCTGATCAAGCAAGTGAACTTTTCAAAGGTCCAATCAAGTCTCACATGCCTACAAAGGTGGTCAAGTATCCTCATATCAAGTTTCAAGGCATTCAGCTCAAAATTGCACAGTCAAAACCCTAGATTGCACTACAGTCAACTGTAGGGGCAAAATGGTCATTTGACAGTCAAAAGTTCAAATTTTTGGTCAACATATCATTTTGAAGCCACAAACATCATTTGATCAATGCTTGATCATGATTCTCAAAATTTGGCTCAGAAATCATCAAAGATGCAAAAGTTGCTATATTTGGACAGTTGAAAAAGTCAACTGAAATTGACCAGGGCATAACTTTCACATGGATTATCAGAAAAATTCCATCCAAAGCTCATTTTGAAGAGAAAGACATTTCCTACAATTCATCTTCATGTTCCAAGTCCAAGAAATGCTCTCACAAAAAGTTATCAATTTCAACATTATAGGTCATTTTCAAAAGTCAACAAAAAGTGACTTTAAGTCAAAGGCCATAACTTAAGATTGGTAAATCAAAATGACATGGAACCAAAGGAATTGGTTAAAGGACTCAAAGACCTTTCCAAAATGTCCAAGAACATGTGAGAAGCTTAAAAATTGACCAAGTTATGCCTTGTGGAAGTTGGGAAATTTTTAGGAATTTTGAAAAGTCAACATTGATGCAAAAGGCCTAAAAATGCAAATGGGCCCATTTTTCCTCCAAGTTTCTTCATGCCAAGCCTATGCACGACCATTAGGCCCAAAGGGAAGTATTTTCATATTTTTTAATTATTTATTTGAATTTATATTAATTTATATTCATTTAAATCATTTTAATACATGAAAAATATAAACTTAACCTAAACAAATCTTTTTATGCATGATTTGAACTTGAGATTTCGTGCACATGCTAATATAGAAGGTTTTGGCTTGATTGAAACCTAATTGACACAAATGCACATGGAAAAGATTCAAAAAGATTTCATAAAATCAAATATGTAAAACCATGAATGCTTGAGATTTTGTGCAATATTTTTGACCTAGCATGCTCTATACATACTCAGAATCATAACCCTAATGAGATTAGACTGCAAGCTGCGCAAGAAACCAACATACAAACTTGAGAAAATTGCCTTAAAACTGAAAACTGAAATCAAGGTTTTAGGTCGATTCAAGCATCAACTCTCATTCCATTAGCATTCTGAGACATCATTGAACGTTTCTCCATCATTAACATCAACAAAAAGGCCTTGAATTGGTACCAAGAACTCAGACTGAACCTTGAAGTTTTTGAAATCGCATTGCATGATTCAAGCATATTTGTGCATTTTTATTTATGGATCCTTGTTTATAATGATGTTTCTATGCTAACCAATATGTTCAATTGAGTTTTTGTGCCATATATGTGTTTTCGCCATTGTCAAAAATTAGGGTTGCAGGTTTTCTAAATTGGGGATTTTGTATAGAAGAAAAATCAGGACCCCTGAATACCATGGTTGAACTCAGTACTCAGAGACGAAAAGATCCATATACTCGCGAACAATTTATGATGCCCATGGTTCTAATCGCTATTTTTCAGTAGATACCTTTTGGCAACGCTACAAAAACCGTTCCCATAGTGATCTGTCTTACAGTGTGAGGAAGACGAAGACATCGTGTCCATCAGCCACTGGCCATTTCAAATTCGCGCGCGTTTTAGTTAATAGGCGTTGATTTTGGCTTTTTCATTATTTGTTTATAATAATATATCAATTAACGCGTTTGGCTCAGTGGTAATACGCTATGCATGTGACTCTCAAGACCTGGGTTCAAGTCCCAGGTCTGGCAAAATTCCAATACTATTTTTCAATAATTGATCCTATGCAGCGCTGACATCCAGGTACATCATGTTCTCTCAAAGCATGGCCATCCACGCGTCCTACACAACCAGATCAACGCCCACGATGCAAAGAACATGCTAGGACCAAGTCAACACGTTAGCATACAATTGGCAAAGTCAACGAGGGCCATGCTTATTGGGCCAGAATTCCCAGGCCTATACCTCCAATTTTGGGACAACACCCCACCCTGGTTTGAAATTTCATTTATTTCCCTTATGTCTTTTTAATTCTTATTTTATTTATTTATTGTTTTAATTCAGTAATTATTTTTTTTACAAAAATATAAAAATCAGAAAAAGACCAAAAAATAATATTTATTTTATTATAATTATTTTATTAGCATGTAATTTCAAATTAGGTTTAATTTATATTTTTTTCCATAACAAAACACCAAAAATAGAATTTAGGTTTAATATCTTTTTTTTATTCCTTTTAATATTTTTCCTTTTTTAGAATAATAATATTGTTTATTTATTTTCATAAATTAAAAATTGCACATAAATAAATTAGGGTTTAATGTAGATTATATTTTAATTCTTTCATAATAAATAAAAAAATATTAGAATTAGGGTTGGCCGTTTAATTTAATTTCAATTAACTTCTTTTCCTTATTAAATCTAAAAAACACAAAATACCAAAAAAACATTTAATTCTTTTTTTATTATTTTATTTTTAATTCCTTATTAATATTAATTATTTGCAAAAGGGTCCAACGCCCTAGTTTTGATTAATTTCTTTATTTCGCGCATTTATTTTATAATCGTTTAAATAATTATGTAATTGTCCCTAAGCCATGTAACATTTATTTCTCGCACTTTTACCTCTTCGCATTATTTATTTTTTCCGCTAAATCGGGTCCGGTTTAATTTTGGCGATGTGGACCCGCGCCATTTGTAATAGCCTTAGATTTATTTTCCGCAAATATTTTAACTGTTAATATGCATGCAAGAATGAATGGATAAATTAAAAACAAGCGTAGATCACGACAAACATGACAAGATAAATAACTGAAACATGACACACAATTCGCACACACCACCCCTAGGGTACGCCTCACTGTTGCCTTTCGAAAGGTGGTCGTCGAGTAGAAAACGTCTTAGTAAGTCCTCATGATCCGGGAACCTGGCATGAGGGTAGCTTCTAAGATGTCTTCCCATTGCTCCGGTGATCACCACGTCCCTAAAATCGAATTGACCCGAACACCTCCAACGGTGGTGCTACCTACCTCTCAATGGTGGGATGGCACTACTTTTAAGGACTCTTACACAGACGAATTCCTTAGGGTAGGTAGGTTCTCAAGGATACTTGCTCTAATTTCAAACAAATCAAAAGACTTTTCACACTGACACTTTTCAAAAGCTTTCAAAGCAAACTTTTCAAACACTCTGACGTATGAGTCGATCTGAAATTTTTCAAAGAAACTTTTTAAACCAACATTGAAAAGCAAGCAAACAATTTGAAAACACATTGAGCAAGTATCTAAGAGCCCATGGATAACCATGGATAGAAAGGGTGCTAACACCTTCCCTTTCTATAACCTACCTCCCGAACCGAGAGCGATCTCTTTAAGGAATTTTTCTGTGCTTTTGTCCTTTCCATTTGGAGAAAATAAAAGACGGTGACGACTCTTGCTTCCGCGACATTTCGCGAACCAGCGTTAAACAGTCAGTTCCAGATCCACCGATCACACTCGCCCTTCAATTAAATCCATGACATTTTAAATTCTTCGAGAGTAGTAGGAATGTCAGGATGAAGAATGGTGTAAGGAGCGTCTCCTTCAACAATAGGCTACATAATGATTGGTAGGATGGCCACATACGGCATCATGAGGTTTTGAGCGCGAGCTCGCACCCACTTAAGATAAGGCTCCAAAGGAATGGAGTTATTATGCCCCAAATTTTTGCTATCAACCTTGTTTACCATGCCCCAATCTCGTACAATCATTTGACGATAACCTTGGACATTGTTCTCATAGCCAAACACAATACCTTGGACAAGCGCGTCATGCGGACCATTCCTCCGAGCGTAACCAAATTGTCGTAGAGCCAAGCAAGGATTATAAGTGATACCTCCTCTAATCCCAAGGATTGGGACATTAGGGTATTCCCCATAACGGTCAATAATTGTGACATCCTCCAAAGATCGAGAACACCAATGAATATATGAATGTGATAGTGACATCAACCTTTGAGACCACTTCATGCCTTATTAATTCTTCAAAACTGACAGAGGAAGGTGGTAAATAAACCACCTAGCCACCAAAGGAGTGCAACACATAAGAATTCCTCTTCTCTTCATGGTACAAGCGTGAAGAGAATGCAAAATGTCTCCGAGTAAGGTAGGGATCGGGTTATGAGATAAGAAGATTTTCACCGTGTTCACATCTATAAGTTGGCATGGATTAGGGAACAATATCATCCCATATATTATAAGAGCCAAAACTTATTCAAAGGATTTCAAATCCAGAGCATCCCAAAATATTTGAGCCTTCTCATACAGAAACTTGACTAGAAAACCTTTAACACCACTTCTAGTTTCACAATTAGCCACAATGTCAGACTGTTGCTGTGATCGGTGGATCTGGAACTGACTGTTTAACGCTGGTTCGCGAAATTTCGCGGAAGCAAGAGTCGCCACCGTCTTTTATGTTCTCCAACATGGAAAGGACAAAAGCACAGCAAAATTCCTTATTTGAGATTTCTCTCGGTTCGGGAGGTAGATTTATAGAAAGGGAAGGTGTTAGCACCCTTTCTATCCATGGTTATCCATGGGCTCTTAGATACTTGCTCATTGTGTTTTCAAAATGTTTGTTTGCTTTTCAAGTGTGAGTGGGTTTGAAAAAGTTTCGTTTAAAGTTTCAGATCGACTCTTGTATCAGTCCTCAAGAGTGTTTGAAAAATTGTTTTTGAAAGTTTTTGAAAAGTGTCGGTGTGAAAAGAAGTTTTGATTTGTTTTAATTAGAGCAAGTATCTATGAGTCATCTACCTACCCTAAGGAATTAGGCTGTGTAAATGTCCTTTAGGTAGTGCCATCCCACCATTGAGAGGTAGGTAGCACCACCGTAAGAGGTGTTCGGGTCAATTCGAGTTTAGGGACAGTGTGGTCACCAGAGCAATAGTAAGACACCTTAGAAGCTACCCTTATGCCATTGATCTTTTTATTCCGAGGCAATTGTTTCGAGGCGACTGGATCAACGGACATAAGGACTTACTAAAACGTCCTATACTCGACGACCACAATTCGAGCTTGTAGGGACAGTGTGGTCACCAGAGCAACAGTAGGACACCTTAGAAGCTACCCTTATGCCATGTTCATGGACATAAGGACTTACTAAAACGTCCTGTACTCGACGACCACGTTTCGAGGGGGCAAGCGAACAGTGAGGAGTACCCTAAGAGTGGTGTGTGAATTGTGTGTTGTATTCAGTTAATGTTTGTCTTGGTAATTAGTGAGCTACAGGTTGTTTTTATTTACATACATTCTTTCATGCAAGTTAACAGTTAAGGGGTGCGGAAAGTAAATTGCGGAAACATAAATCCTACGCTATTACAAGGCGCGGGTCTATACATCGCCAAAAACAAAACCCGTTTTGAAAAATAAAAATGCGAGAAATTAAAAGAAAGCAATAAAGTCCTAATTAACTATTACATATCCGGAAACAGTTACAAAAATATAATAAAAAGGGATTAAAGCGCGAAAAGAAATTAAATCGGGAACGTCCTAAGGGTTTTGACCCTTTTTTAGAATTAAATTGAATTTGTCTTTTTTTTAATTAAATGAAAATTAGGCCTAATTACTAATTAATTAATTTAATTAAAAGAAAAATATTTTTGTATTTTTATGTTTTTAATGAAAATGAAAATAAAAAGGAATTAAAAATGTCAAAAGAAAAGCCTAAGTCTAAATTGTTTTTATTTATTGTAAAAAGGTTAAAATTAAACTAATTAACTAATTAATTTGTTAGTATTTTATTTACAAAAATAAAAGAGTGAGATTAATAATAAATGAAATATTTACATTTTTTAGTTTTTTTTTTTTAATTTTATGGAAAAATTAGTTATGTTAATTTAATGATAATAATAATAATGATAATAATTAAAAAAAGAAATTATAAGGAAAAGAGAATAAAAAAAGTAACAAAACCATGGGGGTGATGACCCATGTCTCCTGATCACGTTGATGCTTATGGTCCGTCCCAATTTCACCTGTAGAAAAAATACCTAAAAACAAAGCAAACAAACCCTAGGCATGGGTATTGTCATACGAAGCCTAAAAATGAAATTGAATATAACCGTTGCATTGGAAATCAGGCATGGAGTATGAATATGCTATTATTTTCCAGAAAAAGTGCAAGAATGGAGAAACACGACTCCATGTTCAGAGGTGATTTCGTGAGTACTTACAGCGCTATTCAGTGGACCTTAGGACGCGTTTGTGGTTGCTTTGGCTTCAGTGAGTGGCAAGGAAGAAAGCTACGTGCTTGCTTTGATCTGAAAACGCTTGCAACTATGTTTTGATCTCACACTTTTTTTTGACACTTTTTGGATTTTGCTCTGGCCGTTTGTGCACACTCTAGGTTGTGAATGAGGCTTGCAAGGCTTGTATATATAGGCTTGGATGAGAGTCAGTCACATTAAGGAGCTTTTAACCATTGCCATTAAGCTTTGGATTTTCTCATAACCACCATTAAAGAAACTTGCCATTCTTGTCCAAATTTGAATTTTTATGCTTGAAATAAGTCTTACACGAAAATGGCATGTGTCTCATGGTGCATCAAGGCTATTCAAACCAAAAGATATCCCTTAATTAATTTTCTTGATTTTTATTTGAATTTTAAAGATTTAAAATGAATTAAATCAAATAAAATTAAATAAAAATAGAAAAATTAATTTTTAATCTTGAAATAAATCATGGGACACGTGGGAGGCATGACAAAGCTGAACCAAGTGGAAAAAGTGGGCCCTTTTTGTCAAAAATGAAGTTTCAAGGATAATTGACTTTGGCCATTTCACAAAAATTTCCCAACTTCTCCAATGCATATCTTGCTCAATTCTGAAGCTATGAACATGTTCTTCGACATTTTGGAAAGGTCTTGAAGTCCTCTAACCAATGTCTTTGGTCCCATGTCATTTTGATTTACCACTCTCAAGTTATGGTCTTTGACTTAAAGTCCCTTTTTGTTGACTTTTGAAAATGACCTATAATGTTGAAATTGATAACTTTTTGTGAGAGCATTTCTTGGACTTGGAGTGTGAAGATGAGTTGTAGGAAATGTCTTCCCCTTCAAGATGAGCATTGGATGGGATTTTTCTGATGAACCATGAAAAAGTTATGCCTTGGTCAAGTTACAGTTGACTTTTCAGCTTTCCAAAAATAGAAACTTTTGACACCTTGATGATTTTTGAGCCATTCTTGTGAAATCATGATCAAGACTTGATCAAATGATGATTGTGGCTTCAAAATAAGATGTTGACCAAAAATTTTGACTTTTGACTGCCAAATGACCATTTTGCCCCTGCAGTTGACTGTGGAGCAATTAGGGTTTTTGACTGTGTAACTTGAGCTTGTGAGCCTTGAAACTTGACATGTAGATGCTTGACAATGTGTATAGGCATGTGTGACTTGATTGAGCTCTTGAAAACCTCAACTTCTTTGCAAGAACCAAAACCCTAATTTGACTGGCTTAGGAGGATGGTTTGACTGTGTAGCCCTTGAGTAAACTTTGAGCCATTTGAGGTGATGCTTGGCAAAACCTTGAAGATTATGGGAGGGTAAATTTTGGGGTACAACAGTTGCCCCTGTTCAATCTTCTTAGATCTGAGGATGTAGATTGGCTTGTGTGCCTTTCGTGATCCGAGGGTGGAAGATGATTGAACACTAGAGTGCCCAGAAATTTGCACTCACATAGTAGCATGTCAGCAGTGTGATAGCGGGAATGGGCTTATAGATGCCATCTGGAAGTGTGACAGAACCTTGTCGGGAATGGGCTTATAGATGCCATTTGGAGACTGTTGGATAACTGAATCTGAATAAGAAATAGAATAGCTTCCATGCCTGGAGCATATCTAGCCTATATCTAGTTGTTGACGTCTGAATAAACAGTAGAATGACCACCGTGTCTGGGGTATATCCATACTGTATCTGTATGAGCGACAGAATGTCATCCGAATCTGGATCGTATCTGGACTGAACAATAGAAGAGCATCCGGGATGGAGCATCTCTAAGTTATCTTTTAGAAGTTTGAATCTGAATAAGCAATAGAATGACGTCCGAATCTGGAGCATCTCTAGGCTATATCTGAAAGGAAATCTGGAATGAGTATCAGAACGTCACCATGCCTGGGTCACATCTGGACTATCTTTAGAAAGAGTCTTGAATAAGCAAGAAAACAACATCCATATATGGAGCATGTCTAAGCTATCTCTGAAAGGAAATCTGGAATGAGTATCAGAACGTCGCCATGCCTGGGTCACATCTGAACCATATCTAGAAGGAGTCTTGAATAAGCAAGAAAACAGCATCCATATCTGGAGCATGTGTAAGCTATCTCTGAAAGGAAATCTGGAATGAGTATCAGAACGTCGCCATGCCTGGGTCACATATGAACCATATCTAGAAGGAGTCTTGAATAAGCAAAAGAGCAGCATCCATATCTGGAGCATTTCCAAGCTATCTCTGAGAGGAAATCTGGAATAAATATCAGAACGTCGCCATGCCTGGGTCACATCTGAACCATATCTAGAAGGTGATCTCTGAATAAACAATAGAACAACCTCCGTGTCCGGAGCATCTCTAAGTTATATCTGAGAAGAAATCTGGAATAAGTATCAGAACGTCGCCATGCCTGGGTCACATCTGAACCATACCTAGAAAGGTGATCTCTGAATAAACAATAGAACAGCCTCCGTGTCCGGAGCATCTCTAAGTTATATCTGAGAAGAAATCTGGAATAAGTATCAGAACGTCGCCATGCCTGGGTCACATCTGAACCATATCTAGAAAGGTGATCTCTGAATAAACAACAGAACAGCCTCCGTGCCCGGAGCATTTCTAAGTTATATCTGAGAAGAAATCTGGAATAAGTATCAGAACATCGCCATGCCTGGGTCACATCTGAACCATATCTAGAAAGGAATTTTGAATAAGCAAAAGAACAGCATCCATATCTGGAGCATTTCCAAGCTATCTCTTTAATCTTTTTAACGTAGACATGCCCTGGACGGATACAGGTATCGAATCCACAATCAATCGCTCACAGACATGCCTTGGCTAGATACAGGAATCGAATCTGGGATTGCAATAGTTGATAGTAATCATCTTTGCATTGACCTTTCCTGAAAAAAAAGGCAAAACATTAGTTATATGCAATGTCATGGTGCATGGAATGCGCGGTGTCATGACGTTTATAACCAATGGGATTGTAGAATGTGATGTTTATATCATGTATGAAAATGTGATGTTTGCGAATGTATTTTTGTCTAGGAAAATAAATCCTTGACGAATGCCAGGAGCTTATCCTGGGCTGATGTTGCAAGAATACCGGTAGGAGAAGATAACTCCATTGGGGAATAAACTTGGCGAATAGATTACTCTGCGGGGAAAATTACTCTAGCGATCTTGCTGGGAAAATACTCTGTGGGAAGAGAGGTACTTCGCTAAGATGTTGTATGAGAACTCCGCTGGGGATACCATTGTTGAGTTACGTTTGGGAGGTTTGAGGAACTTCGCTGGGTATAGGAAGACTTCGCCGAGGACGATCTTTCCGTGGCAATTAGCTGAGGATAACCCAGTTATGAGCTCTGGCGAGGAATAACCTTATGAATAAAGACGGGGAGAGATATGCTCTGCAAAGGATAAGCTTCCAGAATCTACTGGGGATAAGCTTCCTACTGGGGAGATGATTTAACTCTCCTGGGGAGACTTTGGACTGTACTGGGAAATGGCTCCACTTGATGTCCGATATACCTCCGGGGAACAATCTTAGATCAAGACTGCCGGGAATGCTTGTTAAGAATGTTTGTATACTCCTTGGGGGAATGTTGAGATCTGCTGGGGATAATCCAACTTCCATAAGGATGACAGTATTACTTTGCTTGGGGAAAGTATGTTGACTTGTTGGCTCATTCTCTGGGGAATTAGGGTATCTTGGTCATTCTTCAGCTGAACTTGTCTTGGTACCTTGATGGCAGAGCAACTAGATCGCTTAGACAACTCATTATTACCCCAGTTTCAGTGGGAGAAGGCACATGTGGGGGTAATTGACAAATCTTCTGGTAGACAGGTGACGAGATGTCGGGACATAGTCGTACACTTTGATCCCTAATTTTTGCCTGGACTGCCCTTTCGGGTTTTCAGTCCACCGGGATACCCATTTTTGCCCAAGCCGCCTTTTCAGGTTTTCGACTTGCCGGGTGTACAGATTTTTTCATTTCATCCCTTATTTTTACCCGAACCCTTTTGGTTCGCCGGGAAGCCCTTGTTTTTGCCTAGGTGTGTCAACCTAGCGGGTCTTTGATTATGCGCAGTATTTTTCGACTATGTCCACGCTCTAAGAGTGCAGGGAGTTGTCACTATTGTTGTGTTGCCATGCGACCAGAAGATGTTTGATCAAGCAAGATTCATAGCTGGAACTCATGTCCAATGCCCCAGGTGACTCAGGCGGAGATTTGCCCCAGGCTATTAGGCATTTGAGAGAGTCTCTGAATCTTGACTGGACTGCCCCAGATGATGGACAATGATCATGCCCTGCCCCTTGATTGGAAGTGCTTCTTCCATTTGAGATGGCCTTTTTTGTTGAGAAGGATTTTGTTCACTAGATATTCGTCGTGCGAATTTCTATGTTGTTCAAACAAATAGTCATATGCAAACAATGTTATATTAAAAATGCAAAGCTTATGTCTGTCTTGAAGTTTTTTTTTTTTGAAAATGCGGTTTTTCATAAAAAAACAAGTGAATTTTGTAAATTGTGATGTCAACTCGTTATTTTACCGCAAACCTTAAGGAGTCGGGATACCTTTGGTAACAATATGCTTTCGAACTAACCCATGCTTTAGCTAGGACTTTTGAGGGTTATAACGTGGCCTGGTTCACGGTTTAAGAAACAAAAGATAAAGGCTCAAATTATTTGTACCCACCCGCTCTTCGTGATGTTCTTCAAACCTAAACTCAGCTAATCGTGCATTAGACCTTGTTTGAGTCTTTGCTCTGATATTCCAGTGATGGTTCGAATATTGACAATTTATTTTGAACAGGCAGTCATTTCCTTTTTGTTGAGGGTTTGTAGAACCTCTTTCTTTTTTGATCCCTATTTTTTGCCTGAACTGTGTCTTTTGTGATTACAGTCAGCGGGATGCCCCAGTTTTGTAAGTCTCCTTATTGGGCTCTTATTTTTTTGGGAAATAATGACTGCCTATCTTTTATGATTATTCGGAACCATCACTGTCTTTTGTTTTGTAAGGACCTCTTTGGTGCCGTTCGTTATGCACTTGGGTCAGCTGAGAGAACTACCCTGCCCCAGGTTATGATTAAGGGTTTTAATTTTCGAAAAGAAAAACTCCTACTTCTTTGGCTCAAAGGGGTTGACGAGGGATTATCATCCTTATAACTCCAGTGTTTAGGAATTGAAACAATGCCTGTACCTCATCAGCGGGGTTCGTTCAAAATCATACTGTAAATCGTGGTATCGTTTTCGTCATCCTCCCTCAAGAGGCTTAGAATTATTGATCGAGCATTGAACATCACAAAAAATGAAAGCAATTTTAAATAGTGAATACGAAATAATTACTTCAAAACAGACATGTGTAGTGCATTAATGAAATAACAATGTTTAACATGAATAAATGTTTGAACAATCAAAAGAAAATCATAACTCAAAAAATTCTAATGAACAAAAGTCTTCTAGTCTCAGGGCTTGTTACTTCAACTGGTGCATCTTGTAGGGATGACAGGAGCATTCAGCCTGGCCCATCTGGGTGAAATCCACAGCTCTTTCATTAATCAGGTCTTGGATCTTATTCTTCAGAGCCCAGCAGTCGTCGGTGTCATGTCCTGGACTGTCAGAGTGGTATGCACATCCTTCCTCAGGATTGTACTTTGGGGAGGCTGTGTTGAGATTCTTAGGAGGGTCCCTTAACGTCACCAGATTCAACCTCAACAATTGTTGTAAACTTGAGACGGCGACACGTTGAGCTTGGTGAACTGCCTTTTAGGCTTGTCTGGCTTGCTCTGATCAGCCCGTTGTTCTTGGCGAGGTCGTTGTTGGACCTGTGAAGTGGTAGCAGCTTGGAGAGGTCTATTCATTGGACCAGACCTTTGCCCTCTTGGAAGCTGTTCCATGACCTGGTCCCTGACTTGGGCTGGTTGCTTCATGTCTTGATGAAGCTGACTGATCATGGCCCTCAGCTCTCCTTGCTCCCGAGCTAAACCTTGAATGAGATCCCTTTGCCCCAGCATCTGGGTTTTCAATGTGTCTACCTCAGCTTGTAGACTTTTCAGTCGTTCGTCCTTGTCATCTTCAGGGTTTTGCTTTTCCAGATTCCCCATGAGGAGTGTCCGTAACTCTTCTTTCCCCTTGGATAGGCTTAGGAAGATCTCCCTGAACTGAGTCTCTTGAGCCTGAAGATCCTGGTTATTTTATTGGGAAGCCATTGCTGAAATAAACAGCGGAGATGGTAAGTGACCTGTCAAAAGGGTACCTGTTATACAATGATATGTATGTATGTATATGCAATGTTTTCAAGGATCTCACGGGGTAAACAAGAAACAATTGTCAGAATTTGAATCCGGTAGCTTGATTGAAGGAGCTTCATGTTATTGAGAGTCCTTCTTCAAGGGTCAAAAGCTCACCATATCCAGTGGGTCATAGCCCCTGACTTTGGTCATCGCGTCTGGTTTTGATTTCCAAACAACCTTGGTTAGGGGAACCTTCTTCAGGAGTCAAAGCTCACCATATCTAGTGGGTCATAGCCCCTGACAACCTTGGCTAGAGGAAAATAAATCCCCTTTTCCCCTTGCTAGATAACTGGCTCATCATGACCTGCATCACAAGCCCTTGAGATCCTTGAAATGGATTAGTCTTTATGCAGGATGCATGCAATGGTATGATGTTATGCTATGCATGGGGTAATGTAGGTAAACCCTGTTATGAGTCCCAATTAAGGACTGTAAACAACACCTGCAAGAAACTCAGTAAACCCTGTTATGAGTCCCAATTATGGACTATAAACAAAACCTGCAAGAAACTCAAGTGTCAGATAACAAGCATGCAAGTAGTCAAGTTGGAAGGCACACAAGTCACACAAGAGAAACCCTTAGAGTTTAGGCCAACATGGGGTATGGGTATTACCCTCTTGAAGTTGGTGGGCTCAAAACCTGTCCTATCAGA
This sequence comes from Vicia faba, assembly GCA_948472305.1. NCBI lineage: Eukaryota > Viridiplantae > Streptophyta > Magnoliopsida > Fabales > Fabaceae > Vicia > Vicia faba. The sequence goes on from OX451739.1 coordinate 1,190,308,362, forward strand.
AGTAACCGGGTTCTAAGGGTCCCAATATCATTGGATTGCTTTCATTGTTCATCGTTTCGATTTAGCCACTGAACTGGCGACCGAAATATTCCAAGAAAACAACCCTCAAATGAGTGTAGCATCGAGTATCAACCAACCTCGGACTGCACCAAAGTCAGTTATCTCACTACCCTAAAGAGGCCAAGATGGTTCAATTAAGGTTCCTAAGGTCAGTTGATGCTTCACGACACCACGCGGAGGCCCCGTACTCTCCTTGACTAAACTCAAGGGTTACCGGTACACACCAAAGTGCCGCATCAACGTAGCAGACTGCTTCAACCATGTCGGTATACCCCGCACAGTTCCCTCACAACCTTGTTGCTACTTTCTAAGAAGGTATCCCCAGATCCGGGTTAGGATCTATAGAACTCCCAAGACAGGCCCAATAATATTAAAGCAAGCAAAACAAAGCAATTGAAAACACAAGTATGAGCTATCCTAAGGTACACCTCACTTTAAGCATTCCCCAGCAGAGTCGCCAGTTCTGTGATCAGTGGATCTGGAACTGACTGTTTAACGCTGGTTCGCGAAATTTCGCGGAAGCAAGAGTCGCCACCGTCTTTTATGTTCTCCAACATGGAAAGGACAAAAGCACAGCAAAATTCCTTATTTGAGATTTCTCTCGGTTCGGGAGGTAGATTTATAGAAAGGGAAGGTGTTAGCACCCTTTCTATCCATGGTTATCCACGGGCTCTTAGATACTTGCTCATTGTGTTTTCAAAATGTTTGTTTGCTTTTCAAGTGTGAGCAGGTTTGAAAAAGTTTCGTTTAAAGTTTCAGATCGACTCTTGTATCAGTCCTCAAGAGTGTTTGAAAAATTGTTTTTGAAAGTTTTTGAAAAGTGTCGGTGTGAAAAGAAGTTTTGATTTGTTTTGAATTAGAGCAAGTATCTATGAGTCATCTACCTACCCTAAGGAATTAGGCTGTGTAAATGTCCTTTAGGTAGTGCCATCCCACCATTGAGAGGTAGGTAGCACCACCGTTGGAGGTGTTCGGGTCAATTCGAGTTTAGGGACAGTGTGGTCACCAGAGCAATAGTAGGACACCTTAGAAGCTACCCTTATGCCATTGATCTTTTTATTCCGAGGCAACTGTTTCGAGGCGACTGGATCAACGGACATAAGGACTTACTAAAACGTCCTATACTCGACGACCACAATTCGAGCTTGTAGGGACAGTGTGGTCACCAGAGCAATAGTAGGACACCTTAGAAGATACCCTTATGCCATGTTCATGGACATAAGGACTTACTAAAACGTCCTGTACTCGACGACCACGTTTCGAGGGGGCAAGGCAACAGTGAGGCGTACCCTAAGAGTGGTGTGTGAATTGTGTGTTGTATTCAGTTAATGTTTGTCTTGGTAATTAGTGAGCTACGGGTTGTTTTTATTTACATACATTCTTTCATGCAAGTTAACAGTTAAGGGGTGCGGAAAGTAAATTGCGGAAACATAAATCCTACGCTATTACAAGGCGCGGGTCTATACATCGCCAAAAACAAAACCCGTTTTGAAAAATAAAAATGCGAGAAATTAAAAGAAAGCAATAAAGTCCTAATTAACTATTACATATCCGAAAACAGTTACAAAAATATAATAAAAAGGGATTAAAGCGCGAAAAGAAATTAAATCGGGAACGTCCTAAGGGTTTTGACCCTTTTTTAGAATTAAATTGAATTTGTCTTCTTTTTTTTTAATTAAATGAAAATTAGGCCTAATTACTAATTAATTAATTTAATTAAAAGAAAAATATTTTTGTATTTTTATGTTTTTAATGAAAATGAAAATAAAAAGGAATTAAAAATGTCAAAAGAAAAGCCTAAGTCTAAATTGTTTTTATTTATTGTAAAAAGGTTAAAATTAAAGTAATTAACTAATTAATTTGTTAGTATTTTATTTACAAAAATAAAAGAGTGAGATTAATAATAAATGAAATATTTACATTTTTTAGTTTTTTTTTTAATTTTATGGAAAAATTAGTTATGTTAATTTAATGATAATAATAATAATGATAATAATTAAAAAAAGAAATTATAAGGAAAAGAGAATAAAAAAAGTAACAAAACCATGGGGGTGATGACCCATGTCTCCTGATCACGTTGATGCTTATGGTCCGTCCCAATTTCATCTGTAGAAAAAATACCTAAAAACAAAGCAAACAAACCCTAGGCATGGGTATTGTCATACAAAGCCTAAAAATGAAATTGAATATAACCGTTACATTGGAAATCAGGCATGGAGAATGAATATGCTATTATTTTCCAGAAAAAGTGCAAGAATGGAGAAACACGACTCCATGTTCAGAGGTGATTTCGTGAGTACTTACAGCGCTATTCAGTGGACCTTAGGACGCGTTTGTGGTTGCTTTGGCTTCAGTGAGTGGCAAGGAAGAAAGCTACGTGCTTGCTTTGATCTGAAAACGCTTGCAACTATGTTTTGATCTCACACTTTTTTTTGACACTTTTTGGATTTTGCTCTGGCTGTTTGTGCACACTCTAGGTTGTGAATGAGGCTTGCAAGGCTTGTATATATAGGCTTGGATGAGAATCAGTCACATTAAGGAGCTTTTAACCATTGCCATTAAGCTTTGGATTTTCTCATAACCACCATTAAAGAAACTTGCCATTCTTGTCCAAATTTGAATTTTTATGCTTGAAATAAGTCTTACACGAAAATGGCATGTGTCTCATGGTGCATCAAGGCTATTCAAACCAAAAGATATCCCTTAATTAATTTTCTTGATTTTTATTTGAATTTTAAAGATTTAAATTGAATTAAATCAAATAAAATTAAATAAAAATAGAAAAATTAATTTTTAATCTTGAAATAAATCATGGGACACGTGGGAGGCATGGCAAAGCTGAACCAAGTGGAAAAAGTGGGCCCTTTTTGTCAAAAATGAAGTTTCAAGGATAGTTGACTTTGGGCATTTCACAAAAATTTCCCAACTTCTCCAATGCATATCTTGCTCAATTTTGAAGCTATGAACATGTTCTTGGACATTTTGGAAAGGTCTTGAAGTCCTCTAACCAATGTCATTTGTCCCATGTCATTTTGATTTACCACTCTCAAGTTATGGTCTTTGACTTAAAGTCCCTTTTTGTTGACTTTTGAAAATGACCTATAATGTTGAAATTGATAACTTTTTGTGAGAGCATTTCTTGGACTTGGAGTGTGAAGATGAGTTGTAGGAAATGTCTTCCCCTTCAAGATGAGCATTGGATTGGATTTTTCTGATGAACCATGAAAAAGTTATGCCTTGGTCAAGTTACAGTTGACTTTTCAGCTGTCCAAAAATAGAAACTTTTGACACCTTGATGATTTTTGAGCCATTCTTGTGAAATCATGATCAAGACTTGATCAAATGATGATTGTGGCTTCAAAATAAGATGTTGACCAAAATTTTTGACTTTTGACTGCCAAATGACCATTTTGCCCCTGCAGTTGACTGTGGAGCAATTAGGGTTTTTGACTGTGCAACTTGACCTTGTGAGCCTTGAAACTTGACATGTAGATGCTTGACAATGTGTATAGGCATGTGTGACTTGATTGAGCTCTTGAAAACCTCAACTTCTTTGCAAGAACCAAAACCCTAATTTGACTGGCTTAGGAGGATGGTTTGACTGTGTAGCCCTTGAGTAAACTTTGAGCCATTTGAGGTGATGCTTGGCAAAACCTTGAAGATTATGGGAGGGCAAATTTTGGGGTACAACATTTGCAAATATAAGGCTAGATAAATCTCCTCAGGTATTGGGTCTTTCTCAATACCGATGAATGGTGATTGATCAAGAATAGGCACTCCCAATAATTAAGATAACTCCTCCATGGTAGGTACTAATTGGTAATCAGAAAATGTAAAACAGTGAAGTTTAGGGTCAAAGAATTGAAAAAGCACATGTATCATGTCTTCTTCAAAGTTTGAGGTAACCAAGTTGAGGAGTCGACCATACTTCTTGGTGAACGGAGAATTTTCAGGGACCCTTAATACTAACTCCTTCAGTTGAGGAGACACTTTCATAAGGTTGATTCGGATGGTATTTCTGCGAATGGAAGCCATATCCTACAAAACAGAACAAAGATAAATCTCCATTCCTTGAAATGGTTAGTGTAGATGCTATGGTATGATGTCATGATATTATGTACAAATAATCATATACAAGAAAAGCAAACAAACCATTAGGTTTAGCCTTGCATGGGGTTCATAGGTAAGTACCCTCTTGAAGTTTAGTTGGTTCAACCTGTCCTAAAAAGTAATCGGGTTCTAGGGAATCTCAATATCATTAATCTTCATCAGGCATTGTTTCATCGCAAGCCTCTTTATTGGCGACTGAAATATCCCGAAATTATGATCTCAATGAGCGTATTATCGAGTATCAACCAAATTTGCATTGTACTAAAGCCAGTTATCTCAATACTTCCTAATGGCAAAGTTGTTCAACTAAAGGTTCTAAGGTTAGTTAGTACTTCATGACACGACACAACAGTCCTATATTTTCCTCGATTCACCATAAGGGATACTGGTACCAAAAAATATGACACACTAATGTATCTATCGCTTTAACCATATCGGTCTACACCGTACAATCTCCATGATATTTGCTACTTACCTAATAATGTTCCCAGATCCGGGTAGAGGATCTATTCAAAACCCAAACACCCTTTTAAGAGTAAAGCAAGCAAGTCAAACAATGAAAGTATTTAAAGGTTATCTAGCTCTAAGGTAACCCCACTTTTAAGTTAATCCCCAGTAGAGTCGCAATTGTTGCGGATAGCAAGAGTCGTCATCGGCTTTTCTTTTATCTAATAAAGGAAAAGGTGAAAAGAATAGGAAAGACCTTTTAAGATGTTTTCTTGAGTTCGGGGGGTAGGTTATGAAAAGGGAAGGTGTTAGCATCCTTTTCATACATAGTTATCTATGGGCTCTTAATTGCTAGCTCACTTTGAAATGCTTTGCAAAGTGTGTTTGTGTTTGTTTGAAAGTATTTTTGAAAAGTGCCTTGTTTAGGCGAACTTTGTAATGATTCTCGTCTCTATAAGAATGTATACAAAGTATTGACTTTTGAAAATATTTCATAGAAAGTGTTGGTGTGTTTGAAAGATATTTTGACTTGTTTGTGAGCGAGCAACTACGAATGTTCTACCTACTCAAAAAGTCTTTGTTCTTTTCCTCCTCCTTTAGATAGTATTATCTTACCATTAGTTAGTAAGCAACCTTATCATTAGATGTGAAGGGACAGGTGTGGGTCATCGTACAGTCATAGAAGGCAACATTGTAGGATACCTTAGCAATTTGTCATGAGGGTCTAAGATCATTTACCGAAGGCAATATCGAAGGGTCATCGAGGGACTATGATCTTGTATTTGAGGGTATTTGCTAAAGTATTCCACTTTCGATGGATATGAATGTTTTATTTTAAGGCAACAAGTGTGGGTTAACCCTAGAGGTGCAAGTCTGCAAAGTGTTTTAATTTCATGCATTTTTGTCTTGAATTAGGGTTGTCTAGTTGTTGATTTTATGTCTTGCCATACAAACCCTAATTACTAGCAATAATATTGAAAGTGATAAATTGCGGAAATTTAAAGTTCTACGCTATTACATCTTTTAGGGGATAGGGATACAAATTACAAATGGGGATGAAAGAAATTAAAACCTAATTACTATTACAACCATATTGAATATTGCAAAATAAAATGTACAAGAATATAAAGACCATGATCAAGAAAAGAGAATTTTTTTTGTGTTTTTTTATGGATGAAAAAGGTTTAATGTTAAACTAATTAACTAATTAATTTTAATCACAAAAGGAGTTAATTAACTTTTTAATCAAAACCTAATTCTAAGTTAAAAAAGAAAATTAAATAAGACAAGGTCTAATTTAGTTTTAATTCTAAAAGAGATTAATTTAATTAAGAAAAATGTCTTTGTTTTGGTGTTTTATTTATAAAAATAAATAAGATGAAAATAAAAAAAAGAAAATTATTTTAAAAAAATAGTTTTTTTTATATTGTAGGTTAAAATAAAATTATAAAATAAATAAATCAGTAAAGGTGAAGAAAATATATTAAGAATATGACAAATATTAGGCCTAGGTGTTAGAAAGTAAAAAGGATGTATAAAGCTAGAAAACAGGGAGTCCAGGCCTAATATGTGTTTTTTGTTTGAAATCAGAAAAAAATAATAAAAAGAAAATGGGCCAGGTTATTAGAAAGTGAAATGGGGGGGGGGGGGGGGTGAGAAGAACAAATAATTCCAGGCCCAAAGTCAGGAGGCCCAGGCGCCTATGTTGATTTAATGTGGTTGATTTCTTGAGGTGTATCATGCGCTTGTTTATGTGGGGCGCTGGATTTGATTTCCCAATGGATCTTATGGTGTTGATGAGAGGTGCATGATATGCACACATGCTTAGCTTGTATTGAATATGTAATGAAAATGTTAGAAAAAACCAAAAGGGTACCATTGGGGCTCGAACCCAGGCCCCTATAGTTCCAAGTCTTACGCACGCGCTTTCTACCACTGGGGTGGCTATACATCCGCTTATTAAATTGAATCCATAAATATATAAAATAAAACAAGCCCTAAGAGGACTTCATCTTCTTCCTCGCACCCATGACTGAAACACTATTTTTGAATTTCGTATCTCACTCATTTCTCAATGAAATTAAAAAATGTAAACATGAAACTTGTGAATTTTTTACCACGAATCCAACCATATAACTTATGTAAGCTAAAAGTCAAAGATGAAGATTAATTTTTCTGTCCCTAAATTAAAACCTAATTTTTTCAAAAAGTTTAACTCTAAAATTCTCACTACTCAGGCAACATAAATGAATTCTAAGGACATTGTCAGTTTCAGGGCTATGATGTTTACATTTTATCTTTGAAAATGGAAAGATAACAATGCCTATATGAAGAGTTCGAAAGTTAGAAAACTTACCTTGAAAATGAAATTCTTATTTTAAGTTTGAGCTGGCTTCAAGATGTTGCAATGATCTGGTTAGCTTCCTTGGACCTCTAGGAAGGTAATGCAATGCTTAGCTTGAGATGAGAGTGGCTGAAATGTTCTAGAGAAGTCAAGTTGCAAACCTCTGTTTTTGGTTATGGAAGAGGAGGAAGATGATGTTACATTTATGGAATAACGACAGGGTTGAACTATATTTGATGTAAGGATGCTTTGAAAATGATTTTGAGGGAAAACGCACGATGGAAATGGAAGATACAAGTTCAAGGGCAGAAGTGCATACAAATGGTGTTTTTTGAGCAATTTCTGGTTAGAGGAAGTTTGGGAGAGTTTTAGGGCTTCTAATTTCGTGTCCCAGGCTTGCAAAAAATGCCTCAATTTATAGGAAAAGATTTGAGAACTTGAGATGATCAGAAGTACAAGTTCACATGTTATGGCTCTTTAGCTTGTTCTTGAAGCAAGCTTGATACACATTGTCCCAATGCATAGTACATGTCTATCTAGAGTAGTTAAAAGCTTTAAACATGTTTATCTGATTTTTTATGTTGAGCGTGTGCTGAAAAAACAAGTTAGAAGCTCAAGACAAGTGGTCTTTGTGATTAAAGCAACTTTTCAAGAATGGAATGGTAACTTTGTGCCATAAATGGAAATACAACTTGAATAATGGTTCAAATGCTTGGACAATGGCTCTATCAGTTGTGTAATTAATTAATTATGGAGCGAAACATAAGTTAGAAGACTGCAAAGCAAGATTGTGCAACATGGTTATGAGATTGGATCAAATGTTCATCAAGAAAAGACCTATAATTCAAGTTTATGAGGCCATCTTCATCTCTTCGAAAATTCTACCTCAAGCATGATCTCTTCAAGTTAATGGAAATTTTGGGAATCTTGAAACATCCTCTACAACCTTCATGTTAACCACTTTGACAAAATAATTTTGGAGCTTGGTGAGAATTGTCCAAGAAGTTAGGTCAAAAATCTGCCTAAACTAGGTCAAATTTTCACTAAGTGTTTTAGAAAAAGTGCATGACTTCATGAATTTATAAGTTAAAATATAAACACTTCTAGGACTTAATAAGTAAAGCAAAGTTGTATATCTCATCAAGATCTACAAATTTCATGTTAAAAGTTTTCTTTGAATCATCTTTTATCTTGGTGAAAAAATGGCATGAAGTAATGAAATTATCATGTATAAAACACTTAGATTTTTCTAAGTCTTGAAAAGTTTGACTTTTAACTTTGAATTTATTTATTTCTTAATGATCAGGCTTCATATTTTTGAATGTCTTGATGAATTGTGATCCTTGAAATCAAACTTTGATCAAAAAGTCAAAGTTTGAGTTTTTGTGCATCAGTTGACTTTTCATCAGTTAACCCAAAATTCAACTATCAATCTATTGATTTTTAAAGATGATTTGATCCATGAGATTAGGTCAACATGTTGTATTAGAATCCTTGAGATTGTACTTCAAGCCATTGGATCATGTATTAGGTCAAAAGTCAATGATCAGTCAATTACAATCAAAACCCTAATTTTGACCATTTTTCCCTTTTGTTAAATTGAACATTTTTCTTGAGGGATTATGATGAAAATTTGATCAATGGATGAATATGAATTCAAAATTTTGATGTGGACCAAAAAATATTGAATATTGATAGTAATTTGACCACAACTGTCTTTTTACCCAATATAGTTAATTTTTCAGTCATTTGGTCAATTTACTGAGCAAATTTGTGATTCAAGACTTGAAACTTGACATGATATTATTGGAGGTATATAATGATCCATGAAAGTTATTTGAGGAATTATTAGTCCAATTATCCTTGTGAAAATCAAAACCCTAATTTGAGGCACCAGTGTTTAGGAGATGGTTTTACCTAGTCAACACTTGTGCAAGCTTGAGTTATTGGAGATCTTGTGTGAAATGTCTTGATAAAATAGAGGGAAATTTTTTGGGTACAACAGTAATGAAATCCCATGAATGTTCACTTCCAAAATTTTTGTTGTTAACCTTGAGTGCTTCCAATCCATTGGCTTATAGTGACTTCATGTTTTTAATCATTTGCATTTCATCATCATTTGTATTTCATGGCATAAACTCTTCATTTGATAAACCTTATGATTGCATGGTTGGACATGTTATTTATCTCTCTAGAATTTTCATGCATTGTTGGCTATTTATGTTTGGGAACTTTAATTTTAACATCATCCAATGTGAGTGTTGTTTTGGTGATCAAATTATCTTTACAATGCCTCTGAGTGGTTTATATGTGACTGTGTATTTTACTTGATGCTTCTTACATTTTGTAATCATTTTCTCATTTTTATGTTATCAAAGGGGAAGGGGGATATGCAATAATAAATAAGAAGAAAGTTTTGTTGCAAATACTAAAAGGAAGATGCATATATTCATGGGGAGATATGATCAAAGCTACAAATAAATCGTACATTTTACCATCATAAAAAACGGGGAGCATATGAGTGCAATATCCTTCTCTTAGGTGTTTCGAATGATGTCAAAACTTATTAATATGTAATATTTTTACATTGGACGATATCTCTCTATGTCTAGGTTGCATTTTAAGCTTAGGATACTTAGGGATCAAGTCACAAGCATTTGGACATGTCAAACAGTTGAAAAATGTGAATTTTTAAATAAAAAATCATGCTTTGAGTCGACTCCCAATGAAGAAAATTCAAAACAAACTCTCTTCCAAAGATGTTTCGATACACAACTAAAGGAGTCGACTCCATCGATATGTGGATCGACTTCTTAATCGATACAAAGCATGAAGGAGTCGACTCCCGTACACTTTTGAATAGATATAAAGCACGAAGGAGTCGACTCCCACAAGCTATGTATCGACTCCCACTGAAGCTTATTTTTGAAAATCACTTCTGTCTAACTGGAGTCGACTCCCAGACAGTATGGGTGGACTCCCTTGTCCTTAGGGGTCGACTCCCTCTTCGAATGGATCGGCTCCCACTTATCCAAATGTAAAATTTTGTCATTTTTGCAACCTAATTTTTTATTTTTTCTCAAGTGCACTCACATACACACATACACACACACACACACACACACACACACACACACTCAAATACACATACACTCAAATACACACACACACATACACACACAAACAGACACACACACACACACACACACACACACACACACACACACACACACACACACACACACATATATATATATATATATATATATATATATATATATATATATATATATATATATATATATATATATATATATATTGATTCATGCATCAACTCTAATATACAAAACTACAAAACAATTTCTCATTATCTTCATCCTCTCTCTATGCATACACACAAACAAATTACACATAATCATTCTTTATTTGGGTGCCTTCTAGAGATAGCTTGATAACGTCCAATTATGGTTCATTGTAATCGACTGAGTTGAGAATTCTTTGGGGGGTTTCAAATAAGAAAACTAATTAGGGGTTTTCCTTTAATATAAATTGGAGATTTAAAGATTTTGGATTCATCTAAGTTAAAGCTTCAAAGAATAGTGGGTTCGGTCAAAGGAACAGCGCAAGACGGAAGATCAAATTCGTAAATCTTGGGTCACGATACATTCAAATTTTGGATTCAGTCGAGTGAAGTCTTTGAAGAACGGGGTTATTTTCAAAGGAGTAGAGTAAGACGAAGGATCAAATTGGAAGTACATGGTTCACTTTAACGTGCTTTGATAAAGGGGAGAGAAGAAGATATGATCAACAACATACTTAGGGTTTTTCTTGTTGGATTACTACTTGTTTCTCTTGTAATCAACATTTTGCGAAGGTAAATTTTCATTATCTTAATTCCGAACATAATTGGGGGAAGACGTACCCATAATGAGGCCAATTGGGGAACTTCCTAAATAAATCCATCTCTCTCTCTCTTACTCTCTACTTTACATTTTATTGCAAATTGTGAAAACTTTGATTGTACGATCGATACATCATGGTAATCTCTTAGGTTAATACCATAAACTATTTTGTTGATTTGAATACAATCTTTGTGATTGTAATTGGTTTCTAATATCAATTAAATCAAACAAAAATATGGTTTGTTTCGATTGCACTCCAAGTGTTTGACAAAATGTCTTAGTTAATTTTTGTTGATTATTTCATTGGAAATTGATTGCTATAGTGTGGTTTATTAAAATTTAGTTTGCTAAAAATACATTGGTTGTTAATTCAAATTTGTTTCTGTGTTCCATAGTTAAAACCTTTTAAAACTGAATTTTAAATTGAAAATTTCATTTGCGATCTATTTAACCCCCCTTCTAGATCGAAGCCTATCATCTAACCAGAAGTAGGTCCTTTTTGTTTTGACATAACCTCTATAACTCCTCGTGTTATTCTTCTTCCTTTAAACTTTTTAATTTCCCGCACTTTAAATATTTTATTTCTGTTGCTTAGAATTAAAAAATGTTTTCAAACTATGATTTAACTTGCCAAAATTTTTAAAAAACAAGTTTTTTCAATCCATACAATTCACCCCCCTCTTTTGTGTGAAGTCTCAAGTCTAACAAGGGACATCAAAGCATAAGTCTTATTTAAGGACTAATCGCCTCAGGAGGAAGATGACTTCCAGCCCAAGATTATTTTTAAACACATCACCACCTTTTAAAAAAGATAGTTTTGATTTTTGAAAAATCATTTTTAAATTTTTTCTTCAAAGTATAAATAAAGATTTATAGAAATCATAATCAATGGTCTGATTTACCCTACTCATCAAGTAAATGATAAAGCAATGTAAAAACCTTATTTTCTTTGGATCAGAGAAGAAAAACAAAGTTAGATATATATTTCAAATCCAAAAATTTAATAGTAATGACTTTAGATGATAAAAACCTTTTTGATGTTCGTCATTATAAAACCGCTAAGGAAATGTGGGATACTCTTGAAAAGATATATGAAGGTCCTCCAAGTATCAAGCTAGATAAGATGAACACACGAGGCGAAGAAATTGCTAATATCTACTCTAAATGTTTTCCTAGGACTAGACACACAGGAAATTTTATTAGAAACTATTTTGCTAACAAATATCTAAGAATTAAGAATTGGAGAACTTATCCAACTCTCAAATTTGTAGATAGAAACCTTCATGAATTTCAGGAAAAACAAAGAAAGAAGGAAGTCATTAAGAAGATGGACGAGCTGATTCAACTACTCAAAGATGAACAAATCCAAACCGAAAAATTATCATCTCTATATGATTCGTATCATACTGTCATACCCCAAATTTTCATGCCTTAGTGCTAACGTCAAATTTATTTTTGAACTTGGGTTTTAAAATTCCTTTGGTTTAATTACATTAACATTTTGGGGTCTTAATAAATATTCGTTTTCAAGTCTATTTAAAAATATAAATATTTTATTTCAAATTATTTGTATTTTTAAAAATAGAAAATAATTGCTCATCTTCATATACTTTCATTTGGCTTTTCATTTTAAATAAATAATATAGCACAATTGGTAAGGGAGCATAACTTGGAAGCATAAGGTCACGGGTTTGAATCTCACTTGGTGCATTTTTTAAATTTCTTTGTTTATTGTTACGAATTTTATTTCTATTTATAAGAATCATAAAAAATAATAATTTTTAATATTTAAATATTAAATTTTGCATTTTCTATTAATGAATTTTCAAAAAATAGTTATTTTTTTCTCACTTTTTATTCTAAAAATAACAAAAAATCTAAAATACAAAAAAGATTTAAAAATATTTTGTTATCTTTTGTATTGTAGGTATTAATATTTTTTTAGGAGAAAATCAATGTGATTGGTTACAATAATTATAAATTCAAAATTTTTTTTGGGTTTTAATTATTTAGATTGATGATTTATTTTATTCTATTTTTGCTAATTTTATTTCAATTTCAAGTTACATTCAAATCTTCTCAAAAATCATGTTTTTTATTATTTAAATTATTTTTGATTTTATATTTTGGGAAATTTTTTATAATAATATTTAATTTATTTTTTGCATTTCACATCAAAAAGTGTTAAAAAATCACTAAAAAAATCAAATCTTTTTTTACTTGTCCGCTATTGGTTGTCCTGCATCATTCAAACATCTAATTGGCTAGTTTGCTGACCAAGATAAATTTGAGCTTTTTTATTATTTGGGTAATTTCGTTCTCTAGCAAGTTAACCTAGTTGTTCAGTCTATAAAAAAGACTCTTGTCCATCATAATTTTTCATCCGCAATTCACTATAGTTTTCCAAAAGTTATTGCTCTTCACATCGAAGAACAACAACAAAGAAACCCTGAAGCCTCTATCAACAATCACTTATTTTAGGGTTTTGAACAGAACACCTAAAATTTTTCCATCAACAATTTTTCAAAACCTTGTTGTTGTCTCCAACATCTATCTAAGGAGGATCTCGTCCCAAATGAAAAAAGAGGAGAACGGTGAAGGAAAGAAAGAATTTATATCAATTGCTTATCATAGGAATCCTCGCTCCCGTAGGTTGGTCTCTCTTAAAATCTCCATCATAAAATTTCTTGAGTTGTTTATATTTTATTTTATTGAGTTTTTTATTGTTTGGATTCATTGCTTGTTTAAAATCTTCATGTTTGCTGTCTTGATGTTTATTCTTTTTCAATTTAATTGATAAAATAAAAATTTCAATATATATTATAATTTGTAACATGTATATATGATTTGGCCAGGTAGAAATATGTTAATTTGCAAATAAAACAACAACTTTCATACATGTTGTTTCTTTCTGCTATTTTTTTTTAATTCTTAGTTTTGATTATAATTATTATTATTAGGTTAATTATTGCATTACAATTTTTTAATGGTTTTGTTTCTCTTGTTTTTGTTTGTCTCTTTTTAATTTAATAAAAATTACAAAAATATGTTAGTTTTATTATTAGGTTAAGTGAAAAGTCGTGAATAAAAAAAATATTCCTCATACATAATTATTGAGATTTTTCAATCAATTTAATAATTCAAATCATTAATCTTATACATAAATAAATAAAATTCATAATTAAATTAATATTTTACAAATATATTAAAACCCTTAGCAATATACACCACCTCTTGTGCAAATCGGGCCGAGTTCAATTTCTAAACTCGGGCCCCTAATATCCCCACTCCCCGTGTGTTTTGGTTCTAGTTCAATATCTGAACTATGGCCCTTCATCTTAACACCTCTAGATTAAGTTTTGCACCCTTTAACCTTAATTAATTAATTTATTATAATTTATTTAATTCTTCTAATTTATTTATTTTCTATTTTTTAAATTATCATATATCGCACTTTTACACATCTGCATTAAATATAATTTTTGCATATTAATAAATAATTATTGGATATTTTAATATTTGATATATTTTTAATAATTAGGAAAGACAATTATTTATTAGGTTAAATATTTTTCTAAAACACTAAATCTATATTTCTAAATTGCATTAATTATTTTTCTCGTCCAAACATTTTTTTCTCATATCGTATCATACATCCTAAAATAGCTAATCAATCAAACACTAACAATTTTTCCACTAACATAACAATATCCAAGATTTTTTCATAAAAAGGATTAAGGAGAATTTCTTTCAAAATTAACTGTGAACTGCGTCTATGGTCACTCTTTTACAAAACTCATACAAGGTTCAAGGATAAATTCGAAAGCAATTCTACGCAATCCTATAAAAAACACCAACCAAACACCGCGAACTACGAAATGAGACTATGATTCCTCCTAAGAGGATACGTAGGTATACGACTAAAATCGTGGCGAGTTCCCCTAATAAACATAAAACCCAATTTCCTAAAATTTTCCCTTCTAAACCAAGTATCCTTATGAACAAGGTAGATGAGGGGTGCCTAATACCTTCCCTTCGTCTAAGACTGAGTCCTAAATCCTAGAGTCTCTAACTTTTATGGTTATTCCTTTATATTCCCTTCCTTAGGATAAAAATTTAGAGTGGAGATTCTGATTTTAAAACCAGTTACAACAGTTGACGACTTTGTTGTGGACTTAACCTTAAGTTGAGAAGCATTATCTTTTGGTTTTAGGGTTTTTAGAGTTTTTTATTTTTTGGGTTTTATATTGGTTTATTTAACTATTAATTATTTTTATTCATTTATTTGTATTTTTATATCTGTGGTGGGATTTAAATTTTGCAAAAAATATTATTCTCAAAACCCTTAGAAAGAAGGTTCGTCTATTAGCCTGGGGGTTACATCAACCCTATGAGTTTATGCAACGACTTCTCCTAGATTCGGTGGAATTCCGCAAAAGGAATACCTCTCGAGAGACATCCTCTTGGGAAGTAGGACTTTGGAATGACACCTATGACTCTTTGTACGACCTTTAAACCAAAAACTCATGATGAGACCTTTCACGACATAGAGATGAAAGTTTCGGTCTGTAAAGAGACTCCACTTAAGGGAGGCCCTTATGTCTTTCCCTCTAGTGTTATTCATGATACCATTAAGGGAACCACCTTATGGGGATGGTAGAACATTCGTAGGAAAAAACTAAGAGACTTCCTTTTAAGGATTCCTTTCACAAGTCCCACTATAATTATAAACCCGTAAGGGTCATCTTTTCTTCTACTACTATCTCTAGCCCGTAAGGCTTCCATGTATGTCGTAATACCTATCTTGTAGGTACTCCTCGTCATCTTTCATTTGCCATAATCCTTAATGGATTTCAGCCTGTCTCAATTTCCGAGACAATGTAAGATATCATCGAATCCATGTATATTATTTTTTTCGTCCTTAAGGAGTTTCTGCCTGCCTCAATCTCTGAGTCAATGTAGGAAATTGTCGCGTCTATCATTAAACTCGTATAGGTAACCTCATGTGTACCTTCATACTACATCCCTGTCACATTGCCTCTACATGAAAACATTTTCACACCCTTGAGAAAAAAATAATATATTTTTTTCATATCCATACATTTGCATATCTCGAATTCACATATTTGCACAAAGTTCATATCATTTACACTTCCACCCATATCCAACTGTGATCAGCTAACAAGATTACCGATACTTACAAGAAAACTCAAAGCATCTCCCAAGAAGCCATGGAGGAACTCAAAAGAGGCCAAGAACTGCTAAAGGATGAGGTCCACCAATTAAAGATCCAAATGAACTTGATCATGCAATTATTACTGAGGAGTGAAGGTAACCCTTCGCCATCCAAGCCATAGGCCTATTCAACACCACATATACCACCACCATGGGAAGTTCCCCCACCTTAACAACAACTACAACAACCCTATAAACAGAAGGGATATGCCCAACAAAAGGGAAGATAAAAACTACCACCGAGAAGATTTGATCCACTTCCCATACCGTACAGTCAGCTACTACAACATTTACTCTAGACATCTTTGGTAGAGCGGAAGTCACTATATCCTTCGAATGGGACACTCCCTCCTAAGTATGATGAAAATTCCAGGTGCAAGTATCATGCCAACTCTCTAAGACATACCCTTGAAAAATGCTAGGATTTTAGACACAAGGTCCAAGATTTAATCGACAATAAGAAGTTGACTTTTAAAGAAGGGATCCCATTGGTGAACGGTTGCCCCTTGCTTTGACAAATCCAGAGACTAAGAAGAATTCCCTAAAGTCAATGTACCAACAAGGGGGCTTATCTCTATATCATTAGGCCTTTATCATTTCGATTTGTAATTTCCTAGTTGTTAATTTTCATTAGCTACAAATTTGTATCTTTGGATCAGTAATTATAATAAAATAAGCATGCATGTTTTTGAAATCGATTCACTCCACAAATAATCAACAACTTTCTATTCTTATTTTCTATCTTCCATTTCACAACTTTAACAAACTTTGAAGGAGGATGATGAAAATACAAAATAATCAAATTTTGCTGACGTATGCTTTTTAATAGTAAGGCCGAGATGACAATGTAAAGAATTGTTTCAATTCTTAAACAATGGAGATATCAGGAGTTAATCTGTAGTTAACCCCCTCGAGCTAGAAGTTGGAGTTCTTTCTATTTTCTAAAAAAAACCTTAATCTTAACCAGGGGCAGGGCAGTCTTTCAATTAATTCAATGACGTATTCTATCCTTAAGAGAATTGATTTATCAAAAAAAAAGTTCAAGCATATCTCTTCCCTCGGTACATCATTGAGGAAACAATCTGAGAAAAGATTTAAGCAGCAT
The DNA here is from genome assembly GCA_948472305.1 of Vicia faba. Taxonomy (NCBI): domain Eukaryota; kingdom Viridiplantae; phylum Streptophyta; class Magnoliopsida; order Fabales; family Fabaceae; genus Vicia; species Vicia faba. Next base: position 1,190,325,565 of record OX451739.1, read on the forward strand.
TTCCCTCGCGTTCATTAAGGAATCCATGAAGGTAAAGTCCATGACGTTTTCTTCCTGAGCACATCAATCAAGATCGAGGAAACGATGAAGACGAAGCTTACAATAATCAGCGTGGCAGTCACAAATTTTCAAAATCAAAAGAAGAAAAAAGAAATTCAAAAAAAGGAGAAAGTTCTCTAAGTCAAAGGATATCAAAACTTGACTTAGGCAAAAGTTAGGGCATCCCGATGGACCGGAAAATTCAAAAGAATTGGTTCATGCAAAATAAGGGATTAAAAAACAAATAAATTGGAGAACGATCTTGTGACTTCCACCTCAAGAATCATCAAGGCTTCTCAACAACACTTGGATCTTATCAACACTTGAATCTTATCAATACTTTTCATTGGCGCTTGGATCTTTATCCATGCTTCTTATCATCTGCGCGACTACAAATTTTCTCTTGGGGATTAAACATATCTGTTGGATTAATTGAACTTAGGATTGGAGAACATCAAAGAGAATGGGGAGGGCTAAATAAATTTTGAGCCTTATATACTTTTTTTTAAACCACAAACCATGGCCACGTTATAACCTTTAAAAGTCCTAATTGAAGCTAGGTTCACTATGAAAGCATACTCAGCAAGATTTGTGTTAAACTGACTCCTACATTTGTTAAAATTATTTCTAACTACTTCGCTTATTCGAAAATCCATTTGTAATCATCCATTTTTTTCAATAATCAACTTCAATTTCAAGAACTTGCATGTGAATCAAATGAAATTACTTTTCAAAATGTACAATTTTATCTACAAATCAATACTTAGCATCAAGGAGATTCCAAAAAACGGTCTGATTAAAGGAAGTCTTTCCAAGAAGCTTCTAACTGGGGTAAAGCGTCTAAGAGGACTCTTATAAACAGGGGAAAATACTAATGATCGTAGGGGTATATCACATGAAGATACTATTGACAAGGGGTGATCATTCTGAAATTCAATCAACTAGATCAAATTTCCAAGCATTGTTTAATCAGGGGCATACCTTTCGAAGGAACATTCCTTAATCAACAGGGTATGACTCAGTTCCCTCATTTTAACAAATCTCTCAAGGCTCTGATTAAGGGGAAATCTTCCAAGATTCAAATGTTGGTTCAATGCATATCAGGTTCATCCTACCACTCGTAGGGTCTGAATTCCCCTTCAAGCAACTTCAAGTATAAACTTTTCAAGCTCTGAATATTTGGGGTAATCTATGTCAAGTTCATGGTGAGGTCTAATTTCTTTTTGAGGGTACTTCATCCAGATCAAGGAGATTGAGGGGAACCTCTTTCAAAATTCAAATGGTGGGGCAAACCACTGCAAGGATTGATCAAAAGGATATGATTTAAAAATGGTTCATTAAATCCAAGAATTTTCAAGAGTCTCTCAATCAGGGGCATAATAAAAAATAGTGGGGTCATTCATATTATGACCAAACTATTTCCAAGATCATATCAATGAAAATCTCTTCCAAGACGCTACCAACAAATAAGGGAAAGACAACCCACATAGAGGAAAGCTCTCCGCATACTTTCATATCCTCCAGTGGGCCTTTCTCCTACATCAGCAATCTTCGAGTTCAAAATGAGTATCAGGAAATCATTATAGCATAACATTCAACCATTATGTGACAAGTAACCTTGTTGCATAAGAAAACTTCTACGCTTTAATCATCCACGACCCATCACAGGGGCACCATTCAAAAACCATTCAAATCATAATCATAAAGCATAAGGCTGCATAAATCATGAATTAGGGCTCTTCGATCCGGAATCAAGCTATACTTCATCTCATCCATTTGACGAAGTCCGACAACATGTTTCAAGCATATCTCAAAATGCCCAATTACGTATTCGAATTTCAAAGTCCAGCACCCATTTACACATATCCAAGTCATTCATTGCATACATCAATCAATCATCACATTTCATGCATCAATCAAATTCGCACGCATAGCATAAAATCTTGTTTTATGTGAAGAAAATCATCATTGTCAATAAAGCTACAGATTCACAACCGGATCTCAACAATATATTCCCCTGGTTAATCTCGGAAGATGATTTTCTATAAGACCTCGGTAGAAGGTAATTCAACGTTGAATCTCGACAGTGGATTTCCATGGTTGATCACGATAATTGATTATCCAGAAAACCCCGGCAGAAGGTATTTCAATCGAATATCGGAAGTAGACTCCCCTGGTTGATCATTGAAGTTGATTATCCAGAAGACCTCAGAAGAAGGTAGCTCAATTGAATCTTGGCACCATATTCCTTAGAAATCTCGGCAGTGGATTTCCTGTTTAGAAGCCTCACATCAAGCATGGCGTACACATAACCATATCAAAATCTCAAGGTCATTCACCACATTTGGTGCATCTAATATACGGAAACACCAAAGAGCATTTGATAAAGGATAAAAGTATATTCTGGTTAGAAAAACATCCAAAGCAAATCCACGCCTATTTCCACGCCCACGCCTATGACCATGTCCACGCCTACGCTGACAATACAAATTACCTGTGACTTTGCCACTATTCACCATGCTTTATCAAAATTCAAATCAACTTGGAGATACAACAATTAGCAACAAACAACATTGGGAAATTGGTGACTACAAGAACTCGTTGGTTTAACAAAGGAGAGAATACCAAAAACATTTTTCATAACATTTCGGGGCATATACACACATTTTGCGCATACACAAACATTTGGGGCATACACGCACACTCAGTGCACATACACCCTGGGTTCCATATCAATCTAAGAAATCATGAACGTACATCACAAAAGGCATTTCTCAAAGCATACTTTGGGCGGAACCAATATCTTTTGGCCCTCCATCAAATTATTACCTTGGTTGAAAACAGACAACCGGTAAATATCCAATCTCATCTCTTATTTAGTTATCTAAGATTTGATCATGAAAATAACTTCCTCTACAAATTTAACTTATTGCCTAAGGCTACATGCAGAAATGTGTTTCCTTCTTTTGCGACATAGCTCATTGCCTAAGGCTCCATGTAGCAATGTGCAAAATCCGTAACTTAACTCATTATCTAAGGCTACATGCAGCAATGTGCTTCCTTCTTTTGCGATATAGTTCATTTCCTAAGGCTCCATGTAGCAATGTGCGAAATCCATAATTTAACTCACTGTCTAAGGCTCCATGAAGCAATGTGTTTCCTTCTTTTGTGATATAGTTCATTTCCTAGGGCTTCATGCAGTAATGTGCAAAATCCGCAATTTAACTCATTGCCTAAGGATCCATGCAACAATGTGTTTCCTTATTTTGCGATATAGTTCATTGCCTAAGGCTCCATGCAGAAATGTGAGAAATTTGTAATTTAACTCATTGCCTAAGGCTCCAGGCAGCAATGTGTTTCCTTCTTCTGTGAGATATTTCATTACCTAAGGCTTCATGCAACAATGTATGTAATCCGCAATTTAACTCATTGCATAAGGCTCCATGTAACACCGTGTTTCCTTCTTTTGTAATATAGTTCATTCCCTAATGCTCCATGCAACAATGTGGGAAACCCGCAATTTAACTCATTGCGTCAGGCTTCATACATCAATGTGTTTCTTCCTTTGCAATCTAGCTCATTGTATTAGGCTCTAAGCAGCGGTAAGCTATCAATCTTTCAACTTGTGTTGTTTACCTCCTAGGTTATGGTAAATACGCAAAATCTACAATCTCTTTTCTAGGTATTAGCGAGTTATCCGCGTCGCCATATCTAGGTCAATCATACTCTCTACTCAAACTCTGGTAGGATGATACATCATCATCTTTGCTTATTTTCATGTACTCTTGGGTATGCTTCACAGTGTATTCTTATTTAATAAAATCATCGGTCCAAATTTTGGGATCTTCCATTATTTAATAACCCTTTGATTCAAACATATGAGACTTATGTATTCTCGCACGCTTCAATCGAAGAGTAATTAAATAGGGGCAACTGTCATACCTCAAATTTTCCCGCCTTAGTGCTACCGTTAAATTTATTTTCGAACTTGGGTTTTAAAATTCCTTTGGTTTAATTATATTAACATTTTGGAATTTTAATAAATATTCTCTTTCAAGTCTATTTAAAAATATAAATATTTTATTTCAAATTATTTGTATTTATAAAAATAGCAAATAATTGCTCGCTTTCATATACTTTCAATTCGTTTTTTATTTCAAATAAATAACATAGAACAATTGGTAAGGAAGCACAACCTGGAAGTATAAGGTCACAGGTTTGAATATCACTTGGTGCATTTTTTATATTTCTTTGTTTATTGTTACTAATTTTATTTTTATTTATAAAAATCATAAAGAAAATCATTTTTTAATATTTAAATATTAAATTTTGTATTTTCAATTAATGAATTTTAAAAAAATAGTTATTTTTTATTTTTTCACTTTTTATTCTAAAAATAATTTAAAAAAATCTAAAATACAAAAAAGATTTAAAAATATTTTGTTATCTTTTGTATTTTAGGTAGTAATATTTGTTTTAGGAGAGAATTAATGTAATTGGTTACAATAATTATAAATCCAAAAATTTGAGTTTTTTTTTTTGCTTTAATTATTTGGATTGATCATATATTTTATTCTATTTTTGTTAATTTTATTTCAATTTCAAGTTACATTCAAATCTTCTCAAATATCATTTTTTATTATTTAAATATTATTTTTGTTTTTCTATATTAGGAAATTTTTAATAATAATATTTATTTTATTTTATGCATTTTTCATCAAAAAGTGTCTAAAAAATCACTAAAAAAACCAAATCTTTTTTTACTTGTTCTCTATTGATCGTCCTGCATCATTTCGACATCTAATTGGCTCACTTGCTGACCAAGATAAATTTGAGCTTTTTTATTATTTGGGCAATTTCCTTCTCTAGCAAGTCAACCTAGTTTTTCAGTCTATAAAAAGGACTCTTGTCCGTCATAATTTTTCATCCACAGTTCACTAGAGTTCTCCAAATGTTGTTGCTCTTCACATCGAAGATCAACAACAAAAAAACCCTGAAGCCCCCATCAACAGTCACTTACTTTAGGGTTTTAAACAAAACACCTAAAATTTTTCTATCAATAATTTTTCAAAACTTTGTTGTTGTCTCCAACATTTATCTAAGGAGGATCTCATCCCAAAAGAAAAAAGAGGAGAACAGCAAAGGAAAGAAATAATTTCTATCATTTGCTCACCGGAGGAATCCTCGCTCCCGTAGGTTGGTCTCTCTTAAAAATCTCCATCGTAAAATTTCTTGAATTGTTTATATTTTATTTCTATTGAGTATTTTATTGTTGGGATTCGCTGCTTGTATAAAATCTCTATTTTTGTTGTCTTGATGTTTATTCTTTTTCAATTTAATTGATAAAACAAATATTTCAACATCTATTATAATTTATAACATGTATATATGATTTTGGTCACGTAGAAACATGTTCACTTTGCAAATAAGACAACAACTTTCATACATTTTCTTTCTTTCTGCTAATTTTTTTTTAATTCTTAGTATTTATTATAATTTTATTATTAGGTTAATTATTGCATTACAAATTTTTAATGGTTTTGTTTCTCTTGTTTTTGTTTGTCTCTTTTTAATTTATAAAAAATACAAAAATATGTTAGTTTTATTATTAGGTTAAGTGAGAAATCGAGAATAATAAAAATATTTCTTATACTTAATTATTGAGATTTTTTAATCAATTTAATAATTTAAATCATTAGTCTTATACATAAATCTAAATAATTTCATAATTAAATTAATATTTTACAAAGATATTAAAATCCTAAGCAATATACACCCTCTCATATGCAAATTGGGCCGGGTTCAATTATTGAACTCGAGCCCTAATATCCCCACCCAACGTGTATTTTGGGCCCAATTCAATATCTGAACTAGGACCCTTCATCTTAACACCTCCAGATTACATTTTGCACCCCTTAATCTCAATTAATTAATTTATTATAATTTAATGAATTCTTCTAATTTATTTATTTTCTATTTTTTAATTACCATATATCGCATTTTTACACATTTGCATTAAATATAATTTTCACACATTAATAAATAATTATTAGATATTTTTAATATTTGATATATTTTTAATAATTAGGAAAGATAGTTATTTATTTGCTTAAATATGTTTCTAAAACACTAACTCTATTTTTCTAAATTGCATTAATTATTTTTCTCGTTCAAACGTATTTTTCTCATATAGCATCATACATCCTAAAATTGCTAACCAATGAAACACTAACAATTTTTCCACTAACATAACAAAATCCAAGATATTTTCATAAAAAGGATTAAGGAGAATTTCTTTCAAAATTAACTGTGAACTGCGTCTACGATCACTTATTTACAAAACCCAGACAAGGTTCAAGGATAAATTTGAAAGCAATTCTACGCAATCCTATAAAAAACACCGACCAAATACCGCGAGCTACGAAATGAGACTCTGATTCCTCCTAAGAGGATACATAGGCATACGACTAAAATTGTGGCGAGTTCCCCTAATAAACATAAAACCCTATTTCCTAAAATTTAGGCTTCTAAACCAAGTATCCTTGTGAACAAGGTAGATGAGGAGTGCCTAACACCTTTTCTTCGTCTAAGACCGAGTTTGAAAACCTATAACTCTAACTTTTAGGCTAATTCCTTTATATTCCATTCCATTTCATTCACAAAAGATTTTAAAACTGTTACGTGGTAACCGGTTACCCAATTATGATAAATAGTTACCCCAAGTCATAATAAATTTCCAAAATCTTCAAAGTTTTGGTAACCGATTACCCAATTATGGTAACCGGTTACCTCAAGTCAATAGCTATTTTCTCCGATTCTTGTGTTAGGGTAACCGGTTACACAATCCTGGTAACTGGGTTCCCAAGCCAAAAAAACAACAAATTCCTCTTTTTATTTTTTCTTCATTTTTCATTGAGTTTTCTTTTTCAGATTAGTTTTTCCTTGTTATTTTTGACATGTGTGTTTGTTGTGAAAGCACTCATACTAAGTGATTCTCATGATGATATTAATTCACGTTCCAAATTATTTGGGGAACATGAATTCAATATCCTATTTGGTCTGAATTTCACTTTACTTGCGAGATACGAATGCGATTCGGACAAGTTTATACTTTGATCTTCGTAACTTGAGTAATACACATATTTGTTGTGTTTTTTTATGGATTGTATTTTTATGCAAGATGACTCTTATGATAGTGTCTGATGCACATCATTTTTGTGATTTATTTTCACACTATTTACTTCGAGGCTTATGTTGGACATTTGATTTCTAACTTGCTTTGTTTGATGATGCTAGCTTACTAAAAGTTCTCCGGGTTTCTCATTTTTGCTTGCTTGTTATGGATTATGATCCGTTTGGTATTGCACTGCCTCCTTTTTGTTTCTTTCACTCTTTACAGTTTTCTAGATAGTTATAGGAGCCCCTATAGTGGCAAAGTCGTTGTTTAAAGACCTGTAGCAGGCATTCCACACTTTATTTGCTATATGTGTTGTGCTTGTGTTTGGTTCCTTGATTGTTGATTGATGAGTCACTCAATTTAAAAATTGAGATCATGACTTCGCTCTCAGTGCATGCTCCCTATAGGATTTTATCGATTTCCTTTGTTTCTTATTGATCAATGAGTCACTCAATTTAGAAATTGAGATCACAACTTCGCTCTCGGTGCATGCTCCCTATAGGATTTTATCACTTTCCTTTATTTTTTATTGACCAATGAGTCACTTAATTTAGAAATTGAGATCACGAATTCGCTCTCATTGCATGTTCCCCATAGGATAGTTTTGTTAGACTTTCTTTGGCATGCTAGAGTAGATAGAATTTCTCTAGGTGTGCTCTCTTGAGCCTTTTGATTGTTGATTTGTTTACCTACATTGATCCTCAATGTCTTGGTTAGGTATTTGACCCGGGTTAGCATGCACTACTCATGACACATTGTGCATGCTCTCTTGAGCTAGCTCTCTTGAGCCTATTGACTTTCTTACTTGATTTCATCTTTGTGTGCATGTTTTGAGATGATATACCCTCGACATGTTCCCTTAGGAGCTCTCGATTCATCTATAAATGATGATTCGAGATAGAAATAGTTTTAGGTAATATACCCTTGATATGCTCCTTTAGGACTTCTTGATTCATCTATAGATGATGATTTGAGTTAGACATTAGGATTGTTATCCATGCATGTCAACATAGGGTAGAGATTTCCCTTCAAAACTAAACTTTAGGATCAATCTTCGTATGATAACATTAGGGATTAGATTTAGATAGTCTCCCTTAGATGTTTTATTTTCTTTTGTATCATTTGTTAGAACAAAGTTTGAATCTACTACCCCAAGTTATAGTTTTGATGATAACAAAATACTAGATTAAATAAATTGTATAATTCATATGAGACATATATGCTACCTAAAAATTATATTGTACTTTTACAGAAACTCTTATGGATATCAGCATCAGAAGATGGAACATCAATATCAGCATCAGAGGATGTTATATCAAATGCCAGAATCAGAAGATCAAAGCATGTGCTTACACTGAAGCTTGATGAATAGATCTGCGCGTAACAATCTAAACTCTGATCAAGACCACAACAATTCATCAGCACCTAGCAGCGTCAGAATAAGCCAAAGCCAGAACACGCTTAATTGGCAACGGTACTGTGCATTCAAGATACTTTATTATCAACGGCATTATTCCAGACAAAGATCTTCTCAATATGGAAAGAATGTAATTGGCATTGAAATGGAATAACTGACTCCAACGTATCATTTCCAATGATATATAAACAAGCAAGTGAGGAACAGATTGGCTAATGCTCTACAACTCTCTACACGCCTAAAGCGATTCATCTTCATCCTCATTCACAGTTTGCTAAAGCTCTCAAATTACTTACTCCATTGTTTTAGCATTCCAGTTCTCATAAGCTTTATTTGTGTAGTATCACAGTTGTGATAAACAGTTTTGTAGAAAACATTCAACACACTTAGATTTCATTTATCAGTAAGAAAGTATTTCCTTGAGAAACCGGTTTGTGGTTTTGACTCAAGAAGGCTTTAGGAGTTGTTAAAGCAGTTGTAATATTCAGTTGAAAATAGTGGATTAAGACCTCGTTGGAGAGAGGCGAAATCACCTTGACGGGTGGACTGGAGTAGTTTGAGATCAAACGAACTAGGATAAAAATAACGTGTTGTCTGCATTTGATTTCAAGTTTTACAATTCAACCCCCTTCTTGTGTTTTTCACTTCTTCAATTGGCATCAGAGCGCCTGGTTCTGAGCTAAAACACTTAACTGTGTCAGTACAAGATCCAGCGTCAGAAAAACACAATGGCAGGAACATATCAACACACCAGCAATGACAACAATGAAGACAGAGACAGATTCAGCGGCAAACCTCCAGTCTTTGATGGAGAGAATTTTGATTACTGGAAAGACAGAATTGAAAGCTTCTTTCTGGCACATGATGTTGATCTATGGGACATGGTGACAGATGGTTACACGCACCCAGTGAATGCAAGTGGTCAAAAGATTGACAGGAAAGCAATGTCTGATCAACAAAAGCGTGACTTCAAAAATCACCACAAGGCCAGAACCATTCTTCTCAGCGCCATCTCTTACGCTGAATATGAAAAGATATCTAACAGAGACACAACAAAGAACATGTTTGACTCACTCAGAATGACGCATGAAGGCAACATTCAGGTCAAAGAAACTAAAGCTCTTGCGCTCATTCAGAAGTATGAGGCATTCAAAATGGAAGAAAGTGAATCCATTGAAACAATGTTCTCAAGATTCCAAATTCTGGTGGCTGGTCTCAAGGTTCTGGACAAAGGATACTCTACTGCTGATCATGTCAAGAAGATCATCAGAAGCTTGCCAAAACAGTGGATGCCAATGGTTACAGCGCTGAAGCTAGCTAAAGATCTCAACAAAATTTCTCTGGAGGAACTTATCAGCTCCCTCATAAGTCACGAGATAGAGCTAGAAGCTGATGAACCTCAGAAGCAAGGTAAGCCTCTAGCATTAAAATCTAACAGAAAATATGACTCTAAAATTTTGCAGGCAGTTGAAGAAACATCTGATGGGTCCTCATCAGAATAAGACTAACTTTCCCTCCTCTCCAGAAGAGTGAACCAACTATGGAAGCAGAGGCAAAGGAAGTTCAGGAATCCCAGAAGATCTGATCAGAATGAGTTCTCTTCCAGATACAGAAGGTCAGACTCTTCCTCTGGATACAGAAGATCTGAAGGCTCTTCAGGAAGCAGAAAGCCAAACACCAAGGACATCACTTGCTATGAATGCAACGAGCAAGGACACTATAAGAGTGACTGTCCAAAGCTTCAAAGGGGAAAAACCCAAAAAGAAGTTTGGAAGAGAAAAGAAGAAAAGTCTCATGGCTACATGGGATGACTCTGACTCGTCTGAAGCTGACTCAGAATCAGATGATGAGAGAGCAAACATAGCTCTCATGGCCAACATATCAGAAGACAGTGAAGCTTCTGAATCAGACTCAGAATAAAACACCGAAGAGATATCTTTAGCAGCAAATCAGAAACACCAGTCATGGTACTTTGACTCTGGCTGCTCACGACACATGACGGGAAGAAGGCATATGTTCCAAAGCCTGGAACTTAAGCCTGGAGGCCACATAGGCTTTGGAGGCAATCAGAGGGGAAAGATCATTGGCTCTGGAACTATAGGTAATGGAAATCTTGCCTCTATAAACAATGTTCTGTTAGTAGATGGATTAATGCATAATCTGTTATCCATTAGTCAATTAAGTGATAACGGTTATGATATAATATTTAATCAAAAATCATGTAAAGATGTTAGTCAGAAAGATGGGACTACCCTATTTAATGGAAAGAGGAAAAACAACATTTATAAAATCAAACTTTCTGAACTGAAAAGTCAGAATGTAAAGTGTCTTCTGTCTGTTAACAACGAGCAATGGATCTGGCACAGAAGATTGGGGCATGTTAGTATGAGAAGAATATCTCAGATTAACAAACTCAATCTGGTCAGAGGACTTCCTAATCTGAACTTCAATTCAGATGCTCTGTGTGAAGCATGTCAGAAAGACAAGTTTGCAAAACCTTCTTTCAAATCTAAAAATGTTGTTTCTACCTCAAAGCCATTAGAACTTCTGCACATGGACTTATTTGGACCAGTTAAAACTGCTTCAGTCAGTGGCAAGAAGTATGGGTTAGTAATCGTAGATGACTATAGCAGATGGACATGGGTAAAGTTCTTAAGAAACAAGGACGAGTCACACTCTGTGTTTGTCACCTTCTGTAACCAAGTTCAGAATGAAAAGGATCTTAGAATCGTTAAAGTCAGAAGTGATCATGGTGGAGAGTTTGAAAACAAAGATTTTGAGTCATTCTTTAATGACAAAGGCATTCTGCATGATTTCTCTTGTCCTAGGACTCCCCAGCAAAATGGAGTTGTAGAACGAAAGAATAGAACATTGCAAGAAATGGCCAAAACCATGATCAATGAGACAAACGTTGCTAAGATCTTCTGGGCAGAGGCAATAAACACAGCGTGCTACATTCAGAATAGAATCTCCATAAGACCTATTCTGGAAAAGACTCCATATGAATTGCGGAAGAACAGAAAGCCCAACATTTCATATTTTCACCCTATTGGATGTACTTGCTTTATGTTAAATACAAAAAATTATTTGAACAAGTTTGACTCTAAAGAACAGAAGTGTATTATGTTAGGATACTCTGAACACTCAAGAGGGTACAGAGTATACAATACAGAAACACAGATTGTGGAAGAATCAATCAGTGTTCGTTTTGATGATAAGCTTGACTCTGAAAAGTCAAAGCAGAATGAAGTTTTTGCAGGTATGGAAGTTGAATTTACAGGTTCAAAAGACAAGTCATCAGAAGCTCTAAATAAAGACACTCCCTCAACATCAGAAAGAGGCACTGCTAGCAATCCAGCAACATCTGTTGACCAACCTCAGAAAAGACTACCCAGAAGCAGCTTGGATCACCCAGAAGAAACTATCTTAGGAAGACAGGAAGATCCAATCAGAACAAGAGCCAGCTTTAGAAACTCTGAAGAATCCCCCATGGGACTTGTTTCTCTGATTGAACCTTCCTCAATTGATGAAGCACTTCTGGACAACGACTGGATTCTAGCAATGCAAGAAGAGCTGAATCAATTCACCAGAAATGACGTATGGGATCTTGTTCCCAGACCAAAAGGATTCAACGTCATTGGAACAAAATGGGTGTTCAGAAACAAGCTGAACGAACAAGGTGAAGTTATCAGAAACAAAGCACGACTGGTAGCACAAGGTTATACTCAGCAAGAGGGGATAGACTATACAGAAACCTTTGCCCCAGTCGCCAGGTTAGAATCTATCAGACTTTTAATTTTGTTTGCTGTTAATAAAGGCATCACTCTGTATCAGATGGATGTCAAGAGTGCATTCTTAAATGGATATATAGAAGAAGAAGTTTATGTGCACCAACCCCCTGGTTTTGAAAGTACAAAAAATCCAGAATATGTTTTCAAACTAAAGAAGTCACTATATGGTCTGAAACAAGCTCCCAGAGCTTGGTATGAAAGACTAAGTAACTTTCTATTAGAAAAAGAATTCACCAGAGGGAAGGTGGACACTACCTTATTCTGTAAGTCAGTTAAGAATGACATCTTAGTTTGTCAAATTTATGTTGACGATATTATTTTTGGATCTACTAATCCTTCTCTTGGAAGAAAATTTGCTAAGTGTATGAAGGCAGAATTGGAGATGAGCCTCATGGGGGAACTGAAATTCTTTCTGGGAATTCAGATCAATCAAACTCCAGAGGGATCTTACATTCATCAGAGAAAATATGTCAGAGAACTTCTGAAGAAATTTGATCTCTCAGAATGTAAGTCATCAAAGATTCCAATGCATCCCACGTGCATTCTAGAAAGATAAGAGGTAAGCAAAAAGGTAGAACAGAAGGTCTACAAAGGTATGATTGGTTCTCTTCTTTATCTGACGGCTTCAAGGCCTGATATTTTATTCAGCGTATGTATTTGTGCAAGATTCCAATCAGATCCTAGAGAATCTCAGTTAACAGCTGTTAAGCGAATTTTCAAGTATCTGAAAGGTACTATTAATCTGGGTTTATTTTATAGAAAATTTAGTGATTACAGCTTAGTAGGTTACTGCGATGCTGACTTTGCTGGAGACAGAGTAGAGCGTAAAAGTACTTCTGGAAGCTGCCAGTTTCTGGGAGAAAATATGATCTCTTGGTCCAGCAAAAGGCAATCCACAATTGCGCTATCAACAACAGAAGCTGAGTACATAGGAGCAGCAGGATGCAGCACACAAATGCTCTGGATGAAAAGTCAGCTTGAAGACTTCCAGATTTTTGAGAGTAACATCCCTATACTCTGTGACAATACTTCTGCCATTTGCTTAAGTAAAAATCCAATTTTGCATTCTAGGGCTAAGCATATAGAATTAAAACACCATTTCATTAGGGGCTATATTCAGAAAGGAATTTTGAACTTAAAATTTATTGATACAGACCATCAATGGGCTGATATCTTCACTAAACCACTTTCTGAAGATATGTTCAACTTCATTCTGAAACATATCAGCATGAAGCTATGCCCAAAGTGAAAATGTTTTAAGTTTATATGTTAACCTTCAGAATTTGTTTTACTTCACTGTGAACTTCTGATCAATCTTCTTTCAGAAATTTAGACATGCAGATTGTATCAGATTCTATTCTTAAAGATCTGAGCGTTTCAGTTCAAGGATAGATGTGTTGTTCACTAAATCAAACAGGTGTCATCCAGTCATTAGCTAATTCCTGAGGCAGAACACGCGTGCACGTTTCTGAGAAGGCAAAGCGCTGATTGGATTCATTGAGACACATGTCATGGGTAACCGTTCCAAATATCTTTCTCAATCCCCTAAAATCAGCCAACATTAAATGCGCATAATCATGAGTTAATTCTCTCTCTTAAAAACGTTTATGTTTTCAAAACACTTTTTGAAACTTATTTAAACACCATCACTCCATTCATTCACTTTTTACCTTCTCTTGCAATCATCTAAATATCTTCTGCATTCTTACTTGTGAGTTCATCTTTTTCCAAAGAAACCCCTTTTTCAAGCTTTTTCTCAAAAAAAAAACCTAGTGTGAACATGGTAACTTCTAGCACTGTTTCTGTAGGTTCCCAGCAAGATGCTTCTTCTGATCAGTACCAAATTCCCTTCAGAACTCTACTCACACCGGTGAAGAACTTGGAAGTTTTGTCTAAACTGATCGTTGATTTCAACAGTTTGAAAGAAAATGGCTTCAATTTGACTGAAGAAATTAGGGCACAAGGATGGGAGAGGTACTTTGATAGGTTGGTGGGTCCAACGTTCCCTGTATTGGTCAAAGAATTCTGGATACATGCGTCTTCATCAACACATCAGGTTACTTCATATGTCATGGGCAAGAAGATTGTGATTACTGAAGATCACATTGCTAGACTGATTGGATACAACGGTGGTGGCATCCGCTGTATTGACATGGCAGAAAGAGCTGGAAACACTGCCATAGTTACTAGACAGATTTTCACGCATGGGGTTCCATCCAGCAAGATCAGAGATTTGATGGATCAGCATAGAATCTGGGCAAAGATCATCTTGGGCTGCTTCAACCACAGGAAGCCCACAAGCTCTCCTGACTACATCAACATAGATCAGCAATTTCTGCTCTATTTTATTTCAAAGAAGACCAAGATCAACCTTGCTCATCTTCTGTTCAATCATCTGAAGACCAGCGTCAAGGAGACGAGAGAAGAAGAAAAGACTAAAAGGGATTGGATACCCTTCGGCAGATTAATATCAGATATTCTAACTGAGAATAGGCTGATAGAACACTTGACAGAGGCACAGGAAATAAGCTCTCTGGAACCAACTGTTGGCAAGCAGCTGAACGCCAAGAATCTGAAGAAGATGAAACTGATAGAGAATATCAGAAAGGAGCCCAGCGTCACTCCTCTTGCTGACATCACCAGCAGAAGAGTCCCTCTTAGCGACTTTCCCATATTCTCTGATATTGACTCTAAACCAGTCACTGTTCTCAGATACTTGGACGCGTGTAAAGCTGATGGCACAAATCCTGATCTGAACATCAAAGATCTGCACCAGCAAGCACCAGAGGTTACTTTGAAGAAGACTAAGAAGAGAAAGGCTGCTTCAGAAGGAACATCCCAGCAGACCCCAAAGAAGAGAGGTAATCTGTCTTCTGTTAATGTTTTAAATTCATCTGCTGTTCCAACATTTATTCCAACCCCAACTTCATATGAACTCCCAATTCCCATACCAACCATTGATGATACCGAACCAGATTTTGACCCTTCTAAGTCACTAACTCTCAGGAGATCCCGCACCAAACCTCAAAATCCAAAACCCACAACATCAACAGAATCAGAACTTGATAAAGTTCTTTCTGAAATTGATCAACGTTCTTCCGCTCCCCTCTCAGAAAATCCAAACACTCAACCAGAAACTTCCCATTCACCTCAACCAGAATATACACTCTCACCAATACCAGAAAATCCACAATCACCAGAACCAGAAACTCCTCCACCTCCCTCTCCATAACCAGAACTTAATCCACCTTCACCTCAACACTCTGAATCTCAACACTCTGAGGCTCAAACCCCTGAACCTCAATCACCTGAATCCTCTGAACCACAACCCTTGGCCATCCAACTGCCTTGTGGTACAACTGTAAATATACCGCAACTACCATCCTCACCAGAATCTACTCCACCTAACACTCCACACAGTCCAATAATCATTTCTGACTCTCCCACTCCCTCACCCAAACAAAATCCAGATGACCACAGCAAGACCTTCATTGATCTAACAGTCCTTGACCGCCTTGCTGCCCTTAAAAATAAAATCGCCATTCCCAAACCCAAACAACCAGATGTTGGTTCTAGCATCTTGAATTTTGAAACAGGCATGCAGAATTGGATTGCTTCTCTAAAGCAGGCTTGTCCGGGAGTGATTGATCCTGCTGCTTCAGACCAACTCTGGACACAATTCAGAAAGTGGGTACGCACTGAAACCTTTAAGCTGCACGACATAAACTATGAACAGGCTCAACAGAACTTCAGCAATCTGCTGAAAGAAGTTGAAGGTCCAGTCATGAGTCAGCTGCTGAAGGAGGAAGTGCTTCTTCTGGACAGTGAGCCTTGGTATGAAAAGCGTCCAGCTTCAACAGTTCAACCAGCAGAAGATCAGACGATTCCAGTTGAAGACTTTAGTCAAGAAGAAGATGTTGCAGAAAGCTCTCAGAAGCATCCTAATTCTGACGTCTCTCAAGCTGCATTGGACAGGCAGACTCTTGAAGAGCTGAAGCAAAATGATATTCGTCTGCAGAAAAGAATGGATGAGAATGATCAAGGAATGAAGTAAAGGATGGATGTGCAAGATAGTAAGATTGATTCAGTAGCCAACATGGTGCATCAGTAGAAGGAAACCGCTGATCAGATTAAGAACATGCTAGAAGCTCTGTTCACACGCCTTCCACCCCAACCTTAGATTTTGTTTCTTAATATTTTCATTGTTTTCTTTACATATCTTCTGTACTATCTTCTAAGCTTTGAACTAAATACAATGGTTTTTCTGCACTGATCGTTTTAACTTCAATTACTTGCACTTTTTGATTGCTGACAAAAAGGGGGAGAAAAAGAATGATATTTTTCAATAACGGATTACTGAGACAAAAGTCTCAAACATTCTAACACTATGATTCACTTGAATGTTTCTCTGTTCTGCATAAGCTTACAGGTACAAGAATTTAATTATCTCTGATACACTGAAGCTCTGCTCCAGAAATATCTGATGCTCAAAGAAAGTTCAAGAAAGATCTGATGCTAAAGGACTCATGGAATTAAAAGGGAAGTAATAAACTCAGGGGGAGTTTTTCTGATCATAACTCTGCTAGTTTTTCTTCTTATCCTCTTAAGCTCTGATACCTTTTTATTCATCCTTATCTTTGATACCTACTTGTCTGTCTCTAATACAATCTATTATTTGGCTATCTCTGATATTTTTCCTTAAAATCTCAGTTGAAAATATCCGGTTTTTGTCATCATCAAAAAGGGGGAGATTGTTAGAACAAAGTTTGAATCTACTACCCCAAGTTATAGTTTTGATGATAACAAAATACTAGATTAAATAAATTGTATAATTCATATGAGACATATATGCTACCTAAAAATTATATTGTACTTTTACAGAAACTCTTATGGATATCAGCATCAGAAGATGGAACATCAATATCAGCATCAGAGGATGTTATATCAAATGCCAGAATCAGAAGATCAAAGCATATGCTTACGCTGAAGCTTGATGAAGAGATCTGCGCGTAACAATCTAAACTCTGATCAAGACCACAACACTTCATCAGCACCTAGCAGCGTCAGAATAAGCCAAAGCCAGAACACGCTTAATTGGCAACGGTACTGTGCATTCAAGATACTTTATTATCAACGGCATTATTCCAGACAAAGATCTTCTCAATATGGAAAGAATGTAATTGGCATTGAAATGGAATAACTGACTCTAACGTATCATTTCCAATGCTATATAAACAAGCAAGTGAGGAACGGATTGGCTAATGCTCTACAACTCTCTACACGCCTAAAGCGATTCATCTTCATCCTCATTCACAGTTTGCTAAAGCTCTCAAATTACTTACTCTATTGTTTTAGCATTCCAGTTCTCATAAGCTTAATTTGTGTAGTATCACAGTTGTGATAAACAGTTTTGTAGAAAACATTCAACACACTTAG
The DNA here is from genome assembly GCA_948472305.1 of Vicia faba. Lineage (NCBI taxonomy): Eukaryota > Viridiplantae > Streptophyta > Magnoliopsida > Fabales > Fabaceae > Vicia > Vicia faba. The sequence goes on from OX451739.1 coordinate 1,190,343,425, forward strand.
ATTTGATTTATCAGTAAGAAAGTATTTCCTTGAGAAACTGGTTTGTGGTTTTGACTCAAGAAGGCTTTAGCAGTTGTTAAAGCATTTGTAATATTCAGTTGAATATAGTGGATTAAACGAACCAGGATAAAAATAACGTGTTGTCTGCATTTGATTTCAAGTTTTACAATTCAACCCCCCTTCTTATGTTTTTCACTTCTTCATCATTTTCATCTAAAACAAAAACATTCTATTTTTTTCTTGACAAGTGCGTAAAACATCTAAAACTTTAAAATATTTTTTTAAGTAAAAAACACCAACCAATTCCTTTCTTTTTTGCCAATCGGCTTTTCTCTTCTAAGAGAAGGTTAGTTCCTTTTTGCTACAGGTCATAAGTCTCCAAAGATCGAGCCGCGGTGTAACGATCGAATCTAACATTGTTCAAATAAAAAACACAAACCCATCAAACAAGTGATCCGAACTATGACTTCTCTGATTCTGTAAAAGCGATACATAGGCATTGAGATAGGGCCCGAATGAGTACAACTTTATTTTCCCTACATTATTTTCTCTTTACTTTTGCATTCATTCCTTCTTCTAATTTTTCCTTTATCTCTTAAGCTTAGATTAGGAACACACCCTTTGATTTGAACAACAAGAATGGATACCATAGAGTACTACAGGCGTGTGGGGTGCTAATACCTTCCCGTCGCATAACAAACTCCCTTACTCGATCTCTCGGTCGTTTGACCTTGATTTCAACCTTCTCAGGTTTACTTGAGGTTTTCCTTTCCCTTCATGTGGGATAAAAAACATTTGATGCCGACTTCATTGATTTCATTATCAGTTGATGTTCAGTTGGTTGTTTCAGTTGGCGACTTCAGTGGGGACAGATTGACCTATTATTGGTCCACCCCGGAGTCGATCCTAGCTCTTGTTTTCTTTTCTTTGGGTGTTTATTTTTATGCTTTCAGTTTATTCATTTGTACATGTTTATTCGAGCATTTGTTTGCATTGCATTTTATTGCTTTCCATATATTGGTGATACTGCTGTGCTGGATCTGTTTTCATGATTGAGTGGGTGTTATTATGAGGTAAAAGGCCCAATACCCATGCCAAATGACAACTATAGAAACCCTATTAATAGAGTGGAACATGAATGGCTAGTCGACTTAGGTTTCACTATTGTTGTCATTTCGTCCATACTCAGATGAGGTTCAAATGAGGGGCTATTGTTTTCACTTAGGTGATACGGAGATAGTTTTTCAAGAGTACCATAGATTTTGGTTTACCCTACCTTACCCTAACCTAGTTTTCACCCGTGAGTGGAGAGGGACTTGATTATCACAAGTACAATTGGTGACTATGTTCTGATGGTGACTATGTTATATGGGCGATCGCTTTGTTCTGATGGTTCTCAGATTTATTTCTAAGTTTCTGATTCGTTGACAAAGAGGTTCATTTGGGTTTATGTTCTAGACTTTTGATCCTAACGCACCCTGCATGTTCAAAAAGGGCACTACAGTTAATCAGCACTATGGAACCTTTAATCTCATGTTTGCTGCACTTACATCATAACCATATTTATTTTCACAAAAAAAGGAAATGTGTAAAAAATGTATGCATAAAAAAGCTTAACACACATGTTCTTTCCATTTCCAAGGAATTCATGCTTATGAGCCTTATGTTGTGTTTGTCCATATTATTGGATCGAGATCGAAACTAAAAGCTTGCGATTTCCTTGAAAATCATTGAACATGGCATTGCATCCACTCATTCACCTCATGCATATTCTTGCATTCATAACAGGTATTCAGAGTTGGGGAAATTCTTATTCAAATCAGGTATTCTTATTATGACTGTAAATCTTTACTCCTTGCTGCTTCGTGATCATAATTAAGCTATGGAGCATCTTCATGGGGAATTAGATTAGATGAGAGTTCAGACGGGGCTACTTATGGTAGACATGCAGAATATGGCTCGTAGTCAGGAAATTCTAAAAGAGGAAAATGTTCGGTTGAAAACTCAGTTGAGTTTGGTTATGGAAGAGTTGAAGAAGGAAGGCAATCATGCACCTAATGTTGCAACCGGAGTTTTTAGTTCTCCTCATCCTTTGGGAAACGTTATAACCGAATGTATTCCATATCCTTGGCTTATGGGATCTCCTTCGGACCATGGAGGACTTCTTGGATCTCCACCATATGAGACTCCTAAGCCTTCTTGCCAACTGCTAGTTTCTTCTCCCTAGATCAAATCAAGGGATGAGGTTTATCCGCAAAGAAGAGAAGATCAAGAGGAGTAGTTTGATCCAATCCCAATGCTTTATTCCCATCTATTTCCATGCTTGATTAAGTTTTAGTTGACTAAACTCTGCACTGCAAAACCATCTACAAATTCCCCTCACAATAAGGATGCTGATGCTCGCTGTGAATTCCATTATGGAGTAACGGGTCATGACATTGAAAACTGTAAGGCCTTGAAGCATACGATTCAGAGTTTGCTTGAAATAGGGGCATTTGTATTTACTCCATACGGTCTGGGAATTCGAGTCAACTACATTCTAACCACAACAAAGAAAGGGGTAATTTCTTCTCGTTCTCGGGGCTCTATTTCGCATCTCAGGTTTCCTAAATCACAGTTAGTGGTGAGACCTAAGAAACAGATGCTAGGTTGAAACAAATATCACCCATATGCTATCTCGGGTCACCAAAGGATAAAGGAGCTACCAAGAGAGTTTGACCGAATTCCTATTCCTTATGGACAGTTACTCACCCGCTTGCTCAAATATCAGATGGTCGAGTTGCAAGAACATCCTCCTACCTTGACATGGATTCCTAAAGGCCATTCCTATTCCTTATGGACAGTTACTGACCTTCTTGCTCAAATACTGGATGGTCGAGTTGCAAGAACATCCTCCTACCTTGACAGGGATTCCTAAAGGCCGTAAAAAGAAGGTTTGTGAGTACCACTCTGGGGTATCTAGCCATTCAATTGAAGAGTGTAGGGAATTCAGGTGCAAAGTTCAAGACTTCATTGACTTTAAAGTGATATCATTCACGCCAAACAATCTGCATATAAATTGACGTTTCCTGCTCAGACAAATGTCAAGACCGACAAAGTGCATTTTCTAAAGCAACAAGTCCATACGGAGACTAGTATCCTCAACATGGCAATTTCAAATTACATTTGTAATCTTTCTTGTTTCGGTTTAGTACTTTCTTGTATGCAAAACTTGCATATTTTTTGAATACTAATCATAATGAGTTGAATATGTTTGTCTTGAATTAATCCATTCGTATTTTCTCATAAATGATGTTCTTTTCTTTTGATTACTTAACTCTTGTTAAATAAAGGAAAATACCTCTAGAGGGAGGATGATGAGAAATATACCTATAATTTCAAACGGAATGCTTTCGAGTAAAAATCCCGCCAACAATGTACATGCATTGTTTCAAATTCCCAAACACTAGAGATATAAGGGAGTGAAACCTTCGTCAACCCCTTTGAGCCTTGAAGTAGGAGTTTCTTTTCTTACCAAAATAAAACCCTCACATTTAACCTGGGGCAGGGTAGATTTCAGTTAATCTGATCGAGCGTTCAAAACTCATCAAGAATGTGCATCTAAGGATACAACATGAGTTATCCATCAAATGGATGAGGAAATTCAAAACCCCAATGGCTAAACTTCACTTACCAGCAGTGTGCATCAAAGAGAATGATATCCCAATGGGTATCTCTCGCATGCTAGAAGGTCAAAGATGATGATGCGACAATGATTATCCCTCGTCTACCAAGGACTCAAGCAATCACAATCACCTCCAACAAATCGAAGATGACAGGAAGATCAATGACTTTCAAAAAGGATAGAAAAGGAAATGATGAAAGAAAGAGACAAAAAGCCTCTCTAAGTCAAAACTTGAAAAACAAGTCGCTTAGGAAAAAGTTAGGGAAAAATTCAGGGAAGCGGAAAGTGTGAAAAGCGAAATGGGATTACAAAATAAAAATCCTCAGCAAAGAACAAAGTCATGTGATCAAAAACCAAGAAAGAAAGAGGTGAGTGACTGCCATGTCCAGAAATCCTCATTTGACTCCTCAACCATTCAAAACTTCTCTTGAGAGATGTGTGCTCATATCAAGTTAACTAAATGTAGGAATGGAGAACATCATGGAGAATGGGTGGGCACCAAATATTTTGAGCCTTAAATCATTTTTTCTAAAACCGTGAACCAAGCCACGTTACAACCCTTGAAAGTCCTAACTGAAGCAAGGGTTAATTTGAAAGTGCATTATAACGAGATTACGGTAATCTGACTTCTAGGAGGCTTGCTAAAACTTTTGAATTGGTAACACTCCATTTTTTTTACTTCCTTTCGCATAAAAGATTCGATGTTTCGACTTCTTTTCAATAAAAGTTTTTAAACTTCAATACAAACATGAGCTTTGAATTAGAATTATCATTCTTAGAATAAGCATTCTTCGCATATGAACAAGTGCTTAAACATCAAGTAAGCTTGCATAATGAGCATCAGATGAAAAATTGATTATGCCAAGGGAAAAATTTCTCCATGGATGTGTGGAAGCCCAAATCATTTTTGAAGACGGTCTTAATCTGGAGCAGACCTTCTATTGACTTTGTTGATTAAAAGAATACCAGTTTGAGAAATGATCTGAAGAAGATTACAAAAGTTGATTGTATGGAATCACTTTCAAGCAGTGGTGCATTACTTTCAGTTGGTCCCGAGGGACGAATTGCTTCAAGTATTTGCTTAAACATGAGGTAGTTCAAGTTAAGAAACACAATTGTGTACTAGCCTACTCTCAAGATGTAAGTCAATTACCCTGAAGAGGTGTTGTCTTCGAAAATGCTCAGGTTGAGCAGGGGAAAGCATGTTGAATACTCCGTTAAGTAAGTGTTTAACCAATCTGAGGCACTCAAGTCGGGATTTGATCCCTCAAATTACAGTTAAACTAGGTCAGTTATGTCGAGATTTGACACATTTCTATGAGAATTCATTGAGAAGAGGAAAATCTTTTCAAAATCTGAGGATGCATGGGCATTCACTCAGGCATGGTTGAAACCATATCCAAATTTGGTTATCCAGGAGCCGTGTTCCAAAGTTCACAACACTGGGGTTGTGTATCTTACCGGTACAGATCTCAGAAAGTCCTCTCGAGGCAGTTTTCTATAAAAGGCCCTATAGACTGGGGAAAGGAATTATGCAGGGGAATTTCCTCATCCTTAAGTGTTGATCAGATCAAGTCTGAGATCAGGCTAAACAACTTTTGAATTTTAAGATCATGTCAGAAGTCAGGATCATCATCTCCAATTGAAGTTTGGATTATTATCCTCAACGGGATACGAGCAGGAACGCATAGAGCATGTGAGGTTGTTACTCATACAAGGTTCAGGATGGAAATGTTGTTTCCTAGAAGGATTTACTTTCCGAGTAAAGGATCTGTTGCTACTCGACAAAGGTCTGTCGGTTAACAGAGATATTTATTCCCCATCGAAAATTTCCTCACTTCTCTGCAGGAGGAGAATGAATCTTCTCCCCAGAAATTTAGGAGTTGTTTGAAGTAAACATGATTTCTTATAAATGAACTACAATTTTTTTTGCAGTATCCTTTCCAAAGTCCACTTTTTGGTGGCAGTCCTCCTCGGAGTTGACGTGTTGATGTTGCAATCTTACATCGCAGTTTTTACCCAGTGGTCGATAGTTCAAATTGTTTATTCTTCAACAGAGGTTGTCGTTCCACACATGGGGCATATTGCCACAATTTTTTCTTTTTGCAAGTACTGTTGGTCTTTTATGAAAAGAAGCATACCAGCAAATAAACTATGGAGGGTCTGCATGCGACCAACATGAGCATTTCTACATAACAGAATCCAATTTTCCCTAGTGAATGCTCACTTGTGCTTAGGACATGATCATGTATGCTCTGCCTCTTCATTGTAGTGTGTTCTTTCTGGGTTTCTTGAAAGACTATTGACGTATTACCATTGAAGGAAGTATTTTGAAGTTCCCATAGTGAGATTATCCCATGTCTTCCACGTGAAGTACGGATGCTACTCCTCAGTGAAGTTTGCACTCTTTTCTCCAATGTGATTTGCCTGTATCAGAGTTTGCTTGAAGAGATTCCCAATTACCCATGAGAGATTCTGGTTTGGTATTCACATGGAGGCGGTTTTTCTGCCTAATTTGAATTGATTTCTTCTTCCCAGTGCAAGTCTTTGGTGACGTAAATCTTGCTGGAATGATTTTTTTCTAGTGTGGTTGGAGTTGTTAATGCCACTATCCGAAGCTTCTCTGTTACTCAGTAGAAGAGGTGACTTTATGCCTAGTCGAAGCTGAATTTCAAGGATACTCTGTATTAATTTTCCTTTATCCTCTAGTGAAGCAAGTTTTCTCTTTCTATTGAAGAAAATTTTTCTTTTCCCGTTGGAGCAGGTATCCCGCCTCCTCATTGTGGTGCCATTCATAACTCTTCTATCCCTGGAAATAAAAGGTGTTTGAGATTCCCCCAGTGGAGCTTCTATCCCAAGATGCATGTTTCTTCTCAAGAGAAGTTTTCCATCCTGGCTGTGTTATCTCCAGTGAGATTGGTTGTTTGACTCCCTGTGAAGTTCGGTTTTCCCTAGGAAATTTCGCCCTATTAAGTGTTCTTGAGGAGATGATTGATCATCAGGCCTAATTATTTTCTAGTGGATCAATTCCTTTGATTTTTCTAGAGAAATATGTGTTGACGCTTGTCGTTCAAGGGTCTCTTATCCTTAGAAGGAGAGTATTGACGGAAAGTTCCCCAGTGGAGTTCCAAATATCAAGTTGTGGTTCGACAATTTTCTCTTGTTCTCCAAGTGAAGTTTATAACCTCTAGTCGTTATCCCCAGTGTGGTATGAATATAATTCTTTTCATTTAAGAATTTCAATGGTCCTTAGTAAAAGTTTCTATTCCCAGTGAAGTTTTCGTCATCATAGACAGAAAGGGATTGAATTTGTTCTCCAGGGAGTTGAGAGTTAGATCAGAGTTCAAGATTCTTTCAGAGCTGCGATTTATGTTTGCAGTATTCTCCCCAGAAAGTTATTTTCCCGGTGATAGCAATATTCTGAAGTTTTTGGGTCTAAAATGCGATTCCCCACTGAAGTTCAGATTGATTTCTCTTTGCAGAAGATCAGATGTGCGAAGATAATTGTTCAAGAGTTCATTGTCTCCTCAATAGCCGATTATTTCTGTGTGTTCCCGTAACACCCCATTTCTACCCAGTGAGTTAAATAAAATTAGAGTTATAAAATTTCCAACAAACAAATGGAATGCTACACTTTCAACTTGGAACAATGATATTCAATCTCCTATAGTTCAGATACATAACACATAAAATTTGGATGAACCGATGACAACCTGTTTAGTCTTCACAAATAAAACAACTTTCATTACTACGCAGCGGATTCGCAAAATTCAACTGAAAGCACCATAACATCTTATCCAACTTAAAACAACTTTAAGACAATAAGTTATTAATGAAAACAACTTAAAAATTCAGCAACATAATGAAAATCAACAATACAAAAAACATGCATTCATCCCTCCCCCGAGTGCTACGTATCAGAACGACAACACTGACTCAAACTAACGAGGGTAACAATTAACCTTCTTGATTACCTACACGTTACTAATAGAGGGCAACATTCAAACAGAAGAGGTGAGATATTGAATCATATAATCGGATATACAATGAATAATATATTAGTGTTAGATCATACAATTCACCATTTCACAGCTTTTTATCAACATTTAACATAATTAATTCATCCACACGACAACTCAGGATGCAACATGAAATACGGCTTGTTTTTATGCACATGCACGTGGTACCAATGGAGTAGAACTCCTAACTTATAAATCTGCCAATAAATAGAGGCATCAACAAGGCATAAGCCTTCAACTTTATATTTGCCAATCCAGGCCAATTTGACGAGCATCAGCTCCAACATGATATTATATGTATGCATTAACGACATGAACGTAATAACAACAACAACAACAACAATAATTCAACTTAATTCAATATTGGACATAAGCCTACAACTTAATATTTTGCCCAAAATAGAGGCAATAACATCACCTACAAATTCACATTCTTCAACAAAAACAGCACCCAACAGATTAACCAAAAATTATTATAAATAAACCACATAATTATTTGGACTATTTCGACTAAAACTGGTTAATTAATTATCGGCCAAAACTCTATTATTTCTACTTATAAAACTTCTACAATATTATCATACTAATAATACTAAATTATACTATTACCTAATATATATATATATATATATATATATATATATATATATATATATATATATATATATATATATATATATATATATATATATATATATATATATATATAAAATAGGTAATAGTATAATTTATTATTATTAGTATGATAATTGTTCAAGAGTTCATTGTCTCCTCAATAGCCGATTATTTCTGTGTGTTCCCGTAACACCCCATTTCTACCCAGCGAGAGGACAATATTCAAACAGAATAGGTGAGATATCGAATCATATAATCGGATATACAATGAATAATATATTAGTGTTATATCATACAATTCACCACTTCACAGCTTTTTATCCATATTTAACATAATTAATTCATCCACACGACAACTCAGGATGCAATATGAAATGTGGCTTGTTTTTATGCACATGCATGTGGTACTAATGGAGCAGAACTCACAACTTAGAAATATGCCAATAAATAGAGGCATCAACAAGGCATAAGCCTTCAACATTATATTTGCCAATCCAGGCCAACTTGACGAGCATCAGCTCCAACATGATATGCTATGTATGCATTAACGACATGAATGTAATAACAACAAAAATAATTCAACTTAATTCAATATTGGCCATAAGCCTACAACTTAATATTTTCCCCATAAATAGAGGTAATAACATCACCTGTAAATTCACATTCTTCAACAAAAACAACATCCAACAGATCAACCAAAAATTACTACAAATAAACCACATAATTATTCAGACTATTTCGACTAAAACCGGTTAATTAATTATCGGCCAAAATTCTATTATTTCTACTTACAAAACTTCTACAATATTATCATACTAATAATACTAAATTATACTATTACCTATTTTATAATATATATATATATATATATATATATATATATATATATATATATATATATATATATATATATATATATATATATATATATATATATATATATATATATATATATATATATATATATATATATATATATATATATATATATATATATATATATCTATATAAACTTGAACATGATTTTTAGTTTAAAACAATATTACACTAATCTTCCAAATGATCATATCTACAAAAAAAGATACTGCATATACATGATATGCTACAATGATATCCTACACTAATTAATTGTAGTCTACAGTAGGGGTATATACCGACAAAAGGTACAGATAATTCATAATTTCCTACTATTAAATTTAACTAAAAATACATAACTAAAATGTCAATAACTTAGTGAAGATGTGCTATTATTTGGACACTTCAACTTACCCTACTGACAACTATAAATATGCCAGAATTATGCAAAACAAATAAAAGTGACTTTTAATAATTTAAAACAACTCTATTGATAATTTTAACGATACTATTAACATCTCTCACAACCCTATTGACAACTCAATTTACCTTCTATTAGAATAGAAATTAATCCAAATTAACTACTTATTCCAATACTTAATTCTAACTCAGAACCCCTAAAAAAAGATCACTATATTAATAATACTAGATTACTAATATAATCACAATTATTTTTATTACTAATAGTTATCATACTATGACTCAGTAAGAGTATTTTACCAAAGGGGGTATTATAAATAAAAGGCATATGTCTAAGTAATGTTAGTAGCCTTCATTTCCAATTCCGCTACAGTAGGGCGTGGGCAATTGCATCTTAAGGCTACTATAACAGTCTCGGCCAGTTACTTGGTTACTTCCACAATACTACTAAGTGTCATAGTATAAAACATATATACTACCTGCAAATCTACTTTTTCGCTACAGTAGGCCACCTAATGCTATGGAATTTAAACAAGTAGTACTAAGCTACTTATATATGTATATATAAATTAAATTGGGTCCTCAATCATCTCTTAATTTCACCAATATTTCAATTTCAAGCACATCTAAAAATAATTTTTATAACCCAAATTGAGATACTAAAAATTATATACTCTTGTATAGAGTCAGAATCCCACCCTTACCTTGGATTAATTGCATTTCTAAGAAACTTCAACCAAATTTCTGATGAATATGGCACTAGAAGTAGTATCCTTTTTCTTCTTCTCCCCTTACAAAACCCTTGTTCCTCTTTCTTCTTTCCTGATATCTCTATTCCCTCTCTTTCTCCTCTAATTCATTTATTCTATATAATACTACTATTTTATTTAATCATATTAAATTCAAATGGGTCTAAGTGACATACCCCCCCTAATACTACACAACACCATTAATTAAAGCCCAATATCAAATTTAAGCTAAATAGTAAAATAATACTTCATCTAAATTACACAAATTAATCCGATTAATTATTATTCCAACTTAATAAAATAACCCTGACTTCGGCAATAAAAATTTGAATTAATATAAAATATTCAAAAATATTTCATTAAATAAATAATTAAATATCGGAGCGTTACAACTCTCCCCCACTTAGAATATTTTTGTCCTCGAAAATAAAAGTTTTCCTATTTCAAATAACTCGGGATAGGAGTCTCACATCTTGCTCTCTAACTCCAAAGTCATGCTCTCTCTAGCAGCTCCTAACCAGACAACCTTCACCAATGCAATCTCTTTTCCTCTTAGAATATTCAACTCGCGATCTACGATTCACACATGCATCGTCTCCACCGTGAGATTATCATGTACTTGCACATCGTCCATCTGAATCATATGAGACGGATCGGGAATATACTTCTGGAGTTGTGACACATGAAACACATCATGCAAATTTGAAAGATTAGGCGGTAAATCCACTCTATAAGTGTGATACGGTGGGAGAACTGAGTTGAGGTTTTGCGTTTGTGTTCGCAAATGTTTCGGTTTAGCAAGAGTCGCCACTGCCTTTTTATTTTATCCAAAGGAAAGGTCAAAAAGCACAGGAAAGACCTTTGAGATGGTTTCTTGGGTTCGGGGGGTAGACTATGAAAAGGAAAGGTTCTAGCACCCTTTTCATCCATGGTTTTCCATGGGCTCTTAGTTACTTGTTTAGATCACTTGCTTTGCTTTTCCAATTGTTTGAAATGGTGCTTTGTGTGGTTTTGAAAGTATTTTGAAAAGAGGCATTTTGTTTAGGAAACCTTTGTAATAATTCTTGTTTGAATGTATACAAAGGTGTTTGTCTTTTGAAAAATTTTTCAATGTTTGAAAGTTTGTTTTGGGAAATTGTTTTGAAATTATGTGTGTGCTTTGAAATTAGCAAGGATGTTTGTAAATTGATCAAGTAACTAGGAGTTGTCTACCCTACTCAAAGATCTTTCCTACACATTTTTAACCCTTTTGACATTGTTGTTTTACCATTGTATTTGGTAAACAACCTTATATTAGGATGTTAAACGAGACGGGCGCGGGTCATCGTACGACCATGATAACAATGTTGCCAAGTATCTTAGCAAGTTTTTGAGGGACTAGATCATTTTTGTATAGGCAACCAAGATAGCGTCATCGAGGGACCATGATCTTTTTGTTTGATTTTGTTTTGCCAAGATATCTAGCATGCATACCATGGCCATGTTTTAAGGCAACATAGTGGGTGAAACCCTAGAGATGCTTGTGTGCATTGTGTTGTAATTTTTCATGCATTTTTCTCTTGTGTTTAGTCATATTATTTGTTTTGATTTTTGGTTATCATACAAACACTAATTTACTAAGCATGCATATAAAACAATAAAATGCGAAAAGTAAATCTAAGACTATTACAACATTGATATGGGGAGGGGGATACAAGTTTGAATAGGGGGATATTGCATAAAATAAAACCCTAAAACTATTATTACAACCAAATTGAAATATTGCACAAATAAATAAATAGACAAATATTTAAATATACAAATAAAATATAAATATACAAAGGATGTTTTTGTTATTATTTTTATGTATGTAAAAATAAGTTTATTCATGCCTTAAAAAACATGAAAATAAAAATGATTTTTTTTGGAAAGGGTGAAAACCCTAATTTTGGTTTTAAAAGAAAATTCATTCTAATATTATTTATTTATTCATTTTTTATGTACAAGATAATAAATAAAAATATATTCAAAGATGTTAAAAAATAAAATATGTGAGAAAATAATATTTTAAGTGTATAATATAACAAAATAAAAATATATAAGTATTTTAATATTATTTACAAATTTATTTAAGAAAATAAAAGTATGTTAACCAAATAATTATTTATTATGCAAATAAAAATAAAATAAAAATATGACAAAATGCCAAAAATAAAGAAAATATTTTTTATGATTTTAAATGTTCAAGAAAAAATAATAAAGTCAGAAACTAAAAAAAGAAATGAAAAATATGCAAAAATAAAACAAATGGGCCAAGGGGTGCAGAAAGCAAGCATGAGGGTGTCAAAAGCAGGAAAAAACCAGGCCCAACCCAACTCACTTCGTCCCTAACCTCTGGAAACAGAAAACGCGCGCATCCTTGTTCAAGTTGGTAACTCCTGCATACGTGCTTAAAAACAAAAACTTGCAACATGAAAGTTATAGAGCATTAAACCTCGATTCTAACCATATAAAAAACTTAATCTAACTCTAAGAAACCAGGGAGAATTTTATCACCCCCAATTTCTAACCTAAAAAATTTGGCAACTTCAATATCCAAATTCTCCTAGCTCAGCTAACATAAATGAATTTTATGCATATGTACAGTTCAAGGACATTAAGGGCTACATTTTTGTTTCACAAACCTAAGCCTAATGATTCCTAAATAAGGAGATAGAAGTTTGAAAATTACCTGTTTCAGTCAAGCTCGAGTTTGGCAATGTAGCAACTTTTAGTGAGGCCTGAAGGACTTTTGAGCTTGCTTGATGTTCCCTTGACCTTTTCCAATGCTTAGCTTGCTTTGAAATGGTTTGAATCTCCCTACAGAACTCAACCTGCAAACTCAGAATTTGAAAATGGTGAAGTGTGTAAATGGAGTTACAGTGGCTGGACAGGTGCTTGGATAGTTTAGGTGTATTGTTTAGAAAGTGTTTGAAGTGGTTTGGGACAAAACGCACGAGGCAATGTGAAGATGGCTTGAGTTCTACAGGGCTTGCCCTATTTTGGGCAGAAATGGAGTGTTTGTTTATTTGGGTGTTTGAGAGCTTATGGAATCGTGTTCTAGGCTTGGTGTGATATGCTGAAGTCATTTGAAATATGCGGAAGACATGTTTTTATCAGATACCAAACATATGTTGACTTTTGCACACTTGCTTGTTTTTGAAGAAAAGATGGGAAGTGACAAAGGCAAAGTTGTACAAGCTATCTTGAGGCCTGTTGAGAGTTGGTGAGCTTTTTCTGATGCTTGTGGATATTGTTTGCATAAAGAAAATAGGTCAATCGCTCAAGACAAAAAAATTTGCATAAAGTGACCTTTATCAAAGTGGCAATGTTAACTTTTTGCCATTTTTGGATTAAATCTTTGTGTAATGCTCCATAGATCAGAACAAGGCCATAATACAATGTGTTTGAATTTAATTTATGAGTGTAGAAAGGATTAGAACCTGTAAACCAAGTAAAAGCATGATCCAAACTGATTTGCAACTTGTATCAATGTGCACAATGCCTTGGCCAAAAGTGATAATTTGCCATTTTCAAACTTTCGATTCTCCCTAACCACAAATGATCTTGGAGAGTTATTGGACATTTTGGAAATCTTGTAACATGCTCTACAATCCATATTTCAAATGAATTTTTAGATTCCAATTAGAACTATGTGAAAAGTTGCCATGAAGATAGGTCAAAATCCTGCCTAAACTAGGGCAAAATTTCACTAAGTTAAAAGTTTCATGATCCCTTATTCACAAAATCATAACTTGATATCCAAGCATCTTTTGGGAAAACTTTATGAATCAAAGTTGTAGGTTTTGTGGAGTACTACAACTTTCATGTTGGAAGTTTTCTTTGAATCCAATTGCATAATGGTGAAAAAGTTGGGCAAAGTTAGGAAAAAATAAGAAATTTTCATAACTTAGAAAAATTCTAAGTTATGAAAATTTCCCATTTTAAACCCTAATTTTGAAAATTAACTTTCTTGGTGAACAAGTTTAATGTTTTGACACATATTGATGAAAAATGACCCTTGGCACTTGATTTTGACTAAAAAGTCAAAGTTTGACTTTTCAGTGTACAGTTGATTTTTGATTAGTTGACTAGAAAATTCATCTGTCAATCCAATGCAATTGAGATCTTTTGAACCTTGAGATTAGGTAAAGATGATGCCATTGAGTTCTTGAATCCATGCTTGAACCCAATTTGCCACTGGCTAGGTGAAAAATTAGAAATTGCCCTAATACAGTCAAAACCCTAAAAATGACCATTTTGCCCTTTTGATGATCTGATCAAATTTCTTGAGGAGTTGTGGTCCAAACTTGATAAAATGGTTCATATGAGTGTATAATGTTGTTGTGGATCAAAAATTATGAGGTTTGACTGTAAATTGGCCACAGTTGACTTTTTCTCCAATACAGTTGATTTTTAGGTCAACTGTCCAATTGATTGGGCAAAAAATTTGATTCAAAGCTTGAAACTTGGTATGGGAAATCTTGTAGGTCCAACATGAAGTATGAAAGTCACATGGGGCATTGGAAGTCCAAAATTCCTTGTGCAAACTCAAACACTAATTTCAGGTCAACAGTGCAAGGAGAGATCTTGAGCAGAGCAAACCCTAATCTGGTCTTGAGTCCAAAGAGTCTTGTGAGGGGAAATCTTGATAAAATGAGAGGGCAAATTTTGTGGTACAACAGCTGCCCATGTTCAATCTTCTTGAACCTGAAGAGTTAGATTGGCGAGTTTGTCGTTCGTGACTCGAAGGTAAAAGATGATTGGACACTAGAGTGCCTATAAATTTGCACTCGTCAAAATATAGTTGAGGGAATGGGCTTAAAGATGCCATTTGGAGAGGTGACAGAATCTTGTCAGAGATGGGCTTATAGATGCCATCCAAATTTTTTGTTGAATTGCAGGAGAATGAACATCAGAATGGTATCCGCGTCTGGTACGTATCTGGAGACTAAATCTGTATGAGCAATGGAATGGTGTTCATGTCTGGAGCGTATCCGAGCTGTAACTGTATTAGAATCTGAATGAATAACAGAACGAATTCTGTGTCTAGAGTGTATCTTTATTGTATCTGAATCTGAAATTTGAATAAGCGACAAAAGGGCTTCCGTGTCTGGAGCATCTCTGAGCTGGGGAAAAAGTTAGAATAATTTGACATAATGACTTTCGTGTCTAGAGTGTATCTGGACTGTATCTGAAATTGAGATCTGTATGAGTAGCAGAATGACTTCCGTGTCTGGAGTGTATCTGAACTTTAACTGAGATCTGTATAAGTGACAGAATGACTTCCGTAGCGACTGCACTGGGGAAATTCAATCTTCTAGTATAAGGGCCAGAATGGCATCCGTGTTTGGAGCATATCTGTAATAGAATCTGGATGAGTAATAGAATCTGGATGAGTAATAGAATGACTTCCGTGTCCGGAGTGTATCCGTACTGTATCTGAATAAGAGATCTGAATGAGTAGCAGAATGACTTCCGTGTCTGGAGTGTATCCGTACTGTATCTGAAATCTTTGAACATTTGTTAAAGATAACTTTTAATCTTATCCTGAAAAAGGGTAAAATGTTAGCTGAAACACAAAGTTATGTTGCATGACATGTATGATGCAATAAAATGTGTTTTATCAATGTTTATGATATATGAATGTAATGTATGTGCATGTAAGCTGATTTGTTGTCTTGCTGAGGAAAATAAATCCTTGGTAGCTGGGGATAATGAAATCCTTGACTGTTGCCGAGGAAAATAAATCCCTGGACACTGCTGGAGATTCAAAACCTTTGATTGCTGAGGATGAGAAATCCTTGCTGACTATTATTAGGGATAGAGAATCCTTGGCAACTCGCAGGGGTTATCAAAAACATTGAAAACTCTTGTGGGGACGTGAGAATCCTTTACGACTTTCCTGGGGATATAGGGATCCTTAAAGTATTCGGAGTTGGACGATGATAAACATTTTGCTTGGGCAAATAAAGCAATGTACTGCCTGAGAAATCTGTTTGGAGAATCTAGAGAACTTTGATGACTATGATTGGGGATTACACAATGGGAATTCTTACTCAGCTGGGGAATAAGGAAACTCTGGTGATCTCTACCGGGGGAATGAGAATAAGGGAAGATCTGATGGCTTTTGCAGGGAACTGAGAATGAGAATCTTCAATCTCTCGGGGAATTTGAATCCTTGGGGAGTCAAGAATGAGAATCTTTGATCTGCAGGGGATTAAAAATTCTGATGAATCCAAGCTGGGGAGTAAAGAAG
The DNA here is from genome assembly GCA_948472305.1 of Vicia faba. Taxonomy (NCBI): domain Eukaryota; kingdom Viridiplantae; phylum Streptophyta; class Magnoliopsida; order Fabales; family Fabaceae; genus Vicia; species Vicia faba. The sequence goes on from OX451739.1 coordinate 1,190,360,024, forward strand.
GCTATGGAAACTTTACTGGGGAAACGAGAATGAGAATCTTCATTCTGCTAGGGGATGAAAAACTCTTGTGGGAAGTAGCTATACTGTTGTGAAGTAGCTATCCTGTTGGGAGAGTAAATTCAAGATTCTGGGGAAAAATCTGATTCCTGTTTGGAAAAAGGTTAAGGTGTTTGGGTTGTATGTCACTTTAAGAATGAGAATCTTCATTCTGTTGGAGATATAAGGAGTTTGGGTTGTATTCCAATCTACTGGGGAATCATCCTAGGTTGGGGATGAAGCAAAAGTTAACTGTTATCTGGTTGATTTCCAGGCTTTAAGACAACTTGCTGAGGAATTTGGGAAAAACTGAATGGTTTCCGCTGTGGGTTAAAAGTTTCAGCTCCGCTGGGGATTGGTAGTTGGTAGTCTCATCTCCGCCGACGATCTTAATGACGTGTTGTAGAGATTGTGTATGGAAATTTGACTCCATTGGGGAAGAAGGTTTCATCTTCGCCGAGGGTCTGTTGTTCAAAGTTTTTGCTCCACTGGGGATTAGGAGTTTGAAGTTTTAACTTTGATGGGGATATGTATTTCAAGGTTTTAGTTCCGCTGGAGATCTAGATGATGTATTGCAGGGGATTTCTCTTAGAATAGCCTAAAGACATTCTCCTATACTTTCAACCTATCAGTAATTATTCTTTCCCATTTCGTTTATTTGTAAACGGTGATTATATTCAAATGCATATGCTCATTTAATAAATCATTGGACGTTTTCAAATAAAACACAAGTGTAAAAAGAAAGAAAGGGCAAATAGTTTTCTGCACTTTGAAGTATCTTATTAACTTTGTGTAAGTATTTTCTACAGAGGAGATAGACATCCTAGTAAGAGAATGTTGCCATAAAAAATGAGAAAAATTTATACAAAGAAAGATGGCTATGTGTAAAAATTCCATGGGGTTCCCATTCTGCTATAGCCTTTGTAACTCTGAATATCTTGTCCATTCGTTGCTTCGTCCGAAGATGACTGAGTTAATCCAAAGCCTGGAGCTTGTCTGTGAAGAGATTGTCCTTAAAGTGATCCGACGAGACATAGTCATACGCTTTAATTCCCTGACTTTTGCCTGGACCGCCTTTTCGGGTTTTCGATCCACCGGGAAACACTATTTTGCCCAAGTCGCCCTTTCGGGTTTTCAACTTGCCGGGTGTACAAATTTTTTATATTTATCTCTAATTTTTGCCTGAACCTCCCTTTCGGGTTTTTGATTCACCGGGATGCCTTTTTTTTGCCTAGGTGTGTCAACCTAGCGGGTCATTTATGCGTAGTATCTTTTGACTATGTATGTGTTCGCAGGGTGCGACAAGTCATCGCCGTCCATGGTGGTTAATATCATTGCCCCACCAGAAAAGATATTTTTGATCATAAATGGTCTTTCGTAAGTAGCAGTACATTTGCCCCTGGGATCACTTTGCGGCAAGATGATCCGCTTGATTACAAGATCCCCGACTTGATATACCTGGTGCCTGACTTTCTTGTTGAACGCCTTGATCATCCGTTTTTTATACGTCTGACCATGGCAAACAGCAGTGAGTCTCTTTTTGTCAATCAAGTTAAGTTGATCAAGTCGGGTCTGAATCCAATCGTCTTCACTCAAACCAACATCCTTCATGATTGTCAAGGTGGGAATCTGAACCTCGATAGGTAAAATAGCTTCCATGCCATATACCAAAGAATAGGGTGTTTCCCCAGTTGATGTATGCGCCGTGGTACGGTACCCATGAAAAGCAAACGGTAACATCTCATGCCAGTCCTTATAGGTGACTGTTATCTTTTGTGTGATCTTCTTGATATTTTTGTTCGCAGCTTCGACAACACCGTTCATCTTTGGCCGATAGGGAGATGAATTATGATGTTGAATCTGGAACTGCTCGCACAAGGCGGTGATCATAGTATTGTTCAGGTTTGTACCGTTATCAGTGATGATCCTTTCGGGGATGTCGTACCGACAAATGAGGTTCTGCTTGATGAAGCGGGAAACAACATTCTTTGTAACAGAGGCGAAGGAAACTGCTTCAACCCATTTGGTAAAGTAATCGATGGCCACCAGAATGAAATGATGTCCATTGGATGCTGTAGGCTTGATCTCTCTAATCATGTCGATTCCCCATATTGCGAATGGCCAAGGAGCTGTTAAGACATTGAGAGGAACTGGAGGTATGTGTACCTTGTCCGCATAGATTTGGCATTTGTGACAAGTACGGGAATGTTGATGACAGTCAGCTTCCATGGTAGACCACTAATAGCCTGCCCATAGAATCTTCTTAGCCATCGTATGTCCGCTTGAGTGAGTTCTAAAGGTACCATTGTGTAGTTCAACCATGATCTGCTCAGCTTCAACTTTGTCCACACAATGGAGCAGAATGCAATCATGATTGCGCTTGTATAGGATACCATTGCTTAGGAAGAACTTAGCTGAGAACCTCCCCAAGAACTTTTTGTTGTTGAATAAAGCTCCTTCAGGGTATTCTTGATTCTCGAGATACCTTTTGACTTCGTGAAACCAAGGTCGGTCCACTACTTCTTCGGTATTAATCTCGTGACAATGTGCAGGTTCGTCCATCCTCTCAATGGTGATTTGGGGAGCCTCATTATCCCAGTTGAGTTTAAACATGGATGACATTGTAGCTAGAGCATCCGCTAGCTGATTTTCTTCTTGCGGGAACTGCTCGAAGGTAATCTGCTCGAAATGAGGGAGCAATGTCAAGACATGTTCTTTGTAAGGGATGAGGTTGGGAGGTTTAGTGTCCCACTCTCCTTTGATATGACTGATGACCAAAGCTGAGTCTCCAAACACAACCAAAGATTTTATTCCCAGGTCTATTGCATCCCTGAGACCAAAGATACAAGCTTCATACTCGGCCATGTTGTTGGTGCAGTTGAAGCAAAATCTGGCAGTGAAAGGTGTCTGGAAACCTTGTGGGGAGATGAGTACCGCACCGATACCGTTGCCAAGTGCATTAGAGGCACCATCAAAGTACAGGGTCCATCAGGATCCTTGTTCAGGTCCGTCATATGGTCTGAAGTCTTCAATGTTGTCCAATGTCATAATGTCCTTGTCGAGGAAGTCAAACTTCATGGATTGGTAATCTTCGACAGATTGATGAGCCAGATGGTCAGCTAGCACACTCCCTTTTATAGCTTTTTGGGTCGTGTACTGTATATCATACTCAGTCAGGATCATCTGCCATCTAGCTATTCTTCCACATAAAGCAGGCTTCTCGAAGATGTACTTGATCGGATCCATGTTAGATATCAGTAGAGTGGTATGGGTCAACATATACTGCCTTAGCCGGCGAGCAACCCATACCAAAGCGCAACAAGTTTTCTCGAGCAACGAGTATCGGGTCTCACAGTCGGTAAACTTTTTGCTAAGGTAATAAATGGCATACTCTTTTCGGCCAGACTCGTCATGTTGGCCCAGTACGCACCCCATTGAATTCTCTAGGACGGTCAGATACATGATTAGCGGTCTTCCTTCAACGGGAGGCATCAAGATAAGAGGTTCCAGCAAATACTCCTTTATTTTATCGAAAGCAACTTGACAGTCATCATTCCATTTAACCACCTGATCTTTCTTCAACAGCTTGAAGATTGGCTCACAGGTAGATGTTAGGTGAGAGATCAACCTAGCAATGTAGTTTAGGCGTCCCAAGAAACCTCTAACCTCCTTCTCAGTGCGAGGGGAAGGCATTTCTTGTATAGCTTTGACTTTGGCAGGATCAACCTAGAGGCCTTTGTTGCTGACTATGAAACCCAAGAGTTTACCTGACCAGACTCCGAAAGTGCACTTGTTAAGGTTCAATCTGAGCTTGTACTCCTTCAACCTGACAAACAACTTTTGCAAGTGGTTGAGGTGTTGTTCTTCTGTTTGTGAACAGGCTATGATGTCGTCTACGTAGACTTCAATCTCATGATGTATCATGTCATGTAACAAAGCTATCATGGCGCGCTGATAGGTTGCCCCGGCATTCTTCAGTCCGAATGGCATCACTTTATAGAAGAAGGTACCCCATTGTGTAACAAAAGCAGTTTTCTCCATGTCTTCAGGTGCCATTTTGATCTGATTGTAACTTGAAAATCCATCCATGAAATAAAATACCTTGTGCTGAGCTGTATTATCAACCAAGATGTCAATGTGCGGTAGTGGAAAGTCATCTTTAGGACTAGCCATGTTTAAGTCTCAATAAATCACGCACATTCTCACTTTGCCGTCCTTCTTGGGCACGGGCACAATGTTAGCAACCCATTGTGGATAGGAAGTAACAACAAGAAACCCATCATTGAACTGCTTCATAACTTCTACTTTGATCTTTTCAGACATGTCGGGCCTCATTCGACGGACTTTCTGTTTAATTGGTGGACAATCTTATCTTGTAGGGAGACGGTGAACCACAATATCTGTATCGAGTCCCGGCATGTCTTCGTATAACCAGACGAAGATCTCAACATATTCATTCAGAAATTGAATTAAGCGCTCTTTGACACTTGGCTCCTGGTTGGCACCCACTCTGACTTCTTTTCTGTCTTCATCAGTACCCAAGTTAATTGTCTCTAACAGCTCCTCATGGGGGCAGAATAACCCTTTCTTCCTGTTGCAGCAGCCTAGCCAATTCTCCCGTCACTTCACAGTCTTCATCACCTTCGTATTCGACATGGTAGATCAGATATTCAGAGTCACTGAAGGCCATAGCAGAATTGTTACCCATGGAATCCCGAATGGAAGGGTACCTGCATTTGTGAGTGTGGGTGTGTGTAAGGGATAACCACCTTTAAACAAATAAAATGTAAAAAGAAAGAAAATGAACACAAAAGTTTATATGTGAAAACGTCCATGATTCATTAAAAAAGCATATGAAGATGAAAAATCAAACCCTTACAAATGGACCTATGTGCCTCGGGTAAGGCACAAGGCATAAAGTGTACGAATTGTTTAGGAATTATTACAAACCAACAGAAATGTTTGAAAGATAAATTACTGATTTATGAAAGTAATGGGAACAAAGTCCTTTGCCTCCCAGTTGTTCAGTCCTCCGTCAACAGTAGGGAAAATCCAGTCTTCCAGGTTGCTCTCCTCTTCACTATCTTCCAAAGCATTGACTCCATGATGGGTGATCTTCACTGGTGGTCCTCCAGCCCGGGAGCAACGCACAACCTTTTGAGCAGAAGCAGTGAACCCTAAGCCGGATTTATCTGATTTAAAAGGAAAGTCTGGTAGCTTACCCCAGATTGTGCTTCCTCCTTCTTCAATCAAAGCCTTTGCATCTTTGAGGGATGACATTCGAGGCACAAGTTTGGTAATTATGGGTACAGAAGCCACTGTTTTGGTTGCTGCAATCTCCTCAGAAACTTCCTCGAAGTGTTGGAAAGGGGTTTCTATGAATTCACCATCCAATTCTACATAGAGGAAAGAATTTAGACGGCTTATCATGTACTCCTCTTCGCCATGAACTATTATAATTTTCCCCTGGACAGGGTACTTGAGTATTTGATGCAGAGAAGAAGTGACGGCTCCAACATTATAAATCCAGGGTCTTCCCAACAAGCAAGAATAGGAAGGACGGATGTCCATCACATAGAATGTGGAGTTGAAGGTTTCAGTTCCCACTTTAATCGAGATGTTCACCTCCCCGTGGACTATCCTTTTAGAACCACCAAAGGCTCTGACAATGATGTTGCTGGGCTTCAGGGTTAGGCCTTCATAGTCCAATCTATCCAATGCTTTCTTCAGCAAGACATTTAAAGACGACCCAGTATCAACCAATACGTGAGCTAGAGTAGTCCCTCTACATTCCACCGAGACATGCAAAGCGTCATTATGCTTTCTCCCTTTAGATGTTAAATCAGCATCGGAGAATCCAAGACCATTGTCTGTTGTTAGGCTGGCTACACATTCCTGGAACTGATCCGCAGAGGTTTCCTGAGGCACGTGGGCCGTCTTCAAGAATCTGATCAGAGCTTTAGCATGAGCTTCAGAATAAAGTAACAGGTCCAACAAAGAAATCTTTGAGGGGGTTTTCCCCAGTTGTTCCACAATATCATAATCGCTTTTCTTGATTATTTTCAAAATCTCTTCCATTTCCTTTTGAGAGGTCTCAGGGATGACCAAAGGCTGAGCCCTCTTCCTGAAGGGCACTTCTTGGATCCCTTTCCCTCTATCATCATCAGCAGCAGAGGGGACAACCACATGAGTCACAACTTCTTCAATAGCTGGAGTTCTCGCAGATATATTAACCGGCACAGGAGTAACCTTAGGAGCATTTGAGGGTCCGAAGATTGCCCTTGGAGGAGCAATCTCCGGAGAGAAAATTCTTCCGCTGCGGGTGATTTTACTCGTTCCAGCAATGTTTCCAATGTCAGAAGTCTCTTCATCAGAACTCTCTTTAGTTGATTCAAATTGTTTCATATTGTGGTAGAAGATCTCCCCACCATAGTTCCACGGTATTGAATTGTTGGACTTGTACGGGATGGACCCCGTCATGGTTATCTTCAAAGGTGTAATCTTCGGTTCAGATGTAATCTTAACAGGTATTTTGGAGACCTTGGAAAGATTGGCGGATATGGTAATTATAGAAACATCATTGACAGAAGTCGGTGTAACAGAAGTCTTCTCAAAAAGGATTTCTTGATTATCCATTAGGCGTTGGATGCCTAACTTCAACAACAGACAGTCGGATGGTAAGGATGAACAAAGGCAGCAATCTTCTTCACAACCTGGGAAAATCCCAGCCTTCAACAAATTCAGCTTGATTATCGGTAACAGAGTCATCAAATCATCAACAGTAGCAACAAAAAGATCCTCTTCAATAGCATGGGCATTGTGGCCATGCCTTGGCATTGGAGCAGAGATCACATTCGACTTTTCAGGGGCGTCGAATTTTACTTCTTTAGCGTCTATTAAATCCTGAATCTTATTCTTAAGGGCCCAACAATTATTGGTGTCGTGCCCTATACTCTCTGAATGATAAGCACACTTGGTGTTTGAATGGTAGTACAGAGAAGTTGTATTTGGATTCTTCGGTGCCTCTTTCAAGGTTGCAAGGTTTAACTTCAAGAGATGGGGAAGAACCTGAGCAGGGGTCATGTTTATCTGGGTGAATTTCCTTACAGGCCTTTCCACCCTTGCTTGGTTGGTTCTGGGTTGATTGTTTATGGGCTGATCAGCTGCAGACTTTTGAATCATTACGGCCCCCACCGCTGGCCGGCGTTAAACTCTTCCTTGACCTCTTTGGGAGTAGACAGCTGAGACTTCCTTCTTTGCTGGAAAAGGATTTTTGATGGCAGCGGAAGTAGATGCATTTTTTTGAATTTTACCGCTCTTTATTCCGGCTTTAACTTCTTTCACCAGTCAGAATCAACTCGGTGAACCCCGCAGATGAACTTCCTATCAGGTGATTGAAAAAGGGACCTGACAATGTACCCAGGAACATATCTACCAGCTCCCTCTCACATAGAGGTGGTTGTACTCGTCCCGCCAAGTCTCTCCATTTCTGGGCATACTCCTTAAAGCCTTCATTTGATATCATGCCCATACTCTGTAATTGAGTATGGGTTGGTTCTAAGTCCACATTGTACTGATACTGCTTGTAGAAGGTAGCAGCCAAATCTTCCCAATTGTGCATATCAGACCTCTCTAGCTGGTAGAACCAATCCAACTGCGTCCTCGACAAAATGTCCTGGAAGAAATGTACCCACAGGTCTTTGTCAGAAGAATGTGGTTGAATTTTTATGACGTAGGACCATAGGTGCATCTTTGGGCAAGACACCCCATCGTACTTAGAAAACAGAGTAACTTTAAACTGGGGAGAAATGACAATCCCAGAAACCAAACCTAACTCTTCGAAATCCAGCCCAAGCACTTTCTAAATCTCCATGGTTGCTAGACGTTCTTCCAGATTCTTGTATTTTTCATCTGCAGGAGGGTACTTCTATTCAGAATAGTCTTCATCCTCCTCCTCTTCTTATTCCTCAGACTCAGATGGTACTGTAGCTCCATTTCCTTTTCCTACCCCTTCATCAAATGTTGAGGGGAAATCCAGGACCCTTCTAGCTTGACCTTCAAATCATCATCCCAAAGTAGCCACACCAACTCTCTTCTTCTTATTTTTCTCCTTTTCCTTCTCTAACAGAGCTTTAAGATCCTCCCGAACCTTTGCCAAGGTCATTAGTAGTTGTTGGAATTGTGAATTCTGCGCTTGCAAATCTTTGACCGTCTGCTCAATATCCATCTTGCTGAAATAAACAGCAGAGAGATAAGGAAACCTGGTGTGAAGACCAGTTTATGCATATGATGAATGAAATGTATTCATGTAATGCATTCAAGGATTCAGAAATTCAAATTTGTTTTAAACAAACAAGAAACACACGTCATATTAATAAGATAAAATTTGTTAGTACATCAATGCCCCATGGGCAAAATAATACAAAATTCTAATGTAAAAAGACGTTGCGCATCCTCTTTGGTGCATTGTAGGTGTTGAGAGTCTGCTCTTCGTGAAGTTGACGAGTAAGTTCCAAAACCTTCTTCTCACTGGCGTAGAATTGGGCTTCAAACGTGTCACGTTCTCCCTTGAGCTGTATCCAACTCCTTTGTAAATCTTCCAATGATGTTGGCATGTCAGGATGTAGGAGGGTGTATGGAAACTCTCCTTCCATAACAGGCTCTTTGATCACAGGGAGAATGTAGGGGTAAGGCATCATAAGACTTTGGGCGCGGGTTCGTACCCACTTGAGGTAAGGCTCAAGGGGGATGGAATTCTTATGTCCCAATGTCTTACTGTCCACCTTGTTGGGCATCCTCCAAGCTCGGATAAACCTTTGTCGAAGTCCTTGAGCATCGTTGTCGAAGTCAAAAACAAAGTCTGGAATCAGCATATCATGTAGGCCATCCCTTCGGGCATACCCAAATTGTCTCAGAACCAATCAGGGGTTATCGGTAATGCCTCCCCTAATGCCAAGTAGTGGGACATTAGGGAATTCCCCACAACGGTCGATGATGATAACATTTTCTCTGGATCGAGAACACCAATGAACATCTGAATGTTTAAGAGTCATCAGCCGTTGTGACCACCTCAAACCTTGCTCATTCTTCAAGACTGATTAGGGAAGGTGAGAAATAAACCACCTTGCTAGAAGAGGAGTACAACACATGAGAACACCTATTTTCCTCATTGTTCGAGTGTGAAATGAATGAAGGATGTCCCCAAGTAAAGTAGGCACAGGATTCCGAGATATGAAAATCTTGACAACATTGACATCTATAAGCTGGTCAGGGTTTGGGAACAAGACCAACCCATAGATGAGAAGTGCTATAATCTCCTCAAAAGCTTGCAGATCTAGAGAATTCCAGCATTCTTGTGCCTTCTCAAATAAAAACTTTTCCAAGAAACCCTTGACACCACTTCTGGTTTCCCAATGACCTTTGACATCAGATGGTTGCAAGTGTAGGGCTTGAGCAACATCTTCAGGCTTTGGATCTCTTTCCGTACCGTTGTAGGGGAGTTGATGGAGAATAAGAATCCTCAGGAGTTGAGAAAATTTCTCCAAAGTAGGCACTAACTGGTAGTCAAGAAATGTGAAGCAGTGGTGCAGGGGGTCAAAGAACTGGAAGAGAACTTTCACCATGTCTTCCTCTGTGTTGGAGTTGACCAAGTTGAGGAGTCGACCATGTCTTTCAGTGAATAGAGAACACTCTGGAATCTTGGAAGTAAGCTCCTTGAGTAGAGGAGGAATTCTAACAAGGTTGACCTGAATAGGTTTCCTACGAAGTGATTCCATAACCTATAAAACAAGAACAAAGATGAAGATCCAAAATCCTTGAAATGGTTAGTGGATGCAAATGATGCTTCATGATGTTGATGATGTTATGCACAAGTATATATGTACAAGAAAATCACACAAGTTCCTAGTTTAGGCTTGCATGGGGTTTCATAGGTAAGTACCCTCTTGATGTTTAGTTGGCTCAACCTGTACTATAAATAGTAACCGGGTTCTAAGGAGCTCAATATCACTGGATTGTTTTATGTGTTCATTGTTTTAGTTTAGCCACTTTACTGGCGACCGAAATATTCCAAGAAAACAACCCTCAATGAGTGTAGTATCGAGTATCTACCAATTCGGACTGCACCAAAGTCGGTCATCTCACTACCCCTAAAAAGGCCAAGATGGTCATGTAAAGGTTCTAAAAGTCCATTAGTGCTTCATGACATCACTCAGCGGCCCTGTATTCTCTTTGATTGACTCAAAGGCTACCAGTACCCACAAATATGTCGCACTAATATAGATATTGCTTCAACCATGTCGGTATACCCCGCACAGTTTCCATAATGTATTGCTATTTACCTATGAATGTTTCCCAAATCCAGGTAGAGGATTCAAACGCAAACAATAGAACCAAATGTAAAGCAATCAAGGCAAAAAAGATAAGCATGTAAAGGTAATCTAAAACCCTAAGGTAACCCCACTTTTAGATTTTATCCCCAGCAGAGTCGCCAGTTCTGTGATACAGTAGGAGAACTGACTTTAGGTTTTGCATTTGTGTTCGCAAATGTTTCGGTTTAGCAAGAGTCGCCACCGACTTTTTATTTTATCCAAAGGAAAGGTCAAAAAGCACAGGAATGACCTTTGAGATGTTTTCTTGGGTTCGGGGGGTAGATTATGAAAAGGGAAGGTGCTAGAACCCTTTTCATCCATGGTTTTCCATGGGCTCTTAGTTACTTGTTTAGATCACTTGCTTTGCTTTTCCAATTGTTTGAAATGGTGTTTTGTGTGGTTTTAAAAGTATTTTGAAAAGAGTCCTTTTGTTTAGGCAACTTTGTAATAATTCTTGTTTGAATGTATACAAAGGTGTTTATCTTTTGAAAAATGTTTCAATGTTTGAAAGTTTGTTTTGGGAAATTGTTTTGAAATTGTGTGTGTGCTTTGAAATTAGCAAGGATGTTTGTAAATTGATCAAGTAACTAGGAGTTGTCTACCTTACTCATAGATCTTTCCTACACATTTTTAACCCTTTTGACCTTTTTGTTTTACCATTGTATTTGGTAAACAACCTTGTATTAGGATGTTAAACGGGACGGGCGCGGGTCATCGTACGACCTTGATAACAATGTTGCCAAGTATCTTAGCAAGTTTTTAAGGGACTAGATCATTTTTGTATAGGAAACCAAGATAGCGTCATCGAGGGACCATGATCTTTTTGTTTGATTTTGTTTTGCCAAGATACCTAGCATGCATACCATGGCCATGTTTTAAGGCAACATAGTGGGTGAAACCCTAGAGATGCTTGTGTGCATTGTGTTGTCATTTTTTATGCATTTTTGTCTTGTGTTTAGTTATACTATTTGTTTTGATTTTTGGTTTTCATACAAACCCTAATTTACTAAGCATGCATATAAAAGCAATAAAATGCGAAAAGTAAATCTAAGACTATTACAACATTGATATGGAAAGGGGGATACAAGTTTGAATAGGGGGATATTAGATAAAGTAAAACCCTAAAACTATTATTACAACCAAATTGAAATATTGCACAAATAAATAAATAGACAAATATTTAAATGTACAAATAAAATATAAATATGCAAAGGATGTTTTTGTTATTATTTTTATGTATGTAAAAATAAGTTTATTCATGCCTTAAAAAACAATAAAATAAAAATGATTATTTTTGGAAAGGGTGAAAACCCTAATTTTGGTTTTAAAAGAAAATTCATTCTAATATTATTTATTTATTCAATTTTTATGTACAAGATAATAAATAAAAATATATTCAAAGATGTTAAAAAATAAAATGTGTGAGAAAATAATATTTTAAGTGTATAATATAACAAAATAAAAATATGTAAGTATTTTAATATTATTTACAAATTTATTTAAGAAATTAAAAGTATATTAACCTAATAATTATTTATTATGCAAATAAAAATAAAATAAAAATATGACAAAATGCCAAAAATAAAGAAAATATATTTTTTTATTTTAAATGTTCAAGAAAAAATAATAAAGTCAGAAAATAAAAAAAGAAATGAAAAATATGCAAAAATAAAACAAATGGGCCAAGGGGTGCAGAAAGCAAGCATGGGGTTGTCAAAAGAAGAACAAACCAGGCCCAACCCAACTCTCTTCGTCCCGAACCTCTGGAAACAGAAAACGCGTGCATCCTTGTTCAAACTGGTAACTCCTGCATACGTGCTTAAAAACGAAAACTTGCAACATGAAAGTTATAGAGCATTAAACCACGATTCTAACCATATAAAAAACTTAATCTAACTCTAAGAAACCAGGGAAAATTTTATCACCCCCAATTTCTAACCTAAAAAATTCATCAACTTCAACATCCATATTCTTCTAGCTCAGCTAACATAAATGAATTCTATGCATATGTACAGTTCAAGGACATTAAAGGCTACATTTTTGTTTCACAAACCTAAGCGTAATGATTCCTAAATAAGGAGATAGAAGTTTGAAAATTACCTGTTTCAGTCAAGCTCGAGTATGGCAATGTAGCAACTTTTAGTGAGGCCTGAAGGACTTTTGAGCTTGCTTGATGTTCCCTTGACCTTTGCCAATGCTTAGCTTGATTTGAAATGGTTTGAATCTCCATACAGAACTCAACCTGCAAACTCAGAATCTGAAAATGGTGAAGTGTGTAAATGGAGTTACAGTGGCTGTACATGTGCTTGGATAGTTTAGGTGTATTGTTTTGAAAGTGTTTGAAGTGGTTTGGGACAAAACGCACGAGGCAATGTGAAGATAGCTTGAGTTCTGCAGGGCTTGCCCTAGTTTAGGAAGAAATAGAGTGTTTGTGTTTTTGTGTGTTTGAGAGCTTATGGAATCGTGTTCTAGGCTTGGTGTGATATGCTGAAGTCGTTTGAAATGTGCACAAGACTTGTTTTTATCAGATACCAAACATATGCTGACTTTTGCGCACTTGCTTGTTTTTGAAGAAAAGATGGGAAGTGACAAAGGCAAAGTTGTACAAGCTATCTCGAGGTCTGCTGAGAGTTGGTGAGCTTTTTCTGATGCTTGTGGATATTGTTTGCATAAAGAAAACAGGTCCATGGCTCAAGACAAACAAAATTGCATAAAGTGACCTTTATCAAAGTGGCAATGTTAACTTTTTGACATTTTTGGATTAAATCTTTGTGTAATGCTCCATAGATCAGAACAATGCCATAATCTTATGTGTTTGAATTTAATTTATGAGTGTAGAAAGGATTAGAACCTTTAATCCAAGTACAAGCATGATCCAAACTGATTTGCAACTTGTATCAATGTGCAAAATGCCTTGGCCAAAAGTGATAATTTGCCATTTCAAACTTTCGATTCTCCCTAACCACAAATGATCTTGGAGAGTTATGAGACATTTTGGAAAGCTTGTAACATGATCTACAATCCATATTTGAAATGCATTTTGAGATTCCAATTGGAACTATGTGAAAAGTTTCCATGAAGATAGGTCAAAATCCTGCCTAAACTAGGGCAAAATTTCACTAAGTTAAAAGTTTCATGAACCCTTATTCAAAATATCATAACTTGAGATCTAAGCATCTTTTGGGAAAACTTTGTGAATCAAAGTTATAGATTTTGTGGAGGAATACAACTTTCATGGTGGAAGTTTTCTTTGAATCCAACTGCATCATGGTGAAAAAGTTGGGCAAAGTTAGGAAAAAATAAGAAATTTTCATAACTAAAAAATTCTAAGTTATGAAAATTTTCCATTTAAACCCTAATTTTGTAAATTAAGTTTCTTGGTGAAAAAGTTTCATGTTTTGACACATCTTGATGAAAAATGACCCTTGGCACTTGATTTTGACCAAAAAGTCAAAGTTTGACTTTTCAGTGTACAATTGATTTTTGATAAGTTGACTGGAACTTCATTTGTCAATCCAATGCAATTGAGATCTTTTGAACCTTGTGATTAGGTCAAGATTATGCCATTGAGTTCTTGAATCCATGCTTGAACCCAATTTTCCATTGGCTAGGTGAAAAATCAGAAATTGCCCTTATATAGTCAAAACCCTAAGAATGACCATTTTGCCCTTTTGATGATCTGATCAAATTTCTTGAGGAGTTGTGGTCCAGACTTGATCAAATGGTTCATATGAGTCTATAATGTTGTGTTGGATTAAAAATTATGAGGTTTGACTGTAAATTGGCCATAGTTGACTTTTTCCCCAATACAGCTGATTTTTAGGTCAACTGTCCAATTGACTAGGCAAAAAATTTGATTCAAAGCTTGAAACTTGGTATGGGAAATCTTGTAGGTCCAACATGAAGTATGAAAGTCACATGGGGCATTGGAAGTCCAAAATTCCTTGTGCAAACTCGAACCCTAATTTCAGGTCAACAGTGCAAGGAGAGATCTTGAGCAGAGCAAACCCTAATCTGGTCTTGAGTCCAAAGAGTCTTGTGAGGGGAAATCTTGATAAAATGAGAGGGAAAATTTTGGGGTACAACAATAAGCAACATTTCCAACTCTTTTAGAAATTTGATACAGACCAATAAAACAAGGAGTGAGCTTCTTAGACTTCAGAGCTCGCCCAACACCAGTCACAAGTGTGACTCTCAAAAACACATGATCACCTGTTTGGAATTCCAAATATTTCGTTCTCTTGTCATGGTAACTTTTCTGTCTACTTTGAGAATCTTTCATCTTCTCTCGGATAAGCTTCACTTTCTAAATAGTCTCTCGAACAATCTCAGGTCCAAGTACCACACTTTCACCAGATTCATGGCAACACAACAGAGTCCTACAGCTCTGACTATACAATGCCTCAAAAGTTTCCATCCCAATACTAGAATGGTAACTGTTATTGTAAGTTAACTCAATCAACGGAAGATAAGTATCCCACGAACCTCTCTGCTCAAGAACACATGCTCTCAACAGATCCTCCAATGACTGAATAGTCCTCTCGGTCTGACCATCCGTCTGAGGATGATACGTCGAACTCAACCTCAACTTAGATCCCAATGCCTCTTGTAAACTTTTCCAGAAATCAGAAATAAATGTTGGATCTCTGTCCGACACAATACACTAAAGAACACCATGCAACTTCACAATTACTCTGGTTTAAATCTCTGCCAACTTCGAAATCGGATATGTGATGTTAATTGGTATAAAGTGTGCCGACTTTGTAAGCCTATCAACAATCACCCAAATTGAATCATGTCCTCTCAAGGTACTAGGTAATCCCGTTACAAAATCCATTGAAATGCTATCCCATTTCCATTATGGAATCTCTAACGGTTGCATCAATCCTGCAGGCTCCTGATGTTCAACTTTCGAGTTTTGAAAAGTCAAACATGCATATACAAACCAAGCCACATCACTCTTCATCAAAGGCCACCAAAACAAATTCTTTAAATCCTGGTACATCTTTGTAGCTCCTGGATGAATACTAAACTTGCTTATATGACTCTCTTCAAGAATCACTTTCTTCATCTCTGCATCATCAGGAATACAAATCCGATTACGAAATCTCAACACACCTTGTGCATCTAACTTAAAATCATTATTCTCAGACTGATCAATCCCAACCATCGAATCTACCAACTTCACATCTAACTTATGAGCTTCTCTGATACTGTCCTGAAATTCATTATTAATCTTTAACATTCCCAACATAACACTTCACGATGTCACTTCACAAACCAAACTCAAATCTATGAATTGCTCAATCAACTCCAACTCTTTAACCATCATTGCCGACATGTGCAATGTCTTTCGGCTTAAAGCATCGGCCACAACATTAGCTTTTCCTGGATGATAGTTAAAACTGAAATCATAATCCTTCAACAATTCTACCCACTTTCGCTGACTCATATTCAACTCTTTCTGATCAAAAAGATACTTCAAACTCTTATGGTCACTAAACACTTCAAATCTATAACTATAAAGATAATGCCTCCAGATTTTCAACACAAAGACAACTACAACTAATTCTAAATCATGCGTAGGATAATTCTTTTCATGAGTCCTCAATTGCCTCGACACATAAGCAACCACCTTACTATTCTGCATGAGCACACCACCTAACCCCATCAGACAAGCATCACAATACACAACAAAAGGCTCTCCTGGATTAGGAAAAGTCAAAACTGGAGCCGCCGTCAATCTCTTCTTCAACTCGGTAAAACTTTCTTCACATCGAATATCCCACACAAAAGCCTTACCCTTACAAGTCAACTTAGTCAATGGAAGTGCCAACTTAGAAAAACCTTCGATAAACCGTCTATAGTAACCAACTAATCCCAAGAGGCTTCTAATCTCAGTAACCGACTTCGGAGCCTCCCATTGCAACATAACATCGACTTTAGAAGGATCCAGGACAATGCCACCACCAGAAATGACTTGACCAAGGAAACCAACCTCTTCTAACTAGAATTCACACTTGGACAACTTCACATACAACTTCTTCTCTTTCAAAACTTTCAATACAACTCTTAGGTGCTCTTCATGTTCTTCTTCTGATTTAGAGTAAATCAGAATGTCATCAATGAATACCACCACAAACCGATCAAAATAAGTATGAAAGACACGATTTATGTACTCCATGAATAATCTCGGGGCATTGGTCACACCGAAAGGCATCACCGAGTACTCATAGTGTCCATACCGAGTTCTAAATGAGGTATTCTGAATATCATCATCTTTCATCTAATATCACTATGCCAGAAATAACCTACGAAAGCGCTTTTTTGGGCTTTAAAAGCGCTCTCGTAGGTGGCGCTTCTAAAGGTTTAAGCAGCGCTTTTTGTTCAGAAAAAAGCGCTCTCGTAGGTGTATTCAGAATGCGTGTCAGGCAATCTAAAGTAGGCCTATAAGAGCGCTTTTTGTTCAGAAAAAAGCGCTCTCGTAGGCCTACCTATGAAAGCGCTTTTAATCAAAAAGCGCTTTCATAGGTAGGCCTACGAGAGCGCTTTTTTCTTAAAAGCGCTTTCATAGGTTTTCTACTGAAAAATCTAAAATTTAAAAAATTTCTAAACCTGCATTTTTTTGCAGCAAACCTGTAATTCTTAAACCGGTATTTTACAATCTAATCTAGAAATACCAATATATATTAGTTTTAATCCAAATACCAAATGTAATTAAAATACCAAATATTATATATATATACAAATACCATTATAATCAATTCAGATCCAAAATATATATACACCATGGTAATTCAATATTAACATGTTTTTAAACGTAACAAAATACACCCTAAGAAATAAGCTATATAACACTAAGTAAATCAATCCTAATCTACATATATATCCAAGGTCCTGATCCTGCAATATGAACATAATAACACGGTCAGTGTTCTATACATAAAACAATATATTCATAATTAACCAATTTTCACACAACAATGTATTCGTACCTTATTATAATATTCTTAGCTCAATAAAATATTGGCACAACTCCTCTTTGAGTTCTTCCAATTGACGTGGCGAGTAATATGGACAATTGTATTGATCAAAATACTACATTACAAAACAAAATATATGCATGATTTAGTTTAATGTAATAAATTATATGCAAAATCCGATAAGTAATAAAACAAAGTATAAATCCATACCGTGATTGGAATCTCGATTTCATTCATTTGAATGATTTCTTTGATAAACATCAAAACGAAGTATCCGCAATCTATGCCGTTTTGTTGTTGAGGGCACTACATAGAAAAACAAATAAGATTATACGCATCTATTGATTTATCAAGTAGCATAAATATTATAAGCAAAATTGTTGAAATTTATATACCTGTACTTTGATCCAATTAATGTTGTTTGATTTAGACCGTGGTACTCGTCCTCCCCTTTGACATCGGAATACTTGTATTGAACTGATGACAAAATTAAAATATTTATTTAGAACAATGACATTGAAATAATTAAATATATAAACACAAACGAATATTTAGAATAATGTCACTTACGTATCAATCACTAGCTTCATTTCCGAATAATTTGTCCATTCACCATCAACCGAATTCAGGTAATAGACCACTTCTTTTATGGGATTGATTGCAAGCAACAACCAGTGACATCTATAAATTAAAGCAACAATTTAGAAGCGAATTTTAATGTAAAAAATACAAATATTAAAAGGAGCTTAGAATGAAAATCTAACCTTGTATTATAAGGCAAAAGATACAAGCTCTCTGTACTGGCAGTTGTCATGAATCTTTCGACCAAGTGTTCTCTTACTGAATCAGGTTCCCTAGAAATTGTTGCTTTGCTGACACGAGAGGAAGACACGAAACAGAATCTATTTGACAATTGATTCCCGCGCATCAATTTGTCAAATAACATCCTTAAATAAAAACATAATTAATATTAGACTATTTCAATTAAATGTTTAAAAAAAATGTTTAACCAATTAAATAATATATTGATCGGGTTACCGGATGTACGAGTGCATCACACTGATGCCTAACTCTCGATGATGAAAGATTTGTTCCATGTCCTCTAATCCAATTGGTTCGGTACATGGAAAACCAAAGACAATTTCATCCACATTAATTTGACGAATTCCATCATTCATCAAATCTGATGTGCCAACTAGTGTCTCCAGACACTGTCGATACCTAGGCACAAATTTACGGACATGAACCTTCTTCTTAGGTGGAACCCTACTAACTTTCTGGCTCACCTGCTGTGACTGATCTTGAGAAGGTACCTTAAAAATCATATAGAATTATGTAAGATACAAAGTTATGCAGTTTTTTATTCCGATCATAAATGAAACACTTTAAAAGTACCTGTCTTTACGATGCAATAGACTCGCCGCGCTGCAAAATCCCTTTATCCTTAGATGCGGGTTTTGTAGGAGTCTAAAATTACCATGTATAAAATTCAGGTCAGAACTGTCAGTTGAATACTTAAAGATTCATAATGGTTTTCAACATACCTGATCATCTATGCAGATGAGGTCTGATGGCCATGCCACAAAAGATCCTACTGCATCTCGCAGCAATGTGGTCTCCGCAACAATGTCAGGTACCGGTAGTAATGCATTCATATCTAAAACAACATCAACCGATACCTTCATGTGGCCATCCGGGAGCGGTCTATGGTGAATTAAATCTCCCGAGGTGTTGTGCACTTTTCCCTTGCCAACTACCCGATAAGTCGGAGACGCTAGATACAGCTGACAAAATGAAATGCCCTAAACCAATAATAACCGTTAGACTTCCTTTAATGTTGACAATAATAACCGTTATAATTATACTTTCTCTAAATATAATGGATTATCATCTTAATTACCTCGGGAAAATTTTGTTGACGGTTGATACTAGCCTTGTCACTAGTTTCTTTCAACTATGAACTGCTCCTTTCTGCCATATATCTCTCTTTGTCCCTCTGCAGTTCACGGACTTGTGCTTGTAAATCCTGCAATGTTTGCATCACTTCTGCATTGCTAGGATTTCTTTTTCTTGGATTGTTATACAGAGAGGTAGGAGTCACACCATGACCTTTACCACTCACTCGTCCCGGATACTGAGCAACACATAGTGCTCGACTAAGTACGCTCCTGATATTCGAGTCATCACCCGTGGATACCGATTGCGATATAGTCTCCTGTAATTCATTTAAATATCGATAATTAAAGACACAACATTAATTATATATTAATTAAAGACATAATGGTATACTTACACACTCATCATAAATATGTTGCAGATCGGGATTAACAACTTGATCTCTGCCAACACGAGCTTCCTTCCACAGCACATGTACAAGTAGTGATGTTTCGTCACTCTGCGTCTCCTCCAACTACGCATTGTTACAAATAATAAAATCATCAATACAAATTGTTACAAATTAATAATACACATTGAGATACTTAATAAGATCGTAGAATTGAGATTTACTTACAATTTTTTCCTGTAAGCGTGCATATCCCAAACGACCTTTTTTATATGGATATGCGGGTTTTGACGCTCTATCCCGATTTACAACACTCACTTTCTTGAAATTCTCGTCTCTTCTTTGGCCCACAAAAGTAACCCATTCTTCGGGTGTAATGAAGCTCTCATATTTATTTGGTCGTTCAGGATCCTCTTCAACAAAATTTCCTTCATCGTCTTTAAGAAACTTATTTGTCAAAAAATTTCTCCACCCTCTATGTCTTTTTCCGGCCAAGCCCATTATATACTTTTTGCGGGCATCTTCAATGTTAAAAGACCTCTACAAAAAAACATACGCATAGAGGGTGTTAGTATATGTAATTTAAAAACAATATTTTCGTCAAAATAAAGCAAATAACAACAACCATATATGATACCTTTATCTCGGTCCAAATTCTTTCTTTATCATCCAACTCTCCTTTTTTCCAGCTAAGAGTGGTGATCGGAATGTGCATACGAACAAGCGTACCGATGTAGCTTGTCAGCTTTGCAGAATTAGGCCCAATCAGTTGGTCATCATTATTCCAATCTACATTATACTTAATACCTCTATCTCTATCACGGATGATTCCTCGCATGATAGTTATGCCTCGTGTGATGTCCTTATCTGAAGTGTCTTGTGGAACATTATCTTGTGGAACATTATCTTGTGGAACATCTCCTTGTGGAACATTTTCTGAATTATCTTGGTTACTAGCCATTTGACCTGTAATAAAGAAAAATTAGATTAAATTAAATGACATGTATAAAATTCCATAAAGCAAAAAAATGAAATGACGTATATTTAAATTTTACTGGATGATATAGGCTATATATATTATACTATAATGAAAAAAATGAAATGATATAGGCTATATATATTATACTATAATGAAAAAAATGAAATGATATAGGCTATATATATTATACTATAATGAAAAAAATGAAATGGCATATATATACATTTTATTGAATGACATTGTCTATAATTATATATACTATTACCTTTTTCACTAACATCTCTTTCTTTTCTTGGTAGGAATATGTTCTACTCGTCTCTTAACAACGTGGACGGTTGGATTGATCCAAATACCCTCATTATGATCATTTCTAATGCATGATTCATTCTCATTTTGATCATTTCTGGTAAAAGATTCAATGTCAACACCAGTATCGCCTTGGTCTCCAATCTTTTCATCAATTACTTTGTTAGAGAAAAGCACTATAGACCATTTCGTACCTGTCGGATCAGTGACATAGAACACTTGTTTAGCTTGAGAGGCTAGAATGAAAGGCTCATCTTTGTACCCCGCCCTGTTAAGATCCACTTGCAAAAATCCTGACTTATCCATCCGTATACCATTATTATTTTCAACCCACTTGCAACCGGATATAGGAATCTGAAATTTCTCGTAATCAAAGACCCAAATGCGCTTGATAACCCCAAAATACGACAGATTTGCAAATTTCGGGTTTAAGTCCTTCACACTAGATATGTGCATTGCTTCAGCTACCAAGGTGACACCACTATTTTGCACAGTACTTTTATCATCTTGTTCCTTGGTATAAAATGTGTATCCATTAATTGCATATGCTCTATAAGAAAACGCAACCAAACTTGGACCATATGCTAAACATCTCAACCTTTCTGTCACTGAGGCGGGATCTGAACGATACTTTGAATAAATATGTTCCTTAAACCATGGTATGAAACTTCGATTGTGCTCTCGTACAATCCAATTCTCATTTCTATTCGAATTTAAACCTCGAAGAACACCCTTGTGTATTTCAACATACGGCTCAACCTCAATCTCATTGTTCAGAACATACAAATGCACTTGATCCCGTTCGACCCTTGATACTGTCACAACTTTATTTCCAATTAGCTTCTTACCTTCTTTTTTTTCAACAACATGAGATTTGGGGAGTCCAATTGATTGAACATTTGACAAATATTCAGTACAAAACTCAACCGCTTCTTCAACAATGTATCTTTCGGCAATACAACCCTCTGGTCGACTCCGATTTTTCACATACCCTTTTAATATTTTCATATAACGTTCAGCAGGGTACATCCATCTCATATAAGCTGGTCCGCACAATTGTGTCTCTTTCACAAGATGAACAACAAGATGAACCATTATGTCAAAAAACGAGGGAGGAAAATACATTTCAAGCTCACACAAAGTAACAACTATTTCTTTTTGCAATGTTGGCAAGATCTCAGGATCGATCATCTTACTGCAAATTGACTTGAAGAAAAAACACAATTTAGTTATTGTTCTTCTTACCTTTTCTGGCAGAATAGAACGTATACCTATCGGTAGAAAATGTTCCATTATAACATGGCAATCATGCGTCTTTAAACTCTTTAACTTGAGGTCTTTCATAGACACAAGTCTTCTAATATCTGATGAGTAGCCTTCTGGAACTTTAACTTCACTCAGAAACTTACATAATATTTTTTTCTCCTTTCTAGATAGAGTGTAAACAGCAGGTGGTAGGTATGTCCGTCTTCCTTTCTTCACGGGTCCCAGTTCAGTTCTTATTCCCATGTCTACCATGTCCTTCCTTGATTTAAGGCCATCCTTAGACTTCCCTTTTATATTGAGTAATGTACCAATATCACTGTCAAATACATTTTTTTCAATATGCATCACATCAAGAAAATGTCTTACGTACAAAGATTTCCAATATGGCAATTAAAAAAAAAATCGACCTCTTCTTCCACCCACCTGTGACAACTTTATATGCAAAAGGCTTGCCAAACTGAATATTCACATCTTTCACCTTTTCAAAAATTTGATCACCTGTCAAACCAGGCGGAGCTCTACGTTGTTCGGTATCTCCGTTGAACGCTTTTCTCCATCCACGATACTGATGTTTAGAAGTTAAGAATCTACGATGACCGAGAAAGACATTCTTCTGACAAAGTTTCAATCGCAATGTATCGGTTCCGTCTTCACAAACAGGACACGCTTTTTCACCTTTAATGCTATACCCGGATAGATTTCCGTATGCTGGAAAATCGTTAATTGTTCCAAACAACATCGCCCTCAAGTTGAAACTTTCTTTCCTATAACCATCATAAACCTCCACACCGTTCTCCCACAAAATCTTCAAATCTTCGATTAATGGTTCCAAGTATACGTCTATGTCATTTCCTGGTTGTTTAGGCCCAGAAATTAACATAGACAACATCATGTACTTACGCTTCATACATAGCCATGGAGGTAGGTTATAAATCATAAGAATCACAGGCCATGTGCTATGCGAGATACTTTGAATACCGTGTGGGTTCATTCCATCAGTAGACAATGCCAAGTGAAGGTTTCTTGCTTCTTTTCCAAATTCAGGATAATCATTATCAATTTTCATCCACTGTGGAGAACCTGCCGGATGTCGAAATTTTCCATTAATAATTCTTTCATCTGAATGCCAAGTCAAGTGTCTTGAATCGGTTTCACTACGATACATCCGTCTAAATCTCGGGATTATAGGAAAATACCATAAGACTTTTGTCGGAGACAACTTTTTCTTATATCGAGGGGCACCGCATTTAGGACACTCATTTAACGATGCATACTCGTTTCGAAACAAAACGCAATCTTTTGGACACACATGTATCTTATCATAGCTCATGCCAATGGAGTACAACATCTTTTTGGCCTCATACGTTCGATTGGGAAGAACATTATCCTCTGGTAGCATATCTTTCATAAGGGATAATAACTCTGAAACTTTTATCCGACCATCCATTGCTGGCTTTTAAGTTGTACAACTTTAACACCGCAGACAATCTTGTGAATTTTGTACAACCATTATACAACGGTTTCTCTGCATCGCTTACCAACCTCTCGAACATTTTAGGACAATCGTTAAGATCTTCTTCAAGCGCTTCTGCAATTTCTTCGACTCGATCATAATCGTATGTATCTGTGCAATCATCATTTGAAACATAGGTCCTTGCATACCCCGATTCAACATTCCCGTTACTTTTCTCACCATGCATATTCCAACATGTATAACTCCTATCAATTCCATACCGAATTAAATGCGATGCCAACTGAACTGTGTCAACCCGGTTCCCATAACAGCAATACAAACAGGGACATGTCATACGACTGGGGTCTTTGGCGTGTGCAATAGAAAACTTAACAAACTCGGAAACACCATTCTCGTAGTCTTTCGACAATCGATTGGAATACATCCATGTCTTATCCATATCAACTAATTAGTGCACAAAACAGTAGTATACTGCGTTTCTGTCAAAACGCAAAGTATACACGGAATGAATCCATATCAAGAAAATGCAACATACGAAAGACAATTTAAGACAAATTCATCATAATATATACCAGTAATTTGAGGAAGAAAGTTACCTCTCAGATGTTTCAAACTCTAAGAAACGCGGAGAATGAGCGTCGTACGTCGAACTAGGCCGGGAAACGCTGCAAATTCATAGAATGTTATTCAATATTTCGGACAATGGATTAAATAGAATGAAAAGATGGATACTATTAAATTTATGAATAAATAGTTACGAACTGATAAAGAATGAAAAATAAATATACCTACATCAAAACATAAATAAAACAATCCTAAATATTTCAAAAAACTAAGATGTCAGATAACAAATTTTCAGCACCTGCACTGCAGTATCAGACATGGATAACTGTTAATTTATACTCTCATCATACATGTAGTTATTTTTCAAACAATTTACAATGCAATAAAGTTATTTTCATTTGAATGAATTTTGATAGCCTCAGACCGTCCTAGTACATGATTTTCATCAAATGCAAGACATGCATTTCTGAACCATAATTAAGTATGCATCATAGGCTACATTTAAACTTTATCAATTACTTAAGTAAGTCAAAATTCACTGTAAAGAAAAAGAAATAATAAGTTAAATATTGGCATCAGATCTTTCTATTCAAAATAAAATATTCATGCGCTCAAAACAATGTTGAGTTATCAATATTTTGAAGATTCATCATTTGGCCAATTGAATTGAAAATCTGAAAACAAGCGAACTAACAAGATAAATGTAAACATAGAAACTGTACACTGCTCAGAAATTAGCAAATAATCAATATAAGATATTCATATGTCCAGACATATTGATGCAAAATCATCACGGCAGATTCAATACATAAAAATACAATTGAAAAAATTCACAATTCTGCAATTGATATGAATCTCAGTGGCATTCCATTGCTGGAAGTGGCAGACAATCAACAAGGCATCAGTTCAGTCCGCCCGTCTGCTTTTCGTCATCATAGATTCATCAATCACAATTAACTGAACAGAAAATTGAAGTAAACTGAAGAAAAAAAGCTAAGATAGGGTTGCATCAGATAATAAGCGGAGTTTTAACTTTCTTTGAGCCAACACAAATACCTCAAGGGTTCTTCTCATTAGGACACTATAGTCAACCTAACAACAAACCTCTCTTTGGTTGGGTTTTAGTTGCAAAAGATGAGTCCACAAACATATACTCACAAACTTATTCCACTCACAAACATATACTCACAAACAGCTAGTGCAAGAAGCATATTCCACTCACTAAACGGTCAAATAACGGAACAGATAATGGAAGAAGAAGAAACTTAACAAGATGGACAAGAACGCAGTGAACGGCGGCGATGACTGAAGAAGACGGAAGAACGACGGCGACGAAGGAACGAACGGTAACAGGAAGAAGAAATGAAGAAGACGAAGAAATGAACAAGTTAGGGCCAAGTTCGTATTTAGGGATTTTTAATTTAATTATAAAACAACCTACGAAAGCGCTTTTAAAAGCGCTTTCTAAGACCCATATATGAGAGCGTTTCTGAGGTAAAAAGCGCTTTCGTATGTCCCCCATATAAGAGCGCTTTAGAAAGCGCTTTCGTAGGTCCCCCTTTCAGAGCGCTTTTCAAAAGCGCTTTTATAGGGCCACCTATAAGAGCGCTTTTCAAAAGCGCTTTCGTAGGTTAGATATTTCAAATACCTATGAAAGCGCTTTCTGAAAAGCGCTTTCGTAGGAAACCCTATAAAAGCGCTTTTTTAAAGCGAATTTTTTTTAAAGGCTACGAAAGCGCTTTCTCTTAAAAGCGCTTTCGTAGATGCGCTGCCAAAAATTGTTTTTTTCATAGTGTATGGTGATATCTTGACCTCAAATCAATCTTAGAAAACACACTTGCACCCAACAATTGATCCATCAAGTCATCAATTCTCGGAAGCGGGTACTTGTTCTTAATCGTCACTTTATTCAGCTGTCTATAATCAACACAAAGTCTCATACTTCCATCTTTCTTATTTACTAACAACACAGGCGCTCCCCACGGCGATACACTTGGTCTTATAAACTTTTTCTCAAGCAACTCTTCTAACTGCTTCTTCAATTCAGACAATTCAGATGCAGACATCCTTTATGGTTCCATATAAATAGGCCTGGTACCAGGTACAAGATCAATCGCAAGTTCAACTTCTCTTTCTGGCGGTACACCAAGAATTTCATCCGGAAACACTTCAGGAAATTTGCGCACCACCTGCAACTCATCAATTCTAACTTAGTTCTCCATTGATAACGACGCCATCAACGAGAACATCTGCGCTTTATCTTGCATCAGTTTCCGCAACTGTTTACCAGTCAACAAACCAACTCCTTCCTCTTCAGAAGTAAAAAACCATAAATACTTGTTATAGAAATTGAGATGAACATAGTTATACTCTAACCAGTTCATACCCAAGATCACATCCAATCCACTTAATGGAAAACAAATTAAGTCAACAGTAAAGTATTTTCCGAAGATCGACAAAGGGAAATTCAAACACACGCGAGAAGTAATCATCGACCCCTTAGCCGGAATCTCGACGACCATTCCTCCCTTCATAGAAGACAACATAAGACCCAATCTTTCAACACAATCAATAGCAATAAAACAATGAGTAGCACCGATATTAATAATAGTAACTAAAGGCGTACTATTAATGAAACATGTACCTCTGATGAGTCTGTCCTCAGTAGCTGACGAAGTCCCAGCCAGAGCAAACACCTTTCCACTTGTTTGCGCCTTCTTTAGTTTCCGACACTGACTACCAATGTGTCCTTCTTCACCATAGTTGAAACAAATAATCTCTTTATGCTTGCATTTAGATGCAACATGTCCAGTCTTACCACAACGGAAACACCTCCTCACCTCAGCAGTACACACATTACTCTTATGACCAGGTTTTCCATATTTGAAGCACACCACACTAGCAGGAGCATCTCCCCCACTAGTCCTCTGACCTTGAGCAACTTTTTATTTACCTTTACTAGCTGGGGCATCATAAGGCTTACCACGGTTCTATTGGTGCTCACCCCTCTTCTCATTGATGATCTTATAGTGAGCATTATTATCCTCTTTATAAATCCTGCAACTATCAATCAAATCAGCAAAGACACGAATCTTTTGGTATCCAACTACCTTTTTAATCTTTGGGCGTAACCCGTTCTCAAACTTGATGCACTTTGAAAACTCAGCATCTGCCTCACTATAGTGCGGATAAAACTTAGCCAACTCAGAAAACTTTGCAGCATATTCAACAACTGACATACTCCCTTGCTTCAGCTCAAGAAACTCAATTTCCTTTTTACCACAAACGTCTTCAGGAAAATAATTCCTCAAAAATTCCCTACGGAACACAGCCCAAGTGACATTCTCACCTGCAGCTTCCAATCTTTGAAAAGTCTCTAGCCACCATTCATCAGCCTCGACCGCAAGCATATGAGTAACATTACAAACCTTTTGCGCTGAAGTGCAGTCCATCACACGGAAGATTCTCTCAATTTCTTTCATCCAATTCAATGCTCCGTCAGGATCATACTTACCCTTGAAGGTAGGCGGATTCTCCCTTTGGAAAGTCGCCAAACTACGAGATCCATCATTCTCATCAGCATTCGGCTAATTCTGCATAGCCTGAGCCATCGCTTGCAGAGCAGAAACAAGTGCAGCATCATTCCTTCCAGCCATCTCAACTTATCTTTACAACATAAACAACAATTAGAATTCAGATTAACAATACTCAATTTTAGACAAAACTACGACTCGAGAACTTGACTGGACGGACTAACTTTCTCTGATACCACTAATGTAACACCCATTTCTACCCAGCGAGTTAAGTAAAATCAGAGTTATAAAATTTCCAACAAACAAATGGAAGGATACACTTTCAACTTGGAACAACGATATTTAATCACCTATAGTTCAGATACATAACACATAAAATTCGGATGAACCGATAACAACCTGTTTAGTCTTCACAAATAAACCAACTTTCATTACTACGCAGCGGGTTCGCAAAATTCAACTGAAACCACCATAACATCTTATCCAACTGAAAACAACTTTAAGACAACAAGTCTTTAATGAAAACAACTTAAAAATTCAGCAACATAATGAAAATCAACAATAAATAAAACATGCGTTCATCCCCCGAGTGCTACGTATCAGAGCGACAACACCGACTCGAACTAACGAGGGTAACAACTAACATTCTTGATTACCTGCACGTTACTAACAGAGGGCAACATTAAACAGAAGGGGTGATATATCAAACCATATAATCGGATATACAATGAATAATATATTAGTGTTAGATCATACAATTCACCACTTCACAGCTTTTTATCGATATTTAACATAATTAATTCATCCACACGACAAGTCAGGATGCAATATGAAATGCGGCTTGTTTTTATGCACATGCATGTGGTATCAATGGAGGAGAACTCCCAACTTAGAAATCTGCCAATAAATAGAGGCATCAACAAGGCATAAGCCTTCAACTTTATATTTGTCAATCCAGGCCAACTTGAGGAGCATCAGCTCCAACATGACATGCTATGTATGCATTAATGACATAAACGTAATAACAACAACAATAATTCAACTTAATTCAACATTGGCCATAAGCCTACAACTTAATATTTTGCCCATAAATAGAGGCAATAACATCACCTGCAAATTCACATTCTTCAACAAAAACGACACCCAACAGATCAACCAAAAATTACTACAAATAAACCACATAATTATCCAGACTATTTCGAATAAAATCGGTTAATTAATTATCGGCCAAAATTCTATTATTTCTACTTACAAAACTTCTACAATATTATCATACTAATAATACTAAATTATACTATTACCTAATATATATATATATATATATATATATATATATATATATATATATATATATATATATATATATATATATATATATATATATATATATATATATATATATATATATATATATATATATATATATATATATATATATATATATATATATATATATATATATATATATATATATATATATATATATATATATATATATATATATATATATATATATATATATATATATATATATATAAACTTGAACATGATTCTTAGTTTAAAATAATATTACACTAATCTTCCAAATGGTCATATCTATAAAAAAAAGATATTGCATATACATGATATGCTACAATGTTATCCTATACTAATTAATTCTAGTCTACAGTAGGGGTATATACCGACAAAAGGTACAGATAATTCATAATTTCCTACTATTAAATTTAACTAAATATCCATAACTAAAATGTCAATAACTCAATGAAGATGTGTTATTATTTGGACATTTTAACTTACCCTATTGACAACTCTAAATATGCCGGAATTACACAAAATAAATAAAAGTGACTTTTAATAATTTAAAACAACTCTATTGATAATTTTAACGACACTATTAACAACTCTTACAACTCTAGTGACAACTCTATTGACATTTTATTAGAATAAAAATTAACCCAAATTAACTATTTATTCCAATACTTAATTCTAACTCAGAACCCCTAAAAAAAGATCACTATATTAATAATACTAGATTACTAATATAATCACTATTATTATTATTACTAATAGTTATCATTCTATGACTCAGTAAGAGTATTTTACCAAGGGGAGTATTATAAATAAAAAGGCGTATGACTAAGTAATGTTAGTAGCCTCCATTTTCAATTTCCCTACAGTAGGGCATGGACATTTCCATCTTAAGGCTACCGCAACAGTACCGACCAGTTACTTGGTTACTTCCACAATACTACTAAGTGTCATAGTATATGTGATACGGTGGGAAGAGAACTGACTGTTTTTGGAATGTTGATTCGCGTTTTGTGTTTGTTTTTGCAAAATGTCGCGGTAAGCAAGAGTCACCACCGACTTTTATTTTATCCAACAAGGAAAGGAAAAAAGCACAGAAAAATTCCTTTTTTGAGATGTTTCTCGGGTTCGGGAGGTAGATTATAGAAAGGGAAGGTGTTAGCACCCTTTCTATCCATGGTTATCCACAGGCTCTTAGGTACTTGCTCAAAGTGTTTTCAAAATTTGCTTTTCTTTATGTTTGTGGGTTTGAAAGAAGTTTTTGTTTGAAAGGTGTAAGTGCGAAAAGCTTTATTTTGTTTTGAAGAGAGCAAGTACTTAAGAACCATCTACCTACTCGAAAAAGGAATTAAACTGTGTTAATGTCCTTTAGACAATGCTATCCCACTATTGAGGAGTAGGTAGCATCGTCGTTGGAGTTTTCGGGTTAATTCGATTAAGGGACGTGTGGTCACTAAAGCAATGTTAGGAAGCCTTAGTGGTAACCCTAATGCCTTAGATCATTTTTCCGAGGCAACCATTTCGAGGCAACTATGATCTTTGGACAAGAGAGTGACCTTTAAAACTTCATATACTCAATGACCACGTTCGAGGCAACCAAGTAAGGTGTACCCTAAGAGTGGTATGTGCAAGTGTGTTACTTCGGTTAATTTTATCTGTACATGTCATGGGTGAGCTATATTGACTTTAGGTTAAAGATTGATCTTGTCATGCATTGCCTATTTATCAAACATCTAACAGTTAATATTGTGCGGAAATTAAATTGCGGGAAATTAAATCTAAACTATTACAAGGCGTCGGGTATTTACATCGCCAAAAACAAACCCCTTAATTTAAATTGCGGAAAATAAAATAAAGCGGTAAATAAATTAAAGTCCTAATTAAAAGCTATTACAAACTGGAAGCAATTACAATATTGGAAATATAGATCGCGTGCGAAAAATTAAGACGACACAATTTTTAGGGTTTTGACCCTTTTTTGAGAAGAAAGCATTTTTTGTTGTTTTTTGAATTAATTGGAATTAAACCTAAAGTAATAATTAAATTAATTAATTAATGAAAATATTTTTTTGGATTTTTGTTTTTAAGGAAATAAGATAAAAATGATTAAAAAAACCTAATTCTACATTAATTTTAATTTATTGCAAAAAATATTAAAATTGTACCTAATTAAAAAAACTAAATTAATTGATTAATGTTTATTTACAAAAATAAAGTGATGAAATTAAATTTAATAAATAAAATAATATTTTTTATGTTTTCTGATTTTATTAGGAAAATTATTAATTAGTTAATTAACAATAAAATAAAAATTAGAACAAAATAAATAAATGAAAATATAAAGAGTAAAAGAAATAACCCAGGGGGTGTGGGCTTAATTTGAAGGTGTGATTTGCAATTTCAGAGGCCCAATTGTGGGCAGCCTTGTTGACTTTTTCAATCCAATGCGCGCCTTTGACTTGATTGTATGATGCACCTCCAATTTGGGCCTTTAGATTTGGCCTAGAGGCCATCTGGCATGTGGATCTTTGAGGCATATGGTGTACTACCCTTTAGGCGTTGCATGAGAATACCTGAAGAAAAATCACAACAAATATTGGGGGACCTGGGATTCGAACCCAAGTCCCAAGGGGTTTTCCACTAGCCTGTTTGCCAACTCAACCAACGCGTTCTTTTGTTAATGGGATACCAAACAAATATTATATTCAAAACAAATTAATATGCCTGGAAATTAAAAAAATAGCGCGAGATTTGAAACTGTCCAATGAGAAGAAGACACGCTTTCGTCTTCTTCGTTGAAAAAAACAGGGTTTTTACCTGCGGATTTTATCCGTAGCAAAATCCGTTGCCTTCTCCTATAGTGAGTTTTAGGCCATATAAATGCAAATGGAGACCATCACTGCATTCGTCTCTCTTCCCTGGCCATCTCTATACCCATTATTAGTCCTAATTTTACCTGTATCAAAAATGCCTAAAAAACAAGAACACGAACCCTAGCTTCGGATCCAGGGTTATAAGCCATGAAAACAAAATTAAATAATACAGAATGCTTAGAAATTGAATGGCAAGCATGAATGTACAAACGATTTGGCAAAAAAATGCAAGAACATGGATTCACGATTCCATGTTCAGAGTTATGTTCGTGGGCACTTACAATGCAATTCAGGAGGTCTCAAGGCTTGGTTTTGATTGCTTTAGCTCCACTGGATGTCAGGCAAGGAAGGTACGTTGAGATCTTGGATTGAATCGTGCTCTAACCAAGGTTTTGATCTCACACTTTTGCAAGCTTTTTTTTCAATTCTGGTTTGGCCGTTTTTGGCAGCTTCAGGTCTTGTTCTTGATGTGCCTGGCTTATGTGTGTATATGTGATTGCATTAGGTCAAGAATTGGGCTTTAATCCATGTGCATTGAAGATTTTAAGATATGATTTGATCACCATTGATAAAGTTTCCAAAACTATGCCAAATCCAAGATTTTGTTCACAACAATGCTTGATACGAATTTGATTGAGCGTATCATGATATTTGAAAGCTGTAATGATCACGAAGATCTCATTCCATCAACTTTTGGATTTTATTTGAATTAATATTGATTTAAAATGAATTAAATCAATAAAAATTAAATAAAATAGAAAAATAAATGAATGGACATGAAACTGAAGATGGGACAAGTGTGTGGTGTGACAAGATCAAATCAAGTGGAAAAAAGTGGGCCCTTTTGTCAAAAATTGGAGTTTTGAGGATAGTTGATTTTTGACAAATTTGGAAAAATGTCCAACTTCAAAAATTCATAACTTCTTCAATTTTGAACTTTTGGAAGTGTTCTTGGACTTTTTAGAAACATTGAGATGTCCTTTAACCAACCCTTTTGGTATCATCTCATTTTAATATTCCATGCTCAAGTTATAAGCTTTGGAAACAAAGGTGTTTTTGTTGACTTTCAAAAATGACCTATAATGTCCAAATTTGTAACTTTTTGTCAGAGCATTTCTTGATCTTGGGGTGTGAAGATGGATTGTAGGAAATTGAATCCTATTAAAAATGAGCTTTGGATGGGTCATTGATCATAAAGTATGAGAAAGTTATGCTTGGTCAAAGTTAAGTTGACTTTTCCTACAAAACCCTAATTTAGCAACTTTTGAATCTTGATGAATCTTGAGCAATCCTTGATGAATCATGATCAACTCTTTATCAAATGATGAATTATCATTCAAAATGAGAATTTTGACAAAAAAATCTTGAGGTTTGACTATTTGTAGGTCACAGTTGACTTTTGCCCTAGCAAAGTCAATTTTTGGGCCTCTTGAGCAATTGACTGACCAAACTTTCTCTGCAAGGCTTGAAATTTGACATGGATGAACTTAATAACATATTAGGATATTGGGAAGCACTTTAGGTAATTTTTATGTAAGGACCTTGATGCAACACAAAACCCTAATTTTGAATTGACTTCCTTAGGAGATGATTTGACTGTCCAATTCTTGAGCCATCTTGAGGAACTTGAGATTATTCTTGACATGTCTTGAGAAATATAGGAGGGAAAGTGTTAGGGTACAACAGTTTCCCCTGTTCAATCTTCTTAAACCTGAGGATATAGATTGGCGTTCGGGCCTTTCGTGATCCGAAGGTGGGAGATGATTGAACACTAGAGTGCCCAAAAATTTGCACTCGCATGAAGTGGTATCAGCATTGTGATGTCGGGAATGGGCTTACAGATGCCATTTGGAGATTGTTGGTAGGTGGTTTTGTCTTCGTTAACGGGTTCTCTCTTTTGACGGGTTGTCTCTTTTGACGGGTTATCTCCATTGACGGGTTGTCCCTATTGACGGGTTGTCTCCATTGATGGGTTATCTCTATTGACAGGTTGTCTCCATTGACGGGTTGTCTCCATTGACGGGTTGTCTCCATTGACGGGTTGTCTCCATTGTCAGGTTGTCTCCATTGACGGGTTGTCTTCATTGACGGGTTGTCTCCATTGACGGGTTGTCTCCATTGACGGGTTGTCTCCATTGAGAGGTTGTCTCCATTGACGGGTTGTCTCCATTGACGGGTTGTCTCCATTGACAGGTTGTCTCCATTGACGGGTTGTCTTCATTGACGGGTTGTCTCTATTGACAGGTTGTCTCCATTGACAGGTTGTCTCCATTGACGGGTTGTCTCCATTGACAGGTTGTCTCCATTGACAAGTTATCTCCATTGACAGGTTGTCTCCATTGACAGGTTGTCTCCATTGACGGGTTGTCTCCATTGACAGGTTGTCTCCATTGACTGGATTTTCCTCAGAAAAATCTTTGGGAATCAATTTAACTGATTTTGTTTCCATTGACTGGCTTCGCCTTAGAAAAATCTTTAGGAATTGATTTAACTGATTTTGTCTCCATTGACATGGTTGAGAGTTTAACTGCATCCTTCCTGAAAGGTAAATGTCAGTCATATGTAATGCATGATATGGATCAAGCAATGATGTTCTCAACATAAATGAGATTGTATGGTATGATGTGTATATGCATGTATCATGATGTATGGACATGTAATGTTTTAGATGGGGAAAATAAATCCCGGAACTGCTGGAGAATAGAGTTGAGTTCTTCGTTTCCGCTGTGGATGATGAACGAAGATGACTGCAAGAGTAAACCTGTAGGAGAGGATGACTCCGTTGGGGAATAAACTGATGAAGAGATTACTCCGAGGGGGATTACTCTGTGGGGAAGAGATGCACTGCTGAGGATTTTAGCGATAAACTCCGATGGGGATTCTGCTGATAAACTCCACTAGGAATGGGTTACCGTTGCTGGTGATATTGAATCTGTTGAGGATTGAATTCCTATTTATGAAAGGGAAGAACTTCGTTGGGGACGATCTTTCAGTTGCAACTTGCTGGGAATAACCCTGTTAGACTCTTGTGGGGACAACCCTCTGAATTTGGCTGGGGAGATTTATTTTGTGCTCTGTAGGGGATAAGCTTCCAGAGTCTACTGGGGATGATGATGCAACTCCGTTGGGGAAGCTTTTTTAGACTGCGCTGGGGAATATTGGCTCCATTGGGGATATCTCGTATTCTGTCGGAGAACATTCTTATGTTCAGTTGAGGAATATTAAGACTGTCGGGGATACTCTTATACTTGCTGGGGAATATTCTTATACTCCACTGGAGAATATTAAGACCTTCTGGGGATACCAAGCTTTTTAGTGCTGATGGTAGATTAACTCTGCTTGGGGAGAGTATTGCTGATTTGTTCATAGCTGCAAGTCTCAGCTGGGAGAGCTACCATCACTGCCTTATTCTGCAGGGAGTGAAGTTATCTTAGCCATATTCTTCAGCTGGATCTACCTTGTACCTAGTGGACAAAGCAACTACACAGCTTGGACATTTCTTATGCCCCTTCTTCTGACATTACTAGTAATTCATCCTTTGTTTCACATGTAAATATTTATGAGCAGAAATTAATGTCAAATGCATATATCAAAAATGAACATTGGACGTTCTTTGCAAAACAATACAGATAAAGGAAAAACAATTTGAAATTTGTCTGAAAATGAATTTGTATTGATTTTGAAGTTTGGCCTGAAAATAGGCGTATTTTGTACAAGAGGCTGACGTCCTAGTAAGAGAACGTTGCCGAACAAAAAGAATTTATACAATTTGTAGAAAGAAAACAAAACAGCTAAGTGAACAATCCCAATGAGTTCCAACTCTGCTATTGCCTTTATATCTTCAAGCATCTCATCACTTTGCTACTAGTTGAAGATGAATCAGCTTGATTAGTGTCGTCGGAGCTTGATAGTTGATACCGAAGTCTGGATGCGAGGTGATCCAATGAGACATAGTGTTACGCTTTGATCCCTAACTTTTGCCTAGACCTCCCTTTCGGGTATTCAGTCTACCGGGATACCCTATTTTGCCCAAGCCGCCTTTTCAGGTTTTCGACTTGCCGGGTGTACAAATTTTTTTATTTTCATCCCTTATTTTAGCCCGAACCCTTTTGGTTCGCCGGGAAGCCCTTATTTTTTCCTAGTCCATTCAACCTAGTGGGTCTTTGATTATGCGTAATATATTTTTACTATGTCTGCATTGATGGGGTGAGCAAGGTCGTCACCATCCATGGTGGTTAGAATCATAGCTCCTCCTGAGAAAATGTTCTTAACCACAAATGGCCCTTCATAAGTAGGGGTCCATTTACCCCTGGGATCCCCTTGAGGTAGGATAATGCGCTTGATTACCAGATCCCCAACTTGATACTCTTGTCGTCTAAATTTCTTGTTAAATTCCTTGATCATCCGTTTTTGATACGTCTGACCATGACAAATAGCAGTAAGTCTCTTTTTGTCGATTAGGTTCAGTTGATCAAGCCGGGTCTGAATCCAGTCGTCTTCGCTTAAACCTGCATCCTTCATGATCCGAAGAGAGGGTATCTGAACTTCAATAGGAAAGACAACCTCCATGCCATAAACCAAAGAATAGGGTGTTGCCCCTGTTGACGTCCGTGCTGAGGTACGGTACCCATGAAGAGCGAATGGTAACATCTCGTGCCAGTCTTTGTATGTCACTGTCATCTTCTGCACAATCTTCTTAATGTTCTTATTTTCCGCTTCGATAGCCCCATTCATCTTCGGCCGGTAGGGAGAAGAGTTATGATGTTGTATCTTGAACTGCTCGTAGATCTCAGTGATTATCTTGTTGTTAAGATTGGTACCATTGTCCGTAATGATACTCTCTGGTACATCGTATCGACAGATCAGATTGTGCCGAATAAACCGTGCCACAACGTTCTTGGTTATAGTAGCAAAGGAAGCTGCTTCAACCCACTTCGTAAAATAATCAATAGCTACCAGGATGAAACGATGCCCGTTGGATGCCGTAGGTCTGATCTCGCCAATCATATTAATGCCCCACATTTCAAAAGGCCAAGGTGTCGTCAAGACGTTCAGAGGAACTGGAGGTATGTGCACCTTATCAGCATAGACCTGGCACTTGTGACATGTCCGAGAATGCTGATGACAGTCGGCTTCCATTGTGGACCAATAATATCCTGCCCAAAGGATTTTCTTTTCCATGGTATGTCCACTAGAATGGGTTCCGAAAGTACCTTCATGCAGCTCTTCCATGATCCTTTCTGCTTCAATCTTATCCACACAACGCAGTAAGGTCGAATCATGGTTACGCTTGTAAAGAATGCCATTGCTGATGAAGAACTTTATTGCGAACCTTCTCAGAAATTTCTTGTCATTAACATATGCACCCTCGGGGTATTCTTGAGTTTCAAGGTACTTCTTCACCTCATGATACAAGGGCTTTCCTGTTACTTCTTTAGTCTCAAGATCACAGCAATGTGTAGGTTCGTCCAATCTTTCAATGATAATCTGGGGAGCCTCGTTGTCCCAATTGACCTTGAACATAGAAGACATCGTAGCCAACGTGTCCGCCAACTGATTCTCCTCTCTAGGGAAGTGTTCAAAGGTGATCTCCTCAAAATGGGGAAGCAACGTCAACATGTACTCCTTGTAAGGAATAAGATTTGGGTGTTTAGTATCCCACTCGTCTTTGATCTGACTGATCACGAGAGCGGAATCTCCGAAGACACTTAGAAACTTAATCCTTAGGTCAATTGCTGCTCGAAGACCCATAATGCATGCTTCATACTCCACCATGTTGTTGGTGCAGTTGAAACATAGTCGGGCGGTAAACGGAGTATGAGAGCCTTTAGGAGATATGATCATAGCGCCAATGCCATTATCCAAAGCGTTCGAAGCTCCATCAAAGTACATAGACCATCGGGATCCTTCCTCAAGTCCTTCACCCTGTCCAGGTGTCTCACAATCAGTTACCAACATGATATTCTCGTCCGAAAATTCAAAGTTCATAGATTGGTAATCATCCACTGCCGGATGTGCCAAATGGTCTGCCAACACACTTCCCTTGATTTCCTTTTGGGTCGTATATTGGATGTCATACTCAGTCAATATCATCTTCCATCTTGCTATTCTTCCGGACAAGGCAGGCTTTTCGAAGATATACTTGATTGGATCCATCTTTGATATCAACAGAGTAGTGTGAGTCAACATATACTGTCTCAGCCGGAGAGCAGCCCATGCCAAAGCGCATCAAGTTTTCTCAAGCAGTGAGTATCGGGTCTCACAATCGGTAAACTTTTTGCTAAGGTAATAAATAGCATGCTCTTTTCGGCCAGACTCGTCATGCTGACCCAGCACACACCCCATTGAGTTATCGAGCACTGTCAAGTATAAGATCAGAGGTCTCCCTTCAACTGGTGGCATCAGGATAGGTGGCTCTTGGAGATACTCTTTGATCCTTTCAAAAGAGGCCTGACATTCATTGTTCCAACGTACTACCTGATCTTTCTTCAGTAACTTGAAAATTGGCTCACAAGTAGCAGTTAGGTGCGAGATGAATCGGGCAATGTAGTTCATTCGTCCCAGGAAACCTCTGACTTCTTTCTCTGTTCTGGGAGCTGGCATCTCCTGTATAGGTTTCACTTTGGCAGGATCCACTTGAATACCTTTGTCACTTACAACGAAACCTAGTAGCTTACCAGATCTCACCCCGAAGGTGCACTTGTTCGGGTTCAACCTCAGCTTGTACAACTTCAGTCTGTCAAACAGCTTCTGTAGATGGTCCAGGTGTTCTTCCTCAGTTTGGGACCTTTCAATCATATCACCGACGTATACTTCAATCTCATGATGTATCATGTCATGAAACAAAGCAACCATGGCACGCTGGTATGTTGCCCCAGCATTTTTCAACCCAAAAGGCATGACCTTGTAGCAAAAAGTACCCCACCGAGTAACAAAGGTGGTCTTCTCCATGCCTTCGGGAGCCATTTTAATCTGATTATAACCGGAGAAGCCATCCATGAAGGAGAAAACCTTGTACTGAGCGGTGTTATCAACCAGAACGTCGATATGAGGTAGAGGGAAGTCATCCTTGGGGCTTGCCCTGTTTAAATCCCTGTACTCAACACACATTCGGACCTTACCATCTTTCTTCGGCACTGGAACCACATTGGCCACCCACTGAGGGTAAGAAGTAACTGCTAGAAAGCCGACGTCAAACTGTTTCATAACTTCAGCCTTGATTTTCTTAGACATCTCTGGGTGCATCCGGCGGACCTTCTGTTTCACTGGAGGACAGTCTTCCTTGGTAGGCAGGAGATGAACCACAATGTCAGTATCCAACCCAGGCATATCTTCGTAAGACCAGGTGAAGATCTCAACGTAGTCGCGCATCATCTGAATTAACTGTTGTTTCACACTAAGCTCCAGATTTGCATCGATCTTGACTTCCTTCTTATCTGTCTCTGTACCCAGATTCAATGATTCTACCGGCTCTTCATGTGGATGAATAGTCCTCTCTTCCTGGAGTAGCAGTCTTGCAAGTTCACCAGGCACTTCGCAATCATCTTCACCTTCGTCTTCGGCTAAGTTGATCGAATTTTCAAAGTCATAACCGGCAGTAGCAGAGTCGATACCAGTGAGATCCAGAGTGGATGTGGACCTGTATATGTGAGTGTGTGTAAAATAGCTATTTTGCAATATATAATAAAGAAAAACAAGGAGCGCAAGATTTGAAATGCAAGAACGTCCAATGCTTTTATTAATGATATATGAAAATGGCACACAAAAGCCCTCACAAATGAAGCCACAGTGACCCGGGTAAGACACCGGGCCATAAAGTTTTAAACATTGTCTGTTACAAATTCAAAAAGTTTCATTACTGGGTAACAAAAGTAATAGGGATGAAGTCCTTTGTTGTCCAGTTGCTTGGTTCACTGTTGGTCGTAGGATAGATCCAGCTGTCGAATTCAGACTCTTCTACATCATCTTCAATGGCATTCATTCCCGAGTTGCTGATGAACACGGGAGGTCTTCCGATCCTTGCATTCCAAACAGCCCTTTGAGCTTCTGCAATGAAACCCAAACCAAACTTGTTAGTCTTCTATGTAAAATCAGGGAGTCGACCCCAATTTGCACACCCACCTTTCTCGATAACAGCCCGGGCATCCTTTAAGGAAGCCATTTTCATAGGAGAATCTTCAACCACAGTCTCAGCTGACGCCAGTGTCTGGGTAACCTCTTCAAAATGCTGGAACGAGGTCTCAATGAACTCCCAATCCATCTCCACATACCGGAAAGAGTTAAGGTGGCTAACCATGTACTCTTCCTCTCCCTGTACTGTCACAATCTTCCCTTTGACCGGGTACTTCAGCTTCTGGTGGAGCATTGAGGTTACGGCCCCAGCTTTGTGGATCCATGGACGACCCAGCAAACAAGAATAAGATGGCCGAATGTCCATCACATAGAACGTAGAGTTGAATACCTGAGAACCAACCTTGATCGGGATATCAACTTCTCCGTGCACCATCCTTTTAGACCCATCAAAGGCCCTAACAACAATGTTGCTTGGCTTCAGCTCCAACCCTTCGCAATCCAACCGGTCCAGAGCTTTCTTAGGCAATACGTTCAATGAGGAACCAGTATCCACAATACATGTGCAAGAGTAGTGCCCCTGCATTCAATGGAGACATGCAGGGCATCATTGTGATTCTTCCCTTTAGCAGTCAAATTGGCATCAGAGAAACCCAAACCATTATCAGCAGTCAAATTGGCCATGCAATCGGTAAACTGATCAGCTGATGTCTCTTGTGGCACGTGGGCAGTTTTCAAAAAGGTAATCAGAGCCTTGGCATGGGCCTCTGAGCATAACAACAATGACAACATAGAAATCTTGGATGGGGTTTGCCCCAGCTGCTCAACTACATTATAATCACTCTTCTTAATAATCTTCAGAATCTCTTCCATCTCCTGTTTGGAAGCTTCAACAGTAATTGTCTTCGGTGCCTCCGTCTGGGCAGGCACATCAGTGGTGATCCCTTTGCCCCGAGTGTCAGATGACTCGGCGACAAGGGTAAGAATAGGAAATTAATCAGGAATGGCGGTAGGTACACTTGCAGGTGTAATAACAACCGGTCTTCGGACAGTTGGTGGAGCAATATCGGGTGAGAAAAGTCTTCCGCTGCGGGTGACTTTCGCAGGTCCAGTGATGTTGCTGATGTCAGTACCAGCATCCAACTCTTGCTTAACTCCATGAAAATACACATCAGCCCCATAGTGCCAAGGGACAGCTTTATCAGAGGTATATGGGATGGGCCCCAGAACAGTGATGATTACAGGTGTGATTCTCGGAACATATGTAATTCTAACAGGCTTGTCAAGAATCATCTTCAAATGGTTCACGATTTCTCAAGGGTTGCACAGTCCAACTGCCTCCTAAGCCAGTCAAAATTAGGGTTTTGATTCTTTCAAGGAATTTGGGGTTTTCAATGGCTCAATCAAGTCTCATGTGCCTATATACATCCTCAAGCATCTACATGCCAAGTTTCAAGACTCACAGTGTTAATTTGCACAGTCAAAAGCCTCATTTGACCCATAGTCAACTACAGGGGTAAAATGGTCATTTTGCAATCAAAAGTCAAAATTTTTGGTCAACATCTTATTTTGAGTTCATAATCATCATTTGATCAAGTCTTGATCATGATTCCATAAGGATGGCTCAAAAATCATCAAAGATGCAAAAGTTACTATTTTTGGACAGCAAAAAAGTCAATTGTATCTTGACCAGGGCATAACTTTTTCATGGTTCATCATAAAAATCCCATCCAATGCTCACCTTGAAGGGCATGACATTTCCTACAATCCATCTTCACATTCCAAGTCCAAGAAATGCTCTCATAAAAAGTTATCAATTTCTACATTATAGGTCAATTTCAAAAGTCAACAAAAATGCACTTTAAGTCAAAGACCATAACTTGAGATTGGTAAATCCAAATGACATGGGACCAAAGGCA
The DNA here is from genome assembly GCA_948472305.1 of Vicia faba. Classification (NCBI taxonomy): domain Eukaryota; kingdom Viridiplantae; phylum Streptophyta; class Magnoliopsida; order Fabales; family Fabaceae; genus Vicia; species Vicia faba. The sequence goes on from OX451739.1 coordinate 1,190,401,989, forward strand.
TTGGTTATAGGACTTCAAGACCTTTCCAAAATGTCCAAGAACATGTTCATATGATCAAAATTGAGCAAGCTATGCATTGGCGAAGTTGGGAAATTTTTTGAATTTGCAAAAGTCAACTTTGCTCAAAACACTTTGTTTTTGCTAATGGGCCTCAAATTTCTTCTTGAAACTTTATCCAAGGCCTATGCACGACCCATCAAGCCTATTTGAATTTATTTTCTTATTTTTATTAATTAATTGGATTTTTAATTGATTTTAATTCATTTAATTAATTTAAATTGTAGGAAATTCAAAGATATGGTTTTTCAATCTTTTTGTGAAACAAACAAGCTCAAGATATGCTGGCAATTCGTGTGCAAATCAAAGGGACAAGAATCTCCAAGTTTGGCAAGTTTCTTCAATCAAAGAGATTCAAAAAGATGTGATTGCAAATCAAATATTCAAACCATCATGCAATGGATTTTTTGTGCAAGATTTAACCTAATTCTCTTCTACTATATATACACAAGCTAAACCTAATGCCATGGACGTGAATTTGTTGCAGAAAAACCACAATCACATTCAAGAAAATTCAAAGAAAAGTGAAAACTGTTTTCCAGGTTCCAGGCTAATTCAAAGCAATTTGTGGATTAAAACACGTTGCTGGAGGTGTGAGGAACGTTTTGCAATCAAAACCACACGCTAAAGCTTAAGAAATCACTCTAAACAGATTCACAGTTTGCATACTTTTTTTCATAATCGAAACTCATGATTCATGCATCATTAACGTGATTTTTTGTGTGTTTTGCATTGCTAGAACTCCCATGAAGCTAATGGTACAGGTTAATTGAATTATAACACGCAGAATCGCAAAGTGCCATTAACAAATTTTAGGGTTCATGAGTTCTTGGAATAGGGCTTTCCAAATCCAGTAAAATTGGGAGCTCTAAGGCATATGGTTGAGACCGTCGGGACGAGACGAACACACTGAGACCATCGCGAAATATTTATATTCATCATAGGCTTAATCGCTATTTTTCCTCATGATGTTTTGTGGGGGTTAAAAACCACCGCTATCCATTTGTTTTTTACAGGTACGCAGGATGAAGATGAAGACGTGTTAGCATATGATTAGCCAATTCAAATAACGCGCGTGATTTTGTTTTGCCCAGCATATTGATTGTTTCTTAATATTATATTTGTTTGTTAGTATATTAACAAAGGCGTGCAGATGGCTCAGTGGATGTTGTGCTGGCTGGTAACCATTGGGACCTGGGTTCGAATCCCAGGTCCATCCAAAACTCTGTAATATTTTTCTTAACATGATTACATGCAGGCATTTAAAGGCGTTCCACCATGCACTTTCCAATCCTAGGCGCCAAGTGGCCACAAGCATAAATCTGAAGGTCATGAGTGGATGACCATGGTGTTCCCTAGTCAACCATGCGCTGGGCAATCAAAAAAAGTCAAATGGACTGGCAAACAAATGGGCCAGAATTTCCAAACAAACCTCCAAAAGGGCCCAGAACCCCCCCTGGTTTCTTTATTCTTTTTCTTTTCTATTTTAATTTCCTTTCTTTTTATTAATTATAACTATTATTATTATTATTTAATTAACTCACAAATTATTATTTTCATAATAAATTCAGACAACTAAAAATGTAAATATTATTTATTTTTATTATTTATTAATTTCACCTTAATTTAATTATTTTTGTAAATAAATTCTAAATATAATTAATTTAGTTAATTAGGTTAATTTTGACCTTTTTCACAATAAATAAAGTCAATCTAGAATTAGGGTTTTTCTTTTGACAATTTTGATCCTTTTTATTTTATTTTCATTAAGACCTTAAAAAACTAAAAAAAAATACTTTTTTCTTTTAATTATTTAATTAGAATTAGGTTTAATTAATTGCAAAAAGGACCAAAATTCCATTCTTTTCTCAAAAAGGGTCAAAATCCTAGGACTTTTCCAATTCAATTCTTATTCGCGCATATTATTTTTGATCATATTTATGTATATGCTCCGAGAATGTAATAGATAATTAGGACTTTTATCGCTTTCTTTTATTTTCCCGCATTTACTTTTCAACGGTTGTTTTTGGCGATGTAAATACCCGACGCCTTGTAATAGCGTAGATTTACTTTCCGCAATTTACTTTCCGCAAAATTATTAACTGCTATGCATGATAAGACTTGTTCTCAAATTAAAATCAACTCGTAGCTCACTATAAAAATGTGCAAAGATAATTTAACATGAAAATTGACACACTCGCACATGCCACTCCTAGGGTACGCCTCACTTGGTTGCCTCGACGTGGTCATTGAGTATAGGGTGTTTTAGAGGTCTCCCTCCTGTCTAAAGATGTCGTTGCCTCGAAACGGTTGCCTCGGATAAAAAAGGATCTAGGACATTAGGGTTACCGCTAAGGCATCCTACTGTTGCTTTGGTGACCACACATGTCCCTATAATCGAATTGACCCGAATAACTCCAACAACGGTGCTACCTACTTCTCAATAGTGGGATAGTACTGTCTAAAGGACATTTACATAGCTTAATTCCTTAGAGTAGGTAGATTTCTCCTGGGTACTTGCTCTTTCCAAAAACAAAAACAACTTTTCGCACTTACACTTTAAAAAAGTTTTCAAACAAACACTTCATACACTCTTGAGGACTAATACAAGAGTTACCTAGAAGTTTTCAAAACGAAACTTTTTCAAAACCCACAAACACAAGAAAAGCAAACTCTTTTGAAAACATAGTGAGCAAGTACCTAAGAGCCCGTGGATAACCACGGATAGAAAGGGTGCTAACACCTTCCCTTTCTATAATCTACCTCCCGAACCGAGAAACATCTCGAAAAGGAATTTTGCTGTGCTTTTGTCCTTTCCTTGTTGGAGAAAATAAAAGATGGTGGAGACTCTTGCTTACCGCGTCATTTCGCGAACCAGCATTTCAAAACAGTCAGTTCTATTTCCACCGATCACAGAACTGGCGACTCTGTTGGGGATATTTTATAAGTGAGGTGTACCATAGGATTAGATCACCATGTTTTCAATTGTATGCCTTGTTTGCTTTAATATTGTGGGCTTGCATTGGAGTTTCATAGATCCTAACCCGGATATGGGGAATACCCTTTAGGTAGCAATAAGCTGTGAGGGACCTGTCCGGCGTAGACCGGCACGGGTGAAGCAGTATCTATGTTGGTGTGACACCTTGGTCTGTATCGATATCCCTTGTGTTGGAACGAGGAGAATATGGGTCTTCTGAGGAGTCATTAAGCACCAACCGACCTTAGAACCTTAAATTGACCCAACTTGGCCATAGAACAGTAGTAGTATGCTACACTCATTGAGGCTAAACTCTCGAGATGGTTCTGGCCGCAAGAAAAGATTGCGAAGCTGGAGTTATGACCGATTGAGGGTAGTCAGTGATATTGAGATCCTCTAGAACCCGGTTACTATTTTTTAGGACAAGTCTTAACCAACGAAACTGAAAGAGGGTAGTACCTAAACTTCATGCTGGCCTAAACTCTAAGGGTTGTCTTGTGTGACTTGTGTGCCTTACCATGTTTTCCTTTTGTGAATACTTGTGGTGTGCTTTATCATAACATCATACCATCATAACATTGCATGCGTCCTGCATAAGGACTAACCCATTTCAAAGACAAGAGGGTTTCATCTTTGCTCTGTTTTGTAGGACATCATGATGCCCATGCGAAGGAATACTATCCGGCTCAACTTTGTTCACCCACCTGATTTGCTTAAAGAATTGGTTGACAGAATTCCAAATACTACTTCCTTCATCAAGAGGCATGGTTCTCTTCTCGGTTTAGTCACTTCAAAGTGGGACCAACAATTGATGAGTGTCCTGACCCAGTTTTATGATCCCTTGTACCATTGCTTCACCTTTCAAGACTTCCAGTTGGCCCCTACCCTAGAAGAATTCTCTGATTTGCTTGGTATCCCCGTTTTGGAACAGACTCCATTCACTGGTTGGGAAAAGACTCTTAGGCTTGAGGAGATTGCTGCAGTCCTTCCTTTGACCAACAAAGAGGTAATGGATAACTGGCAGACTAGAAGTGGAGTTAAGGGCTTTTTGGCCAAGTTTCTGATTGGCAAAACTAATAGTTTCTGGAATGACTTAGACTTCAGGGCGTACGAAGACATTCTGGCTCTCTTAATCTATGGTCTGGTTTTGTTTCCAAATCCTGATACCTTTGTTAATGTTAATGCCATAAGGATCTTCATCTCTCGGAATCTTGTACCCACTCTCTTGGGTGATATCCTACAACAGCTCTATGCTCGTACTGCCCGAAGATGGGGAACTTTGTGGTGTTGTGCTCCTTTGTTAGTGAGGTGGTTTATTTTGCACCTCCCTAAGTCCGTGCTGAAGAACAAATAAGGAAGGGGCTGGGCTCATAGGTTAATGTCTCTCAGTGATAATGACATCATTTGGACTCTCAGAAGTTTGGATGAGGTAGCTGTTATTGATCGTTGCGGAGAGTATCCTAATGGTCCATTGATCGGTACCCAGGGAGGAATCTCTTATAATCCATGTTTAGCTCTCCGTCAGTTTGAAAGAGCCAGAAGAGCAGGGCCTCATGAGATGTTGGTACCTCACATCAGTTTTGAATTTCAGGTAGATAGTGACGAGCTGCGCCGTAGATTCATCCGGGCTTGGAACAGAATTTACAAAGCTGACCCACATGAGTTGGGACCGAAGACTTCTCTGCCTATGGAATCCTATTTCAGATGGGCCCGCATCCGTGCCCAGAGGCTAGATATTCCATACAAAGCTGTCAGGCCTATTACTCTTGAAGTTGCTGATAGAGACGGGGTTCCTCCAACTGTTCTCCATCCTCAGATACCCACTGATGTCGATACACTAAAGAGGTCTTGGGCGCAACTGCAGGAAGAACGGGATTCTTATCGGGAAAGTTTCAATGAACAGGAACTGAAGATCCTGAAGCTGACCAAGCAATTGGAAAACGAGCGGATCTTGAATGACTATATCTGTACTGAGAAGAAGGCCATGGGAGCACTGATGGGCCTTGGATGTTTCTTTTACAGCTTTTGTTTACTTTTCAGTATGTTCATTTATGTAACGCCTAAGGGCAAGTTGTTGAACAATTTAAATTCCAAAGTGGAATCTAATAAAGTTTGTTTCCTTTTTGTCTACAAAGTTGAATCCCGATTGTCTTTGAAAACATAAATCATACGCATTCCATTCATCATATGTATAACAGGTACCCTTTTTACAGGTCACTTATCTTCTTCGTTGTTTATTTCAGCAGTCATCATGTCTTCTGAACCTACTACGGAACAAGCTATCAAGGCCCTCTAGGCCCAGAACGCCCAGTTCCAGGAGTTGGTCATGAGCTTAGCCCAGGGTCAACAGGAGTTGAAGACTCTGATTCTGAAGAAGAAGAAGAAGAGGATTGTCTTGTTCAACATTGGACAGAGGTTTGGAAATGGACTACAAAATGAGGCTGATCTGGCTACTTCCTCTGTAGGGAAAGACAGTCCCCAAGAGAGAAGGGTTCCTAGTCCCGTGGTCTCCGACAACGAGACGGATTACAATGATGAGCAGTACCCTCCTACTGAGGACAGGTACAAACAGTTAGAGGACCATTTAAGTGCTATGGAGATTCAACATGTGCCCGGGTTGGATTTTAGAGACCTAGGCTTATCCTCTGGGGTGGTGATCCCCCACAAGTTCAAGGAACCTGCTTTTGCAAAGTACGACGGAGCTTCCTGTCCTAAGCTGCATCTCAGATCATATGTAAGGAAAATCCAACCTTACACTGCGGACAAGAATTTATGGATCCATTTCTTCCAGGATAGTCTTTCACGGACTCAACTCAAATGGTTCTATCAGCTGGATGGAGCCAGTATTCGTAATTGGGAGGATTTGGCTACTGCGTTTTATAAGCAGTATCATTATAATTCCGACCTCGCTCCTACGCGTACCCAACTCCAGGGTATGTCACTAGGGACGGGTGAAGGATTTAAGGAGTACGCTCAAAAGTGGAGAGACCTGGCTGGAAGGGTGCAGCCACCTTTGACTGACCGTGAACTCGTAGATATGTTCTTGGGGACCCTGTCTGGTCCGTTCTTCAACCATCTGATTGGGAATTCTTCTGCTGGGTTTACAGATCTGATCTTGACTGGTGAGAGGATAGAAGCTGGTATCAAGTCTGGGAAGATACAAAAAGGTGCCTCCTCGAGCACTAAAAAGACGCCCTTCAAGAAAGAATCTAGTGCTGTTTATGGTTCAAGGAGACAAAATAAACCGGAACGCCGCCAAGCTGTCAACGCGGTGGTAATTTCAAAGCCTGCTGCTTCTCCTCGGCAATATAACCAACCAAGGGGTGAGAGACCCAAAAGGCATTTCACTCGACTCAGTATGACCTTGTCCCAGATATTTCCGCAACTACTGTCAACCAATCTGGTAAATATAAAAGAAGCTCCGAAGGTGGTAAACACAACATCTCCAAAGTACAATCTCAACGCTCGCTGCGCTTATCACTCTGACAGCCTGGGGCATACTACGGATGATTGTTGGGCTCTGAGGAATAAGGTTCAAGACCTTATTGATGCTAAAGAGATAGAGTTCGAGGCGCCCAAAAGGCCCAATGTTGTGAATGCTCCCATGCCCAAGCATGGAGTGAATGCTGTAGAGGAAGACCTGTACGTAGCCTCTGTGGATGATATTGTTACTCCGTTGTTGAATGTCAAGAGAAACCTGTTGCTAGCCAACTTATTTCTGGGATGTAGTAAAGGTTGCCATCTATGTTCTGTTTCACCTGCTGGTTGTCCTTTGTTGAAGTCAGGCGTCCAAAACCTGATGGATAACAAAGAGATCTTGTTCGAGAAGATTGTTGTTCCTGCTACCCCTACTGAAGAAGTGTCCATTATTAATATTTTCAACAACTCTCCTAAGACTCCCTCAAAGAAGCCTGTCAAAATCATGTCTGCTCAGAAGGTTGCACCAATAATCATCACTGTTCCGGGGCCCCTCCCCTATACATCTGACAAAGCTTTCCCTTGGCATTATGGGGCAGATGTTTATGTTCTTGGAGTAAAACAAGAGTTCGATACTAGTACCGGCGTCAGCAACATCATCGGGCCTACCAAAGTCACCCGCAGTGGTAGGCTCTTCTCACCTGATATTGTTCCACCGGCTATCCAGAGACCTCTTGTCATCACACCTGTAAGTGTGCCTGCTTCCCTTCCCGACCAAGTTCCTATTTCTACCCCTGCTGCCGAGTCATCTGACGCTCGGGGCAAAGGGATTGCTACTGATGTGCCTGCCTAGATGGAGGCACCGAGGACAACCACTGTTGAAGCTTCCAAGCAGGAGATGGAAGAGATTCTTAAGATTATCAAGAAGAGTGATTTCAATGTCGTTGAGCAGCTGGGGCACACCCCATCTAAGATTTCTATGCTATCACTGTTGTTATGTTCAGAGGCCCATGCCAAGGCCATGATTACCTTCCTGAAGACGACCCACGTGCCACAAGAGACATCAGCTGATCAGTTCACCGAGTGTGTGTCCAACTTAACTGCTGATAATGGTTTGGGTTTCTCCGACGCTGATTTGACTGCAAAAGGGAAGAACCATAATGATGCCCTGCATGTCTCCATTAAATGCAGGGGCACTACTCTTGCCCATGTGTTGGTTGACACTGGTTCCTCGTTGAACATATTACCCAAGAAAGCTTTAGACAGGTTGGATTGTAAGGGTTTGGAGCTCAAGCCAAGCAACATTGTTGTCCGGGCCTTTGACGGGTCCAAAAGGATGGTGCATGGTGAGGTTGATATTCCAATCAGGGTCGGCTCTCAGGTCTTTGATTCAACATTCTATGTGATAGACATCCGACCATCCTACTCTTTTTTGCTGGGTCGTCCATAGATCCACAAGGTTGCAGTTGTGACCTATACACTACATCAGAAACTGAAGTACCTAGTCAAGGGGAAGATTGTGACAGTTCAGGGGGAAGAAGAATACATGGTCAGCCACCTCAACTCGTTCCAGTACATAGAGATGGATGGGGAATTCATTGAGACCCCCTTTCAACACTTTGAAGAGGTTCCTCCAACACTGGCATCAGCTAAAACTATGATCGAAGATTCTCCGTTGAAGATGGCTTCCTTAAAGAATGACCGGGCTGTTATTGAGAAGGGTGAGTGTGCAAACTGGGGCCGACTTCCTGATTTCACTCCAAAGACTGACAAGTTTGGTTTGGGTTTCACTACAGAGGCTCAGAGGGTTGTTCGTAAGGAAAGGATTGGAAGACCTCCTGTATTCATCACCAACCCGGGAGTAAATGCTATTGAAGATGACGTGGAGGAATCTGAATTCGACAGTTGGATCTACCCCACAACCAACGGTGGACCGAACAACTGGACTGCCAAAGACTTCGTACCTATTACTTTTGTCACTCAGTAATGAACTCCTTTGTTTTGAATTTGTAACAGACAATAAATTTGAAACTTTATGGCCCGGTGTCTTACCCGGGGCACCGTGGCTTCATTTGTGAGGGCTTTTGTGTGTCATTTTCATATATCATTAATAAAAGCATTGGACGTTTTTTGCATTTCAAATCTTGCGCTCCTTGTCTTTCTTTCTTTATTATATATTGCAAAACAACTATATTTACACACACTCACCTATACAGGTTCCAATCCACTCTGGATCTCATTGGTAACGACTCTGCTACTGCCAGTTATGACTTCGAAAATCCGATCAACTTAGCCGAAGACGAAGGTGAAGATGATTGTGAGGTGCCTGGTGAGCTTGCCAGACTGCTACTCCAGGAAGAGAGGGCCATTCAGCCACATGAAGAGCCAGTGGAAACGGTAAATCTGGGTACTGAGACAGACAGAAAGGAGGTCAAGATTGGTGCCAACCTGGAGCTTAGTGTGAAACAACGGTGGATTCAGATGCTGCATGACTACGTGGAAATCTTTTCCTGGTCTTACGAGGATATTCCTGGGCTGGATACCGACATTGTGGTTCATCACGCTGCTCGTCGCTATCCCCTTGAAAGTCAAAGATGATATGAGGCATTAGCATCTCATGTGGTCCTTTTCTTCTGGCTCTTCCAAACTGACGGAGAGCTAAACATGGGTTGTAAGAAATTCCTCCATGGGTTCCTATCAATGGAACATTAGGATACTCTCCATAGCGATCAATGATAGTCACCTCATCCATACCCTTGAGAGTCCAGATAACGTCATTATGAGAGAGAGATATCACCCTATAGGCCCAGCCCATTCCTTCTTTGTTCTTCAGCACTGACTTAGGGAGGTGCGAAATAAACCACCTCGACAATAAAGGAGCATAACACATCAAGGTTCCCCGCTTTCGGGAAGTACGAGCATAGAGCTGATGAAGAATGTCACCCGAGAGAGTGGGTCCAGGGTTCTGAGAGATGAAGATCTTTATGGAATTAACATCAACAAAAGTGTCAGGATTCGGAAACAATACCAAGCCATATATCAGAAGAGCCAGAAAATCCTCGAATGCCTTAAAGTCTAGGCTATACCAGAAGTAGTTAGCCTTGCCAACCAAGAACTTAGTCAGAAAGCCTTTTGCTCCACTCCTAGTCTCCCAATTAGCCATTACCTCTTCTTTAGTCAAATGAAGGGCTGCAACAATTTCTTCAGGCCTAAGAGTCTTTTCCCAACCAGTAAACAGGGTCTGCTCCAGAACAGAGATACCGAGCAGCTCAGAGAACTCTTCTAGGGTAGGAACCAGCTGGAAGTCCTGGAAAGTAAAACAATGGTACAACGGGTCATAGAACTGGACCAGGACACTCATCATTTGCTCATCCAATTTAGAGGTGACCAAACTGAGAAGAGAACCATGCCTCCTGATGTAGGAAGTAGTGTCAGGCATCTTGGCAACCAACTCTTTAAGCAAGGTAGGTACTTGGACAAAGTTGATTCGGATGGTATTCTTATGCATGGGAATCATGATGACCTACAAAACAGAGCAAAGATGAATCCCTCCTGTCTTTGAAATAGGTTAGTCCTTATGCAAGATGTATGCAATGTTATGATGTCATGATATCATGACAGTAAGCACACCACAAGTATTCACAAAAAGCAAACATGGTAAAGGCACACAAGTCACACTGAGAGCCCTTAGATTTCAGGCTAGCATGGAGCTTAGGTACTACCCTCTTTCAGTTCAGTTGGTTTAAACCTGTCCTAAAAATAGTAATCGGGTTCTAGAGGATCTCAATATCACTGACTACCCTCAATCGGTCATAATTCCAGTTTAGCAACCTTTTCTTGCGGCCGGAATCATCGCGAGAGTTTAGTCTCAATGAGAGTAGCATAATGCTACTGTTCTATGGCCAAGTTGGTCAATTTAAGGTTCTAAGGTCAGTTGGTGCTTAATGAACCCTTAGAAGACCCATATTCTCCTTGGTCCAACACAAGGGATATCGGTACAGACTATAGTGCCACACCAACGTAGCTACTGCTTCAATCGTGTCGGTCTATGTCGGATAGTTCCCTCACAGTTTATTGCTACTTACCTAAAGGGTACCCCCAGATCCGGTTTAGGATCTATAGAAACTCTGATACAAGCCCATAAAATTAAAGCATACAAAGCATACAATTGAAAACACAATGATCTAATCCTAAGGTACACCTCACTTATAATACTCCCCAGCAGAGTCGCCAGTTCTGTGATACGGTGGGAAGAGAACTGACTGTTTTTGGAATGCTGGTTCGCGTTTTGTTTTTGTTTTTGCAAAATGTCGCGGTAAGCAAGAGTCGCCACCGACTTTTATTTTATCCAACAAGGAAAGGAAAAAAGCACAGAAAAATTCCTTTTTTGAGATGTTTCTCGGGTTCGGGAGGTAGATTATAGAAAGGGAAGGTGTTAGCACCCTTTCTATCCGTGGTTATCCACGGGCTCTTAGGTACTTGCTCAAAGTGTTTTCAAAATTTTCTTTTCTTTGTGTTTGTGGGTTTGAAAGCAGTTTTTGTTTGAAAGGTGTAAGTGCGAAAAGCTTTATTTTATTTTGAAGAGAGCAAGTACTTAAGAACCATCTACCTTCTCGAAAAAGGAATTAAATTGTGCTAATGTCCTTTAGACAATGCTATCCCACTATTGAGGAGTAGGTAGCATCGTCGTTGGAGTTTTCGGGTCAATTCGATTAAGGGACGTGTGGTCACTAAAGCAATGTTAGGACGCCTTAGTGGTAACCCTAATGCCTTAGATCATTTCTCTGAGGCAACCGTTTCGAGGCAGCTATGATCTTTGGACAAGAGGGTGACCTCTAAAACTTCCTATACTCAATGACCACGTTCGAGGCAACCAAGTGAGGTGTACCCTAAGAGTGGTATGTGCAAGTGGGTTACTTCGGTTAATTTTATCTGTACATGTCATGGGTGAGCTATATTGATTTTAGGTTAAAGATTGATCTTGTCATGCATTGCCTATTTATCAAACATCTAACAGTTAATATTGTGCGGAAATGAAATTGCGGGAAATTAAATCTAAACTATTACAAGGCGTCGGGTATTTACATCGCCAAAAACAAACCCCTTAATTTAAATTGCGGAAAATAAAATAAAGCGGTAAATAAATTAAAGTCCTAATTAAAAGCTATTACAAACTGGAAGTAATTACAATATTGGAAATATAGATCGCGTGCGAAAAATTAAGATGGCGCAATTTTTAGGGTTTTGACCCTTTTTTTGAGAAGAAAGCATTTTTTGTTGTTTTTTGAATTAATTGGAATTAAACCTAAACTAATAATTAAATTAATTAATTAATGAAAATATTTTATTGGATTTTTTTTTTTAAGGAAATAAGATGAAAATGATTAAAAAAACCTAATTCTACATTAATTTTAATGTATTGCAAAAAATATTAAAATTGTACCTAATTAAAAAAAAACTAAATTAATTGATTAATGTTTATTTACAAAAATAAAGTGATGAAATTAAATTTAATAAATAAAATAATATTTTTTATGTTTTCTGATTTTATTAGGAAAATTATTAATTAGTTAATTAACAATAAAATAAAAATTAGAATAAAATAAATAAATGAAAATATAAAGAGTAAAAGAAATAACCCAGGGGGTGTGGGCTTAATTTGAAGGTGTGATTTGCAATTTCTGAGGCCCAATTATGGGCAGCCTTGTTGACTTTTTAAATCCAATGTGCGCCTTTGACTTAAGTGTATGATGCACCTCCAATCCGGGCCTTTAGATTTGGCCTAGAGGCCATCTGGCATGTGGATCTTTGAGGCATATGGTGTACTACCCTTTAGAAGTTGCATGAGAATACCTGAAGAAAAATCACAACAAATATTGGGGGACCTGGGATTTGAACCCAGGTCCCAAGGGGTTTTCCACTAGCCTGCTTGCCAACTCAACCAACGCGTTCTTTTGTTAATGGGATAGCAAACAAATATTATATTCAAAACAAATTAATATGCCTGGAAATTAAAAAAATAGTGCGAGATTTGAAACTGTCCAATGAGAAGAAGACACGCTTTCGTCTTCTTCGTTGAAAAAAACAGGGTTTTTACCTGCGGATTTTATTCGCGGCAAAATCCGTTGCCTTCTCCTATAGTGTGTTTTAGGACATATAAATGCAAATGGAGACCATCACTGCATTCGTCTCTCTTCCCTGATCATCTCTATACCCATTATTAGTCCTAATTTTACCTGTATCAAAAATGCCTAAAAAACAAGAACACGAACCCTAGCTTCGGATCCAGGGTTATAAGCCATGAAAACAAAATTAAATAATACAGAATGCTTAGAAATTGAATGGCAAGCATGAATGTACAAACGATTTGGCAAAAAAATGCAAGAACATGGATTCACCATTCCATGTTCAGAGCTATGTTCGTGGGCACTTACAGGGCAATTCAGGAGGTCTCAAGGGCTGGTTTTGATTGCTTTAGCTCCACTAGATGTCAGGCAAGGAAGCTACGTTGAGATCTTGGATTGAATCGTGCTCTAACCAAGGTTTTGATCTCACACTTTTGCAAGCTTTTTTTCCAATTCTAGTTTAGCCGTTTTTGGCGGCTTCAGGTCGTGTTCTTGATGTGCCTGGCTTATGATTGCATTAGGTCAAGAATTGGGCTTTAATCCATGTGCATTGAAGATTTTGAGATATGATTTGATCACCATTGATAAAGTTTCCAAAACTATGCCAAATCCAAGATTTTGTTCATAATAATGCTTGATACGAATTTAATTGAGCGTATCATGATATTTGAAAGCTGTAATGATCACAAAGATCTCATTCCATCAATTTTTGGATTTTATTTGAATTAATATTGATTTAAAATGAATTAAATCAATAAAAATTAAATAAAATAGAAAAATAAATGAATGGACATGAAACTGAAGATGGGACACGTGTGTGGTGTGACAAGATCAAATCAATTGGAAAAAAGTGGTCCCTTTTGTCAAAAATTGGAGTTTTGAGGATAGTTGACTTTTGGCAAATTTGGAAAAATGTCCAACTTCAACAATGCATAACTTCTTCAATTTTGAACTTTTGGAAGTGTTCTGTGACTTTTTAGAAACCTTGGGATGTCCTCTAACCAAACCTTTTGGTATCATCTCATTTTGATATTCGATGCTCAAGTTATAAGCTTTGGAAAAAAAGGTGTTTTTGTTGACTTTCAAAAATGACCTATAATGTCCAAATTTGTAACTTTTTGTGAGAGCATTTCTTGATCTTGGGGTGTGAATATGGATTTTAGGAAATTGCATCCTCTTCAAAATGAGCTTTGTATGGGTCATTTCTCATAAAGTATGATAAGGTTATGCTTATTCAAAGTTGAGTTGACTTTTCCTACAAAACCCTAATTTAGCAACTTTTGAATATTGATGAATCTTGAGCAATCCTTGATGAATCATGATCAACTCTTGATCAAATTATGAATTATCCTTAAAAATGAGAATGTTGACAAAAAATCTTGAGGTTTGACTATTTGTAGGTCACAGTTGACTTTTGCCCTAGCACAGTCGATTTTTGGGCCTCTTGAGCAATTGACTGACCAAACTTTCTCTACAAGGCTTGAAATTTGACATGGATGAACTTAAGAACATATTAGGACATTGGGCAGCACTTGAGGTCATTTGGATGTAAGTACCTTGATGAAACATAAAACCCTAATTTTGAATTGACTGCCTTAGGAGATGATTTGACTGTCCAATTCTTGAGCCATCTTGAGAAACTTGAGATTATTCTTGACATGTCTTGAGAAATATGGGAGGGCAAATTTTGGGGTACAAAAGTATACAACATATATACTTCCTGCAAACCTTCTTTTTCTCTATAGTAGGCCACCTAATGCTATGGAATTTAAACAAGTAGTACTAAGGTACTTATATCTGTATATATAAATTAAATTGAGTCCTCAATCATCTCTTAATTTCACCAATATATCAATTTCAAACACATCTAAAAATAATTTTTATAACCAAAATTCACATACTAAAAATCATATACCCTTATATAGAGTCAGAACCCCACCCTTACCTTGGATTAAGTGCAGTTCTAAGAAACTTCAACCGAATTTCTGATGAATAATGCACTAGAAGTAGTATCCTTATTCTTCTTCTCCCCTCACAAAACCCTTGTTCCTCTTTCTTCTTTCCTGATATCTCTATTCCCTCTCTTTCTCCTCTAATTCATTTATTCTATATAATACTACTGTTTTATTTAATCATATTAAATTCAAATGGGTCTAAGTGACATATCCCTCTAATACTACACAACACCACCAATTAAAGCTCAATATCAAATTTAAGCTAAATAGAAAAACAATACTTCAACTTAATTACACCAAATTAATCCGATTAATTATTATTCCAACTTAATAAAATAATTCCGACTTCGCCGAAAAAAATTCGAATTAATATAAAATATTCAAAAATATTTAACTAAATAAATAATTAAATATCGGGGAGTTACAGTTCCCAATGCATCGCTAAAACATGCATCATTTCATTTCATCTACCAAAATAGAATGAAAAATTAAAACATGCATAAGTATAAGCCAATTGTGTTTACCTTCAGTAACCAAGTTGCTATGCACGCAGATTTGATTTGTTCCCCCAGCGGAGTCTATTTTTTTTACCATCATTCATGTCTTTGGTATTCTCCATTTCCTTGGTAAATTGTGGTTCCTTCTTTCCCTTTCAAGTCTTCGATTATCTTACCCGTGTTTGCTTTGCTGTTAGAGTGCGAGTAAGAGTCGGTGTATAAGCCTTCTTATTTCTCAAGCATTTGAGTATCCATACTTAGCTTGTGGTAATTCAGATAATTGCTACTCTTGAAGAATCATGCCTTGCTTCTGGCCCGAGGGATATTGTAGTTCTTGTGCATTCACAACCTTTTTAAAGCCTAACTTGTGTTAGAAATCCTTATTAGAGTCCCTTTTGGCTGGTCTCTTTCTCTTGTCAAGTTCACCTGTGATCGATGTCATCTAGGGGTTTTGCTTAGTCGGTTCTTTGTCTTTAGTTTATCTGTTTTGATCAGGTTTTCCTTCTGTTAGCTAAGCTAATATCCCTTGTAAGAGTCTGTTTTGGCCGGTCTCTTTCTTGTGTGTGTCTAATGTTGACCAGACATACGCACCTTTATCCCCAACAAGTCCGTTTCAGAGTGGCTGTATTTCGGTAAAAGCCTACCCTCGGTTAGTCTCATTGTTGTATTGAGTTCTCTTTTAATACAAGCGTTCTCTGTTCAATCTTTGAGTTTCTCTTTTTATTCAAGAGGTCTCTATTTGATATCTGGTTGAGATCAATTTGAAAAATTTATTTCATCTTTGATATCTGGTTCAGATCAATTTGACAGATTTCTTCCACCTTTGAAATCTGGTTGAGATCAATTTGACAACTTTCTTCCATCTTTGATATTCAGTTGAGATAAACTTGATAGATTTCTTACACCTTTAATATCTAGTTGATATTGATTTGACAGATTTCTTCCATCTTTGATATCTGGTTGAGATCAATTTGAAAGATTTCTTCCATCCTTGATATCCGGTTTAGATTAATTTGACATATTTCTTCCATCCTTGATATCCGGTTGAGATCTATTTGACAGATTTCTTCCATCTTTAATATTCGGTTGAGATCTATTTTACAGATTTCTTCCATATTCGATATCTGGTTAAGATCGATTTGAATGATTTCTTCCATCTTCGATATCCGATTGAGATTGATTTGACAGATTTCTTCCAACCTTGATATCCAGTTGAGATCAATTTCACAGATTTCTTCCACCTTTGATGTTCGATTGAGATCGATTTGACATATTTCTTCCATCTTTAATATTTGGTTGAGATCAACTTGACAAATTTCATCAACCTTTGATATCCAGTTGAGATTAATTTGACAGATTGCTTCCATCTTTGATATCCGATTGAGATCAATTTGACAGATTTCTTCCATCTTTGATATTTGGTTGAGATCAATTTGACAAATTTCTTGCATCATTGATATCCAGATGAGATCAATTTGACAAATTTCTTCCACCTTTGATATCCAATTGAGATTGATTTGATAGGTTTCTTCCATCTTTGATATCCGGTTGAGATCAATTTGACAAATTTCTTCCATCTTTGATATCCAGTTGAGATCAATTTGACAGATTTCTTCAACCTTTGATATCCAGTTGAGACCAATTTAACAGATTTCTTCCATCCTTGATATCTGATTGAGATGAATTTGAAAATTATCTTCCATCTTTGATATCTTGAGATTAATTTGACAGATTTCTTCCATATTTTATATTCGATTGAGATAGATTTGACAGATTTCTTCCATATTTGATATGCGGTTGAGATCGATTTGACATATTTCTTCCATCTTTGCGATCCGGTTGAGATCAATTTGGAAGATCTCTTCCATTTCAAGTTTCTTCGATTGAGTTCTTGTCGTTAGGTCTATTTCATATATGGTATCTCTGATAGAGCCTGATGTAGTTGGTATCTTTCTCGAATACCCACTAATTGTCTCATATGACTAATCTTGACCTGACATACATCTTCTGATAAAAAAACCAAAGTTTCATCCTAACCCGACTGGTTTCATAGTGCAAATTTTATGGTTCTAATAAGTATTCAATCCTCTTTAACCTTGGTTGTTTGAAAGGCGTCCACCAATCTCACCCCCTGGTTAAAGAAGATTAAATAGGGGAAGCTACTGTACCCCAAAATTTGCCCTCTTCATTTTTTAACTCTAATTGGCTTGTTCTCTTGTTAGGATATACATCCATGTATATCATTGGATCCATACACGTGGGATCAAGGAATTTCATCAACATAACAAAGCTCTCATATTTTTCAAAGCATGTAGAGTTGTGAAAGATTTGGGTGTTTCCAGTAAATTTAAAGCAGTGTGAATTGGAAACAATACTTCAACCGATATGAGTTTAAAAATTTGTATCTCCTATTTTAGGAATGTTGTTTTAGGTTTATTATTGAAGATTAGAAACCGTCTGGATGTCCTCTCCAATTTTCATGTTCGGACCAAAAGTTAATCTTCGAAGAAAGTTCTCTAAATATGCAGTTCTCTTGGAAGTTATACAGTGAAAAATACAGAGAAAAGTGTGTCGAATCGTGGTTTTGTGTGCATTAGAAAATTCATAACCCTCGACTGGAATGTCGTATGCGTGCAGTTTTGATTGCCAAAATTACGTCTCGATGTCATCTTGATTTCCTCTTTGGAAGTCAAAATATGATTCACTAAGGAAGGACCCATGAACTTTGAGTTTCTAAAGACATGTTTGTGCTGAACCAGAATTCATTTGTATTAATGTTTGATACGGTAAAATTCGCATCTCATTCGATTTTTATCATATTGATATGAGCCCAAAGGTATTGGTTCACAAATTTCATCTACTACATTTTCTCTTTAGATTCCAAAATCAAACGGTGACTCGAAGGCTTCCGTTTTTGGTCTGTTCCACATGTGACGCTATAGAAATACTACACAGGAAATTATTTTTCCTGACACGTTGTCAGTAAAACTTCAAAAATTCATAACTTCCTACGTGTTTATCCGATTGACCCTGTTATTCCGGTAACGCGTCAAAAATTTGATGATCTTCATTTTTTGTTTTCGAGTTGGTTCGAGATTCCATACGGTTGATGACGTGGCACTTTTTGTACATATCAAGTTTACACTATCAAATGGAGGCCCAATTCAATTTCTCATCCAAGGCCCAATTGGCCCATGTATATAATCCTTAAATCTGAATTTTCAAAGGGGGGCTCTCATAATTCAATAATTCTTAAAAACACAAGTCCAACAATTCTTTCAATCCTCAAGGATCAAAGCAAACTTTTCTATACTTTTTGATCAAGAACACAACAATTTTATCAAGAATCCAAAGTCAAGATCAAGAGAAATTCTTCTCCGATCTTTGATCCATTTGTTGCGATCTCTATATCTAAGCCTCTTCATCACTTTTATTGGTGATTTTTCTTTAATTAAGCACTTTTGAAATAAGTGATTATTTGAGAAGCACTTTTTTGATCAAGCATGAACTAAAACTAGGTTGAATTTTGAATTGAGAACTTAGATCTTCTGCTAGAATTGAGAATTGATTTGAAAATCATGTGTAAATCCGGGATTGGATAATTGAATGAAGTTCTTATTTGACTTAAGTGATTGTTTCATGAAAGTGCTTAATTGTTAAGTCAAATGGTTGATGTTTCATGAAGCCTAATTATTGATCTTATATCAATCATAAGCCATTTGAATCTAAACCATGAACTATACAAAATCATGTGTCGAATGTTTGGAGACTTTGTGTTTGGTTAAATATCCAAGCCATTGAAAATGCTCAAAAACATGTTAAAACTGCCTCTGACACGAGGGTAATCGGTTACCCGGTTATGGTAATCGGTTACATCCACTTCATTTATAAAAAAATTTAAAACTGTTACGAGGTAACCGATTACCCAATATGATAACCGGTTACCCCAAGTCAGAAGCAAATTTACAAAATATTCAATGTTTTTGTAACCGGTTACCCAATTATGGTAATCGGTTACCTCAAAACAGTAGTTATTTTTGCCGGTTCTTGAGTTAGGGTAACTGGTTACCCAAATTCTGGTAATCGAGTTCCCAAGCCAAAAAATAACAACTTCCTCTTTTTATTTTTGCTTCATTTTTCATTTAGTTTTCTCTTTCAGATTATTTTTTCATTGTTATTTTTGACATGTGTGTTTGTTGTGCAAGGACTCATACTAAGGGATTCTCATGATGATATTAATTCACGTTCCACTTTATTTAGGAAACATAAATTTGATATCCTATTTGGTCTGTATTTCACTTTACTTGCGAGATACATATGCGATTCAGACAAGTTTATGCTTTGATCCTCATGACTTGAGGAATACACATATTGGTTGTGTTTTTGTTTGGATTGTATTTTTATGCAGGATGACTCTTGTGATGGTGTCTGATGCACATCATTTTTGTGATTTATTTTTACATCATTTTCTTTGAGGCATATGTTGGACATCTGATTTCTGAATTTCTTTGTTTATTGGTGCTAGATTACTCGAAGTTCTCAGGGTTTCCCATTTTTGCTTGCATGCTATGGATTATCATCCGTTTGGTATTGCACTACCTCCTTTTTGTTTCTTTCACTCTTTATAGTTTTCTATATAGTTCTGGGAGCCCCCATAGTGGCAAAGTCGCTGTTTAAAGACATGTAGCAAGCATTCCACACTTTATTTGCTATATGTGTTGTGCTTGTGTTTTCTTCCTTGGTTGTTGATCGATTAGTCACTCAATTTAGAAATTGAGATCACGACTTCACTCTCAGTGCATGCTTCCTATAAGATTTTATTTCTTTCATTTGTTTCTTGTTGATCGATGAGTCACTCAATTTAGAAATTGAGATCACGACTTCGCTCTCAACGCATGCTCCCTATAGGATTTTACCGCTTTCCTTTATTTTTTATTAATTTATGAGTCACTCAATTTAGAAATTGAAATCACGACTTCGCTCTCATTTCATGTTCACCATAGGATAGTTTTGTTAAACTTTCTTTGGCATGCTAGCCTAGATAGGATTTCTCTAGGTGTGCTCTCTCGAGCCTTTTGATTGTTGATTTGTTTTCCTACCTTAATCATCAATGTCTTGGTTAGGAATTTGACCTGGGTTAGCGTGCACTATTCATGACATATTGTGTATGCTCTCTTGAGCTAGCTCTCTTGAGCCTATTGACTTTCTTACTTTATTTCATCTTTGTGTGCATGTTTTGAGATGATATACCCTAGGCATGTTCCCTTAGGAGCTCCCGATTCATCTATAGATGATGATTCGAGATAAACATAGTTTTAGGTGATAGACCCTTTCTATGTTCCTTTAGGACTTCATGATTCATCTATAGATGATGATTTAAGATAGACATTAGGATTGGTATCCATGCATGTCAACATAGGGTAGAGATTTCCCTTCAAAACTCAACTGTAGGATCAATCATTGTATGATAGCATTACGGATTAGATTTAGATAGTCTCTCTTAGATGTTTTCTTTTCTTTTGTATCCTTTTCATCTAAAGCAAAAACCTTTTTTTTTCTCGTCAAGCGTGTAAAACATCTAAAACTTTCAGATCTTTTTTTTAGGCAAAAAACACCAACCAATTCCTTTCTTTTTTTTGCCAATCGACTTTTCTCTTCTAAGAGCAAGTTAGTTCATGTCCGCTACATGTTGTAAGTCTCCAAAGGTCGAGCCATGGTGGAACGATCGAATCTAACATTGTTCAAATAAAAAACACAAACCCATCAAAACAAGTTTGTTATGATTCCTTAAAAGGGATATGTAGGCATTGGGGTAGGGACCGAACGAGCACAAATTTATTTTCCCAACATTATTTTATCTTTTATTTTTCATGCATTACCTCTTCGAATTTTTCCTTTATCTCTTAAGCTTAGATTAGAAACACACCCTTTGATTAGAACAACAAGAGTGGATACCGTAGAGTACTACGAGCATGTGGAGTACTAATACCTTCCCCTCGCGTAACAAACTCTATTACCCGATCTCTCGGTAGTTTAACCTTGATTTCACCCTTCTCAGGTTTACTTGAGGTTTGCCTTTCCCTTCCCGTGAGATAAAAAACATCTGATGGAGACTTCATCGATTTCATTATCAGTTGATGTTGAGCTGGTTGTTTCAATGGGCACCAAAGGTGAAACCATAATTGTTTTGTAGGTTTTGCTTTGCAACTTAAAATTTATAAAAGAAGAAATTACTTGAAGAAGTTGCACAAAACAAAAGTATACTCTAGAAGTATACATGTTTTAAAATCTTTGATCCTGAAGATGAAACGATGAAGATGAATGTCAACCGTTGTGATCAAAGCAACACATTTTGAGTATTTCTCAAAATATTAATGATTTGAGATGATTAGTAGAATAAATAAGCATGTGATGTACTTATTCAATATTATGATTTTACCAACTCTTGCATCTAATGATGTGTGGAGAAGGAGACACAAGTGAGGTGCTTTGTCCCTAAGGGATTCTCGTCAAGAAATTTCTTGAAAAAATAGTTAATTTTTTTAAGGTGGAAATGATCAGTTAAATCTAATTAACCCTTAAAAATAATTAATTTAATTATTTTTCTCATGTTTTAAATATCACTTTTAATTAATCATTTTCAAATTTATTATTTCTAACCTATAAAATGAGTTTGTTGAAGTATTTTAAGCTTAAAGGTACTAAAAGCATCATTTGGAGGTGTTAAGGAAGCAACAAAGCCTACCAAACTGACCAAAGTACCAAGAAGGCCTGAACGAATGATTATAACTGATTAGAAAAAATCATAACCGATTATAATTGATGAAACATGTAATTTAAAATCAAATCCAAGCCAGCCTAATGCGCCTAGAAAATCAAATTTCAGCACTAATGAAAATCTCATCAGAATCTGAAAGATTGAGAAATCCAATCAGTTAAAATAAAATCCAACCGATTAGAATATCCAAATTTGGCGAATTTGGATACGATCTTTAGACAACATAATCCTTATTCAATTATTGCTCTGAATACAAGCCTAAATCCATCATAATGCACACTATAAATATACATTTTATTAATATCTCCTCTACACTCTAATATGATTATTCTCAAAAAGTTCATCATGAATCCTAGAAGATTAAGATTTACCTCCAACCGTCTCACCGATGAATTTACAACCAAAATTCAAGAAACTAGATTCTTCAAACACTTTGCCAACTAAGAAGTCATCAAAGTTCATACCTTAGATCCTAAGGATTTCAAAGAGTGAAACTTTTTCAAAGCCCTACAAGAACTCAAACTCTCAAACTTCCTTTGCACATTATCAAAAATAATTTATACCACCCTAGTGAAAATGTTTTTCTCAAACTTTTCATCTAACTGATGAAATTCTTCAGAGAAAAGTAAGAAAACATCGCATAAACTTGTTTGTAGAAGAATTTGGGAAACTACTAGACCTCCTTCATGAATATTATCTCACCAAGTTAGAAGACAAAGCCAATAGATACAACTATGTTGATGGTGCATCCTCCTTAATGAAAACCCCTTTTCACCCATTTATTATCCACTCACAACAGGATATATCATTCCTGAATGCATGATGATTCACTATATAATGACTCACATCCTTTTTCCCAAAATAGAAAATTTCAGACTCCTAGCCCAAGTTGATGTAGACACCATTTGGTTTATTGAAAAGAAATTAAATATTAACTGGGTCCAACAAGTAATTGGCCACATGTTGGAAAGTAGAAAAAAAGGACCACAATTACCCTATGGAAACATGGTTACATAAATATTGGAAGAAACAAGACTCAACTTTGAGGAACTAACATATTCAAATAAAGAACAACCATAATAGAAAATTATGTCACACCCTCAATGCAATATGAGCTAAAAGATGGAAAAATCCTAGAAAATACACCCTTTGATAAAATAAAAATAAAAGCCAAGAGTCAAGACCCACCCATAGAAATCATCGAGAGTGAAGATTCCTCTCCTCAAATACTCTTAATCAGAGACCTGATGAAATCCTATGTGGAAATATAGATATCCTTAATGAAAAAATAAACTTTATTATGCACCACTTCATTCATGACCAATCCATATTATCTCATCAACTTTTACACCATAATGATCTTGATGAAGAATAGTCCATATTAAGCTTACTAACAATAGTTCTGCAATTTATTTTTGCACTTGTATTTTCAAAATTATTACACTTTCTCTTTTGTACTTTCATTTCTCTTATGTAGTTTGAATTAAATAATATAAGTATGTCCTTCGTTTCCTAAAATGTATTTGGTACCTTTTGTTTGCATAACCTTTAAAAACTACATGTGAATTGCAATTTGATAAATGTGATATTTTGTTACTAAAACATGATGTTTATCCCTTTCTTAAAAACATCTAATTCTTGTTTTTCATATCTACCCTTACTTGACATATTTTGAAGAGGTCAAAATAAACATTTATTAATGACAAAACAAGGGCATACAATATGCATGTGTAAGGTTTTTACTGTAACAATAAGATCTAGTTGTAATATTATCTCTGATTTTTGATGATAATAAATGAGTATGTTTGTATGAACAATTTTGATACTCTAATGTTTGTTATTTTTGAGTATTTAACAAATAGATTCTGCTTCTGATGGTTGGTGTGGCCAAGACATTATAAGGGAATTAATTCTGCTTCTGCGCTACATAAGTTCTGATGAACAGTAGCAAGACACTCCAGAAGACTCGGAAGTTTAGGATATGATATGAAGTCTAAAGAAACCAGTCAGAAGATCTGAAGACAGAAGTTTCTACTTAAGTCCAGATACTAAAGACTCATGTTTTTGAAGACAACATGTTTTAAAGAAACA
Source organism: Vicia faba (assembly GCA_948472305.1). Lineage (NCBI taxonomy): Eukaryota > Viridiplantae > Streptophyta > Magnoliopsida > Fabales > Fabaceae > Vicia > Vicia faba. The sequence continues at coordinate 1,190,425,886 of OX451739.1, forward strand.
AGTCAGAAGATCTAAAGACAGAAGTTTCTACTTAAGTCCAGATGCTGAAGACTAATGTTTCTGAAGACAAAGGGTTCTCAAGACCAAGAGCTAAAGATTATGATAGAAGAAGTTCTAAAGACCTCGAAGACTTGAAGTTATAAAAGACACATGGTTCTAAGAAAATTGTTCTAAAGACCAAGTGTTGAAGACTCTGAAGACGTAGTTCTGAAGACTCTAAAGACTTATAGTTCTAAAGACCCCGGGTTCTATAAAAAGGATCTCAAGACCAAGTCCTGAAGTTTCGAAGACAAAGTTCTAAGTGAACAAGTTCTGACGACTGAATACTTGATTATCTGGCGATTCAAATGTTACGATTCTACTCATGCTTCAATCATCTTCCATCAGAAGCCTCTGAAGTTTCAAAGACAAATGTTACCATTAGAAATGATTGGTACACAACACAAAAAATCCTTATCCCACTAACTCTCCACTAGCTTGAATTATGGAAAAGAAAAAGAAGTGATAATACTATTTTCATCATTGTGTAACAACTCTTTTCAGTAGACAACAACTCTATTTAGCTTGGCTATATAAGAAAAGGATCATTTTTTTAAAATGTTGTTGGTGTTCAATGTTCAAATGAAAACTGTCATTATTGGAACACAACCAAAAACGATCAACCACTATAATAATAACACGAACAAATGTTATCATGTTGTTGATGATTACAAGATAGCAATGAAGTCATTGATTCAAAATAAGCTTAATGTCATATACTTCAAGAAGCTTCCTAAGTCGCAAAAGATAAAAAATATGATCATGGAAGCTCTAATTACAAATCCACAACATGAATGTTATGCTTTAAAGTGATCATTGAATTAAATTGAACAAGGGTTGTTGTCCGAAATGTTCTAAGATGAATCAAGATGAAGAAGTTATTGTCTTTACTATATCAAGATCATCAAAGCTTTTAGAAGCTTATGAAGAAGAAGACTTCAACGATTTAAGTGCTTTGGGCTATTGTTTGTGAAGAAGCTACTTGAAGAAAAGAAGACCACACGTTAAAGCTATAATACAATGTAATATTTTTAGTGTGTGTTAGGATCTTCAGATGTACTTAATTGAGTCTACAATTGCTTGTTTAGAAGCATTTTTTTTGTAAACAAACCTTGTAAAAACAAATAGGAGATTATGCGGGATCGAATTCAATCAAGACAATGATTGTTATATTTGGTTAGATCATTGAACATATCATTGCAAGGTTCCTTGAGAGATTGAGTAAAGGTCTGATCTCAAGAAGATAATGGTTGCGGTCATTATGGGAAGTCCTGATAGGAGATTCTGAAGAATCAGATTCTTTTGGGTCAATGAACATTATATCTAGTTTAGATCCTTGAACGTGTCATTGGATGTTAGTCACTGACGGTTTCCCATGCAGCTTGTAATCAGTTTTGTTATAGTGGATTAAGTCCTTGAAATCAAGGAGAAATCACCTTGGTTGGGTGGAATGGACTAGCTTGAGGGTTTCTCAAGTGAGGCAGGATATATCACGTGTTCTTTACTTTTGCTTATGCTTAATTATTTATGCTTCTACAACATATTCAAAAGCATCACTCAACACAACAACGTTAAGAATTGAAAGTTTTTTAAGAAAGGAAAATCCAATTCAACCCCCCTTTCTTGCGTTTTCTTCACACCTTCAATTGGTATCAGATACTGGTTCTATTTCTGATGGACATCAAACACCTAACAATGTCAAATAAAGATCCAAATGATATGTGAAGAACTGATTCTGGGTGATAAAGAAGCTGTTATCAGAATCAAATAATATTTCAAACCTCCTGAAGAAATGCTTCTATGTTTGGTGTTCTTGATTTAGCCAACCTCTTCTAATGATGAACAATGTATTTTCCCAAAGATCAAATAACCAGAATACAAGAAATGTATAAGTCCACACTTGACTAAAGATTAATTCTTTTCCAAAAGAATAATGTATGAGATGTTTTCAAGAAATGGATAAGTCCACCTTTGAATTTCTCATAAAAATCTCATTAGGAATTTCTTCAAGTAAAGAAGAAAGATTGTTGTCTTCTGACTTTGATACATAGAAACTTCATGATGAAGTATGTAGAAAAATGTCATAAATATTGAACAGAGAAATTCAAATCTCTAAGAAATAATTTCTGAGTCAGAACATCTGAAGCCTAACTAATCAAGCAGGTAGAAGATCTAATGCAGAAATCTGAATATTGTTTCTTTTGGAAAGTTTCGTAGAAAAATGAAAACTGCTTAGGAAAGAAATCTTATTGATTCATCAAGAATTAATAGAATTCTTGATATATAGTAATTCTTGAATGGAAAATGTTTTAAAAGATGAAAAAACAAAAGCCATTCACTCTGAAGCGGATATGTTGACAAGCCTTGATTGACTAACTCAAAACAAGTTAGCTCAGCATTGCAAGAACAAGATTATCAGTCAAAATTGTCAAAGTTTGATGATATTTGTATTAGAACAGATTCTGCAATTTGTTCAAGGAATCAAAAATTCAGAAGACGCTAGGAAATGTTAGTTAATTTTCTCAAGCAAATAGCTTCTCAGAAGTTCATAAAATATTCACCTTCTGAAAATTAAGCTTTTGTTCAAAGAAAACTTGACAAATAGATGGATATTCTGATAATAATGAATCAAAATATATGTGCTATGAGGATTACTCTCAAGAAGTCAGACGAGTGACTCTAAACATAAGAATGAAGTGATCATCTGAAGAGAAGACTGATTCTAACTATCATATTAGATATTAGAGTTCATAAGAAACTTATACTCCTCTAAATCAGAAAACAAAGAACCTCTAAAGAAGTAAGAGGAACCAGTAAGTACGAGTTCACAACCTCTGATGGATCACTCTGAAGAAATATGATCAAAAGCTCTATCAAGGACAAGTTAAAGTCAAAAATCAGAATGTAGAGCACTCATATAAAAGAATCACGGTGAAGATTTCAGAATCTCAAAGGTATGTTTTTCCTATATCTAAAATTTATTAGAACTTCTAATAAAAATACCTATACAAGTTAGAAGATGTTTTAAACAAAAGCATTCCAAGTGTTAGTGCAACTCCAAGTTGTGAATTTTCTGGTTAGTGAAAATTTCATGATATGGAATATTCTATCTTTCCAAAAGAAAAATCTTTTGATCAATTCTCTAGATAATGTGAACACGTAAATTTTGTTGAGAATGAGAGAAAATTTTACGTATGATGTGTGTGATGATAGCTTCTCATTTAAGCAAGCATGTTCAATATTTTTATGTATGTCAGTTTTCGGTTTGCCTTTTCCAGATGTTGTTTCACTCAAAGTCTTATTTGGAACATGTATGGTACTCTATTCTTTATGAAAACTGGTTCACTCAATTCCTTTTCTTTGAAATTCTTGTCTTTTGTTTTGTCAGTGGTCTATGTCATTCTTATAGTATGGTACAACCTCTTTCACTCATTTGAGTGTATTTCGATCAATAGTAATTTATCACACTCATCTTTTTCTCTCAAAAACCCATTCCTATCAATATCCTTCCTCTCATCTGTTCATCATGCCTCAACCAACCTTTCTTGGAAATGAAGATCTTCTTGAAATTATCATTGAAAAAAAATTGAAATTATTAATCTTGAAAGTAACATTGCTTGTAGCATCATAGATGTGACATACATTAAACAATGGACAAGATACTTCACTATGCTGAAGAGACCTGTCTACGTGAATTTTGTTAAAGAATTCTGGAAGCATGCTTATCTTAATTATGAGAACTGTTCTATCCTCTCCTATATTTTTGAAATTCCCATAACCATTACTCCTTTCTCAATAACTCTTGCAACTGGGTGTGAAAATGTTGGTGTTACTGTTGACTTTGTCAAATCTAGGTTTATTATGTCTGAGAAATTTGCTTCTCTTCATGACATGTCATCAGGATATGAACCTATCAATCCTAAAAATCTACTACCCATTCCCAAAGCTTAGTTCAATCTTGTGTTGTCCAGCTTTCTTCCCAAAGGGGAAAACCAAGACCTTATGAGGTATGATGACCAAGCATTCCTCTATCTTCTAATGAATGATACTCGAGTAAACCTGTCCAGTCTATCTTCATCTATCTTTGGGAATCTATCTCTGATTCTAGAAATCACATTAAGTCATACATTCCTTATGGAAGAGTTTTGTCTAAAATATTCTCTCAAGAAGGAATAATGGACATTATCAAGGAAACGATAGCAGAAGATGGTCCAGAGATCTGTCCTAAAAGCTATTTGTTGAAGACTAAGTGTGAAATCTTTAGTGATTAGGAGAACATAGTCCGTCTTATCTAACCGTGGTTGTCCTTGTTGCGTGTTCTCTTGTCTTATTTTTTTTATCTATTGTATTTCTTCAATTAGTGAAGCTTTTCTTTTTTTAATTAATGGATTACTTTGTATGCTTAATTTGGATATAAATATCTGAAAAATCTGATATAAACATAATCATGGATTATCATGAAATTACAAGTATTTAAGAATTATAAATTCATTAAAGTCTAAATTTAGATAGTCACACATGCGTCTCTAAAGCATAGGTAAGATTTTAGACCTTTAACGTTTGTCAGTCACTTTATCCACATATTAGATGGTAGTTGTTTAAACTTCTCTTCATGAACAATTGATATTCCCTCATAAATGAGATTAACTATTCTATTTCCCTTTCCCATATCACTATATGTCCTAGTCTACTCTAGATACTCATAACCTACTTAAAAGATATCAATTGTGACTCATTTATATCTTATAGAATCTTAGGAGTTATAGTTGTCCTTATGACCTTCCTCAGTCACTTATTATTGAGTCTCCCAAGATTGATTATCTTATGTAAGGAAAATCATTTCTCTTGTTCGCCCTGTATCTCTCAAGGCAAGTAATCTTCTAATAATTTGTAAAAATTTCCCTATACCTCCATCTCTCTCTCTTTTTCATCATGACTTCAACAACTTCTCATGAAAATGATGATCTTTTAGAAGTCATAATTGAAAAACATCAAAAACTCTTTGGCGCTAGTCCGAAATTCCATCTCAGCATTCACTTTCAAAATTGGAATCACTATCTCTCCTTACTAAGAGGACCCATTTATCAAAATCTTCTAAATACTTTTTTGTAAAAATTCTTATGTCAATCTCAATGGTACCTCAATCTCTTCAAATATCTATGGCTTGGATGTTTTCTTCATTACTGAATGCATTGTTGAAATAATAAATTATCCTCGTATGCGTATCACAACTGGTTATGTTTCTCTCGATAGCATCCCTGATTCTAAAATTATTTCCATCTGTGATACGGTGGGAGAACTGACTTGGGTGTTTTGCGTTTTACCGCAAATGTTGCGGTTAGCAAGAGTCGGCACCGACTTTTCTTTTATCGAAAAGGAAAGGTGAAAAAGCACAGGAAAGACCTTTGAGATTGTTTCTTGAGTTCGGGGGGTAGATTATGAAAAGGGAAGGTATTAGCAACCTTTTCATCCATGGTTTTCCATGGGCTCTTAGTTACTTGCTAGATCACTTGCTTTTGTTTGAAATTGTGCTTTGTGTGTTTTTTGAAAATATTTTGTAAAGAGACCATTGTTTAGGCAAACTTTGTAATGATTCTCGTTCGTAAGAATGTATACAAAGATGTTGATCTTTTGAAAATGTTTTCAATTTTGTAAGATGATTTGAAAGTGTAGGTGTTTGTTTTGAAAATAGCAAGGATGTTTTGTTTTGATAGTGAGCAAGTAATTAGGAGCATTCTACCTACTCAAAAGTCTTTCATGTTCATTCCCTCTTTCCTTTGACATTGTTATCTTACCATTGATTTGGTAAGTAACCCTATCTTTGGATGTAAACGGGACGAGCGTGGGTCATCATATAACCATGATTAGCAATGTTGCAAGGTATCTTAGCATTCTCTTTTAGGGACTAAGATCATTTGAAAGGCAACATAGATAGCATCATCGAGGGACTATTTTCTTATATTTTGCTTGTTTTTTCTAAGATACCTCACATTCGTAATATGGCTATTTTTGTAAGGCAACCAAGTGGATTTACCCTAGGGGGTGCTTGTGTGCAAGTGTATTATTTTTATGCTTGGTTTTGTCTTTGATTAGGGTTTTCTAATTGATTGGTTTTAGTCTTTCCATAAAAACCCTAATTACTAGCATTTGTATATAAAGTGATAAATTGCAGAATTTAAATTTACTACGCTATTACAATACTTGTGGGAGGGGGTGTACAAATTACAAATAGGGATTGCTAGAAAATAAACCTAATTATCTATTACAACCATATTGAATTTTGATAAATAATGTACAAAAATGAATAAATATACAAGAATGTAAATGTAAAGAAGATGGATATTTTGTTTGGATTTTTTAGAGAAAAGGGGTTTTGGTTTTAAACTAATTAACTAAAATAAAATAATTAATTAAAATAATAAAAAGTAAACTTAAATTTACTAGGAAAATAATTTAAATAAAACCCTAATCTAATAATTGATTAAAAAGAGAAATTAAGTTTATAAGAAGAATATTTTTTTTTGGTATTTTTTTTCTTAAAAGTAATTTATAGTATTATAAAATATTTTTGGTCTTTTTTGTTTTTAAGAGAGTATTTTTTAATTGTGAAAGAAATAAACTAAAACCCTAGTCTTTAATTAAATTTACCAACCAATTAGTAAAATAAATAAAGTATGATTAAATAAAATAATTTTTTTGTGTAAAAAATAAATAAACTATATCAAAATATAAATCTAATATTTTTATATATTTTCTTATTTTTTTAGTGTTAGATAATATATTTAAGAAAACTGATAAATAAAAATAACAAAAAGAAAATAAAATGGGCCAAGGTGTGAATAGCCAGCAAGGGAGTTAGAAATATAAAAAAACATGAGGCCCAAGAGGATGAGGCCTAGCGCTGCCAAAAAAAGTCAGAAAATGTGAGAAATATGAAAATAATCCACAAGGGTACCACTGGGGCTCGAACCCAGGTCCCTATAGTCACAGGCGCGCGCTTCTACCACTGGGGTGGCTATACATTCGTTTATATAAATAAAACCATAAATATATATGGTAAACACGTTCCTGAGGCCAACTTCATCTTTAACCTCACACCTAGCCAGAACCTTTGTATCTTATTTAATTCTCAACAAAAAATGAAAACTGTAAACAGGAAACTTGTAGCAAATTTCCTCACGATTTCAGAAATGCAAAGCAATAAAATTATAGATCAAATACAAGCATGATTTTTAATGGCCCTAATCTGAACCCTAAAAATTTCAGAAACTTCAATCTTAAAATTCTCTAAGCTCAAGCAATATAAATGAAAATTATGGACATGGTTAGCTTTATGGCAATGATATCTACATTTTTCATTCACAAATAAACCATTAATGATGCCTGTATGAAGAGTTCAAAAGTCAGAAAACTTACCTTTCAAGAGGGTATCATTTTGGAGTTTGAGAAGCTTTTAGTGAGTTCCAATGATTTGATTAGCTTCCTCAAGTTCCCATGAAGCTAATGTGATGCTTAGCTTGAGCTGAAAGTGCGTGAGGAGTTCTAGAGAAGTCAAGGTGCAAGATGCTATTTTTGAAAATGGTGAATGATGATGGCGGTGTTATAGTGGTGCTGCAGGTGTTGGAATTGTTTATGTATGTTGTTTAGAAGCTTTTGAAAGTAAAAGGCCAAGAAACACACGAGTAAATTTGGAGATTGGATTCAAAACTCAAATGGCAAGTTTTGAGGTGTGGTGATTATGTGTTCTTGGTGTTTTCAGGGCTTAAGCATGCGTGGGATTTGTGGCAAATAACTTGTGTATGTATAAGCAAAAGGGTTTGAGTGCTTTGGAGAGTCAGAAGTACAAGTTACAAGCTATTTTCTATGTTACATGATTTTTAATAAAAGTGGGAACACAAGCATCTTTCAAAGACGACATCTTGAGTGGAGGCCTTGTAATTTGGGACTTGAGAAACAGCCTTGGTTACTGCGATAGTTTGCAGGACTTCTTCAAAGCGCTGGAATAGAATTTCAATAAATTCACCATCTAATTCCACATATCTGGAGGAATTTAGATGACTGCCGATGTGCTCTTCTTCTCCATGAACAGTGATGATTTTCCCTGAATTGGATATTTTAGCATTTAGTGCAACGTAGAGGTAACGGCCCCAGCATTGTGAATCCACGGTCAGCCTAATAAGCAAGAATATGAAGGGCGAATATCCATTACATAAAAAGTTGAGTCAAATGTTTGGGTTCCAACTTTTATGGGGATGTCCACTTCCCCATGCACCATCCTTTTTGTGTCGTCGAAAGCCCTCACTACTATGTTGCTAGGTTTCAAGGTCAATCATTCACCGTCAAGCCTATCAAGAGCCTTTTTAGGCAACACATTTAGAGATGAACTGGTGTCAACCAAGACATAAGCCAAAGTCGTATCCCTGCATTCGACTGAGACATGTAATGCCTCGTTATGCTTCCTCCCCCTTGGCTTTAAATCAGCATCCGAAAAACCTAAACCATTATCTGTGGTCAAGCTGGCTATGCAGTCTTGGAACTGATCGGCAGATGTTTCTTGGGGTACATGGGAAGTTTTAAGGAATTTTACTAAGGCCTTTGTATGAGCCTCAGAACATAACAATAAAGCCAACATGGAAATTTTTGATGGAGTTTGCCCCAGTTGTTCGACTATGTTGAGTCGCTTCTTTTTATAATCTTTAGAATTTCCTCTATCTCTTTTCGGGAGGTCTCAGGGATAGCTACTGATTATGCCTTTGTCTGGACAGGCTCAACCAGAATACCTTTGCCTCGAGTCTCAGTTGACTCAGCAGTAGGAAAGTCAGTATGGGTGATAACAGGGACTGCAACAGTTTTGTCAACAGGAGTATCAGCAGAGATGATTGCAGGACTGGGAATAGCCTTTGGAGGAGCAGCAACTATAGGAATGATTACAAGTCCAGAAACAACTTTTGGAGGAGCAGTTTCTGGAGAGAATACCCTTCCACTTCGGGTTATCTTACTAGTCCCTGCGATGTTACTGATATCAGAGTCATCTTTCTCTGAACTTGAATCTTCAGCAGCTGACCAATCTTGCTTGATATTGTGATAGTAGAAATCACCTCCATAATTCCATGGGACGGTCTTATCTGACGAATACAGGATTGGTCCAGGCATTGTAATTATCAACGAAGCTACTTTAAGAACTGATGTAATTCTAACGGGTCTTTTGGTGGAGACCCTGGAAGAATTGGTAGAAATGGTCACTATGGAAACTTCATTATAAGAAACAGTTGGAATAGAAGTCTTCTCGAACAAAATATCCTTGTCATCTATTAGGAATTGAACGACTGCTTTTAACAAATGACAGTTGGTCGGTGAGGATAAACAAAAATGACAACTTTCATCGCAACCTAGGAATACACCGGCATTCAACAAGTTATTTTTTATAGTTAGGAGTGGGGTCACAAGTTCATCAACCAAAGTAACAAACATATCTTCCTCAACAGTGTTGATATTACGACTATGCTTGGGCATAGGGGCAGTGATGACATTAGGAATATCTGGCGCATCAAATTCCATCTCTTTGGCTTTAAGAAGGTCTTGTACCTTGTTTTTCAGAGCCTAAAAATTGTTAGTGTCATGGCCAGGACTCTCAGAATGGTATGCACAGTGGGAATTAGGATGATAATAAGGAGAGGTTGTGTTAGGATTCTTTGGAGCTTCTTTCAAAGTCACTAGATTGGATCTTAAAAAATGTGGAAATACTTGAGATAGTGTCATATTAACTCGAGTAAACTATCTGATTTGTCTTTCCGTTCTTGGCTGGTTGCTTCTTTACTGAGCAGGTGCGGGTTTAGTAATCATGACAACCCCAACCATTGGATGTTTTTCAGTCTTATCTTGATTTCTCTGAGGATATACAACAAAAACTTCTTTTATTTTACAATGAATGATTTTCTTATAGCAGCAGATGATGCATATTTTTGAATCTTCCCATTCTTTATCCCGGCTTCCACTCTTTCTCCGGTCAATATCAATTCGGTAAAACCTGCCGATGAACTCCCAATTAAGTGATTAAAGAAGGGACCGGACAGGGTACCCAAAAACATGTCTACTAACTCTCTTTCAGATAGGGGAGGATGGACTCTTCCTGCTAAGTCCCTCTATTTTTGCGCGTAGTCTTTGAAGACTTCACTTGAAACCATGGCCATACTCTGGAGTTGAGTACGGGTGGGAGAAAGATTTGTGTTGTATTGGTATTGTTTGTAAATGGCGGCGGCCAGATCTTTCCAATTATGAACATTGGCTCTTTCTAACTGATAAAAACAATCAAGTTGAGTTCCGGACAGGCTGTCTTGAAAGAAGTGTATCCACAAATCCTTGTCAGCAGTGTGAGGCTGTATTTTCCTCACATAGGACCGGAGATGCATTTTGGGACATGAAACTTTTTCATATTTGGCGAATACCGGTGCCTTGAATTTTGGAGGAATGACAATCCCAAATACTAAACCTAAATCCTCAAAGTCCAATCCATTTCACTTAATCGTTCTTCCAGATGCTTATACTTGTCGTCGGTTGGAGAATATTGTTCTTCAGAATAATCTTCTTCTTCCTCTCCCTCTTCTGAATCTGGCTGGACAACTGCTTTCTTGCCTTTCTCATCTTGATTGTCTTTCTCACCAGATGACGTTGCAAAGTCTAGGGTCCTTCTTGCTTGTCCTTGGAATCTTCTTCCCATATTTAGAACTCAGGTTACTTTCTTTGTTTTCTTTTTCTTCTCTTCAACCAGCAAGGTCTTCAACTCTTCCCATACTTTGGCTAGACTTAAGAAAATCTGTTGAAACTGAGCATTTTGTGCTTGGAGGTCCTTCACCGTCTGTTCCAGATCCATCTTACTGAAATAAATAGTAGAAAGATGGGGAGACTTGTTGCAAGAAACCTTCTTATGTTATGATGAATGGTAGATGCATATGCAATGATTTCAAGAATTTTAAAGATTCAAAGTTGTTTTAGACAAAAAGGAAACACACGTTATATTAATAAATTAAAGCTTGAATGCATCAATGCCTCTTTGGGAAAAACAATAAAAACTCTAAGATAAAAAGGTTGTATGCATCCTCTTTGGTGCCGTGTAGGCATTCAGAGTCTGCTCCTCATGAAGTTGCTTAGCGAGTTCCAAAACCTTCTTCTCGCTGGCGTAGAATTGGGCTTCGAAAGTGTATCGCTCCCTGTGATCGATGGATCTGGAACTGACTGTTTAACGCTGGTTCGCGAAATGTCGCGGAAGCAAGAGTCGCCACCGTCTTTTATTTTCTCCAAATGGAAAGGACAAAAGCACAGAAAAATTCCTTATAGAGATTGCTCTCGGTTCGGGAGGTAGATTATAGAAAGGGGAGGTGTTAGCACCCTTTCCATCCATGGTTATCCATGGGCTCTTAGATACTTGCTCATTGTGTTTTCAAAAATGGTTTGTTTGCTTTTCAACTGTGGGTTTTAAAAAAGTTTCTTTGAAAATTCCAGTTCGACTCTTGTATCAGTCCTCAAGAGTGTTTGAAAAATTGCTTTCGAAAGCTTTTTGAAAAGGTGTTGGTGTGAAAAGTATTTTTGATTTGTTTTGAAGTTAGAGCAAGTATCTAGAGTCGTCTACCTACCCTACGGAATTCGTCTGAGTAAATGTCCTTAAAGTAGTGCCATCCCACCATTGAGAGGTAGGTAGCACCATCGTTGGAGGCGTTCGGGTCAATTCGAAGGTTCGAGACATGGTGATCACCAGAGCAATAGGAAGATACCTTAGAAGCTACCCTCATGCCAGGTTCCCGGATCATGAGGACTTACTAAAACATCCTCTACTCGACGATCACCTTTCGAGGGGCAAGGCAACAGTGAGGCGTACCCTAGGGGTGGTGTGTGATTTGTGTGTCATGTTCATTTGCATTTATCTTGTTCATGTCATAGGTGATCTACGCTTTTGTTTTTATTTTAACATTCATTCTTGCATGCCAATTTATTAGCAGTTAAAAAGTTGCGAAATTTAAAAGTTCTACGCTATTACAAAGGCGCGGGTCCACATCGCCAAATTAAATCCAGGACCCGATTTAAAATAAAATAAAGAGTGCGAGAAAAGATAAATGTCCAATTTACACGGCTTTGGGAGAATTACATAAAAAAGAGGAAATAAAATAAGCGCGCAAACTAATAATCGAAAGCGAGGGCGTTGGACCCTTTTGAAATTAAATTATGATTAATAAATTAATTAAATTAAAAGAAAAGATTTTTGGATTTTTTTTGTATTTATGGATTTTTAATAAGAAAAATTAATTTGGAATTAAAACCTAGTTCTAGCTATTTTTAATTTATTAAAAAAAATGTTAAAATTAAACCTAAAGTTAACCTAATTAATTAATATAATTTGATTTACAAAAAATAAATAATTAATTAATATGGTGAAAAAGAAAAGATAAAAATACAAAAGTGTTTAAAACCCTAATTCTACCAATTTTTATTTTATTAAGAAAAATATTAAAGTTAATCCTAGAATTAAAGAACTAAATTAATTAACAAGATTTATTTACAAAAAAAAATATCAAATCAAATATATTTTATTTTTTGTGACTTTCTGATTTTTATTATTTTTATGTTTTATGAAAATAAAGTAATTTAAAGAATTAAAAAAGAAATAATTGAATTAACACAAATAATGGAAAATAAAAAAAAAGAAAAGAATTGCAAAACCTTGGGGGGTGTTGACCCCAATTGGGAGGTATCATCAGCATTTTTGGCCCATTGAAACCCTGGCCTTGTTGACTTTTCTGAGCCACGTACGTATGCGTTGACTGGTGCCCACGGTACACTTCAAACATTGGCCCTTGGATTGCCTTCAGTGGCCATGTGGCACGCTTGGATTATGGGCGTATGGGAGGCCTTTGGATTGAATCTGCATGGGATTATGTTGAAAGAAAAAATATTGAAACAAAGTGGGGGACCTGGGAATAGAACCCAGGTCCCAGTGCCTTATGAGACAACGCCTTAACCATATGTACCAACCACGCTCTTTGTTCATTATATGACAAATAATCAATATGAGATAAAACAAGGGTTAGTGGATGATTTTTGCGCGAATTTCAAATGTACCATTCGTTGGCCTACACATCATCATCTTCTCCATTTATTTGCTTTGCCTGAAACAAAAACAAATTGAATAGCGGGGGTTTTAAACCCCCACTAAATAGCAAGCATAAAAATAGCGAATAGAATATGGTGGCTCATAAATTGAGCGCGAATAGTGTGTTAAGTTCGTCCAAGCTTCCTGAGTTTAGCCATGGTACTGGGACGTCCTAATTTTACAGTATACGAAAATGCCCAATTTGGAGCTTGAGGAACCCTAGCGAGCTTCAATGGTGAAATCGCGTACGATGCATAAAAACTCAATTAAAACATATGGTTAGCTTTAGAATGATTAACTGAATGTAAACCAAACATTAAAAATTGGAAATAATACGTGAATCATGATACATGAATGTGAAAAAAAGTATGGACAGGACAAGGTCGTTCTACCAATTCTTCGCGTTAGAGGTGATGGTTTTGATCCAGAAACCTTCCTTGGAGCCTCAGGAATGCAATGGAATCAATGTTTTGCCTTGAAACTCCTTGAAATCGTGTTTTCAGTTTTGGAATTTTCTTGAAAAAGTGCAAAGTTCTTTCTTCAGATGGGCGCAGCTTAGAGGTCTCTTGGAATTAGGTTTTGATCACACTTATATGAGGATGGATTAGGGTTGAGTTTTCAATCAAAAGATCTTTGCATTGATGAGAACAATATTTGATTTCCATGGCATATTTTTCAAATCTTTTTCACATGTTTTTGATGTCAATCATAGCCAATCTTCCCAATTTGAGTTGTGCACGAATCTTGAGTGAATCATGAGTGATTGTACTGCATAAAAAGATTTAAAAACTTTGGTTTAGTATTTTTCCATATTTTACTTAATTTAAATGAATTAATTGTAATTAAAAATTCAAATAAATAAATAAAAATGATGAATAAATCTCCTTTGGGCCAGATGGTCGTGCATATGCTTTGGATGATGAATCTTGGAAGAAAATGTGGCCCATTAGCAATTTTAAGACATTTGAAGCAAAGTTGACTTTTCAAAATTCCCAAAAATTTCCCAACTTCCACAAGGCACATCTTTCTAAATTTGTAAGCTTTGATCGTGTTCTTGGACATTTAGGAAAGGTCTTGAAGTCCTCTAACCAATGCCTTTGGTCCCATGTCATTTTGATTTACCAATCTCAAGTTATGGCCTTTGACTTAAAGTCCCTTTTTGTTGACTTTTGAAAATGACCTATAATGTTGAAATTGATAACTTTTTGTGAGAGCATTTCTTGGACTTGAAGTGTGAAGAGGAGTTGTAGGAAATGTCTCTCTCTTCAAAATGAGCTTTGGATGGAATTTTTCTGATGAACCATGTGGAAGTTATGCCTTGGTCAAGTTACAGTTGACTTTTTCAACTGTCCAAATATGGAAACTTTTGCATCTTGAGACTTTTTGAGCCAGGCCTTGAAAATCATGATCAAGAATTGATCAAATGATGTTTGTGGCTTAAAAATGAGATGTTGACCAAAAATTTGAACTTTTGACTGTCAAATGACCATTTTGCCCCTACAGTTGACTGTAGGGCAATTAGGGTTTTTGATTGTGCAATTTTGTGCTGTAAGTCTTGAAACTTGGCATGAGGATGCTTGACCATGTTTATAGGCATGTGTGACTTGATTGGACCCTTGAAAACTTCAATTTCTTTGTCAGAACCAAAACCCTAGTTTTTGACTGTTAGGAGGCCCTTGAACTGTGCAACCCTTGGGGAGATTTTGAAGCATTGACTTGGAAAATCTTGAAGAATATGGGAGGGCAAATTTTGGGGTACAACACTCCCCATTGAGTTGTATCCAATATATTTGTAAGTCTTCAAGAGAGGTGGGCATGTCAGGATGCAGGATAGTGTATGGAACATCTCCTTCCATAACAGGCTCAATGATTACCAATAGAATGGAGGGATAAGGCATCATAAGAATTTGAGCATGAGTTCATACCCATTTGAGGTAAGGCTATAGAGGGATGGCATTCTTATGCCCCAATGTCTTGATATCTACCTTGTTAAACATCCTCCAAGATCGGATAAATCTCTGGCGATGACCTTGATCGTTGTTCTCGTAGTCAAATACCAAACCTTGAATGAGCATCTCATGTGGGTCATCCCTTCGGACATAACCAAACTATCTTAAGGATAAGCAAGGGTTGTAGGTGATACCTCCCCTAATGCCAAGTAAAGGGACATTAGGGAATTATCTACAACGGTCGACAATAGTAACATTCTCTATAGATTGGGAACACCAATGAATGTCTGAATGTTTGAGTGTCATCAACCTTTATGACCACCTTGAACCTTGCTCGTTCTTCAATACAGACTGGGGAAAGATGCGAAATAAACCATCTTTCCAAGAGAGGAGTGCAACACATAAGGATACCTCTTTTCCTCATATTGCGAGTGTGAAAAGAATGTAGGATATCCCCTAGCAAAGTAGGCACCGAGTTACGAGACATGAAGATTTTGACGGTGCTCACATCTATGAGTTGGTCAGGATTTGGAAACAAAACCATCCCATAGATGAGGAGAGCTATAATTTCCTTAAAAGCTTGCAGATCCAAAGAGTTCCAATAACTTTGAGCTTTCTCAAACAAGAACTTTGCTAGGAAACCCTTGATACCACTCCTTGTTTCCCAATTAGTTGTGATATTAGATGGTTGCAAGTGTAGAGCTTAAGCAATCTCTTCTGGCTTTAGATCTATTTCTGTACCGTTGAAAGGTAGTTGATTGAGAATGGGAATCCTCAAGAGTTGGGAGAATTCTTCCAAAGATGGCACAAGTTGATAATCAGGAAATGTGAAGCAATGATGTAAAGGATCAAAGAACTGAAAGAGCACCTTCATCATGTCTTCATCAGTGTTAGAGATGACCAAGTTTAGTAGACGACCATGTCTCTCGGTAAATGGAGAATTTTCAGGAATCCTTGAAGCTAGCTCTTTAAGTTGTGGAGGGATCCTTACAAGATTAATTTGAATGGTTTTCCTGCGAATAGAATCCATGTCCTATAAAATAGAACAAAGATAAATCCCAAGATCCTTGAAATGGTTAGTGAATATGAGTATGATGTCATGATGTTTATGATGTTATATACAAGTATGTATATACAAACAAAGCAAATAAGTCCTTAGGTTTAGGCTTGCATGGAGTCTTAGAGGTAAGTACCCTCTTGAAGTCTAGTTGGCTCAAACCTATCCTAGTAATAGTACCCGGGTTCTAAGGAGCTCAATATCACAGGTTTTTCTTTTGGTCATTGTTTCAGCGCAAGCCTCTTTAATGGCGACCGAAATATCCCAAAAAACCAAACCTCAATGAGTGTAGTGTCGAGTATCTACCAACTTCGGACTGCACCAAAGTCGGTCATCTCATTACGTCCTAAAGGTCAAGTTGGCCAAGTAAAGGTTCTAAAAGTTCATTAGTGCTTCATGACATCACTCAGTGGCCCCGTATTCGCCTTGACTACTCAAGGGCTACCGGTACCCACAAATATGTCGCACTAACATAGCTATTGATTATACCATGTCGGTATACCCCGCACAGTTTCCATAACATATTGCTACTTACCTATAAGGTATCCCAAATCCAGGTAGAGTATTCAAACCAAAACAAAGAACCATAATGTAAAGCATACAAGTCAAACAAAAAAAGCAAGTAAATGTGATCTAACCCTAAGGAAACCCCACTTTTAGAATGTCCCCAGCAGAGTCTCCAGTTCTGTGATACGGTGGGAGAACTGACTTCGGTGGTTTGCATTTTATCGCAAATGTTGCAGTTAGTAAGATTCGGCACCGACTTTTATTTTATCCAAAAGGAAAGGTGAAAAAGCACATGAAAGACCTTTGAGATTTTTTCTTAAGTTTTGGGGGTAGATTATGAAAAGGGAATGTATTAGCTCCCTTTTCATCCATGGTTTTCCATGGGCTCTTAGTTACTTGCTAGATCACTTGCTTTTGTTTGAAATTGTGCTTTCTATTGTTTTTTAAAGTATTTTTTAAAGAGGCCATTGTTTAGGAAAACTTTGTAATGATTCTCGTTCGTAAGAATGTATACAAAGTGTTTGATATTTTGAAAATGTTTTCAAGTTTTGTAAGATGTTTTGAAAGTGTAGGTGTTTGTTTTTGAAAATAGAAAGGATGTTTTGTTTATGAAATTGAGAAAGTAACTAGGAACATTCTACCTACTCAAAAGTCTTTCATGTTTATTTCCTTTTTCCTTTGACATTGTTATCTTACCACTGATATGGTAAGTAACCCTATCTTTGGATGAAAATGGGACGGGCGTGGGTCATCGTATAACCATGATTAGCAATGTTGCAAGGTATCTTAGCATTCTCTTTTAGGGACTAAGATCATTTCAAAGGCAACATAGATAGCGTCATCGAGGGACTATGATCTTA
Source organism: Vicia faba (assembly GCA_948472305.1). NCBI lineage: Eukaryota > Viridiplantae > Streptophyta > Magnoliopsida > Fabales > Fabaceae > Vicia > Vicia faba. Next base: position 1,190,443,439 of record OX451739.1, read on the forward strand.
TATTTTGCTTGTTTTTGCTAATATACCTCACATGCGTAATATGGCCATTTTTATAAGGCAACCAAGTGGATTTACCCTAGGGGGTTCTTGTGTGCAAGTGTATTGTTTTCATGCTTGGTTTTGTATTTGATTAGGGTTTTCTAATTTATTGGTTTTAGTCTTTCCATACAAACCCTAATTACTAGCATTTGTATATAAAGTGATAAATTGCGGAATTTAAAATGACTATGCTATTACAATACTTGTGGGAGGGGGGTGTCCAAATTACAAATGGGGATTGCTAGAAAGTAAACTTAATTATCTATTACAACCATATTGAATTTGGATAAATAATATACAATAATGAATAAATATACAAGAATGTAAATGTGAAGAAGATTGATATTTTGTTTGGATTTTTTAGAGAAAAGGGGTTTTGGTTTTAAACTAATTAACTAAAAGAAAGTAATTAACTAAAATAATAAAAAGTAAACTTAAATTTACTAGGAAAAGAACTTAAATAAAACCTTAATCTATTAATTGATTAAAAAAAGAAATTAAGCTTATAAGAAGAATATTTTTTTGGTATTTTTTGTCTTAAAAATAATTTATAGTATTATAAAATATTTTTGGTCTTTTTTGGTATTAAGAGAGTATTTTTTATTTATAAAAGAAATAAACTAAAACCCTAGTTTTTAATTAAATTTACAAACCAATTAGTATAATAAATAAAGTATGATTAAATAAAATCATTTTTTGTGTAAAAAATAAATAAAAAATATAGAAATATAAATCTAATATTTTTATATTTGTTCTGATTTTTTTAGTGTTAGATAATATATTTAAGAAAACTAATAAATAAAAATAAGAAAAATAAAATAAAATGGGTCAGGGTGTGAATAGCCAGCAAGGGGGTTAGAAATAAAAAAAACACGAGGCCCAAGAGGATGAGGCCCAACGCTGCCAAAAAAGTCAGAAAATGTGAGAAATATGAAAAAAAATCCAAAAGGGTACCACTAGGGCTCGAACCCAGGTTCCTATAGTCACATGAGCGCGCTTCTACCACTAGGGTGACTATACATCCGTTTAAATAAATCAAACCATAAATATATATGGTAAACACTATCTGGAGGCCAACTTCATCTTCAACCTCACGCCTAGCAAAAACCTCTGTATCTTATTCAATTCTCAACAAAAATGAAAACTGTAAACAGGAAACTTATAGAAAATTTCCTCATGATTTCAGAAATGCAAAGCAATAAAATTATAGATCAAAGACAAGAATGAATTTTAATTTCCCTAATCTGAACCCTAAAAATTTCAGAAACTTCAATCTTAAAATTCTCTAAGCTCAAGCAATATATATGAAAACTATGGACATGGGTAGCTTTAGGGAAATGATATCTACATTTTTCATTCACAAATAAACCATTAATGATGCATGTATGAAGAGTTCAAAAGTCAGAAAACTTACCTTGCAAGAGGGTATCGTTTTGGAGTTTGAGAAACTTTTAGTGAGTTTCAATGATTGGATTAGCTTCCTTAAGTTCCCAGGAAGCTAATGTGATGCTTAGCTTGAGGTGAAAGTTCCTGAGGAGTTCTGGAGAAGTCAGGGTGCAATGTGCTATTTTTGAAAATGGTGAATGATGATGGTGGTGTTACAGTGGTGCTGCAGGTGTTGGAATTGTTTATGTATGTTGTTTAGAAGCTTTTGAAAGTAAAAGGCCAAGAAACGCACGAGCAAATTTGGAGATTGGATTCAAAACTCAGAAATGGCAAGTTTTGAGGTGTTTTTGGTGATTTTGTGTTCTTGGTGTTTTCAGGGCTTAAGCATGCGTGAGATTTGTGGAAAATAACTTATGTATGTATAAACAAAAGATTTTGAGTGCTTTGGAGACTCAGAAGTACAAGTTACAAGCAATTTGCTATGTTACTTGATTTTCAAGAAAAGTGGGAAAACAAATTTCAAGAGGAAGTACAAGCCTGGGCTGAGTGATTGTAAGTGTCTAGATAAGTTTCTCTTGAGTTATGGGACTTTTATGATCAAAATAAAGTAATTGCAAGGCTCAAGAATAAGTTTTGTGCAAACAGCTACTTTATCAAAATGGAATTGTGCACTTTCTTCCCAAAATGGATATAAAGCATGGCCTTGCATTGAATGCTTGATTTGAGACTTCTAACAGCTATGTAAGCAATTAATTATGGAGTACCTAACAAGTTTGAGGTCTGTAAAGTAGAGGTTATGCAGCATAAGTTTGAATTTTGAATCTTGTTCATCACAAAATGACTTGTAATTCAAGTGTGAAAACCCTAAGTTCATCTCTTTGAATCTCCCTACTCAAAAATGATCTCAAGGAGTTCTTGGAAATTTTAAAAATCTTGTAATGTTCTATACAACCCCTCTTTGAATCACTTTTGAAAATTCCCCTTGGAACTATATAAAAAAGTGCCATGAAGTTAGGTCAAAATCCTGACCAAATTAGGGCAAAATTTCACTAAGTGTTTTTTTTCATGACCATGTATTTTTAAAATTATAACTTGAGATCAAATCACTTTTGGAAGGAGTTGTGTAAAGAAATGTTGTATATTTTATGGATATATACAACTTTCATGTTGAAAGTTTATTTTGAATCATCTTGCATCATAGTGAAAATTTTGCTCAAAGTTGTGAAAAAATAAGAAATTTCCAATACTTAGAAAAATTTCTAAGTTTACAAATTTTAACTTTTCAAAATGAAATATTGAATTTTTGATTTCTTGATGAATAAGTTTCATATTTTGGCATGCTTTGATGAATTGTGATCTTTGACATTTGATTTTGACCAAAAAGTCAAAGTTTAACTTTTCATTATACAGTTGACTTTTGATTAGTTGACTGAAAATTCATCTATCAATCCATTGGACTTTATCAATGTTTTGAGCTATGTCATTAGGTCAAAATGATGCAATTGGACTCTTGAGATCATGCTTTAAACCAATTGATCATTTTCTAGGTCAAAAATAAAAAATTGCCCTTTCCTAGTCAAAACCCTAATTTTGACCATTTTGCCCTTTTGATGATTTGATCAAATTTCTTGAGGAATTTTGGTCCCAATTTGATCAAATGATACATATGAGTTTAAAATGTTGTTGTGGATAAAAAATTATGAAGTTTGACTGTAAATTGTCCATAGTTGAGTTTTCCCCAATACAACTGATTTTTAGGTCAACTACTCAATTGACTAAGCAAAAGTGTGATCCAAAGCTTGAAACTTGACATGAGTAATCTTGAGGGTCCATAATGATCCATGAAAGTCATATGGTGTATTGTAAGTTCAAATATCCTTGTGCAATCTCAAACCCTAATTTTGGTCATTAGTGCTTAAGGAGGTGTCTTGAGTTGATCAACCCTAGTGTAGTCTTGAGCCAAAGGAGATCTTGTGAGCAAATTCTTGATAAGTGAGAGGGAAAATTTTGGGTACAACACCATATTTGAATCATCTTATGATTTTTACTCTACTAACCCTGAGAGTCTTAATCCTATTGCCAAATACTGGTTTCACTTTATTGTGACAAATCTTTGTCCTCGCGGAACTAACAAAAATGTCTTAACCAATGATGATAAGACTCTAATTTTTTTTCTGATCAAACATATTCTGATTAATCTTCCTCAAGTCATCCTAAATCACCTTAAAAGGTCTATCACTTCTTTTAGAAACTTGAACAAAACCTTTATTCCCTATGGAAGTATCATGTCAGAAGTGTTTGTTCAATATGAGATTGTAAGAATCCTCCGAAGGACTCTTGATGGTCCAAGTGATGCTTTGCAACAAGAGGAGTGTGAGACTTTTGATGATCAGTGGTTCCAATAAGTTTAAATCCTATTATCATTCATTCTATTGTGCAACTTGTTTTAATTCTATCATAAATGAAAACTCTTTCTGTTTACCACTGTTGTTACTTCTGTTGGTTTTTATGTCTTTCACGCATAGTTTCCTTTTTGATGAGGTAAAAAAGGGGGAGAAATATAATCATTTTGATGAACCTTAAAAGAAATTCATCATAATATTAAATGATATAAAATGTGCATTTACCACTGGCGTGTGTTTGTTTGTTTGATAATTAACCGAGGAACTCTGAACAAGTTCACTAGGCATTTTAAGACAAGTCAAAATGAAAGAACTTTGTTAATATTCTTAAGAATTTATTGTTCATATAATAGAATATGTACACTTTGTAAACATATGTTTAAGAATTAGATATGTCCCAATACTGTTAAGGAGTTGATAAATTTATGAAAGTTCAGGTTATCTTTATTTTAGTATCATAATTTTGAGAAGATGTAAAATGTTTGAGAATGTGATATTGAGAATATAAGAACCAAAAGCAGAAGCAGATGTTTTCCAGAAGAACTGAGTGAATCAGAAGTTGAAGACTATCATAAAAATATGGATAGAAGATTCAATAAGAAAAATCTCTGATGAATTCAAGATCTCAATTAGTTTTATTGGTAGCAAGAGCCAAGACTCTCAAGATCTCAGTATCTGATCCATTGGAACCAGGGGGAGTTCAACTCAAATGGTTCAGAGTCAGAATATTTGATCTTCATCAAGTTATTGACTCAGGGCGAGTTTCATAAAAAGATAAGTGATCTTACTCTTTTATTTTCACCTTTTTTGATTATATGAAAAAAATTGTGTCATAAAAATACATAGTTTTGTCATCATAAAAAAGGGGAGATTTTAAGCACAAGATTTGGTTCTGTAATATTATCTCTGAGTTTTAATGATAACAAATGAGTATGTTTGTATGCATAATTTTGACACTCTAATGTTTGTTATTTTTGAGTATTTAACAAATAGGTTCTGCTTCTGATAGATGGCGTGGCCAAGACATCAGAAAAGAATTAATTCCGCTTTTGCACTACACAAGCCCTGATGAACAGTAGCAAGACACTACAGAAGACTTTGAAGTGTAGGATCTGATATGAAGTCTAAAGAAACCAGTTAGAAGATTAGAAGGCAAACGTTTCTACTAAGTCATGTCGCTAAAGACTCATGTTTTCTGAAGACAACGTGTTATAAAGAAATAAGTCAGAAGATCTGAAGACAAAAGATTATACTTAAGCCCACAAGCTGGAGACTAATATTTTTGAAGACAAAGGGTTCTCAAGACGAAGTGCTAAATATTTTGATATATGAAGTTCTTAAGACTTTGAAGACTTGAAGTTCTAAAAGACCCATAATTCTAAGAAAAGGGTTCTAATGACCAAGTGCTAAAGACTCTGAATACGCAGTTTGGAAGACTCTAAAGACTTGAAGTTCTAAAGACCCAAGTTTCTAGAAAAGGATCTCAATACCAAGTGCTGGAGGTTCGAAGACAAGGTTCTAAGTGAACAAGTTCTTATTACTGAAGACTTGATTATCTAGAGATTCAAATGTCACGATTCTACTCATGCTTCAATCATCTACCGTCAGAAGCCTCTGAAGTTTCGAAGACAAATGTTATTGTTAGAAATGATAAGTACAAAGTACAAAAAAGCCTTATCCCACTACTTCTTCACTAGCTTGAATTATGGAAAAGAAAAAAAAGTGGCAGTACTATTTTCATCATTGTGTAACAACTCTTTTTCAATAGCCAACGACTCCATTTTTCTTGGCTATATAAGAAAAGGATCATATGCTTAAAATGTTTTTGGTGTTCAATCTTCAAATAAAAGTTGTCATTATTGGAACACAACCAAAAACGATCAACCACTATAACAACAACAAGAAAAACTTATATCATGTTGTTTATGATTACAAGATAGTAATCAAGTCATTGATTCACAACGTGCTTAATGTCATATACTGCAAGAAGCTTGCTAAGCCGCAGAAGATAATGAAGATGATCATGGAAGCTCTAATTACAAATCCAAAACATGAATGTTGTGCTTTAAAGTGATCATTGAATTAAATAGAACAAAGGCTGCTGTCCATAATGTTCTAAGACGAATCAAGATGAAGAAGTTCTTCTCTTACTACATCAAGATCAACAAAGCTTTCAGAAGCTTATGAAGAAGACTCCAACAATACATGTGCTTTGAGCTATTATCCGTGAAGAAGCTACTTGAAGAAAAGAAGACTACACATTAAAGCTACAATACAATGTAATATTTTTAATGTGTATTAGGATCTTCTTAGGTACTTAAAATAGTTTACACTTGCTTGTTTAGAAGCATTTTTTTGTAGACAAACCTTATAAAAACATATAGGAGATTTTACGGGATCAGATTCTATTGAGTCAATGATTGTTATATCTGGTTGGATCACTGAACATATCATTGTAAGGTTCCTTGAAAGATTGAGTAAAGGCATGATCTCAAGAAGATAATGGTTGCGGTCATCATAGGAAATCCTGATAGGAGATTATGAAGAATCAGATTCTTTTTGGGTCAATGAATGTTATATCTAGTTTAGATCCTTGAACATGTCATTGGATGTTAGTCACTGACGATTTCGCGTGTAGTTTGTAATCAGTTTGGTTATAGTGGATTAAGTTCTATAGTTTAAGGAGAAATCACCTTGGTATGGTGGAATGGACTAGCTAGAGGGTTTCCCAAGAGAACCAGAATATATCACGTGTTCTTTACTTCTGCTTATGCTTAATTGTTTATTCTTATACAACACATTCAAAAGCATCACTCAACACAACAACGTTAAGAATTGAAAGTTTTTTAAGAAAGGAAAACCCAATTCAAACCCCCGTTTCTTGTGTTTTATTCACACCTTCACAGACATGCCACCCCTATTCAAGATTTAAAACCAGAACAATATATAACTCTAATAGCCAACACCAAGACATTATAAACCAAAACCAGAATAAAAAAACACATACTGATAGAGCTCTAACAATAACTAAAGACCACATGTAACAATCAAGACCCCACATCTAACTAAAAATGAATCCCTAATACAGAGCCAAAAGGCAGATGCAGTTGAATAATACAAACATATCTGCTCAGAGCACCTTAATCATACAAAGGGAAAAAGACTGCCTATTCCCCGCAAGATTAAACTAGTGTATCTACAAATATTGTAACGCATATGGGGTGAAGCAGGCATCTCCAACATAATGATACCAACTGTTGTAACCGCTGAAAGCGAAAAGTTTGAAGCTACAAAACTAGTTCAACCTGTGTTGTCGAAGCGCGCCCTTGAGTTCAAGAATCCAACTTAGAAGAAACTGTATGCTAACAGTAGAGCCTCCACGATACTCCCCACCAACCAGTACTTGTCCATAATTTCTCTGTACCATACCTCAAAGCCAGCGAAAGGCCAAGAAGGAAAAATTATTCAACCTTTAAGCCTAGACAGGTTAAAGGATCAGAGCACCAAATACCTATGTCATCTGAGATCAACTTTGCTTTTATTCTGAGCCACTTCCATGCCGAAATTTTCACCTCTTCTACAATTTTATCAAGGTGGATTTCCTTATTTCTAAAGACTTTATTGTTCCTATACTTCCAGATACTCCAAAGACAAGCTATCCAGATTACCGACATTTTTGGATTCAAGGAGTTTCTGTTGCTAAGCAAGTTAGAAAACTGCTCCAAGTGCTGCCACCCTTCGTTAAAAAAGACACACTGCACTCCAAGCCACCTGCATATAGAGTACCATGCACTTGCAAATATAGGACACTCGAAAAACATATGAGAGACCGACTTGTCACACCCGCAGCCACCGATACACCCAGTTTGGTCCTGAGCTAAGAAACACCTCCTAGATAGATTATCTTTTGTAGGTAGTCTTTTGTGGAGCAGTCTCTAAACCATACACGATACTTTAGTTAGATCTCCTTATTCCAAACATTCAGCCATGAATGTGTAGACTCATATTGGCCGTTCAAAGAAAGGCTTATATACACCTCTTTCACCGAATATTCATTTGATGAAACAAGACGATCTATATCGATTTGGAAAATATCTTGCCATCAGTCTGAGGATCCTCTCCCGCATGTGTTAATAAATCCTTCTCTCATGCCATATCTATTTATAAGAGTTCAAAACCACAAACTATTTCTATCATTTTTCACTTTCCAGCTCCATTTACCTAGTAATGCAAGATTAAAGAACCTTAAATTTCTAATACCCAGACGCCCCTCGTTTATGGGCCTGCAAACCTGATCCCATTTAACCCAATGAATTTTTTGCTCTTCATCACTCCCACCCCATAAAAATCATTTAAATAAAGTTTTGAGTTTAGCGATGATACCTGATGGAGCCTTGAAGAAAGAGAGAAAATAGACTTAAAGAGCCGAGAATACCAATTTTATAAATACCACACGACCTCCAATTGATAACTGCTTATTCTTCCACCCCGATAATCTAGATCTCACGGTGTCTAAAACAGGTTGCCACATAGCTTTTCTTCTGTAAATTGGCACCGATTGGCAGACCAAGGTAGGTCAAAATTGAAGATCCTAGTTTACAGTTTAACACTTTTGCCGCTTCTTCTAGTCAATGTTAAAGGGTGTTTATCCCAACCAATAAACACTTATTAAAGTTAACCATGAGACCCTACATAATTTCAAACAATTTAAGGTTACTCTTGATTGTGCTAATATTTTCCCATCTTTTTTATCCAATAATTAGAGTGTTGTCGATGAATTGTAACTGAGAAGATTGATCCGCCTCTCCATCAAATCTGAATCCTTAAAATCTCCCCAACTCCGGAGCCTTTTCCATTAGCATGTTGAGCCCTTCCACTACAATTAGGAACAAAAAGGTGCTATTGGGTCGTCTTGTCTAAGCCCTCGCCCCATCTTGAACTCATTCGTTGGTCTTTCATTTACTAGTCCCGAAACGCTAGAAGTTTGTAAACATTCTGATATTCAAGATCTCCATCTCTCAGTGAACCCCATTTTTCGCATTAAAATATTTAGAAAATTCCAATCCACCGAATCGTAGATTTTTTTGAAATCTACCTTAAACAATATAACCTCCTTACTCTTTTTCTATAATCTCATCTGCGATAAGAATTTCATCAACTATTTGTCTTCCAAAGACAAAAGTGGATTAAGTTTCTACAATTACTAAGCCGATCACACTTTTTGAGCCTGTTCGCCAACACCTTCAATAATACCTTGTAAATACAGCCATTAAAAGAGATAAGCTTAAAATCTAATATTTTCACATGGTTTTTCTTCTTAGGAACCAGTACCATAAAAGAGCAGTTAGTCCCTTTATCTATCTTACCATGTTGACAAAATTCTGTCAAAACTCTTAAGAAATCAGCTTTGATGTCTTTCCAAAAACTACTTTATGAAATCGAAATTTACCCATATGTTATGTGAAATACTTATAGATACTCTGCTTACATGTAAAAAAAAGTTTCTTTTATTAATTGAATTCTTATTAAACAGTTGAGTCAACTGGTTATTTAGCATATATATTCATAATTTCACGTGCCTACATTCCCGTGATGATTTGCTGTGGAATCGTAGTCTTTCTTGATAAGTCACTTCAATTAGACATAAAAACAAATCATACAAGACATGGATTAAAATGAATAAAAGGCTAATGAATATCTTATTCATAGAGTGGCTGCTTACAACATTTCTATTTATCTTATTCTTAGAGCGGCTACTTAGAATCTTTTAATTAATCATTTTTTAAATTATATACAACTGTTTATATATTCAACACATTCATTTTTCACTTTTTATACTCTACATCATCTTCTCTCTTTTCCATTTAATAATTTAACAATTATTCAATTTTACTTATTACAATGATTTTATTTAATAAAATTCAAAACTCTATACTACCACTTTTATTTCATATTCTTATTTTCTTTTATGTTTTTTTTGTTTAATAAAGTCAATTTTTTTTTGTGTCCAAATCAAATAAATCAACTCTAGATAAAAAAATAATGAATTTTAGTGAAAATAAAAATAAAAATAAAAATAAAATTGATTTACTATAAAATAATTAAACTCAAATAATTAAGATGAGATAAAAATTTAAATGTTCACGACAATCAATAAGATTTTTGCAAAATATTTTATGTGGTTCCACTCCTTCCTCATTCAATATATTGAATATTTTCAACACCAATTAATTCACCTCACTTTCAACACTCAATTCAACACTCCATTGCAACTATTCAACTATTTAATAATTTTTTTCAACACCACAATTATACATAATCTTATAGTAATTCCTAAAATTACCAATTTTCTATCATATTTTTTAATATAATTATATTTCAAAAAATAATAATATTTAGAGGCTATTAACGATCCCTCCTATATTTAAATAGAGAACACTAATTGAATTGACACTTTATTTTTTTAAATTTTTATTTACGCTACTTGCAGATTTTTTATAGATTTGACATTACCTACGAATTTACCTACTCAACATTTTGTGTATGTAGAAAAATTTGTAGATAATGCCAAATCTGCAGAAAAATCAACAGGTAACGTAAATAAATTTTAAAAAAAAAAATAGAGCGCCAATGCAATTGACGTCCTTATTTAAATATAGGAAGGGAAACCAATTGTCTCCAAGTGTCTATTTCTTATTGTTTGAAACATGTGTATATTAAAAAAGGTTAAATATATTTTTGATCCCTCTAAATATTGTCATTTTCGTTATTAGTCCCTCAATATTTTCTTCAAAGAATGGTCCTTCTAAAGTTTTTCGTCTAAACTTTTAGTCCCTCTAGATATGGTATTACACGTGACAACGTCATCTGTCAAATAAGTTGATATGGCATGCCACATGTGTGAGTACAACTTCACCATTAGATATTTTGTATGATGTCAAAACTAGGAAAACTTAGCATTTTTGTATATTGGACGATATCTCTATGTCTTGTGGCACTCCTTTGCATTAGGAGTCTTAGAAACCATTAAAAACTATTTTGAAATTGACCAAAGTCTTGAAAAAATAAGTTTCTGCGCAAATTTTTCTTGCATGTGCCTACACATACGCGTTTAGGTCAGAACATGCAACTTTGTTTTAAAACATGAAGTCACTGGAGGTCATAGGTCGACACGTACATGCATATAGGTCTACACATAACGAAGCTTTTATAAAATTGCAGAAAGTTTTTATTTTATATGCCGACATATACGAATTTAAGACCGGCACATGCACTACAGTTTTTGAAAGGAAACACTATTGCCATGCTTAGGCCGACACATATGTTTTTCAGATTGGCACTTACAATTAAAATTTGACTTATGTGTCGATACATACTATTTTCAGGTCGACACATACTGTTTGATTGGGTCAAATTTTCAATTCTTTTTAATTTTGAAAATCTCCTCTTTGCATATAAATTTCCACAACTACAAATACATCATTCACGCATCATTCAAACTTGATATAACTATAAACACATACTGCACTTGCTTTTCACCTTAAACCTCCAACCTATGCATAGACACTGATAAATCACACATAATCATCTTTTGTCGGGGTGTTATCTAGGAGAGGTTTGATAATGTCCAATTAGGTTCTTGTGTAGCCGAGAATATTGGGTTGATATTTGTAAGGGGTTTCATCTAGAAAATCATGGGTTTGTCCTTCAAGATCGTTGGTTGATTTGGGAGTTTTCGTGCAGAACATTCAAGAGAGGATTGCAGTCTAGTGAAATTTTTTGGAGATAAAGAATGCAAAGGAAGTAGCGCGAGAACGGCGAATCGAATTGAAGTTTTGTGTGCAATAGGTACAATTGATCGTGCACGAAAGTTCTGGAGATAAAGAACACAAAGGAGTAGCAATATCGACAAATCAATTGGTAGATATTGTGTCTTGGTCTTTCTCAAGATCAAAATAAGAGAAGGGGTTGAATCAACAACAAACAGTTAGGGTTTCTCTTGGAACACCTCTCTTGTATCAACTTTTTGCATAGTAAGAATTTATCTTGATTCCAAAATTAGAAATGGGGAGAGACATAACCATAGAGAGGATGACCGGTGAACTTCTTAAACAAATCTTCGTGTCTCTTTTTCTTATCGCTTTACTTGCTTTAATTTTCATCAATCAATTTGTCTAATAGCATTGAGTAATCAATTGAATCGTAAGAATTCTTTCATGGTTGTTTTTGTTTTGAATTAGGTGTTGATTTGCTTATAATCACTTTTGATTATAAGTGCTTTTTTATCCACACAACTCAAGAAAAATTATGAAAATTTGGTCGCACACCAAGTGTTCGATAAATTATTTTGTTTGTTCTTTTGATAGTTACCATTGGAAATAGTATTGTTAGTAACTTGTTACAAACGATTAATATTTTGTTACTTGATTGGAGTTTATAAATTCAGTATTATTTGTTAATTCCATATATCTCTTTATATTATCATATCTGATTTCCAATAGTTTGGTTCATATAGACGATAATTTTTGGATCTATATCAAAACCTTCAGCTTGCACTCTTTTTAACTACTTTTGAAAACTAGAATTTTTATCTGTATTTTTTGGCTTGGTGGTCTATTCACCCCCCTCTAGACAAGGAGCCATCATCTAACAACGTGGCTAAGGTCAGAAGCATAATTGAGCCCATAAAAAATCATAGCTAATACGTAGCTAAAGTCATAGCTAATTTATAGCAAACTCTAGAACTAAAAAATTTATCATATTGTGCATGACTCATGATTCTTCTTCTTGAGCATAGTCTTTGAATCATTACAACAGTTATTCTCAACATAATTATAACTACAAGAACTGCAATTACGGGACCGAAGAATTCATGTTATGATGCACCATTGTAGGATTGTTACGTGACTTCAAAAGGAGGTTGTTATATATCAAAAAAATACTGGAACATGTAAATATGCTCAATTATATGTAGATATTGTAGCAGAAGAATTGTTGAGACTAAGCTATTGTATTGACTTGACTCGCACAGATCAAATAAAAATCGTCACTGCGCTTTATTATTTCCAAAGGAATGGAAAAATAGCGAATAACCTAAAACAGAAGGGGAGAGAATCTATGTTCGGGGGTTGGTTATGCAAAGGGAATGTATTATCACCCTAAACATTTGCGGTACTCTGCAGGAACCTCTTTGAAAATTTATGTATTTTGGCTATACATGTTGTATAAAAAAATACATTATGGGGATGAGAAAAAGAAGTATTTTTTATAATTTTTTCACCCGCCGCGGTTGCGAACCTTTAGTGCCTACGTACCACCTTCCGTGCATTAGGAGATCAGGGTACTCGTAGTCCACCTTTAAAATTTTTAAAACAAAAATGTGTTGATTAATTTTAAGAGACGAGACATCATCGTCTTATCCGAGTGGAAGAACATACTTACTACCCACAATTATGAGAAAGGAGAATTTGTGTCATATCAAAGTGGATGATATGGCTTGGATTTTAAAATCAACAAAGTCTCGCTCAACACCCAAGTGGAAAATATCTCACTTCACTACATATCGTAGAAGTATAGTATCTCACATCACTACAAAGATTGACAAGAGTCTAATCTTTTGAGAAAATTTTTAAGGTAAAAAACCAAAGTGGAAAAATGGTTTGAATGATATTGATTGAATTTTAGTCTTCTCAGAAAAATGTCAAAGTATTATTAAGTTGTTTAAAATTTGATTAAGAAAATATTTTTGAAAATGCATTAACCTTAGTCCAAGTTTATTGTGAAAGTGGTTCAAGTTTAAAAGCAAGAATGGTTTTGAAATGAGGGAGAATATTTTTGAAATTGAAGAAGGTGGGAGGAGATGAAGGGACTATCCTAAAGCATAAGGTAAAAGCTAGGGAAAAGAACCGTCTAACCAACTAGAAGCCAACAATTGACATAATGAGTCAATGTAGAATTCTCATCCTCTGCATTGAAACTAAGCAATCAAAGATACTAAACCTCTTAAGAAAACCAAGCTTCAAATGCAATAAGTTTTCACAAAAATTGGGCAGAGTAACGACTATATACAGATGAATTCTCAATCATAGACAAAGCGCGTAATTAGAATAACCTGCACACAAAGAAAACAAACAACCCAATGTCTCAGGGTAAACCCCAAGAACTCCAGACAAAATAACAATAGAGGTCACAAGGTCCCAAGGATGGTCAAGGTCTCTACTCCTAAGTCCAAGTAGTCCATAACTCCAAAATGTCGAGGATAGTAACCAAATAGTCCAAGTAACCTTAAAGTTTTTTATTGTTCAAGTTGGTTATTAAGTATCTTCAAAAAAAGAATGAAAAGCTCAAGTGAGTTCTATCCGGAGATACAAATGTTATAATCTTCACTTCGACGCAATTCAAGATACTTAAATATAAAACAAGCCTTTTTTTCCCTAAGATGCCATGCAATGCTTATGATTGAGCATGCAAACAAACAAATCCAAAGGTGACACAAGACACCACTAGGGAAACAGAAGAAAAACAATCAAAAGAAAATTAGACTAGGAAAATAAATCACTGGTGAAGAGTAGACTCGACTCTATTGGGGTAAAGCCCAAAGAGGAGACAAAGTAACATCAAATCAAATATTGAGGAGAAAAAGTAAAGGATAACAATGATCGACATATAACTGCAAACTATCCACTCACTGAGAAGATAGCAAAAAAAAGGTAATCTCAACCCACAGGAGGAAAGAAATAGTAGGATAATACAAGTAAATACCAATATTAGGGTAGGTAATAAATGATTAGCATCAATACTTATGACTGGAAACATATGAATTCTTATGAGCAAAGTGAGTCTCAACGAAGAACTATCTCTCATAATGACGAGACTACCATTCATCGAAGTAACAAATCTCAACAACGAATTATCTCCCATAATGACGAGACTATTGATCCGCTGTCGCACACAGATCAAAAACGAGTATTTTGTAAAATGCAGTATAGCGATAATGGCTCGAGTTGTATCACAAGGATTCTTGATTTTATTATTAACTAATAGAAATCGAATGGAGGGGTTGGTTTTAGGATCGATTCATAACACGAAATAAGTGATTAAAATAAGTGATTATAAAAATAAGTCGATCTACTGTTTTCAGGCTCCTGCTAATCATTGGTTTTTACCTTATCAATTCCCTAAGCGGCTTCGACCTCTATTCGATTTCAATACCAATTGACAAGCGCGTTAGATATAAAATAGATTGAATTCCCATTCTGAATTAAGCAAATGGATTAATGTAATCGTGAATTAAGCAAACATGATATAGAACGCGATTTAACAACTAAGCGACGTAAACAACGATTAAAGATTAGAAATACAATCATACGAATTTAATCAAGCCATTCAATGAAATAATAGATTAAGCAAATACAATTTCACAAAATAGAATCGAAAGAGAAACGAAATTGAATTTATAAATTAAAAACCTCAAAGCATCGGAACGTGATTACAGTAGATCAACTCTGGATGATTAGTTCTTCATTCAAGCGTACAAGTCAAAGTTTTTTTCTTCTGAATAATGAAAAGGTAAAATTGAAATTACTGTAGTGGCTGCTAGGTATAGCAAGGACAAGGATTCGATTCATAACTCAACTGGGTCAAAAACATAACCCAGGCCCAAAACAAATGACCCAAAACTTAAATATAAAATGCTGCAACTTCAACGAATTTTATGGCCCTGCTACACTCTGATTGAGCTCTCGACTTCTAAATTGAAATCGTAGCTCTTTTTCTTAGCTTTCCAACGACTGGTAGCACACCTCATTACGACTCCCGTATCTCAAGTTACGAATTTACTCGTGCAGACTGCTAATGCTGAAAATAAAGTGCGAAAATCAAATAAGAGTAGAAAAAAAGTAAAATAGAAAAACACTATAAAATACAAAAATAAGCTAAACAAACTATGGAAATACATAAGTACAATCATGGAAGAATGTGCATCAAAATGCACTGCTCAAATTTCCCCACACTTGAACTTTTGCACTCCAAGAAAAATAAAATCAAAAGAAACACAACAGCATCATCAGCTACTCATTCTAGGCTACAAACTCTTCTTCAGTTAAGATTGCATCAATAGGTACTAATATTGCACACTAAGGATATCGTAGGAACACTAATCTTGTCTCTTGAATATACAAACCAATTCGAATCACATTATTATGCTAAAGCCTAACTTACTCATCCTCCTTTTTGTTCTTTTTCATTCAGGCGCAATCACATTAAGCCTATTATCTCCACACACTCATAGCAAGGCGACCGGTTAGTGACTCAGATCCTTTTTGCACGGGGTTCTAGTACTTATGTGGCATAACCCTTTGCTTCCTCGGTTGTAGTTGCGGGGGATCAGACTGTAATCCGCCCTACCAAGTTCAACACTAGAAACCGCTGAACCAACTAACAATGAGTCTTATTATCAACTTTTTTTTGTAGGTTCTATGACCGTTTGGTTAAGTGATCGGGTGAGGGTCACCAAACTTAGAAGGCGCATTCCTTTTCCTTTCCTTTTTTTTCCAAATAAAACTTGTATCGCTCACTTATTTTCATCGGCTTCCCTGTGTAGAGTGCGTGTGAGATGGTCCTGACTGCTGAAATAAACTACTCAAAAGCTATAAAAAGATGAGAATTTAAGGCTACATCATAATAAAAGTTCAAATTAACTTCCATATGCATGAGACTTACAGTGTTAAGACGGTATCAATCTTGTGAACTTTTCCCAAGTCTCCACAACTAACCTCAGATTAATCTATAACCCAAAACTTTCAAAAAGATGCATATTTTTTTTAATTTTTTTTATAACTGAAAAGAAAACAAGAAAACAGAGAACAAAAGCAAAGAAAACAAAACAAATAAATGATTCCCTCCCCCATACTTAAAACACACATTGTCCTCAATGAAAGAAACAAGCATACAATAAGAGCAAGGAGAGAGGAAAGAACACACCCGAGGAACCAAGGCGGATAGATGATTTCATAAGTAGCCTTTCCCAATGAGAGCTCTTTTATAGTTCCCTCTTCTAATGTGGGACTCTCATGGAATAGCTTGAGGCGATTTCCTTTGACTTTGAAATTTTTATGAGTACCTTCACTTTTTATTCCTAGATCAAAAAATGTTCTTCTAATAGTAAAAATGTCAAATGGACACGTGAACATGATATCATCTTTCACAACATCAAGGATCAAAAGGTTATGGGGCTGTCTCTCTGCTTTTGCTACATCTTCAAGTTAGATCCTATGCATACACATGGACGGACTAATATCATAAATATCATCTAAGGTCCATCCAATTCCTTTCTTATGCTTCTTCAAAATGAAATAAGCGTATTTTAAGTTTTCAGGGAGTTGTTTCAGCTCTAAGGACGGGGGCTGCTCTATGGATGGAGTGTTTGGGGCAGTAGGGATGTCAAGGGCATCAGCTGCAAAAACAACTTCATCAATAAAAACTTCACCTGTAGGAAACACATCAGCCTGCAAGGCAGCATCAATATCAGCACACACAACACACAAGTTATTGTCAGTACAATCAGAACACAAGTAAACATCATCAAATCCAGATAAAGATGGAAAATCAATGGAAAATAATTCAGAACAAGTGTCATCAACCAATCCAGAGATCAACTCAATGTGAAAAATGGAATGCTCCTCCAGGGGATGTTTCATGGCATAAAAAATGTTTGATTTTGCGACAATGTCACCAAATTCCATGGACATGGTTCCATCGTCAACATCAATTTTTGTTTTTGCCGTTTTCATGAACGGTCTGCCTAAAATGATGGGAGCTCTGCTGAATTTTGTTTCTCCTTCCATGTCTAGAATATAAAAATAAGCACGAAAAATCAAATCGTTAACTTGAACAAGGACATCTTCGACTACGCCGGCGGGGAGAGCGTTGTTCCTGTTCGCAAATTGAATGATTAAACCTGTATGCGGCAAAGGACTAAGAAAAAGGTTATTATAAACAGAATTAGGCATAACATTAATGCCCTCTCCCAAATCAAGTATGCAATTCTCAAATTTACTATTCCTGATGGTGCAAGGAATAACAAATGTTCCTGGATCCTTCTGCTTTTGTGGCACAACCAGAGTAGTGAGGGCTGAAACATTTTGCTCGCCTACAACCTTTTAGGATGAAGGTTTGGGCTGAATAAAAGCAGAAATATTTCTTCCCAAGTTGACTCTTTCACTTCCCTTAATCCTCCTCTTGTTGGTACACAAATCCTTCAGAAACTTAGCATACTTAGGAACCTGCTGAATTACATCAAAAAGTGGAATGTTTACAACAACGTTTCGGAAAACATCCAATATCTCTCTTTCTTTCTCTCCCTTCTCAATTCTTTTATTTTTCAAAACTCTATGTGGGAAGGGAACTGGTGGAACATACTCATTTTCTTTAATATTTTCAGTTTCCACCGCAACAGAAGAAGGTGAGGAAAGTTCAGGTGAAACAAATTCAGAAGGAGAAGGTTCAGATGTTACCTCAATAATATTTTTATTTTTTCCAGGGGATGGTTCTGTAACCTTTACAGATCTCAAAGAAATTGCACTAACATTAGCATTAGAACCATTCGGATTGACAACTGTTTGGGCTGGAATTTGGTTTGACCCTTGGGATTGCATGGCGTTTATTTGAGTAGCAAGTTGTCCCATCTGTGTGTGCAAGGTATGAATGCTAGAATCGGTCCTTTGTTGGAACTGAAGGTTGTTGATAGCCATTTGTTTGACAAGATCCTCTAAGGATGGTCCCGAAGGTGCAGGGGCAGCCAATTGGGGTGGGTTCTGTTGTTGGCTGGTTTATGGATTTCCATATCGAAGGTTGGGATGGTTCCTCCAATTGGGATGGTATTTGTTGGTGGACATGTCAAGAGTGTTGTTGTACATGTTTTGATTGTAAAGGTTGGCTGCATAAGCTTGAGGCAGCTCAGTAATGGACTCGTCTCTCAGAATAGGACATGTATCGGTCGGGTGCTCATGAGAAGTACAAATACCACACACAGTTGTTGTTTGAGGTTTTGCTACTACCAGCTGTTTGACTAAGTCAGTGAGCTCGTCAATTATGGTCTCTAAAGCTTTGTTGGAAGAAACCTGAATTTGATCCACGCCTTTTCTTTGAACAAAATTGTCTCTAGTGGTAAACTTTTGAGAATTAAGAGACATATTTTTAATAAGGGCTTTGGCAGCAGCTGGAGTTTTATCGACAAGTGCTCCACCACTAGCAGCATCAAGAATGTTCCTATCCATCGGTAACAAACCTTCATAAAAGTATTGGATAAGTAGTTGCTCGGTAATATGGTGTTGAGGGAAGCTAGATACTAAGTGTTTGAATCTCTCCCAATACACAGTCAATGACTCATTGCCTTGTCTAATACCACAAATCTTCTTTCTTATTGAGGCAGCTCTAGAGGCAGGAAAATATCTCGCCAAGAACACTTTATTCAGAGCATTCCAGCTTGCGATTGAATTTGGCTCAAGATAGTATATCCAATCCTTTGTTGCACCCTGCAATGAAAAAGGAAAAGCTCGAAGTTTGATGTGATCTTCAGTGATCCCTTCAGACTTCAATGTTGTAGAACACACAACCTAAAATTCTTTCAAATGTTGGGCGGATCCTCACCCGCAAGACCACTAAACTTGGGCAACAAGTGTATTAAACCCAATTTTAATTCAAAAGGAACAACAACATCATCATATTCAATACACATGCCATTATAATTCACATCAGGGGCAGCCAA
The DNA here is from genome assembly GCA_948472305.1 of Vicia faba. Lineage (NCBI taxonomy): Eukaryota > Viridiplantae > Streptophyta > Magnoliopsida > Fabales > Fabaceae > Vicia > Vicia faba. The sequence goes on from OX451739.1 coordinate 1,190,463,032, forward strand.
TTGCCTTAAGATTCTTTGGTCAGCCATATTAAAAACAAATTCAGAATTCGAAGCAAACAAGTTATGCAAATAGTCAGACTCAGAATCAGACTCAATTGTGGGTGGTGAACTAGTGGTAGCCTGAACTCTTCTACGTCGTGTATGCAAGGTTCTCTCTACTTCAGGATCAAAAGTAACAAGTTAAGAACAGCAAGACCTAGTAGCCAGGACTAATACAGTAATGCATCAACAATATTCAAAATGCCAACAATGTCCTTAATAATAAAAAACAAACACAATGAAGGAAATCGATTAAATAAAATTCAAAAAAATAAAAAAAAACACTAGATTTAATCTAATTATGCAAAATAACAATTTTGAGAATTTTTTCGATTTTTTTCGACTCCATGAAAACAGTAAAAAAATATTTTAAAATAGAAAAATGAGGAATTTGCGATTTTTGGGGCCGAAAACTTTTAGAATTTTATTCTAAAGGAGTAATGTTCTTCTATTTTTTTATAAACTTCAGGAAAAAATTCGGAGCAAATCGAAACAGTTGGTTTCAAACTTACCTGCTAGGCTGAAAAACTGTACTGTAACCGAAATTGCAACTCTGAAAATCAACAAACACAACGAAAAAAACAAGAAGAAAAAAAAGCAAGAACACTATACCTATGACTAAAATATTAATTAATAACAACAAGAATCCCCGACAACAGCGACAATTTGATCAGCTGTCGCACACGGATGAAAAACGAGTATTTTATAAAATGCAGTATAGCGACAATGGCTCGAGTCGTATCGCAAGGATTGTTGATTTTATTATTAACTAATAGAAATCGAATGGGGGTTGGTTTTAGGATCGATTCATAACACAAAATAAGTGATTAAAATAAGTGATTATAAAAATAAGTCGATCTACTGTTTTCACGTTCCTGCTAATCATTGGTTTTTCCCTTATCAATTCTCTAAGTGGCTTTGACCTCTATTCGATTTCAATACCTATTGAAAAGCGCAATAGATATAAAATAGGTTGAATTCCCATTCCGAATTAAGCAAACAGATTAATATAATCTTGAATTAAGGAAACATGATATAGAACGTGATTTAACGACTAAGCAACGTAAACAATGATTAAAGATTAGGAATATAATCATACGAATTTAATCAAGACATTTCATGAAATAATAGATTAAGCAAATACAATTTCATAAAATAGAACTGAAAGAGAAATGAAATTGAATTGATAAATTAAAAACCTCAAAGCATCGGAACACGATTACAGTAGATCAACTCTAGATGAATAGTTCTTCATTCAAGCGTACAAGACAAAGTTTTTCTTCTTCTGAATAATGAAAAGGTAAAAACGAAATTACTGTAGAGGCTGCTAGGTATATCAAGGAGAAGGATTCGGTTCATAACCCAACTGGATTGAAAACATAACCCAGGCCCAAAACAAATGACCCAAAACTTAAATATAAAATGCTACAACTTTAATGAATTTTATGGCGCTTCTACACTCTGATTCAGCTCTCTACTTCTAAATAAAAATCATAGCTCTTTCTCTTAGCTTTCCAACGACTGGTAGTACACCTTATTCCGACTCCCGTAGCTCAAGTTATGAATTTACTCGTGCAGACTGCTAATGCTGAAAATAAAGTGCGAAAATCAAATAAGAGTAGAAATAAAGTAAAATAGAAAAACACTATAAAATAAAAAAATAAGTTAAACAAACTATGGAAATACATAAGTACAGTCATAGAAGAATGTGCATCAAAATGCACTGATCAACTACCATCTATTGGAGTAACAAATCCCAACAACAAACTATCTCCCATAATGACGAGACTACAATCCATTGGAGTAACAAATCTCAACAAAAAATTATCTTCTATAATAACGAGACTACCATCCATTGGAGTAACAAATCTCAACAATGAACTATCTCCCATAATAACGAGACTACCATTCATTGGAGTAACAAATCTCAAAAAACGAACTATCTCCCTTAATGATAAGACTACCATCCATTAGAGTAATAAATCTCAATAATGAACTATCTCCCATACTGACGAAAGTATCATTCATTGGAGTAACAAATCTCAATAGTGAATTATCTCTCATAATGACGAGACTACCATCCATTGGAGTAACAAATCTCAACAATGAACTATCTCCCATAATGACGAGACTACCATCCATTGGAGTAACATATCTTAACAACGAACATATTCCATGAATGACGAGACTACCATCCATTGGAGTAACAAATGTCAACAAGGAATTATCTCCTATAATGACGAGACTACCATCCATTGGAGTAACAAATCACAACAATGAACTATCTCCCAAAATGATGAGACTACCATCCATTGGAGTAACAAATCTCAACAATAAACTATCTCCCATAATGACGAGACTACCATCCATTGGAGTAACAAACATTAATCTTCTCTAGGAACTAACATACTTACTAGGGGAGTACATGTTGCTCAAATAAAGAGACCTGACACTTGCTGTTATAAGAAAACCTTCAGGTAAAGAAATATGAATTCTCTATGGAAGTTTCAATATATTCATAATGAGGAGATAAAATCTTCTTGTGCAAAATAAATGCACATTCTCAAAGTAGGTCTTAGAGCCTACATAAATCATAATAATGTTGCCTAGGACCACAGATTCAAACCAAAAATAAACCAGAGTGAAATAGTCAACCAAGATAGGACCTGATGAGAAATAAACTCAATAAGGGAAAAACATATCTAACCAAATAATGAGCCGAATAAGAAGGCTTAAGAAAAATTCTTCCACAAGGGATAACTCAGTGGGGAAATTGAAAGAATATACACTTTTTTCTTAAGGTTGACATTCTATTGAAGAGAAGGTAACATAACTCTGCAAAATAGGATAACATGCCAACAAAATATTAATGATTGCAGATGAGCAATGAATTGTTAAATTCAACTATGCACGATGTATGCATGTATGAATTTTATCATGTATATGCTGACAACATAGACATGTAGCACTAGGAATAACCAAACAAAACCAGCTTGAGTAAAGTCAAAACTCGACTAAATCACATCTAGGATGAGAATTCCAAAAAGACAGTAAGCACCAACTAAGGAAACAAATTCCTACTTCACGGCTTAACTTCAATGGGAAGAAACATAATCCAAAAATAATCAAGTCAAAATAGTAAATCAAAACAGATACATGGATATAACATCCTCCTCCAGGCTTCACCGGGGAATATTCACACAAACTTCAACGGGGAAAATAATGCTTCAACATTTGTACTTGTACTGGAGATTATAATATTGACTTTATTAGGGCAGATGAAAACCATGCCATCGAGATATCAGCTGGATATCACGTGTTGACTTCATTGGGTAGTATAACACCCCATCATCGAGAGGAGCCCACATTACATTCTTCAATACTAAGAGTGATGATTACACAAACTTCCCTGGGGAGAAATTATGAAACCACATGGGGATAATAACTTTCAGAGAGAGACGTTATCTGAGCTTTACTTAGGAATTTAAGAAGTTAAACAATACAACAAGAAATCAAAATTATGGGGATTTTAAATCAAATTCAGCAATTGGCGGGAGAAAACCCAAAAAGTTGACAATTGTTTCAACACATAGAAAAAATATTGCCCTTGTTTAGTCTTCTGTAAAATAAACAACAATAATAATGCCAACATTGCAAAAGGGAGAAGTTTTGCAAATGATTCCACCTTATTACATAAAGGGAGAAGGAATTTCCATCATATGAGTGAAGACCTCACTGGGGAATCTGGGATAGAGGCTTCAGACCATGCAAACCCGAAACCAAAATATTCAACCTGGAGAAAAGCTGAACCAAGACTTGACTGGGGAAAATGGGATTACAAACCCAACACTGCACCATACCTCAATTGCTATCATCTCCAACTATTTGAGAAACAACAAGAAGATAATATGAATATCAGCGAAAGCAACCTGAAAGAACTTTCTTTGGGAATACCTACTTCAAAGTTCGTCTATCCTCGGAATCACTATTTTTGTTTTTTTCTTGAGTCATAAAATCTAAAAGTAAAAGATAATTTTTAAATTATTTTCAAAAACAATTTTATTGTCAAATATATTTGTTTTGAAAATTACTATCAATAATAAATGGAGTCTTTATAAGCGGAATAAAATAAGAATTGAAAAGAATTGGATAAAAGCTCAAACTTTATTAATAGAATGGTAGTCTGTGAATGGAGAGACCCCATAGATGATTACAAAGTTTGGAAAATGGTAATATTTTGGAAAAGATACATTGAAACACAATTACCACTATTCTCCCTAATAACTTTGAATTCCTGAGCAGCGACTTTTATTGCAGTGTGGTGAGGATCCAAAAAGATTATTGCTTAAATGATAAGGTCTTGTCTGACACAGTTACTCGTCAAGAAATCCCTAACTTTTTCCTAAGTTTCCCTTGCGGGTTTTCAACCTAGCGGGAAGGTTTATTCTGTTTGTGTCTTTTTTTTCCTAGACCACCCTTTTGGGTTTTCAGCCTACCTGGACGCTCTTTTTTTGCCAAAGCCACCCTTTCGAGATTTCGACTTAACGATATGTTCTTTTATTTCTTTAGGCGACTTATTTCTTGACTGCATCAACATTCATAGGACGTGGAAACTCCTCGCCATCCATAGTTTCAAGAATCAATGCACTGCAAGAGAAGGATTTCTTGACAACATATGAGCCTTCAAAATTGGGAGTCCACTTGTCCCTAGAATCAGCGTTAAAAGACATAATGTTCTTAAGCACGAGGTCGCCTTCTCTGAATTTACGAGCCTTGACCTTCTTATCAAAAGCTTTCTTCATTCTCTTCTTGTATAACTAGCCATGACACAAGGCCGTCATTCTCTTTTCTTCAATCAAATTCAACTAGTCAAACTTGTTATGGATCCATTCAGCTTCTGACAACTTGGTTTCCATTATAACACGTAAAGAGGGAATCTCAACCTCAACGTGGAGCACTGTTTCCATACCATACACAAGAGAGAACATGGTAGCCTCTGTTGAAGTGCGGACGGATGTAGGATACCCACACAAAGCAAAAGGGAGCATCTCATGCCAATATTTATAGGTAACGACCATTTTCTGGATGATCTTCTTAATGTTTTTATTAGCAGCTTCAATAGTCCCATTCATCTTTGGCCTGTAAGGATATGAATTATGATGGACAATCTTGAATTCTTCATAAAGTTTTGTCATAATCTTGTTATTTAGATTTGAGCCATTGTCAGTGATAATCCTACTTGGCACATTATACTGACATATAAGATTGTTCTTGATAAAGCGTACTACCACCTGCTTAGTAACATTAGCATATGAAGCTGCTTCCACCCATTTGGTGAAGTAGTCTATTGTCACCAAGATAAAACAATGTACATTCGATGCATTGGGTTCAATCATTCCAATCATGTAAATACCCCACATAGAGAAAGGCCATAGGGAAGAAATAACATTGAGAAGTGTCAGAGGCATATGAATTTTATCAGCATAAATCTAACATTTATGGAACTTCTTTGCAAATTTGTAACAGTCAGATTCCATTGTCAGCCAATAGTAACCTGCCCTAAGCATCTTTTTTGCCATCAAATGTCCATTGGCATGAGTGCCAAAGAAACCTTCATGGATTTCATGCATCAACATGTCTGCTTCGTGTCTATCCACGCATCTGAGCAAGACCATGTTATAATTTCTTTTGTATAACACATCTTCATTGAGGAAAAAGCTACATGCCAACCTTCTAAATATCTTTTTATCTTTTTTTGATGCATCAGTCGGGTATTCTTGAGTTTAGAGAAAATACATGATATCATAATACCAAGGTTTTTCTTCTGACGTCTCTTCCGCTACAAACACATGAGGTGGTCTATCTAGACGTCAAATGGTGATACGAGGCACATTGTTCCAAGTATTCACTTGATACATGGAGGCTAAATTGGCTAAAGCATCCTCCATCTGATTTTCATGTCTCGGAATATGATGGAATTCAACTTTATTAAAGAAGGGTAATAATCTTCTAGCATAGTCTTTGTAGGGAATCAAGCCAGGGTTGCGAGTATCCCATTATCCTTTAATCTGATTTATTACTAAAGCTGAATTGCCATACACATCTAGAATTTTGATTTTGAGATCAATAGCCTCCTCGAGACCCATGATACAAGCTTCAAACTCTACCATGTTATTGGTGCAACCAAATTCCAACCTTGTAGTAAATGGGATATGTGATCCATGGGGAGTGATAATGACAACACCAATTCCTTTCCCATAAGCATTCATAGCTCCATCAAACACCATGCCCCAACGAGATTCAGGATCAGGACCTTCTCCAGGCAACGGTTCATCATAATCATTTACTTTCAAAAACCTAACATGCTCATTAGGAAATCATATTTAACAGACTGATAAACGTCAACCGGTTGGTGAGCAAGATAATCTAAAAACATACTTCTTTTTATAGCCTTCTGAGTATGATATTCAATATCATATTCAGACAACAACATCTACCAACGGTCAATTCTCCTAGTAAGAGCAGGATTTTAAAAAATATACTTAATCGTTTTTTCCAGCATAGAATAATGTGACTCACAGTCAGTAAACTTCTTGTTGAGATAATAAATGGCATATTCTTTTCTCTCTGTTTCATCTTATTGTCCCAAAAATAAAACCCATAGAATTATCCAACACTATCAGATACATAATCAATGGTCTTCCTTCAACGGGAGGGAGCAAGATAGGAGGTTCAAGCATATACTCTTTAATACTTTCAAATGCCTTTTGGCAATCATATGTCCATACACAACCCTTATCATTCTTTAACAACTTAAAGATCGGCTCAATGTTGTAGTCATATGAGAAATAAATATGGAAATGTAATTCAAACGCTCAAGAGAGCCTCTAACTTGCTTTTTAGTTCTTGGCGCTATAATTTCTTGATTTGCCTTAACTTTATCAGGGTCAACTTCAATTCCATTTTGGCTGACAATGAAACCTACCAATTTTCCTGATCGAACACCAAAGGTGCATTTATTTGGATTCAAGCAGAGAAGATACTTCCTTAAACGCTGAAACAATTTCAACAAATCCTCTATATGCCCTTCTTCAGCCTGGTATTTAGAAATCATATCATCAATGTATACCTCAATTTCCTTGTGCACCAGATTATGGAATATGGTTTTTATAGCCCTCTGGTACGTTGCACCAGCGTTCTTCAACCTGAAGGGAATCACTCTATAATAGAATTTTCCCCAGGGTGTGATAAACATTATTTTTTCCGTTTCCTCAGGATCCATTCTGATTTGCTTATATTCAAAAAATTCGTCCATATACGAGAATACTTTGAATTTTGTTGTACTATCACCCAACATATCAATATGTGGTAATGGAAAGTCATCTTTTGGACTATCTTTGTTTAAATATATATAATCTACGCACATGCGAACTTTTCCTTCTTTCTTTGGTACATGGACAATATTGGCAATCCACTGAAGGTACACTGATGTCACAAGAAAACCGATATTAATCTGCTTAAAAACTTCTTCTTTAATTTTCACTGCCATATCAGGGTGAGTTATTCGCAACTTCTGCTTGATTGGAAGGCATTATGGTTTTAGCGGCACATGATGTTCCACAATATCAGTATCCAAACCAGACATGTCTTGGTATAACCAAGAAAAAATATCCACATACTCTTTAAACAATTCAATCAACCTGCTCTTCACGTTGGAATAAAGCAATACTCCAATCTTAACTTCTTTCGGATCTTCCTATGAACTCAAATTAATCGTCTCTAACGACTCTTCATATGGTTAAATGGTACTTTCCTCACGCTCCAGCAACCGTGAAGCCTCTTCTGGGATTTCATCATATTCTTCTTCTTCGCTCACATATGCAGGAAATTCAAAGTTGGGAGAGGGTGCAGGGTCATTGTAATCAACAAGTTTTTTAATTAATCTGCACATATGATTTATGATTGATTTTAGAAACTTCCACACATAGCAAGTGACTATGCAGATTCAGTTACAATTATTATTTATTTTGAAAGGATTTTTCTGATTACCATTTTCCAAGAAAAAGCAGAGAATAAAAGACACAATTTGGGAATCAAAGACAACTTTTATTATTAATTTTAAAGATCAAGTAACAAATATGCCCATACAACATCAATACTTTCACCTTGGGCAGAGTGAATGATTTTTGAAAAGATTAACAAAAACAAATTACTTTGAGATATGAATGCAAGAAGGAACATTAATAGTGACTCAGTTTTGGACTCTGACTCCATGCGTCACGTAGTTCAGCATCTCTTGCTCCGCTTCGCCTTCCAGAATAGTATTAATCCTAGGAATAGTTGGATGAAGATAACCTCCGCTAAGAAAGATGTCTTGATATTTGCCCAAAGCAGACTTTGGCTTCATAATCTCACTTTTGCCATTCTTCACAAAGAATCTCAAACCAGCTCTATTCTAATTCACAAGCGGATCCATAATCTTCCCCCATGCTTTACTAGGTCCATTATGCACTACCTACTGATCATCCATAAATGAAGCTATATAATTCTCATTTCCTCTTACATTATCAATGGATAAAGCTTGGAACTAAGTTCCAACAACATCTTTATCCGCTTCCCCAACACTAAAAGAGGATAAATGAGATATTAACAACGTCTGTTCTGCATTTATGATGACCACCTTTCCTTCACAAGAAAGTTCAGCTTCTGGTGCAAAGTTGAAGTAACAACCCCTACATCGTGGATCCACGGCCATCTTAGCAAACAACTATAAGTGGGAATAATATACATAACCTGGAAAGTTATTTGAAATAGGTGCGGGCCTATGTGAATAGGAAAATCTACTTCCTTGATGACAAACTTCCTTGATACATCAAAAGCTTTCACAATTATGCCACCCGGGTGCATGGGAGTTCCTTGATAATTCAACTTCATGAGCGTGCTCCTCGATATGACATTTAAAGCGGACCCATTGTCAATCAGCACATTGGATAATGAATCGTTCTTACAATTCATGGAGATATGGAGAGCGAAGTTATCATTCCTTCCTTCATCGGGAAGCTCGTCATCACATAAACTCAGGTTATTACAGGATTTAATATTCCCAACAACACTGTTGAATTGGTCCAAAGGCATATCACTTTCTATGAAAGTTTGATCCAATACTCTCCTCAAAGATTCCCCGTGGGCAGAAGAGTTCATTAGCAAGGCTAGAATAGATATCTTTGATGGAGTTTGCAACAATTGATCTACGATCCTGTAGTTCCTCATCTTGATAATCTCCAATATATCATCCACATCTTTTTTCAAAGTAGTACCAATAGATTCCTCCAGTGCTTTCTTACTTTCAATATTTTCAATAATCCTTTTATCAGCATTAACATTCCCTCGAATGATAGGTGCAAAAACACGACCACTACGGGTCACTCGACTGACTTCAACAATATTCTTGACATCAGACAATGTCTGGATGGGGACTTCCACACCATCCTCCAGGATTGTAGCATTGTATTGGTATGGCACGACTTTATCTGATTTGTAAGGAACATGACCCGGAAAGAAAATCACCACTGGAGCAACAATTGGCTTGCTAAGGTACTCAATCTCTATAGGGGAGGAAACACCGAAACAAGGCACAATAACATTCACCCCTTCATCAAAGTACTTAGACAACACAAAATCATTGCTGGAGAACACATCTTCATCTGAGGAAAAGAAATCATATGCGGAAATGTAACGCCCGTAATTTAATTAATTATTTAATTAAATTATTTTTGGAATATTTGTGAAGTTGTGTTGTGAATTAATTGGATTTAATTATTTTATGAAGTGGTGAAATAATATTAGAAGTATAATATTATTTGATGTGGGCTTATTTTTAAGTATAGAAGTAGTAATGATGGGGTGTATTAGTTTTGAGCCCATTAAGGAATAAAGAGAATAATAGGTTATTTTATTATTGTTAGAAAGAATAGAAAAGAAGAAGGGGTAAGAAGAATAAGGGTTAGAGGAAGAACGTGAAGCTTCTGGAAAAAGAGGAAAAACGACAGAATGAGGATTCGATCGGAAGTTATAGAACAACCTCCAATCCAAGGTAAGGGTGGGGTTCTGACTCTATAATTGGGTTCATGATAATTGGTATATGGGGTTAGATGTGAAAGTGTTGTTTTGTTTATGTTTGAATTATATGTTGTTATATGATGAGAATTGATGATTGAAAGATGAATGATGACGTCCCCATACTGTTTAATTGATGTAGAATTATAGGATAATTGTAAGTGATGATTATCTATGATTAGATTAAGTTTTTAGGGCTTAAAGTGTGGAACCCGTAGTGAAAATGCAGAGAAAATCACAAAAATTATGCAGGATAGAGCAGTATGTGTCGACCCCAAACTTGATGTGTCGATACGAGCAGGTCCTTAGACTCAGGATGAGTCGACATGAAGGAGTCTTGCGTCGATACATAAGGACTTTTATACTCAAGATGAGTCGATACGTGGGAGCATGTGTCGATACATGTTGTGTGGTAGAAAAAGTATGAGTCGATACATGAGAGGATGCATTGACTCATGTTGCGAGTTCAGTGCAGTACACGCCGATCCAGGACGATATGCGTCGATCCATGTTGTATAGTTTTTGGCAGAATTAGTTGAAGATGCTATAACTTGAGTTTTCGGACTCCGTTTGAGGTTCCGTTTGAAGCGTTGAATATCTAATGCGACGAACTTCGTCCTTATTGATTAAAATGAAGAATACGAAGGATAACCATAGGATTTGAATTAGTTCATGTGTTGATCGTTATGTTGATCCTTGTGAAGAACGACGAGGATGGAATGTTTATAGACTGCTGTTTGGTTGGTAATAGTAGAGTGAATGACGATAATGATGTGTTATTACAGAATAGTAGTATGCAAGGGTTTGGTGATTTAGATGCAAGTCTTAGTTGATTAACTAGTTATAGGCGAATTATATTATAGGCCTATGGCCAACGTCGTGAAAATGATGAGTGTTGTTGTATTACTGTACGGTTGAATTGTTGATGAGATGATGTTAATGAGATTTTTTTTTATGAATTATGATGTATATATGATGTGTGATGATTTATGATGAATGATGTTGATGAAGAGATAATGAGATGCTTTTAAGATGTAGGCCTTTGGCCAACGATGGTGTCGTATTGAGATGTTGTCAATTATGGTGTTGTTATTCCATTCATGATTGTGTCGCATACATTGCATTTTGAGATGGAGCTTATGCTCGTTGAGATGGCCGGTATTGGAGAATATTAAGATGAAGGCTTATGCCTTCTTGATGTCTCTATTAATTGGAAATTTTTGAGATGGGAGTTCTGCTCCAATGGTACCACATGCATTTGCATAGTGTTGAGTCGCATTATATGATTGCATAAAGAAGTGCGTATTGGTGTTGTGAATGTGTATATTTGTTGTGATTATTGTTGATTATGAGATGAGAAGTGGGATGTTATATGATCTAATTTAATATATTAATTATCATACGCTTTATTATATTGTTAGATATCTCACCCCTTATGTTTGAATGTTGCCCTTATGTTGGTAACATATAGGTAATCGAGAGTGAAGGCTGTATACCTTCGATAGTTCGAGTCAGTGTCATTGCTCTGATATGTAACACTCGGGGGGATGAATGCTTGTTGCTTTTGATTTTTGATTATTCAGTTGTTGAACTTTATGTTGCTTATTATTAAATATGTGTTGTTTCGAAATTGCTGTAATGATGATAAAGATGTTATTAAGAATTTTGCTGCATAGATGTTGAATTGTTGAATTATTTAATTAAATTTGTTATGATAATGGTTCATCCGATGTTTTAAAGTGTTATATATCCATGATAAATGCAATGAGTTTTTAATGATGAATTTTTGACATTCTGATTCGTTTGCATGCATGATTTTATAACTTTTATTTATTTATATAATTGTCGGGTAGAATTAGGGTGTTACAGGAAACATACTCATTGTCTGAAAAAGTCTCATCCAAGTAATCTTCAATCACGTTAATCCCATAGTAATCATCTCTATTTCATGAGACATTGATAGTACCATTTTCCAATGACAACTTAACACCCTTTTTTATTATGGAACAACCACGAGAATATATGCAGCAGACCCAACAAGACCCATAATGGTGTTCTTCTTGACCATCCATGTGAAAGAAAGTAGTGTGTAACTGCACCAAGCCATCATTCATATAGTTCACGTCAAAAATCCAGAATTCTCTTGGAAATCCAAAGACCATATTCACATGCTCTTCGTACTCTACCCTTGGCCTAATTATATGAATGAGGCCTTCGTCCATCATTTCCTGAAGATCAACTTTTAACTTATCACATCCCTGGATATCGGTACTGCAAATACTATAACCAGCATGGTCGTGCGTATAGTAACTGAACTCCCAAAGGTCAGCATGCATTTTCACTAGATCCCCTCTAACCAGGTTGATATAAAATATCTGGAAGTCCTCTGGACAACTCGTAACCATGTTTACATTATTTTCTCCTCCATGCGTAGGCAAAGGACTATCTTTCACGTTAGGGCCAACATCTTGAAAGGATAAGAGGCCAGATCTCACCATCTTTTGTACTTCATATTTCAAAGGATAGTAGTTCTCAACATTGTTCCCTGATGCTCCCTTATGAAAAGCACACACTTGGTCTGTCTTATAATACCAGGGTAAGGGTGATGGTATAGCAGGGAACGGCCTGGTTTGGACCAACTTCTTTTGAATCAAAGCTGAGAGTAACTCTGCATAACTCATTGGAATAAAGTCAAAAGCCTCTCTCTTCTGACTTTGCACTTGATTCCCATGGGGGGATGGTCTTTGATAGGAAATAGTGGTTGGAGTTACATTAACGACTGGAGTAACAAAAGCAACTTGTTGCTGGTACTGATGATGTCTTCTAGGTGGCCTAATCTTCCTTTCCCCAATAACAGCATTTGTTTCACTTTATTTATTTCAAGAGAACCCGTATGACGACTTCTTTGTCCCTCCATATTTTGTCAAGTGCCCTTCTCGGATAGCCTCTTCCAAACGAACACCAATGCTTACCATTTCTGTGAAATCACTCAGCACACTGGAGACTATCCTTTCATAATAAAATGATCCAAGGGTTTTTAGGAAGACCTTGGTCATTTCTTGTTCTCCCATAGGTCGCACCACTTGGGAAGCTATCTCGCGCCATCTCTGTGCATACTCTTTGAACGACTCCTTGTCTCTCTGAGCTATTTCCCTCAATTGGTCACGGTCAGGCCCCATGAACATATTGTACTTATACTAGTTGATGAAGGCTTCTCCCAGATCATTGAAGGTACGGATACTACTACAGTCCAGACTCATATGCCATTTCAGAGCGGCACCAATCAAACTATCTTGGAAGAAATGAATGAGCAACGCTAATCATCAGTATGGGAAGACATTTTCCTGATATACATCACGAGGTGGTCACGAGGACAAGAGTTTCCCTTGTACCTCTCAAATTCCGGCGCTTTAAACTTCGTTGGAACCTTCACATTGGGAACTAGGCAGAGTTCACTGACGTTTTGTCCAAATAATTCTTTTCATCGAAGGGCCTTAACTTCCTTCTTCATATCATTGAACTGGTCTTAAAAGTCATCCAATCGGTCATAGAAATCAGCTCTTTCACTTGGTGGAGGAACAAGACGATAAACTTAATCATTAACAAATGACATAACATTCACCGAAGGAGGTGCATCATAATGGATCTCATTTCTAGCAGCAGGAGTAACATGCACCACAGGAGATGCAGGAGTAGCAACAACTTGAACAATTGGAGCGACTTGAGCATCAAGAATTTACCCTTCTGGCATGAATTTTTTTGGCATCCCCCACGGGTAACCCGAAGGCATACAATTCTGAGCAACAATAATTGGAGTAATAGAGACGGAAACTGATAGACCTTCAGAAGAAATTATTGTTTGTTTTGGCTGAGCAAGTGGTGTCTGATTCTGAGCAGCCATACCGGCGTTTAAAGCGGTAACTTCCTCGCCTAGATCGCGATTCTCTTGTTCAAGATTCTCCATTTTCTTCCTGGAATTAGCCTGAGTATTATACAAGTGAGACAACTTGCTGAACGAAGTAGCAAAACACAGTAAGACACCTGGGTATGAGAAGAAATGCAAGAAATATGTACAAGATGATGCATGATATGCAATGCACATGATTTATTTTATTATTATTGATATTTCAAGGGACTCAAAGAATTGTAGACAATTTGCAAATACTAAAGTACTAACACATTTTGAAATACTGAAAATCTCATTATAATAACTTCAAAATGGATTGCAACTTTTAGTACAAGTTTCAAAAATCCTAAGTACAAGAGAAGATATAGTCTAAGATCCTAAGAAAGCAAAGCAGATGAAGATCTCTCCACACACTGGCGCTTTCCCGTGAGTCTTCCAATATGAGCCTTATCTGCTCGTTCTCTTCTACAAACTTGTCGATAACCTCTTTCAAATCACAAGAGTCAGGAAGTAAATGACAAAGTCCTAATCGAGATCTAGAGGAAAATAAATCCTCTTGCCTCTCCATCATCTTTACAGCATGACTCTCAAGAATCTCAATTAGGTCATCCTTCTCCTTCAAGTCTGCTTGGTAGGACATCTCTAAAGTATGACACTTGTTCTTCCAAACCTCTTTCTCCTGATGCATCCTAACTAGGGCAAGCTGAAGCTCTTCCACATCATATATAAGGGGAGGAGTGGTCTTCACAAAATTATCAGGCAAAGGTTCCTCACGGGAATATGGCATATTAAACTGAATTGCACCACCAGAGAAAAGGCTCTAAAGCAATAACTCTTCTAGGTCCCAAGTCCTTTCTACTCTTCCTATGAATATGGATCCAGGACTTTGCAATATCCTCTTTAGCTTCCTTATGATCTTCTTCCTCTTTGAGGAAGAAACCACTCAGATGAATACTATTTGGATTATCTCTCATCGGATATCCAAGTTGTCATCATGCGAGAACAAGATTGTAGTTAATTCCTCCATTTGTACCAAGAAGAGATACACTGGGGAAACTACCACAAATATCGACAATCTCCACATCATGGTAAGCCTGATGATACCAAACAATATCTGAATGAGTGAGGGCCATAATCTTCGGAGCCCAATGAGGTTCCTTCTTGACATTCCAGAAAGCATCAGACCGAGGCAAGTGAGAAATAAACCACTGATACAACAAAGGCGTGCAACAAATGATCATTCCTCCATGATATGAATCCCCAAGATGAATGGAGTAATAAGCATCTCCTAATAATGCAGGGACTGGATTCCCAATAAAAAAGATCCTGATGGAATTGACTTCCACATATTTGTCGACATTAGGAAATAAGAACAACCCATATGCAAGTAGAGTAAAGGTGGCCTCAAAAGCAAATGTACTCTTCATCCTAGCAAAGTAGCGAGCTTTCTCTAATAAAAACTGAGCGGGTAATCCTCTAATTCCTCCTTTGGTAGTCATGTGGGACTCAATCTAAGACTAACCCAAATGAACCATAGTAGCAATCTCATAAGACTTTGGCTCCCCCTCCAAACCAGTGAAAGGAACATGATCGGTAACAAGTAAACCCAGTAGATAAGAATATTCCTCCAATGTAGGTGTGATACGGTGGGAGAACTAACTTGGTGTTTTGTGTTTTATCTCAAATGACACGTATAGCAAGAGTCGCCATCGACTTTTCTTTTATCCAATAAAGGAAAGGGAGAAAAGAACATGAAAGACCTTTTGAGAATTTTTCTTGAGTTCGGGGGGTAGGTTATGAAAAGGGAAGGTATTATCACCCTTTTGAACCGTAGTTATCTACAGGTTCTTAATTGCTTGATCACTTTTGAAATACTTTTGTGAATGTGCTTGTTTGAAAATATTTTGAAAAGTGTCGTTTTTGGGTAAACTTTGTAATGATTGTCGTCTCTATAAGAATGCATTCAAAGTGTTGACTTTTACAATATTTCAAGAAAGTGTTGGTGTGTTAAAATATTGTTTTGAAATGTTTGTGAGCAAGCAACTACGAGTGTTCTACCTACTCAAAAGAAAGTCTTTGTTCTTTTCTTCCTCCTTTAGATAATACTATCCTACTATTAGTTAATAGGAAGCCTAATCATTGGATGTGAGGGACAATCGTGGGTTGTTGTATAGTCATTGAAGGCAAATTGTAAGATGTTTTAGCAATTTGTCGTAAGGGACTAAGATTATTTACCAAAGGCAACATCGAAGGGTCATCGAGGTACTACGATCTTGTAATCAAGGGTCTTTGCTAAAACATCCCACGCTGGAGGGACATGACTGTTTAAATCCGAGGCAACAAGTGTGGGTTACCCTAGAAGTGCATATGTGCAAAGTGTTTTTGTTTTCATGTATTTTATCTTGAATTAGGGTGGTCTAAGATTGATTTTAAAGTCTTTCCATAAAAACCCAAATTACTAACAATTGTTAGACGATATGATCAATCTAGAAGGGGGGTCGAATAGATCGTTTAAAATAATTTGTGTTTTTTAAAAAATTGTTTTTCAGAAATATATGGGAATGCTCGCGGAATCTCCAATCGTCTAAACGATCCTCTATTGAAAAGATCAAATATGCGTAACCGTATGGCATAGAATGACAAAGTAAGAATCAATATGTTTTACTCAATTGGTCAGTCACTTATACACCCTCAATGAATATGAATTAATTCCAATGAGTTGATTAAGATAAAGCTAAACACAATGAATAATTTGCGGATGAGTCAATTTGTCAAACATCTTATGAGAAAAGCACCTTAGGTTTGATTTTAATAAATTGTAATGGTGAGTTTTCTTAGGTATCAATCGAAAGGATTGTTACCAATGTTGTGAAATGATCTCAACACACTACAATTTCAGTACAAGCATATTTGACAAGTTAATTTTCACAAATTATAGTAGTCAAGTATGGAATTAAAGAAAAAGAAGAAGAACACACGATTTGTTAAGGCAGTTCCCCTTGTCGTCCTTGCGTAGGGTACGTCTGCCCCAAATTCTAGAATCTAGAATTGAGATATTTGATATTAAGTTGCAAATGTTACCAGAGAAGAGATGGTTTATAATACAAACAAACTAATGTTGTTGATGTAACAGTCTTCTTCCATTTCCTTGGTTTGAGCCAAACCAAATTCCAAATTATTGGAACAAACCTCCGATTACCGCTACTTGATTAATGAAACCCTCCCTTTCTTAATCCTTTCACTAAGCTAATTTCGATCGCAAACAATTTGACCCCAAATCTATCTTCATAATCCTCCGGTTACCGCTACTTGATTAAGCAAATCCATTATTTCTTAATCCTTTCACCCAACTTAATTCAATCAAGAAAAGACTTGTTAAAAACCCCCTGCAACAATAGGAATATTGGAGGAGAAAATCCAAACGGTTTTATATAAGAATAACCCACAATTGCTCAACCCAAATCTGAATTAAATCCTTGATTTGAACGTTATCACCACAACACTTTTCTTGAATCAACAACCATGATTATGTGTAGATGTTGAGTTTTGAGAAGAGAGGATGTAGATGATGAGCACTATGTGTATCTTTCACTAGTTATTCTTAACTATTCAAAAGGAATCTAAACTCTATTCATATGTGTTAGTGAAAAACCAATCATACCTGAGAAAGAAGGAAAATAAGACAAACAAAATTTTGAGAGTGTTAAGTGAGTAGTGGACCGCTCCAGAGCCTTGGGTCGGTGCAACACAACCCACGCCAAGGAGACGAGATAAAAATGTTGAATGCGTCGTCCTCACCAGAGCCTTGGGTCGGTGCAACACAACCCGCGTCAAGGAGATGAGCCAAACAAATTGAATGCATCGACCGCACCAGAGGGTTGCGTCAATGCAACCTTCAATTTTCTTTGACAATCAGGTTGAGTCGATCAAGGGGTCAGGACAACACATCCAGAGAGAAGCACAAAGATTTGAGTCGACCGGAGCTGGTTTTGCATCGACGCAGTCTTTGTTTTTCCTGCCAAAAAGGTTATTTTCATCCAAGCTTGCATCTCATACTTTGTCCCAAGTATATTTTATGTACCACACATGTCATTGAGGATATGAGAGGTTTTTACATCATGAAAACATAAATCTTGCCCTCATATACTCTCCATTTTTTATGATGGCAAAACCTACACAATATTGTCTGATCAAGACTTACAACAACTGACATAAGAAGAGGGAACTCCCCCTGAGTTTGTGCATATTTTCAGAACTAAGAAATATAATTCTAATTTACTCTCATAGAACCTCTCCCCCTTTGACAACATCAAAAATAGAAAATCATTTGATCAATAGTAGCAAAAACTAGAGTAAAGATCATAAATTTGCATCTTCACGCACTAAATGTCATTCACATAAAATGAGAAATAGTGCAAATGAGATAAATAGACAGTCATCACAAAGTACTATATATATACTAAATGATAAATTCACTTAAACAAACACAAAGTACGTTTAAGGAAAGCAAATAGAGTTAGGCAAGAGATTACAAAAATGTAGCAAAATGAAATTTAAGTAAAAAGAAACAAGACACAAAGCTGGTTCAATTTTCATTATCTTGGTTTTGGTCTTGGTTTGGGTTGAAGGACCTTGTTGAGTAGGATGCTGAAAGTGTTGCATGAAAGTGGATTAGAAGGAGGAAAAGTTGTCAGCTTGTGTTTGAAGATATTGTAAAGGTTGGAGATTCGTTCATTTTGGAGGGAAGCATATTCATTTTGCTGAATTTGCATTCTTTCCAATTGAGCTAACGCACTAGTATTGTCTCTTTGAGCAACAGGAGTATCTGCTTCCATATCTTCATCATTTTCATTACTTGTTTCTTATTTACTCTTAATATCAATTTCCTCATCCTCTTCATCATTAATATTCTGGAGTTGTACACGGTCACTTCTTACGATGTGTCTGTATCTTTGCCTTTGGGCATCCCACAGAAAACCCATTAAGGTGAGAGATTTGCTGGAAAATTCTTGGTCCATACCCAAACTTACGTAAGAGATACTGGGCACCCGAATACTTTCTATGTTGAGAGCTTGTTGGATAAATGACGGGTAGCATAGTGCAGTTCCTCTATCAGACTTGTGTAGATTGAAGATCCTGCTAGCAAAGTAGTATGGACAATGAATTTTGATTCTGTTCTTGAGTACATACATGAGTTGAACCCCTGGCTTGTCCACGCGAGAGTACCCACCCTTTTTGGGTCAAATGATGTGGCAAAAGATCCTAAATAAAATCCTATCAATAGGAGCTAGAGCACTCGTGGTCACGGATTTGGGAAATAGATCACTATTCACAATCCGCTCAGTGTAGGGTTTCTTGAGCATAGAGTTAAAAGAAGACTTAAATTCATACCCAGGAGCAACATTAGAGTCAGAAATTTTAATAGAATCAGAGTCAACAGTGCACATATAAACCAAATATTTCCAAACATGAGAACTGATCATGTAAGTTTTGTTATTCATTCTATACCTAACCACAAAATCCTCAAAATTTCCTTGAAACCCTGCAAAAAATATCCTAACCAAATCTTCATTATACTTATCCTTACATTCAAGAAAGTTGTGAAGTTTTTGAAACCTAATAAGATCAATGATCTCAGGAAGGTGTAAATGACCCAAAGTTATCATTTACAAAAAGAATTCCTTAATAACTTTTCTTTTTCCAAACTTGGCTTCATAAGATTCAACAATGTCATCAGAGATAAGAGAAAGAGCATTTACCGGATATTCTGAAGAAGCATTGGAAGAGCTACCTCTAATGGTTCTCATCTTTGCAACCCTAGATGTGGACATGATGAAGTTTTCTTGAGGAGGTTGGAGTAGAGGGAATTTCGGTTTTTTGTTTAGAGGGGTTTAAGGTTTTTGGGGTTTGGAAGAAATAAGGATAAATGAATTTAATATAAACCACTCAGCATACAAAAAAAATCTGAAAATTTGAGAGATGCGTCGACCAAACCAGGTCGTCCATCAACGTAATGTAAAAAAAATGATACTGAAGAGTTTATATAAGAGTGCGTTGACGCACTCTAATTGTGATCGACTCATCCTACGAAATATTTAGATTTACTACATTTTTGAAGGAAGGTCATGAAATAGGGAAAATAACAAAAAATCACACATGCATATCAACAGTGTTATGAATGTAGTGTAAGACGATGACCTAAATAAACACACACACACACACACACACACACACACACACACACACACACACACACACACACACACACACATATATATATATATATATATATATATATATATATATATATATGATCAAGAAATGGATATAGATAGGATGAATATTACCTTTATGAAGATTGATGAGATTTGTCACTATACTATCAATAAGTACATTGAACATTAAGGGAATATTTGCAATAAAATAAGGAGTATGCAACTTAATTAAGTTGCAACCTATCTGAGATATCAAGAACACCAAATTCCCTACAGATGTGAAAGAAGGGTTCCATAGTGAGAGGTTTAGTAAAAATGTCGGCAAGTTGATTTTTTCTATCCACATGCTCGAAAATGACATCACACTTTTCCACATGATCCCTTAGGAAATGATGTCTTATCTCAATAAGTTTTGTGCGAGAGTGCAAAATCAAATTTTTGGTTAGCTTGATGGCACTTGTATTGTCACAATAAAATAGGAATGTGATCAAGTCGGACATTGAAGTCGAGAAATTGTTGTCTGGGCCACAAGATTTGGGCACAACAATGACATGTTGCAACATATTCCGCTTTGGCGGTTGACAAAGCAACGAAAACTTGCTTTTTTCTATGCCAACTGACCAAGGAATTTGAAAATAAATGATAAGTATCACTATTTCTTTTCCTATCCGATTCGCAACCGGCAAAGTTGGAATCAAAATAGCTAACAAAAGAACAATCACTACACTTGGAGAACCAAAGTCCATACTTGGTTGTACCACTAAGATACCTAAGTATGCGCTTCACGACTTTTAAATGTGATTCCTTAGGACATGATTGAAATTGAGCATACATGCAAACACTAAACATGATATCTGGACGAGAGGCCGTAAGATAGAGAAGGGAACCAATCATACCTGTATACATTTTTGTATCGACGGGATTACCATCATCATCTCAGTCGAAGTTCACGGTCGTAGGAATAAGAGTATCGATTTCTTTTGAGTTTGTCATGTCGAATCACTTGAGTAGGTCAAGACAATATTTCATTTGACTCACGAATGTCCCTTCAGTTAGTTGCTTGATTTGAAGTCCAAGGAAGTAGTTTAACTCCCCCATCATCCTCCTCTCAAATTCTCCCTGCATTAGCTTAGAGAATTTCTTGACCAAAGATATGTTAGAAGAACCAAAAATAATGTCATCTACATAAAGTCGAACTAAAATAAAATGTTTTCCTTCATTCTTAATAAAAAGGGTTGTGTCAACCTTTCCTCTTTAGAATCCTTGATCTAGTAAGAATTTGCTAAGAAGTTCGTACCAAGCCCTAGGGGCTTGTTTAAGACCATATAGCACACGCTTAAGTTTGTAAACATAGTTAGGATTCTCAAAATTCTCAAAACCGGGAGGTTGGGACACATAAACCTCTTCATTAATGTATCCATTTAAGAAGTAACTTTTTACATCCATTTGAAATAATTTGAAGTTTTGTGAGCATGCATATGCAAGAAAAAGGCGTGCAGCCTCGAGTCGGGCCACCGGAGCATAAGTTTCCTCATAATCGATGCCTTTCTCTTGGTTATACCCTTGGGCAACAAGTCGAGCCTTGTTGCGAGTTATAATTTTGTTTTCGTCTATTTTTTTTCTTCTAAAAACCCATTTAGTTCCAATAACTCGATGATCTCACGGAGGGGGGACAAGGTCCCAAACCTCATTTCTTTTAAATTGATTTAGTTCCTCTTGCATGGCTAAAAACAAATGTTCATCAAGTAAGGCATCTTTAGAGTTTTTGGGTTCAATTTGAGAGATGAAATCAAACTGATAACAACAGTTACTTAACTTAGAGCGAGTGGTGACTCCCTTTGATATATCTCTTAAGATGTTGTCGATGGGATGATCCTTAGACGTTTTCCATTCCAAAGGAAGATCATTTTTATTGCTTGGATAATATTCCCCTCTTTCTTCAGATACTTGATCCAACTCTTCTTCAATTTTAGTATATTCTGAGTCCTTTTCTTTGGGATCTTGTAGTATGCTTTCCGAAGATACACATGCACCATCATAAACACTACCCTTTTCGACTAATTTCGGATCGGATTCGTCAAAGGAAACATGCACAGACTCTTCAACTATATGTAATCTTTTATTAAATACTCTATATGGTTTACTTGATTGAGAGTATTCGAGAAAGATACCTTCGTCAGCTTTTGAATCAAATTTACCTAGATTCTCCTTACCATTATTTAAGACAAAACATTTACATCCAAAAACGTGAAGATGTGAAATATTTGGTTTTCTTCCTTTCAAAAGTTCATTTGGAGTTTTGTTTAGAATATGAAGTATTAGAACCCTATTCAACACATAACATGATGTGTTAATGGAATTGTCCCAAAAGTATTTTGGAAGATGGTGGTCATTGATCATAGTTCTTCCGAGTACTTATAAAACACGGTTTTTACGTTCCACCACTCCATTTTGTTGCGGAGTACGTGGGGCGGAAAAATTACGATCAATGCCATATTTTTCACAAATTTTTTCAAAGAGGTCATTCTCAAATTCACCACCGTGATCGCTTCGAGTAGTAACTATGCTAGTGTTCAATTTGTTTTGAGAAAACTTGGCAAATTTTTCAAATGCCGGAAAGGTGTCACTTTTATTTTCTAAGAAAATTGTCCAACAAAATCTCGAGTAGTCATCTACAATAACGAATCCATAGTAGTTACCACCTAGACTTTTAATTCTAGATGGTCCAAAAAGGTCCATATGGAGAAGTTCAAGAGGTCTCATTGTAGAAACCATGTTTTTAGATTTAAATGAGATTATTGTTTGCTTCCCTATTTGGAAAGCATCACATAAGTGATCCTTAGAAAATTTTAGTTTAGGTAAACTGACTACTAAATATTTTGAGACAATTTTATTTAACAAATCAAAATTCAATTGAGTTAGATGTCTATGCCAAAGCCATGAATCCTCATTTAAAGTGACTAGACATTTCTCTCTGGTTAGGGATACATTATTCAAGTCAAGCATGTATACATTGGTTACCATCAAGCCTTTGAACACATCATCTTTCTTATCATTGTGTTCAATTATGCAACAATCTTTTGAAAAAGAGACATTGTATCCTTTGTCGCATAATTGACTAATGCTAATAAGATTGTGTTTAAGACCATCAACTAATAGAAGATTAGAGATAATAGTAGAAGATGGATTACCTACACTACCTTTACCGAGTATTGCTCCCTTGTTATTATCGTCATAGGTGACAAATCCTTTCTTTTTAGCCACAGAGTCGAAAAAAGGGAAATGTCGTCCGTCATATGTCTTGAGCACCCACTATCGAGAAACCATCTTTTCTCCGTAGTCTCAAGACATCCCACCTACAAATTTAAACAAGGGAAATAGGTACCCAATTTTTATTGGGTTCTTGTGTGTGAATGATACTTGAGTTGCATTTTGGCAACCATTTGAAAATGCCTTGAGGAACCAAAAACCTCCTAAATCGACATTTTCCAATAGTGTGCCCCCTTTTTCAATAATATAAACAAGTTAGAGTTTTTGGTAAGTCACTTTTTCTTGGAGGATCTCTTATTTCATAAGTGTATTTTTGATAATGGTTAATCATACTACTTATGAAATTTCATCTATCAATGCTAAAAGTAATTTTTGGTTGTAAAGCCTTGTCAAGTTTGGCTTTAAGATTTTTTAACCGTCTTTGCCAAAAAAACAAGTTTCACATCCAGCCCAATCATGCCAAGAAAAATTATCATCTTTGCTATCAGTTTTGATTTTCTCTATCATGGATGCCTTGAGAGCTTCCAACTCTTTTTGGGAATTGGACACTTTTTGCTCAAGGTATGAAAATATTTTCTTGTTTGAGGCTAATTGTTTAAAATCTTCTTTAGCCTCATTTTGTAGAGTATCAAAAGCTCTTTGCAGTTTTATGTGAGACATTTTATCAATATGATCATATTTAGAGTGACTTATATTGCTTTTCTTCTTTTGATGAGCCATGAGACAAAGGTTGACCGTTTCTTCTTCATCACTAGAGTCACTTTTTCTTGAAGCTTCACTATCACTATCCCAAGAAATGTATGTTCTTCTATCTTTGTTAGGTCTCCTTTGGAATTTATATTTTCTTTTGGTTTTCTTGAGCAATGGGCAATCCAGTTTGTAGTGATCGCGTTTTCTGCAGTTAAAACATGATCCTCTTAATTTTGATTTCTTACCTTCATCTTGTCTTGACGGTTTTGATTGGCTTCTATACTTGATGTGATTTTTGTCCGAGTGTTGGACTTATTCTTTCGGAGATATCTATGATATTTTCTCACAAACAACCCCATGTCTTCACTTGAGCTTTCATCATCACTAGAATCACTCATAGATGAGTTATCGCTGGAGGACTTTGAGCTTGAAGCCTTTAATGCAATAGACTTATTTTCCGCGTCTTTTGATTTTTCTTTTCCTTTTTCTCGTGCTTATTGAGATTTATGAGCTCTTGCTCATGCTCTTGAATCTTCCCAAACAATGTTGTTATGTCGAGTGTAGCGAGATTGTTGGATTCCTTGATTCTTGTAACTTTAGGTTGTCATTCCCTATTAAGACATCTTAAAA
Organism: Vicia faba; assembly: GCA_948472305.1. Classification (NCBI taxonomy): domain Eukaryota; kingdom Viridiplantae; phylum Streptophyta; class Magnoliopsida; order Fabales; family Fabaceae; genus Vicia; species Vicia faba. Next base: position 1,190,487,899 of record OX451739.1, read on the forward strand.
CTTTGTTAGTAGCAACAAAACTGGGAGTAACATGACCAAGAGTGTGTAATCGGTTGATTATATGAGAAAATCTCTTTTGCATATCAACAATGGTTTCACCATGCTTCATGTGAAAGAGATCAAACCCTTGAGTCAATGTATTTATTCTAGCAAGTTTAACATCATTTGTCCCCTCATGGGAAATTTGTAGAGCATCCCATATTGCTTTAGCAGTAGCACAATGTGACACTCTAAAATATTCATCAACACCTAAAGAAGCAATAAGCATATTTCTACCTTTCCAATCATAGCTATAATTTTTCTCGTCTTCCTCATCCCATAGTGCTTCCGGTTTGGGTATGATGATGTTATACTCATTATCATGGTTATTTTAATAGGACTATCCTCGATAACTTTCCATATCTTTCTATTAACGGAGTTAATATACACATGCATATAATCTTTCCAATAGATATAGTTTTCACCGGTGAAAACATGAGCTCTTGTATAAGTCCCTTTTGGATCACTCTCCATATTCTACAAAGTAATATGTGAAGCACCAGATGAAACGGTTCTCTGATACCACTTGTTAGACGATGTGATTTATCTACAAGGGGGGTTGAATATATCGTTTAAAATAATTTGTTCTTTTTTTAAAATTGTTTTTCAGAAATATATGCGAAAGCTCTCAGAATCTCCAATCCTCTAAACGATCCTCTATTGAAAAGATTAGATATGCGTAATCATACGGGATAGAATGACAAAGTAAGAATAAATACATTTTACTCAATTGGTCAATCACTTATACACCCTCAATGAATATGAATTACTTCCAATGAGTTATTTAAGATAAAGCTAAATACAATGAATAGTTTATGGGTGAGTCAATTTATCAAACACCTTATGAGCAAAGCACATTAGGTTTGATTTTACTAAATTGTAGTTGTGAGTTTTCTTAGGTATCAATCAAAAGGATTGTTACCAATGTTGTGAAATGATCTCAACACACCACAATTACAGTACAAGCATATTCGACAAGTTAATTTTCACAAATTATAGTAGTCAAGTATGGAAATAAATAAAAAGAAGAAGAACACACGATTCGTTAAGGCAGTTTCTCTTGTCGTCCTCAGGTAGGGTACGTCTATCCCTAATTTTAGAATCTAGAATTGAGATATTTGATATGAAGTTGCAAATGTTACAAGAGAAGAGATAGTTCATAATACAGACAAAACAATATGCTGATGTAACAGTCTTCTTTCCTTTCTTTGGTTTGAGCCAAACCAAATGGAAAATTCTTGGAACAAACCTCCGGTTACCGCTACTTGATTAATCAAACCCTCTGTTTCTTAATCCTTTCACCCGACTGATTTCAATCGCAAGCAATTTGACCCCAAATCTATCTTCATAATCCTCCGGTTACCGCTACTTGATTAAGCAAACCCATCGTTTCTTAATCCTTTCACTAGGATGGATTTAATGAAGCAAAGACTTGTGAAAAAACCCCCGCACCAATAGGAATCTTGGAGGAGAAAATCCAAATGATTTTATTCAAGAACAACCCACAATTGATCAACCCAAATATGAATTAAATCCTTAATTTGAACGTTATCACCACATCACTTTTCTTGAATCAACAACCATGATTATTTGTAGATGTTAATTTTTGAGAAGAGAGGATGAAGATGATGAGCACTTTGTGTATCTTTCACTAGTTCTTGTTAACTGTTCAAAAGGAATCTAAACTTAATTTATATGTGTTAGTGAAAAACCAATAATATCTAAGAAATAAGGAAAATAAGACAAATAGAATTTTGAGAGTGTTAAGTGAGCGATCAACGGCTCTAGAGGCTTGGGTCGGTGCAACACAACCCGCGCCAATGAGATGAGCTAAACATATTGAATGCATCGACCACACCTGATCCTTGGGTCGGTGCAACATAATCCGTGTCAAGGAGATGAGTCAAACAGATTGAACACGTCCACTGCACCAGGGGATGCGTCGACGCAACCTTTAATTTTCTTTGACATTCAAGTTGAGTCGACCAAGGGGTCGGTGCAACACATCCAGGGAGAAGCACACAGATTTGAGTCGACCGAAGCTAGTTTTGCATTGACACAGTCTTTGTTTTTCCTTCTAAAAAGGTTATTTTCATCCAAGCTTGCATCTCATACTTTGTCCTAAGTATATTTTATGTGCCACACATGTCATTGAGGATAGGAGAGGTTTTGACATCATGAAAACATGAATCTTTCCCTCACAACAATAATAAGGAAAGCGATAAATTGTGGAATTTAAATGTCCTACGCTATTACAATAATTTTGGGGATGGGAGATACAAATTTACAAATGGGGATAACAAGTAAAAATAAACTCTAATTACTATTACAAGGCTTTGAAGAAAAGAGATTTCTTTTTAGGGTTTTTTGATCGAAAAGGTTTTATAGTTAATTTAATTACAAAAGGACTTAATTAATAAAACCTAAGTCTATTGATTTCAATTATTTTAGAAAATAACTTGAATGTTTTATCTGGAAATTTTTTTTGGATAATGTTAGGCCATCTCCAAGCAATGCAATATGTCCAAAGAAACCTTAATGATCTAAAACTATAACAAAAGTCAAAAATCAGGATTTTCTTATGCCTAGGCTGACATGGGCCGTTTCACCGGACACTGGCACCCATGTCAGCATCTGCCCATGCCTCTCTGCATATTTTTTGTTCCAGCAAAATTGACATGGACCGTGTCGTGTGACACGGGCGCCCCTATCAGCCCCTGTCCTGTCTGTTTTTCCAAATTTCCAACCCAGCTGAATTGACACAAGTCGTGTCGTGTGACACGGGCGCCCGTGTCAGCCCCTGTCCTGTCTTTTTACTAATTTTTCTCTCTGATATGTCTTGTTGTATCCTTTTGAAAACAAAAGCAAGTAATGTATGGATAAAGATATTACAGTTTGAGAAAATTTACCTCTTGAAGTGAAAATTTAGAACATGTACGGATGTTTTCGGGTGTCAAAAGGTGATTGATTTGAGCTCCCTTGGACCTTCTTGAAGCTATGCCAATCCTCTCTTTATGCTGAAAATTGCTGAATCACTCCAACCAAGTTAAGTTGTAAGGTACTATTTTTGAGTTTGGAAGATGGTGATAGTGATGTTACAGATGTTGTTCTTGTGTTTGAACAATTTCTATATGATGTATGTGAAGTATTTGGGTGGTTTGTTTGGGCAAAACTTGCAAGGTTTGAGACATTCAAAGATTTGGACTTCAAAGCTAAAAAATGGAGGTTTTGTGGACTATTCTGGTTTTTTGAGAGTAAAACGGTTTTGAGGGATTGTTCATCTCTTTTTCTATATTGCAAATGATCTATCTATTTATAGGCAAGAGGTTTTAAGACAAGAGTTGATCAGATTTTGCAAGATCACATGTTGTGGCTGGGTTGGATTTTAAATGAAGCAAGCTTGAAGATTATAGTTCCAATGCTTTGTACTTTGCTTCATAGAGTTATTGGATACTTTAAGCATGCTTATATGATTTTGTATGTTAAGCGTGTGTAGAAGGAACAAGTTAGAGACTCAAAAAGAGTTGACTTTGTGATTAAAGCTAATTTGCAAGAATGGCAATGTTAACTTTGTGCCAAAAATGGAAAGATCACTTGGACAATGCTTAAATCAAATGGACCATAGCTCAAAAGTTTCTGTAAACATTAAATTATGGTGATATTTTCAAGTTAGAAGGCCTGCAAAGCAAGATTATGTAGCATAGCATGTAGATTGGATTGTGTGTTCTTCACCAAAATGACTTGTAATTCAAGAATGGATGCCCAACTTTATGCCTTTGAATCTCCTAGCTAGAGTATGTTAAATTCATGCTCTTGGATGTTTTTGAAAGCTTGAAACATTGTCTAAAACTTTCATGTTGACCACTTTGGCTAAATCAATTTGGAACTTGATGAAAATTGGCCAAGAAGTTTAGATAAAAAGTGACCAAAACCTGTTGAAAATTTCTCTAAGTGTTAGATAAAAATGTCATGACTTCATGGGCTTTTATCTTCAAATCTAAGAATTTTTTGGACATCAACCCTCTAATACAAAGTTGTAGAATTCATCAAGATCTAAACCTTTCATTTTGAAAGTTTTCTTTGAATCATCTTGGTGAAAAAATGTCATGAAGTAATGAAATTATCAAGTGTAAAAACACTTAGAAAATTTCAAAGTATTGAAAACTTTGACTTTTGTAGACTTTCTTGACTTTCTTGATGATCATGTTTGATATTTTTTAATGTCTTGATGAATTTTTATCTTTGGAATGTAATGTTGACAAAAAAGTCAAAGTTTTACTTTTTATGTATTAGTTGACTTTTCATCCGTTGATAAAAAATTCAACTATCAATCTTTTGATCTTGATAAATGATTTGAATCCTGAAATTAGGTCAACATGTTATGTTTGCGTCTTTGAGATTACATTTCAAACCGTTAGATTACGTATTACGCCAAAAGTCAATGATCAATCAACTTCAGTCAAAACCCTAATTGATGGTCTCAGTGCTTAGGAAGTGGGCTTGTCTGATCAAACCCTTGAGAACCCTTGAGAAATGTCTTGAGAAAAGAGAGGAAAAATTTAGGGGTACAACAATAGGCATCAAATTATAATCAGGGACAGTAAAACATCGATACATCAGATCATAGAACTGGACCAAAGTCGAGAGAATACCCTCCTTCATCCTGAGCTTCATAAGAGACACGACGGATCCACACTTCTTACGAAAATATATAAAACTCCCAATCTCGGGAATCAGACTCATCAAATAATCTATCTTAGGATCCTTGAAACTGTAATTCCTTGTCATTCTTTTTCCAGAATCCATGGTCAAAAGTACTTGAGATATTCGCAAAAAGTCAACTTTAAGTCCCTTGAAACAAAATGTTTTAAAGGATGCTCATGGGTCCATGAATGCATGATGCAACAATCACACACAAGATCACAATATGGGTGGTTCATAGGTTTGACGTCACGAGCATGAAGTCAAAGGTATTATCCACAAGGTATGGTCTAATAGTTTATCACTTGTCGAACAAGGTTCTAAGAGGTTCCCAAAGTTTACATCCTTCCTTCGGATATTACCAACGTCCCAATTAACTCGATAATTAGTAATATTCTCAGGAAAAACTAGTATAAGTGTAGTATCGCCTGACAACCATTTCGGGATTACTCCGTCATAGTTTCCGCACTACACCTAAAAGGCCAAGATGGGTTAAAGGTTCTACGGTCCTCAGTTTCAGCAAGCTCCTAGGTCGAAAGCAGAACATCTTCTCAATTACTCGGTAAACGACACTACAGTCAAAGGGGCCTCCATTGAGTGGGGGATCTCATGCCTCCTTTTTTGGGATTACTCCCTTAAAGTTAACATGACTATACCGCTTGTCCTATCTTAAGTTTTCCCAAGTCCGGGTAGAGGACTTATGAGAAATCACCAAGCAGCCTGAAAACCAAGAAAATCTAGACAAACATATATACAACACATAATATATAAACAAATAATAGCATATACATGAATAAATAAAGATAGGCTCAACCCACTTAGGGATGGACCAGCATTTGGTCAATCTTTCCTCAGTGAAGTCGCCTTTTTTCTGTAGCGGTAGAAATGTTGAGACTAAGCCATTGGATTGACTTGACTCACACAGATCAAATAAAAATCGTCATCGCGCTTTATTGTTTCCAAAGAAATGAGAAAAGAGAGAATAACCCAAAAGATAAGGGGAGAAAATCTAAGTTCGGGGGTTTGTTATGCAAAGGGAAGGTATTAGCACCCTAAACATCTACGATACTCCACAGAAACCTCTTTAAAAATTTATGTATTTTGGCTATAAATGTTGTATACAAAAAATATATTGTGGGGATAAGAAAAAAAGTATTTTTTACAATTTTTGCACCCGCCGCGGTTGTGAATCTTTAGTGCCTAGGTACCACCTTCTGTGCAATAGAGGATCAGGGTACTCATAGTTCACCTTTAAAAATTTTAAAACACATGTGTGTTGGTTAATGTTAAGAGACGAGACATCATCATCTTATCCGAGTGGAAGAACATACTCACTAACCACAATTGTGAGAAAGAAGAATTTGTGTCATCTCAAAGTGGAGGATACGATTTGGATTTTAAAATCAACAAAGCCTCGCTCAACACCCAAGTGGAAAATATCTCACTTCACTACATATCATTGAAGTATAGTATCTCACATCATTACAAAGATTTACAAGAGTCTAATCTTTTGAGAAAAGTTTTAAGGTAAAAAGCCAGAGTGGAAAAATGGTTTTAATGAGATTGATTGACTTTTAGTCTTCTTGTTTAAAATTTTATTAAGAAAATATTTTTGAAAATGCATGGACCTAAGTCCAAGTTTATGGTGAAAGCGGTTCAAGTTTAAAAACAAGAATAGTTTTGAAAGGGGGGAGAGGATTTTTGAAATTGAAGAAGGTGGGAGGAGATGAAGGAAGTATCCTAAAGCATAAAGTAAAAGCTAGGGAAAAGAACCGTCTAAACAACAAGAAGTCAACACTTGACACAATGAGTCAATGTATAATTCCCTTAATTTAGATTAAAACCAAGCAAGCAAAGATATTAAACCTCTTAAGAAAACCATGCTTAAAATTCACTAAGTCTTCATAAAAATTAGGAATAGTAACGGCTGTATACAGATGAATTCTCAATCACAAACAAAGCGCATAATCAGAATAAACTGCACTCAAAGAAAAGAAACAACCCAATGTCTCGGGGTAAATCCCAAGAACTCCAGGAAAAATAACAATAGAGGTCACAAGGTATCAAGGATGGTAAATGTGTCTACTCTTAAGTCCAAGAAGTCCATAACTCCAAAATGCCAAGGATAGTAACCAAATATTCCAAGTAACCTTAAAGTTTTTTATTGTTCAAGTTGGTTATTAAGTATCTTCAAAAAGACAATGAAAAGCTCAAGTGAGAAAAATGAAAAGAAATAAAGATAAATGCTCAAGTGACCAAAGATGAAAATATCATGAAATATAAATGCTAACATAAATGGTGCTTAAAATTAAAAGCAAAAATTAAAAGCATAAAAATAAAAGTCAATTGTTAATGAGTTAGAAAATGGAGGTTAGTTGAATGACCATCTTGAATCTTACATTTGAAAACTTATTAGAAGATTGATAAAATCAAAGCCTCTTAATAACAAGTTTTATTTGCTTTTTGTCAAGTCTATCATTCATTTCAAAATCTCAAGGCAACAAAAAATGATCAACGATGTTTAAATGATTCACTTAGTCAAAAATTTATGATGATTCATTAGAGGATTGATAAGACCAAAGCCTCCTAACAATGAACCTCAAGGTTATTAGATCAAAGGTTTCAAATTAAACATACTTGGGCTTGCAAACATAGCTTTGGGCCACAAATGATTTTTTCTCGAATCGGGACAAAAGTTAGCGTTATGTTAAGCAATTTTAAGTGGACTTATTTAGAAGTCGCACCTATTTTAAAGCCGGTCAATAGCAATCTATGTGCCATATATTTGGAGCGATGATATGTAGATCATCCTCTAACCACATGTAGCACAAAAGAGAAGGGGATAAGATGAAGAAGGAGGGGTTATATTTGAATCAAAAGTTTAATCAATGTATCATTAAAATCATTCATTCATTTTAGTGGAGTTGAACTCAACACTTAAGATTCAATGATGTTTATGAAGTTTATAATCAACAATCACATAGCCCGAATATATAAAATAAATAAATTGCATTTAATAAATAAAATAAAAAAGGAAAAAATTGTTTTTTAAAGTGTTCTTAAAATGAAAATAAAAGGTAAAATAATATACTATATTCAAAATATCAAAGAAAATTTTAAAGATACCTCAGAAAAATCAGAAATGACCCAAAATATTTTTATAAAATTTTTGGTAATTTTTTAAAACAGAAAAGTATTTTTAAACTAATTAAAATCACTCAAATATGTAAAAAAAAGATCAAAAATAGTAGAAGTCAAAATAAAATTCTAGAAAATTTTCAGAATGTCAAAAATAAGGAAAATGATATTTATAAAAAAATTTAGAATTTAAAAATATCAAAAAGTATTTTTAAAACAATTAAAATAAGGAAAACAAAACAAAAATTATGAAAAATATCAAACATTAAAATAAAAATATGAAAAAGTATTCACAAAGTCAGGAATAATTCAAATTATTTTTGTATATTTTTTTCATAATTTTTAGATAAAAAATAAAAGAATTATGAATTTTTAAAGATAAAATAAATTAAAAAATAATTTTATAAAATAAAAACAAATCAGAAAAACCATGTGCGTTGGATCTCTCTCACTTATACACGCTGGAAGATCCAATGGATCTGAGGTGAGGAGGTATCATGGACCCAAGCTAAAGCGTACGCATACAACATAAGAAAGTCCAACCAATCAAAATAAAACAGTTGGCTCAGTATCATTGGTTGAAGAATAATATTTTGGTCGTCTTCAACCTCCAGCCTCCTGCAAGTAGGGAAAATCCAAGATCCTTGAATCCGTAAATTTACACGTTCATAGTGGTACCATTAGATGTGTCTACTTGAGGCGATCACAATCATATGCTCGCAAAAAATTTATATAAAGCACAACGTAATCGATTTGGAAACAACCAGAGATGTTTAAAAGTGTTAAAAATCGAGAATCAGAATCATCAAATGCATAGTTTCACCAAAATTGATTTAAGAGCAAACATTAGTGAGCATCGCAGACCATTCCAGTAATTTCAGTTAGAGGTTTTGGTGCCTTAAACTACTTGAATAAAGTCAGATGAACTGACTCTGTAACGGACTTGGCTAACACGATTCAGGACACCTCAAGGCTTAATTCTTCTTCTGTTAGCTTCAGTGAAGTTCAAGGATGAAGGGTTAATGAAGAAATTGAATTGAAAAGTGGAGAAAAGGGGAATTCGAAATCTCAGAAAAGTGAGTTATAGAGGGTGTTTGACAGAGTGATTTTGGTTGTTCAAGCTTGCGAAAATGAGTGGAATAGAGCCTGTATTTATAGGAGAAGTGAATGGAATCATGAAGAAAATGTGATTACATGTGCATCAAAACTCAATCAAACGATGCGTTTTATCATTCTACATGATCCAAACATATTTTCTAATCATGTTTAAGTGTAAAATGCATGGAAATTTGGTGATTAGAAGCCAAATTATGAATTTCAAATTCTGACTTTGAAGAAAATTTCAATTTTAAGGTACCAACTTTGAATCAATGGTATTCATAGCTCAAGGGGTCTTAAGGCATGATTTTTGATGCATTTGAAAGATAAGGTCAGAATATTTACAATATGCAAAGAGAGAGATCAATTGGATGCTTGAGCTAGAAGCTGTGTTGAGTCAAAGTTGAGAAAAAGATGGCGACTTTTTGTACTTCAAAAAATTCTAAGTTTTTCTCAAAAAATATCCTATAATGTTTTGATTCCGAACAACGCCTTCCTCCAAAATATTGCTTTAATCAATAATGCTAGCTTGAAGTAGACTTCCCAAATAGCATTGTGAAACTTGAATAGCTCAAAAATATCAAGTATTGAAAAAGTTATGGCCTTGTGAATTTGGTGAAAATCCATGAGGTGACCTATAATATTTTTAGTTCATAAGGCATGTTCCAATCATTTTCAAGTCTTGCACATAAAAGAAGAGTTGAATTTCACATTCTTAAGATCAATATGGAAAAAGAATGGGCTCAAGGAGATAAAAATTGACCAATTTATGATCTTTTGAAGTCACATAAGGGATTTTGATGGCCTATCTAGAAGACTTGTAATCTTTCTCCATCATTAGGAATCTTTCACACAAAACATTCTTGCAACCTTTGAAGTGATTGATTGATAATCCTTTAAAGAGAATCATGCCTTTGGAATTATTCAAAAATCACAAAAGATGAGCAAGATATATTCCTTAGAAGTTCAAAATCCTAGCTCTTCAAGCACCAAAATGACTTGGAAATCCTTCTCAATTTTGACAAACTTTCTTACACAATAACTTTTTTCATGTGAATGGAGGTTGTTGTGGATGATAATAAAAAATCATAGCAACAATAACAACTTCCAAATATTAAAGAATGAGAGGGTTATGTACTTGTGATCAAAGAGTCAAGAATTTATCCAATTAGGTCAAACATCTTCAATCAATCTTTGCATATTTTGACTTTCTTTGACAAATTGAGGCATGATGAATCATAGTAGACCTTGTCAGAATATTATTTTAAAGCACCTTCAATGATGAAGCTTGAATCTCAATGAAGTTTTGTTGAAGATGTCATGGAAATAAACTCATGAACCTATGAATCAACCTGATAAAGTGTGTTGTGTCCTCACCTATAATATCATCAATTAGAGCAAACATTCATTGTGTTTATTAGTTAAAAATTAATCAATATAAAATATAGATGATCACAATATACACATCAAGATGCTTGGTGATTCTTCATGAAAAAAACCTAGAGATAGAGAGAAGAACCAAACTCTAGGATGATCTTGTTGTGATTGAGTTGATAGGAGATAATAGAGAGATCTTAGGAGTAAAAATTGAGATACAAAAATCAATGTGTATATCAAAACAATACTAGAACATGTAAATCAACTCATAGTGTAAATAGAGCCAAAAAGAGAATGAAATTGTTTTTAGGAGACTTCTTTCTATTGTAACATCATGGTATTATAGTGAAAACAACACTTTATTTTCCCGTGGACGTAGTCACACACCACTCGCGACGAACCATATATATTGATCTTCTTGCTTCGTTATTTTCTTTTTATATTTCTTGAAGTCTCTCGTGTCATCTTCTGATAAACATCTGGGAGTACACTACTTACAAGTAGAACATAAAATATTTCAACTAATACCTTGTAGACATGAGGACCATATGGTTCATTGCTGGTAGCATCAAGAACCTGGTAGAGGGGATATAAATCAACAAATCTAGTTTAGTTTAAGGTTATAATACACAACATTGGCAAACATTCAACATCTATTTATGAGAAAAGCATCACGTGAAAATATGGTCATACTTCACGTAAATCCTTACACCCACTATCACGATGCTAAATTTTTTGGTTCTAGAATTTTCTGTTTCATATTAAATTTGCTGATTCTAAAATTTGTTAGAAATTAGTTACAACTATAGCTATTTATTAGATGTGATATTTTACGGACTCAAGTGCTTAGTCATGTAGTATTGTCAAATCAATATATTTGAAAGTCGGTATTATCATGTATTGTATCACATCAACTTCTATTTATAGACGTTGTCATGAGAGATTAAAAGTGTGGACGAAAAATTTTAAGAATATAATATTTTGAAAGAAATGTTTTGAAGGAGTAAAAACAAAAAATTATAATATTTAGAGGATCAAAATATATTTAATCCTATTAAACAATAGGATGTAAAGTTTGTTATTTTAGAATATAAGTTGAAAAAGACAGGTATTGGGGTAAAAAAAATTGACTGCTTACAACAATTTCTATTATTTATTGTTACGAGTATAAATAGTTAAAACAGGTGACATCACTTTAGTAATTTAAATCTCTTTTTTAAGAAACAATGTGTATTTTTTACTATTAACTAATATTTTCATAGTTGACATTTAACGGTTAGAATTAGTTAAGATTTTATAATTAATTAGATATTAATTTATATTTAGAAATATCTTTTAGATTGTTTATATCTTTGTTAGAAGATATATATCTTTGATCTTGTTATATCTTTGTTAGAAGATATACTTTAGATTTAATTTTGTGTATAAATAGCCTAGTGGAGTAGGTTATTGTAATTCATTGTAAATCCTTATTTTGAAGCTGTCCGTAAATATTCCTTTTGTCTTTCATCTCTTCTTTGTGCATCAACAATTGGTATCTAGAGATCCGGTTCGAAATCCACGGGGAAAAGAAGTATTGTGATTAAGAATTACATGTGTCTGAAGCTGGTAAAGACTCTGAATCTGAAGAAGATACATAAGGAGTAGATGATTCTGACCCTGACTCCGATGGTGATCCAGACTCTGAAGAAAGTCAAAGTTCTGGAGAAAGTCCAATTTCTGAAGCAAGTGCTTCTGAAGGGGAAAGTTATGGTGTCCAAAGTTCTGAAGGTCCAGTTCAAAAGCAACAAAGAGTCAGAAGCATCCCAAGAAGATTTGCAGAGTTTGACATGTTGCAAGACACATAAGTAGACTCTGAAGGAGAATTAATTCAGTGTGAAATGTTAGTAGACTCTGAATCCGTGAGTATGGAAGAGGCTCTGAAGCATTAAGTTTGGTTACAAGCCATGGAAGAAGAACTTGATGATATAGAGAGAAACAAGACTTGGAAGCTGACAAAACTCCCAAAAGGCAAGAAAGCCATCAGCGTCAGATGGGTTTTCAAGCAGAAGCTAAAGCCAGATGCATCAATTGGCAAACACAAAGCAAGATTAGTAGCAAGAGGCTTTCTACAGAAGTCTGGGCTGGATTACTTTGAAGTGTTTGCACCTGTAGCGAGACATGAAACAATCAGACTAGTGATTGCAATAGCTGCTAACAGGAATTGACCTCTAATGCATATAGATGTAAAATCTGCATTTCTGAATGATCCATTACAAGAAGAGGTGTACGTTTCACAACCTCCTGGATTTGAGACAAATAATCAGGAAGGGATGGTTTTCAAATTACACAAAGCCTTGTATGGATTGAAGCAAGCGCCCAGAGCTTAGAATTTGAAGATTAACTCATTTTTCAAGGATCAAGGGTTTCAGAAGTGTGAGATGGAGTATGGTGTTTATGTTCAACATACTTCAGAAGGTAATATGATTTTGGTCTGTTTGTATGTTGATGACATATTACTCATAGGAAGTTCTGAATAAGAGATAGTTGAGTTCAAGAAAGTTGTGATGAATGCGTTTGAGATGACAGATCTTGGGAAAATGAATTTATTTCTAGGGATAAAATTTATGTACTCTGAGAAAGGAATCATTATGCATCAGATGAAGTATAAACTAGAGCTTCTGAAGAGATTTAAGCTAGAGAATTTCAAAGTTGCTATCACACTTGCTGATACGAATCAGAAGTTGGACTCTGATTCTGATGGAGAGGATGTGCATGCTACACCTTCAAATAGATGGTTGGTTCTGTGATGTATTTGTGTAATACCAGACCTGATATTAGCTATGCAGTTGGAATGGTTAGCAGATTTATGATTAAACCAAAGTGGTCTCATTACCAAGCTGCTGTCAGGATTCTGAGGTATGTAAAGGGAACTCTGAAGTATGAAGTATTATTTCTGTCTGGTAGAAAGACTAAATCATAACTTCTGAGTTATTCAGACTCTGATTGGTGTGGAGATAGAGTTGACAGAAAAGTACTTCTGGGTACTTATTCAAATTTCTGGGAGTTCCTATTTCTTGGTGTTCCAAGAAGTAACCTGTTGTTGCTCTATCAACTTGTGAAGCTGAATATATTGCAGGCGCTCTGACTGCGTGTCGGGCTGTGTGGATTCTTAACTTGCTGAAAGATTTGAATATTGAGGTAAATAAACCTCTGAAGCTGATGATTGATAACAAGTCTGCAAACAATCTTGCAAAGAGTCTAGTGTTGCATGGGAGAAGCAAGCATATTGATACTAAGTATCATTTTATGAGGAATCAAGTTCATAATGGAATATTAGAAGTTGTACACTGTAGCACCAAGAAGCAGCTGGAAGATGTTCTGATAAAGGCTATAAAAAATTATCAATTTCTTGGTTTAAGGGATGGAATTAGTGTTGTCAGTTTTGAATAAATATAAATTAATGGATGGTGTTAGAATTAATTTAGTTTTTATAATTCTCTAGATATTAATTTATATTTAGGAATATCTTTTAGATTGTTTAGATCTTTGTTAGAAGATATATATCTTTGATCTTCTTATATCTTTCTTAGAAAATATATTTTAGATTTAATTTTGTGTATAAATAGCCTAGTGGAGTAGGTTATTGTAATTCATTGTAAATCCTTATTTTGAAGCTGTCAGTAAATATTCATTTTGCCTTTCATCTCTTCTTTATGCACCAATACTAACATGATTATGTAAGTTTATTGGACTTAATAAAAAGTATAATATGTGACAATCGTGAAGAATTAAGGGTCTTCAGAGGTTTTAAGGTATGTTGTAGGGATGAGAGTTAGCTTAGATAAGGGATGAGAAGCTCTATTTCTAAGGTTTTTTGTATCAGAATGAGATTGTCCTCTTAACTCCAAGGTTGAGTTATTTATAACATTGTCTGACCAAGATCCTATAGCCTTTGGAGATAGAAACTACTATCGAGAGGATGCACGAGTGGATGGTTAATCCATCATCATTTCCGAGATCATGGTCAAATGACCCCTTCCTTATCGTTACGGAATGAGGACATGTTATTTCCCCCACTTTCCCATATCAGGATGTCAATTTACATAAGGTGATGTGTCTAATAAAAATGAGTGAAACATCTACTAAACGCACACCCAAACTAGAAAACAGTAGACAAGAGAGACGCTAGGGACTGAATTAAAGCCCATTATCTTTGTATCGTCCCTTATGCATTCTTTTAAAATATACCAATACGCAATTCCTCAAACACGAGGGATTATAAAGGAAGAAGTGTTTTACATTCTTTTCCCTCATTCAATCACCCAATAGAGGCCCTTAAATGGAGCTTGGTCCCTCTTACAAGAATTTAGTTAAGTCCTTCGGCGAGGCTTGAGTCCCTCAGGCGAGACTTTAGTTAAGACTATCAGGCCAAAATTCATTTGAGTCCCTCTAGAGAGACCTTGGTTGAGTACCTTAAGCGATACATTAGTTGAGTCCCTCAAGAGAGACTTTAATTGAGTCCCACTAGTAAGACATTACTTTAAGCCCATTAGGCGAGACTTTATTTGAGTTCCTCAAGCGAGACTATTAGAAAATCACCATTCATATTTCCATTTTTATGGAAACAAAGATATTCCAATGGAAGTCCATCATTCATGCTGCCCATTTTTAAATGGCCATGATTTTACATTGGAAGTCCACCATTCATTCATTTTTTTGTCAAATGCCAAGATGTTATACACAATGTTATAATAATGTCTATGACAAAATTAATACATAGTCTTGAAAAATAACAAAAAGTAAAAATGACACATGGAATTGTTAAATCATTTCAGTGCAAAGTAACCTACGTTTGGAGGGTGTTAACCCAAGAAAGAAAATTCACTCTTAATAGTCAAAAGTAAAAATTGGTCTTAGTTGAACCTTCCTAGTTCAATGCCTCTTTTCCTATTACTATATGTGAGTTCTTACTCAGGACTCCCCCTAAATATGAGACCATTCTCACTTTATCTCAAACATTTTCTCAAGTGTTTGGACAATTACAATAGCTTTATAATGATAAAAAAAATTACAACTCAAAATTACAACTCAAAATAATTTATTCCGTAACATAGGAATATGACTTACGAATAAAGTATAACAACACCAAGTTGAACCAAAACAAAATACTCAACACAACAAAACACGTCTAGATTTATTCTCAAGGTCCGAGTCTTTACAATGGAGAGCTCCTCTTTAAATAGCCACAAGGTTTAGCTTTAAAGCCGAATAAAGTTTGTATCTTTTTGTGTGACTGGATTAATCCCACGAGCGCAAAAAATATTTCTTCATTTAGTTGGTTTTCAATATTTGATTTGATAAATCTTCAACATATCATATTTGTTCTTTTTGATTCTTGGCAATTGATCTTTTGGGAAAAATATTCATATTCGAAAAAGCGCATAAAACATTTTAACAAATTGGTCAAGACTGGAAATGAATCTTCAATCAAGTGTGAGATACACTATATGTCTAAACTTGCTTAGGGATAGACAAAATGTCTCACTATCCATGGGACATTAGGATCCACATTGTTGCTTATTAGTTAGAGCTCATAGATAAAAAATGTCTCACCCAATGTCATAATATCTTGCTCCATGTTTGCCTATTGAAATGATCCCAATTAGATGTAATAACAATATTTCATTTGTCCCATTTTAAGGCAAATGCAATGTGAAACATGTGGAACATAATGCTATATGTATTCTTCATGACATTATTCAAATATTATTAGTGAGCAGCAAAAATAAACATTAAAAAAACTTGCAGCTGTACATGTTGAAAGAACAACAACCATTATCTGATGATCTAAGATCTTTCCTTTCATAATGTCATTAAAATTAAAATAAACTATTCTCCCCTTCTTTCCTAAAAATGGCCAAGGCCTAAACAAACGTGAACAATCCAGAGATTAAAAACCCAAAATGGTTGCAAGCCATAAAAGTAAACCATAAAAATGGAATCATCCCAATAAAGGGGCAATATGAGCCATTGTCCACCCATGGAGAAATTACAAAAATAGAACAAAAATAACCCACGCAAGGGCAGTGAACACCATCCTTTAAAGAAAATAAAAAAAGATCATGCACTACAACAATTTCATTACTCAGGGTCACCTGAGGATACTTAATCATACTCTTCTTCATTAGCACTGGCTTACACATCTTCACTGACTTCCTTCTCCATGTCATCTTTTTCATCATTTCCTGCATCTTGTTCTGCAGTCTGGGAGGTAGATGTAACACCCTGAATTCAATAATTTTGTTTAAGTGAATTTTGATGCAATTTTACATAATTATTAAGTGATTATATGCTTTTAAATTGATTTTTGGTGAATATACGTGTGGCATGTGACATGTGATTGGGTTGGTGAGAGTGATAGAGAATAGTAGAATTAATTGGAATTTTAGTTAATTTTATTGGTAGAAGTATTATAAAAATAAGGAAATTAGAAATAATAATTGGTTAATATTATTTGATGAAAAATATATTTTATTATAAAATAATTAGAAAAATAAGGTAGTATGGGTAATGTGGAGATTGGGGATATAAGTGAGGATAGAAGAGGAATTACCTAAATGAGGGGAATATGTTTTCTATAAAAATGGAAGAAGTGTGGGAAGTTGAGTTTTCACTGGTTGTGAAATTGAACTTGGGAGAAAAGAGGCAAAGGCATTAGGAGGCTAGGGCTTCAACGAAGAAGAAGGAAAAACACCATTGTTGAGAAGCTTTTGCTGGAAATTCAGGTGAAGGGGGAAACTACTTCATATATTGGTGTGAATTATGAAGGGTGGAAAGGGATTCTCACACTTCTCTAGGTTTTATTCATTGTTGTGTTTTGAAAAGATTCATATATGATTCATGAAAATTGATGATAATGATGATTCTTGATGTTTAATTATGTATTCTTGAGGTGATAATTGAAGAATTTGTATTTCAAATTGTGTTGAACTATTGATTATAACTCTTGTTAATGTGTTGTGTTAATTGTGAATTGGAGATGGTGAGCATGAAGGTTCTCATGGTGTATCGTTGATATTGTGAAAATTGGTGAAATTATGTGTTAATTGATAGGTTTAAGATGTACTAACAATATGTAATTGACATGTGACATTAGACTGTCGAAATAAGCTGTTAAGGCAAATTAGGGCGTGTTTGGGTAAGGTTTAATGAGAATTAGAATGGCTGAAACATGTTAAAACTGGAATTTTTGGAAAATTAACTTATATCAATCAATTGTACCTATGAATCAATTAATCGATTACTCCCTTTAAAAACTTGAAAAATTATAAGTAATCAATTGATTGATTAGTTCAATTAATCGATTGCTTTAATCCAAAATGCGAAAAATGAGAAATACAGAATGTATAGAAAAGTGAGAACAATCGATTGATGGGTGATGACAATTGATTGATGTTGTTTAAAAACACGAAAGAATGGCCTTCGAGTGAGATTATCACACGACTCTGTTTAAAGTTCAGTTCGAAACGTTGGAAAGATAACACATAATACTTTTCCCCAATGATATTTTACAGAGCTGAATGTGAATTAATGACATGAGTGTACTCTTTTATTTAGGTGAAAAGTTGTGAATTGTGATAAATTCAAGGTGAAATACTTCTCAAAGATCACTTACACTATTACAAATAACACTTCTAACATCGGACACAAAATGCGTTTTACCTCGGTAAAATAAGCGAGGTAACCAAGGTCGTCAGAAAAAGTAAACACTTATCACCTCCGTGTTTAAATCACATAGGTATAATTTTATTAGCGGATGGGTTCAAACCCAAACACCGACACTTTTATCATTTACAGAACTAGTTCCTTTATTATCTCGATTTATTAATAAAATCGAGGGGTAATTATATATTTTTTTATAAATAAAACTCGTTAAATTGTTTACATAGAAAATTAATAAAATAATTTGTTTAAAAACTAATATGTCCATGAAGATCATATGTTGGATCATCAATTCCATGATATTCTGGGCAAGATCAAATGTTGAGAAACCCATTCTGATGATGCATACACTTTTCCCATAAAAAAAAGGATTAGGTAAATTATTATCCCAAAGATATAGATTTTAGATCTTCAAATCATATAATTATGGTGAAGATCAAATTCTCGGTACAAGTATATTCTCAATGGATTTTCCTTGTATTTAATTCTGATATGAACAAAAAAAGGGTTAGACAAAAAAAGGTTAATAAATAAATATTTTTTTGCTCAAATAAATTTAAGAACACAAACCTTAAATCCAAATAATTTTCTGCTCTTGACATCCATCTTAGAGAACTCATCACAACAAACACTCTTGCAAACCTTAAAATGGATGATAGTTTCAAGCGCTTCATGAAGTTACATTATCAATTTTTGATAATCATAATGCTTTTATAATGTCAGTTATTTATGTTTCATGTGGATCACTAATGATAAAGGCTTGAGCGTTGATAGTCATGAAATGGATGACACAGATTTGATTAAGGACGGTGATAAATATCCTCAATTTTAACGCTAAGTGTTCCCTCGGTTTTTAAGAAAATTGACAGGTTAGAACATTTAACTTATAAATAAAATATACAATTAAAAGAGAGGTTCCAGTTTTGTTTTTCCCCTTGGTTATGATAAAGTCGACGGTAACATGTTGTTTTTACAAAACAAATTAAAACGCGTCGCGCATGCATTAGAATCATATCACTAGAATAAAAATGATCAGCTAAGTCGTAACCTCTCTTTTGGATTTTCAAGGAGGATTTTAAGCTATTTAAATGTCTAATTACCAACTCGTTGTGTCTTCAAACATTGTTTAAATGTCTTTTCCTATTTTCAATGTCTCATTACCAACTCTCCTTGTCTTATTTCATATTAAAAAATGGATGCAAATCTGTTGTTCGTTATCAATGAAAAGCATGTAGATTTCAATGATTTCGATTATTTTGAACTATGGAAAGTTGTTAACAAAAAATGGTTTAATGGTTACTTCCATATTCTATATGATCCCATATACACTAATCTAGTTAAAGAGTTATGGATAAATGTCTGTATTGTGCTAGCTGGTCATGATGAAATCATCCAGTCCTATGTCAATGGCTCTCATTTCTTCATTACTCCATCATTGATTGCTACGACAATCAACTGTGAAGAGTTTGGTAGTTGTGTTGAACATTATTAATTCAACAATGTCTACTCAACCCACCATCACCAAATTTATGCCAACCAAGATAAGCTCGCCAATCTTGTTTCTCTACTCCATATTGCAAAATTTTGGTTTCAACTTTTAGTGGCAAATCTCCGCTCAAGAGAGAAATAACTGGAAACGCTTACTTGGTATGATAAGCATCTATTGTTATTCCTCACCTAGAATTTCAGAGTGAATCTTTATCTTACTATTTTCAACTTCTTGAAGGAAATGATAAAGATTTTTCGGGAGGAAATTACTTTCTTCATACCTTATGGAAGAGTTCTTTCTAAACTTTTCTCAAAGTTAGGGATAGTTAGGGGTAATGTTAAAGTTGAGTGGACTGAGAAGTTTGAATTGTGGAATAGTTTTTTCTGTTGTTTTTTTTATTATCAATGCAATATTTCCTTTTTCTATTATTTCCTATTCTTGTTTATTGACAATAAAGGTTTTTAGAATTACTAATTAACAAAGAAAAACGTGGCATCTGGAAAAGATACCAAGTGATAAATCATTGAAAAAAGTTTTAAATGCAGTAATGGGGATTTGAAGCGAGTTACCTTATAGCTATATTTCCCCAGTTCTAAAAAAATCTAGTTAACATGTTTAATATTTTTTTATGGATAAAACATTGTGCTAACTTATAGATGTGTTGCCTTAGGTTTTTATAACACGAAGGTAACCTGTTGTTTATCTTATTAAAAAAAATCAAAAATTGCGCTTCTAGAACATATACTTTCGGTTTGTAGCATGTTTGAGATGAAAGCTTCACCATAAAAAGTGTTATTCATTGTAGTGTTAATTTGATGAAAAATATCCAAAGAACGGAGCAAAAATGACCAAGTATAAAGAAATAAAGACTTTGAAAAAATTGGCTGAAAAAGGGAAGAAACGTTTGCCAGTCACTGAAATCATCATGCCACCATTGCGCGCTATCGCGTGCTTGATGGACCAGGATTAGTTGCATCGCGCGTATGATGAAGGCTATCACACGTGCGATAAGCATCTTTGTGGGCTCTTTCCTGATGGGATTTGACATATACTGAAGGCTTTAAAAAATTGGGTTTTTGGCCCTTTTTTGAGGGTTCTATGATTTTACATTGCAAGTGAATATTTACAACACCGGAAGGCATATTTTGAGCGCATTTGGAGCCATTGGAGTCTAGTTCTTCTAGAGAGGTTTTATGAAAACCACTTATAGTTTATTGGTATTGTAATTTACATTATGAGTAGCTAGTTTTCTCATAGGTTAAGTTTTATTTTGATGAACCTTTTTTAGTACTGTTGGGATACATGTTTGATTTGATATTGCATAATTAATTGGATTTTATTATTTTATTCAATTACACCTTGTTCTTAATGCTTTTTTATTTAAGATACTCTTTTAATATGATTTTGGGCTCATAGGGAATATTAACCATTAGTCTCTACGTCAGACCTAGGGTGATTGTTGTTCTTATGCCGATTGAATATGAATAGGAGACCTCGAGTAGTGGATTAGGAATTAACATTCTATTGCATTGCCTGATATTTCTTACGCTGGTGGACTAGGGATAACAAGCTCTGAGTATATATTAGTGAGCTTTACACCACGGTTTGGGTATATGTTAGCTCCTAATGTTGATACCCACAATATATTGGTCTTATTAGCTAAAAATAGATTGAAGAAAACTAAAGCTGCCAACATTTTGACCAGAAGAGCCTAAAACACTTAGAGAATTATCTAAGTTAAAGTTGGTCTTCGACCAAGAAGTTTTTGGCAATCTTCGACCGAGAGGTTCCTGCGGTCTTCGACTGAAAGATCCTTGTATCAGCAAGCAAGTGAATTTTAAATCTGAAGAAAGGAGGGAGAGGTAGTTCACTTGGCAGTTGAGGAAAGTAATGTGGCATGAAGATAGAAGTAGAAGCATATGCTGAGGAAACTTTTCCTCATCCTGGAACGAGGCAACTACTCAACGGTTACTTAGTTTTAGTATAAATATAGGGATTTCATGTAGATTTCTATGTGTTCAACTTATTACTACAAGTCACTCAATCATATTTGATTACCCGTTGTGAGAGAAAAGATATTGAGAATGTATGTTTGAAACACCATCTTTTATTTCAGTCAAAGTCTTTATAATTCCTTTACATTCCTTTCCATTTACATCCCTGTGTAAAGCTTTATCACTACTGCAAATTTACTTTATTCTGCCTTTTACTTGCACTTTTTAGCATTTTTCAACCCTTTTGACTTAAACTCACTAGCTTATATAAAAAACTCATCATATGTCCTAGGATCAATCTGATCGATCCTGCAAGTCACCAAAATAACCCTTTTTTGAAGATCAACGATTGTTTACCAATTTCTACAGTAAACAAATTGGCACACTTAGTGGGACGTTGCTGAACGGTTAGTGAGCCTATGTCATCAAAAGTTGGTTCAACACCAGCATTGACCGCTACAGAAACAGGACCAATACTTTCTTATGTAGGTCATAGGGGTCAACCAGGAACACCCCCACCAAGGGGAAATATAGAAGTTCGACCCTATATCCCCCTAGGATTTTCGACAGCATGGACTGGTCGAGGCCAACCCTATGGAATTCCAACTACTGAAATGGAAAGCCTTATGAATGTTGCTTCCACATTTTCAGACCCTTTGGTGAGTGCATCTTCGCCATTGCAGGGATCTGGAACTGGTATGGAAAATTTGGGTAGGAACCAATTCTTAGGAGGAACATCCTATACGATGCCAAGCCTTACAAATGCTTCTAAAGTAATTTTGAGGCAACAAATGGATGAAAGTAACCATGACATGGTGCAAATGCTTGCACAGACTTTGAGTACAGTGCTAAACCCTCTGATACAAAATACCACCCAGTCGAATCAGCAAATGACAGCACAAATTACGCGCATGGTTAAATTTTTTGGGGTTCCCCATCCTATTCGACAAGCCCAAAGAGAGATGATAAGACGAAATCAAGGTGTAGTCTTAGAGGATGACATGACCATTAACCAAAACCCACAGCTAGTGGAAATGAAGCATAGAGTGGAAATCGAACAACCTAGATTCAAAATACCCAGGGTTTTCCCACGAATCCCTAGAGTTGTCGAACAAGATATAGTAATGGTAAATAGAAACCAAAATGCTGATGAGGTAATACAGCAGGTTCAACACCATAACTATGCAGGAGATAATAACTTGACAACCATGGTCGAAAGGATCATGGAACAAAATGTATTGAATATTGGCTTTCATAGGCCAAACTTTACGTCTCCGTTATCAAATTATATCTTGCAATCAGAATTACCCCCTAGGTCGAAAGTTCCAAAGTTCACAAAGTTTTTAGGGGATACGACAGATTCCACTGTCGAACATGTAGCAAGGTGTTGTACCCAAATTTTTGCCCCTAAGATTCCTTCATCATACCAAGTTGGTTTATTCACAACAAGATTACACTAGAATTCTTGGTTCCCCTCCCTACTTTGAGTTTTTCTCCTTTTGAGGGATTACCAAGCACCTTGACTTATATTCCTTTTGTGATCATGAATATTGTTTTGATTTCTTCATTTAACTAATAAAATTCAATGTTGGCTTCTCTTGCTTGTTATCCATGTAGTAAGGGCAATGAGATTTAACAAGTTACTCCATGGGTTCATGAGTTTATTTCCATGCCCTAGTCAATAAAGCTTGAGAAGTTCAAACCTCACCATTGGATTGGTTTTGTAAGGATTGGAATGGAAAGGTTGCTTTGGTTCATCACATTTCAAGGTTATTAGATTTGACTCAAAAGTACAAGGGGTTTTGATTGGAGAAGTTGTCATGTTTGGACAAGGTTTTGTTCCCATTGGTCACAAGAGCATATCTTGCTCAAATTTTGGAGATTTTGAATGATTCAAGTTTCAAAATGTCATTCAAGAGATCTACTTCATGCCATCTTTTTTGATCAAGAGCAAATTCCAAGTGGAAGGCCATGTTTGGATGCAAGACATTATAGGACATTTTTTATGAAAAATTTGAAATATTTCTAAGTATGGAAAGTCAATCCTTTTTCTTCAACTTTGACTCAATATAACTTTTAGCTCAAGCATCCATTTAACTCTATTATTTTTTCCATTGCAAAGCTTGTTACCTTATCTTTTTAAAGCTTCAAGAATCATGCCTTAAGACCCCTTGAGCTGAGAATGCCATAATTTTAAAAATGGTAACTTGGAATTGAAGTTTCCTTGCAAGTCAAAATTTGAATTTCATGTTACAACCTCTAAACCTCAAATTAACATGCGGTTTGGGTCTAAACATGTTTATCCAACTTTCCCAAGTGGATTAGTGCATCAAAACGCAAGAGTTGGATGAGTTTTGGTGAAGTTTGGATCACACTTCACTCGTGCATCAGGTTTGCACGAATTCCCTCTAAAACACATCAGTCACTCTTCCTTTTGATCCCATTCGCTTCTCATATAAATACATGAACTATCCCATTCATTTTCCCAAGCTTGGATAGCCAGAATCACCCTGCCAAACTTGCTCCATAACTTAATTTTCTGTAACCTCAAAATCCATTCTCGAGCCTTTTTCAATCCAATGTTTCCCTCAATTAACCTTCCTTGATCTTCCCTGAAGCTAACTGTTGTACCCCAAAATTTTCCCTCTCATTTTATCAACATTTTCTCACCACAAGACTCTTGGAGCTCAAGATCAAGTTAGGATTTGCTCTGCTTAAGGCTACTCCTTGCACTGTTGACCCAAATTAGGTTTGAGTTTGCACAAGGATATCTTGACCTAACATGCCAAAGGAGACTTTCATGCTTCATGTTGGACCTACAAGTTTATCCATACCAAGTTTCAAGCCTTGATTCCAATCTTTGCCCAGTCAAGTGGACAGTTGACCTAGAAATCAGTTGTATTGGGGAAAAAGTCAATTGTGGCCAATTGACAGTCAAACTTCATAATTTTTGACCCAAATCAACATAATGAACTCATATGAACCATTTGGTCAAGTTTGGATCACAATTCCACAAGAAATTTGATCAGATCACCAAAAGGGCAAAAGGGCCTTTTTTAGGGTTTTGACTGCACAAAGGCAATTTTTGACTGTTTGACCTAACCAATGGCAAACCAAGATCACATATGGACTCAAGGACTCAATGGAATTGTATTGACACATTCAAAAAGTTCAAAAGATCTCAAATACATAGGATTGACAGATGAAATTTTCAGTCAACTGATCAAAATTTGACTGTATACTGAAAAGTCAAACTTTGACTTTTTGGTCAAAATCAAGTGCCAAGATTCATTTTTCATCAAGACATGTCAAATTATGAAACTTGTTCATCAAGAAACCCAAAAATTGCAAATTAGGGTTTAGGATGAGAAAATTTCATAACTTAGAATTTTTCTAAGTTATGAAACTTCCTTATTTTTTCCTAACTTTGTCCCATTTTTCATCAAGATACAATTGGATTCAAACAAAACTCAAGACATGAAAGTTGTAGTCCATTGCAACATATACAACTTTGATTCACAAAATTTTCTCAAAGGAAGCTTGTAGCTCAAGTTATGATTTTTGGAACAAGGGTGCAAAACATTTTTAACTTAGAGAAATTTTAACCTATTTTAGGCAGGATTTTTGACCAACTTCATGATCATTTTTCTCATGCTTCCACTTGGAGTTTCAATTTGAATTACAAAGATGGATTATAGTACACATTCCAAGCTTTCCAAATTGTCCAAGAACTCATCAAACACCCTTGTGGTTAGAGATAATCGAATCTACAAAGTTGGGCAAAATTCAATTTTGTTCTTGATCAAAGCATGTTCATAATATTGGCATTTTTCAAATCAGCTTGTACAAGCTAGCTTGCAGGCCTCAAAACCAGTCTCACACACCATAATTAAATGCCTAACCATTGTGCTAAGGTGTTATTTTGTTCATTTGGTCATTACATGCAAGATTAACCCTTAATTGGAAAAAGCATATTTGCCATTTTTGTAAAGTAGTGCTTTATGTCAAATTCAAAATCCAAGAGGCATGGGCCAGATCTTTGATGCTAGCATTTGTACACAAATCCCTCTGATCAAGAACAAAGTATGCAGCATGCTTGAGAACTTGGTACAGGCCTATATCACAAGTTGACATCTCTTTGCTTACATAGGAAGAAAGCTTGCAAAAAACTCTCAATCTCTGATTCCTGAAAACACCAGCCAAAGTAAGCCTTGTTAACATCTTTCATACATCCAAGCAAGCCTAAGACACGAATCAACCATCCCTTAAACCTCCTCAAACACAAAAACACCCTCTTGCTGCAGAAACAGAGCAAGTTCTGCAACTTGACTTCCACAAACATTTCCACTCGTGCATTTTGGCTAAAAAGAATTCAAACATGTTCCATATCATCCACTGAAGCTATCCCAAGCATTGAACTCAAGCTGTAACATCCTTAACATCGTTTGCCATTTTTGCTTTCAAGATGTGCAGGTGGACTTCCATAGCACGATACAGGCAGTTTCAGAGCAAACCAAGCATAGGAGAAGCATCCTTGGACTTCAGGCAAGCTGTACCAAAGCTCAAACTCCATTGAAGATACCTCAATTGGTGTACACGACTCAAGCTGAAACAGGTAAAAACATGAACTTCTATCTCTCAATATAGGAAGAGTTAGGCTTAGGTTTGTGAATGAAACATGTTCTCCTCATAGCCCTGAAGCCACCCATATACTTACTTTTCATTTATATTGAGTATGTTGTGAGAATTTTGGCCATGAACATTGGAGAAAATTTAGGTCAGAAATTGGGGATGAATAAATTCTCCCTCGTCTCTTAGAGTTAGGTCAAGTTTTTTATATGTATGAATTTGTCTCTTCATGCTCTATAATGTTTGTGTTATGAGTTTTTGTTAAAAGTCAAAGAATCAGGAGTTTGTGTTGGACATGATGAAGCGCGCGTTTTCTGTTTGAAACAAGGCTGGAGGTTGAAGAAGGTTGACTTGGGCTGGGCCTGAGTTGTTTTTGCTCTTTGCACACACTTTTTTAACTTACACCCCCTCTGGCCCATTGTGTGAAATATTCACTATTTTTGCATTTTTCTTTTTGTTTCTGATTCTATATTTTTATTCAAACATGAAAAAACACTAAAAATATTTTTCTCACATTTTTGCATTTTATTTGGTATTTATTTGTTTCATTTAGCATATGTATATAAATAAATATAATACTTTTTATTTAAAATATTAAAAAATAATACAAAAATATATATATTTTCAGTCCTTATTTTTTATTACATTTTGAAAACATTTTCTAAAATATACCATTTTTGTAAATAATTAATAATTTTGTATGTATTTAGTATATTTAATATATAATATAAATACTTGTATATTTATTAGAATATTTAGGATAAAAATATGAAAATAATACATTTTTATTTTTATTAATATTTGACATCAAAAATGCTTTTCTTTGCAATATACTTTTTATTTTTGTATATAATTAACAAATATTGTATATAATTAATAAATGATTTCTATTTATTCAAAAAATTAGGGTTTTGCCCTAAATAACAAAATATCCAAAAATTGACCTTTTTATTTTTGTTTATATTTCACATTGAAAAATACTTTCTCATACATAAAAAAATCCTTTTTGTGCATAGTACATTTTGCATATTTATTATATTTGTTTAAATATTGTACAATTTGATATTTGTATATTCAATATGGATGTAATAGTTTTAGATTTAATTTCTTGCTAAATATCCCCCATTCAAACATTTGTACCCCCATCCCCATAATCATGTTGTAATAATTTAGGACTTTAAATTTCCGCATTTAAAAGCTTTCAAATTATGCCAAGATAGACTTAGGGTTTGTATGCAAATAAAATAACAAATAGCTTGACCTAAATTCAAATACAAAAATGCATGAAAATGGATAACACAATGCACACTTGCACCCTTAGGGTTACTCCACTTGTTGCCTTTAAAAATGGGCCATGTTGCATGTTGAGAGTCTTTGGCAAGACAAAAAAAATCAAATGATCATAGTCCCTCGATGACGATTTCTCAAGTTGCCTAAAAATGATCAAGTCCCTTAAAAGAAAAATTGCCAAAGACACTTGGCACTATTGTATTCATGGTCTAAAACGATGACCCGTGCCCGTCCCGTTAAACATCCTAACACAAGATTGTCCACCAAATACAATGGTGGAACAATACTGTTAGAAGGGTTAAAACATAGGAAAGATCTTTGAGAAATTTAGGGTAGATAGCTCTTGGTTACTTGACCAATCTTGCAAAACAAATCTTTGCCATTTTTCAAAACACACTCCACAATACAATTTCCAAAACAACTTTCAAAAACCTTGAAACATCTTTTCAAAAAGACAAACACCTTTTGTAAAACATTCGAGTAAAGAATTGTTACAAGGGTTGCCTAGACAAAGGCATCTTTTTCAAAACATTTTCAAAACCACACACACAAAGCACCATTTCAAACAATTGAAAATGCAAGGCAAGTGATCTAAGCAAGTAACTAAGAGCCCATGGATAACCATGGATAGAAAGGGTGCTAATACCTTCCCTTTCTATAATCTACTCCCCGAACCCAAGAAAACATCTCAAAGGTTTTTCCTGTGCTTTTTAACCTTTCCTTAGGATAAAATAAAAAGTCAGTGGCGACTCTTGCTAAACCGAAACATTTGCGAAAACAAACGCAAAACCTCAAGTCAGTTCTCCCACCGTACCACAGAACTGGCGACTCTGTTGGGGAAAAATTTAAAAGTGGAGTAACCTTAGGTCTTAGATCATCCTTTTGCATGACTAATTGTTTGCTTTGATTTCTTTATATTTTGGTTCTCTTGTTTGGGCTTGAAATCCTACACCCGGATTTGGGAAAATTCATAGATATCAATACATTGTGGAAACTGTGCGGGGTATACCGACACAGTTGAAGCAATAGCTATATTAGTGCGACATATTTGTGAGTACCGGTAACCCTTGAGTTCAATCAAGGAGAGTACGGGGTAGTGAGATGACCAGCTTTGGTGCAGTCCGAAGTTGGTAGATACTCGATACTACACTCATTGAGGGTTGTTTTCTTGGAATATTTTGGTCGCTAGTTAAGTGGCTAAACCAAAACAATGAACATGGAAAACAATCCAATGATATTGAGATCCTTAG
This sequence comes from Vicia faba, assembly GCA_948472305.1. NCBI lineage: Eukaryota > Viridiplantae > Streptophyta > Magnoliopsida > Fabales > Fabaceae > Vicia > Vicia faba. Next base: position 1,190,516,608 of record OX451739.1, read on the forward strand.
AACCCGATTACTATTTATAGGACAGGTTTTTTAAGCCAACTACACTCAAGAGGGTACTTACCTATGAAACCCCATGCAAGCCTGAAACTAGGGTTTTGTGTGACTTGCTTGTACATATGTTTGTGCATACATCATGAACATCATAAAGCATCATATGCATCCACTAACCATTTCAAGGGTTTGGATCTTCATCTTTGTTCTTGTTTTGTAGGTCATGGAAATTCTTCGCAGGAAAACCATCCAAGTCAACCTTGTGAGAATCCCTCCTTAACTCAAGGAGCTTACACCCAGAATTCCAGAAAGCTCTCTCTTCAGTGAAAGACATGGTAGACTGCTCAGCCTAGTCAACACAAGTATTGAAGAAGACATGGTGAAAGTGTTGTTCCAGTTCTTTGACCCCCTTCACCACTGTTTCACATTCCCCGACTACCAGTTGGTGCCTACTTTGGAGGAATTTTCTCAACTCCTGAGAGTTCCTATTCTTAATCAACTACCTTTCAACGGTACAGAAAAAGAACCAAAGCCTGAAGATGTTACTCAAGCACTAAACTTACAACCATCTGACATCAAGGGGCATTGGGAAACTAGAAGTGGTGTCAAAGGCTTCTTGGCAAAATTCTTGTTTGAGAAGGCACAAGAGTGTTGGAATTCTTTGGATCTACAAGCCTTTGAAGAGATTGTGGCACTCCTCATTTATGGGTTGGTCTTGTTCCCAAATCCTGACCAACTTATAGATGTCAATGCTGTCAAGATTTTCCTATCCAGGAATCCCATACCTACATTGCTTGGAGACATCCTCCACTCATTTTACACACGAACAATGAGGAAGAGAGGTGTTCTCATGTGTTGTACTCCTCTCCTTGCAAGGTGGTTTATTTCGCACCTTCCACAATCTGTTTTGAAGAATGAACAAGGCTTAAGGTGGTCACAACGATTGATGACCCTCACACATTCTGATGTACATTGGTGTTCTCGGTCCAGAGAAAATGTCATCATCGTCGATCATTGTGGTGAGTTCCCTAATGTTCCATTACTTGGCATTAGGGGAGGCATTACCTACAACCCTTGTCTAGCTTTGAGACAATTTGGATATGCACGGAGGGATGGCCCTCATGACATGCTGATTCCTGACCTAGTTTTTGACTTCGACAACGATGCGCAAGGACTTCGCCAAAGATTCATCAGAGCTTGGAGGATGCCTAACAAGGTGGATAGCAAGACACTGGGGCACAAGAACTCCATCCCTCTTGAGCCTTATCTCAAGTGGGTAAGAACCCGAGCCCAGAGTCTTATGATGCCTTACCCTCATATTCTCCCTTTGATTAAGGAGCCTGTTAAGGAAGGAGAGGTTCCCTACACCATCCTACATCCTGACATGCCAACATCATAGGAGGAAATGCAGAAGAGTTGGATCCAACTCAAGGAAGAAAGGGATACTTTTGAATCCAGCTTCTACGGTAGCAAGAAGAAGATTTTGGAGCTTACCCGCCGACTTCATGAGGAGGAGACCCCCAACACTTACATCGCACCAAAGAGGATGCGCAACGTCTTTTTGCCTTAAGAAGTTTTTGTAATATTTGGCCCATGGGGCATTTATGTACTGACAAAATTTCTTCTTATTAATATGATGTGTGTTCTTTTTGTCTACAACAATTTTGAATTTCTAAATCCTTGAATACATTGCATGAATAAACATATCATTCATCATATGCATGAACAGGTCTTCACACCAGGTTTCCTTATCTCTCTGCTGTTTATTTCTGTAAGATGGATCTTGAACAGACGGTCAAAGATCTGCAGTCACAAAACTCGCAGTTTCAACAGCTCCTAATGACCTTGGCAAAGGGTCAAGAGGATCTTAAAGCACTATTAGGGAATAAAGAGCAAGAAAAAGGAAAAAAGAAGAAGAAAAGAGTGGGGGTAGCTACACTGGGAAGGAGATTTGAGAATGAAGCTAGGAGAGTTCTTGAATTCCCCTCCACATCTGATGAGGGGACCGGTAAGGGAAAAGGAGTTGCATTACCTTCTGAGTCCGAGGCTGAAGAAGAAGAGGTTGAGGAAGATGAAGACTACTTAGAGCAACAATACCCGCCAGCGGACGACAAATACAAAAACCTGGAGGATAGACTGGCAACTATGGAGCTGCAAAGGGTTCCTGGGCTAGATTTTGAAGAATTGGGATTGATTGCTGGAATTGTGATCCCTCCAAAGTTTAAGGTGCCAATTTTTGCAAAATATGACGGGCTGTCTTGCCCAAAGATGCACCTGAGGTCATATTTCAGAAGAATTCAACCTCATACATCCGACAAAAATCTTTGGGTATACTTCTTTCAGGACAGCCTGTCCGGTACACAGCTAGACTGGTTTTACCAGCTTGAGAGGTCAGAAGTGCATAACTGGGAAGACTTGGAAGCTGCCTTCTACCGGCAGTATCAATACAACGCCGACTTGGCGCCAACCCGTACTCAACTGCAAAGTATGGGGATGGCCTCAAATGAGGGATTCAAAGAATACGCCCAGAAATGGCACGACTTGGCCGGAAGAGTACAACCACCTCTTTCAGATAGGGAGCTAGTTGATATGTTCTTGGGGACCCTATCTGGCCCGTTCTTCAACCATTTGATTGGGAGCTCTTCCGCAGGATTTACTGAACTGATTGTGACTGGCGAACGGGTGGAAGCTGGTATTAAGAATGGGAAGATTCAAAGGGATGCCTCTGCATCCACAACTGTTAAGAAATCATTTCCATCCAAGAATGAGGCAGTTGTTATATACTCTCAGAAAAGATTGGGAAGAACTGAGCACCGACCGACTGTGGGGGCCGTGATGATCCAAAATTCATCAAATGATCAGCCTCGTAACAATCAGTCCAGATCTAATCAGCAACGGGTAGAACGGCCACAACGGCAGTTCACCCGCATCAACATGACGCCTGCACAAGTTCTTCCCCATTTGTTGAAGCTAAATCTCACCACTATTAGAGAGGCGCCAAAGATTGTGAATACCGCTTCCCCACACTATCATCCCAATGCTAAATGTGCCTATCACTCTGACAGTGCCTGGCATGACACCAACCATTGCTGGGCGCTTAAGAATAAAATTCAAGACTTGATAGATGCAAAGGAGGTTGAGTTCGACGCCCCCGAGAAGCCGAACGTAATATCCGCTCCAATGCCAAAGCATGGTCGCAATGTCCATGCTATTGAAGAAGATCTGTATGTTGCTGCTGTTGATAATCTGTTAACTCCATTACTGACAATCAAGTAGAATCTGTTAAAGGCTGGGATTTTCCCAGGATGTAAAGAAGACTACTACTGTTGTTCCTCCCTACCAATAGACTGTCCATTTCTGAAGATAGGCATCCAAGGCCTGATGGAAAACCAACAAATTCTTTTCGAAAAGATTCCTGCTACTCCAACCCCTATCAAAGATGTTTCAATAATCACCATTTCCACCAATCTTTCCAAGGTCCCTAAAAAGCATGTTAAGATTACATCCGCTACGAAGATTGTTCCTCTGAAAATAACCATGCCTGGGCCTGTCCCCTACAAATCTGACAAATCGATACCGTGGAATTATGGTGGAGAAATCTACTACCACAGTGTTAAACAAATTGAGATAACTGAAGAGAGCTCTGATGAAGAAACTACCGATATTGGAAACATTGCCGGTACGAGCAAGATTACCCGAAGTGGGAGAATTTTCTCTCCAGAGATTGCCCCTCCAAAGGCAATCTTTGGACCCTCAGCTGCTGCCAAGGTTACTCCTGCACCGATAAAACTTTCTGCAAGAACTCCGCTGATTGAAGAAGCTGTTATTCATGTGGTTGTCCCTCCTACTTCTGCTGATAAGGGGAAAGGGATCCAAGATGAGCTCTTCAGGACGAGGGCTCAACCATTGGTCATCCCCGAAACCTCTAAGAAAGAAATGGAGGAGATTCTGAAAATAATCAAGAAGAGTGATTATGACATGGTGGAGCAACTGGGGCAAACCCCCTCGAAGATCTCCATGCTAGCTTTGCTGCTTTGTTCGGAGGCTCATGCCAAAGCCTTGATAAGGTTTTTGAAGACAACCCACGTGCCCCAAGAAACCTCAGCCGATCAATTCCAGGATTGTGTAGCCAGCCTTACTGCCGACAACGGCCCGGGTTTCTCTGATGCTGACCTGACTCCGAAAGGAAGAAAGCACAATGACGCATTGCATGTGTCAGTCGAATGCCGAGGAACTACTCTCGCCCATGTCTTGGTCAACACTGGTTCTTCCCTAAATGTGCTTCCTAAGAAGGCTCTCGACCGGTTGGATTGCGAAGGCTTGGAGCTGAAACCAAGTAATATCATTGTCAGGGCCTTTGACGGGTCTAAAAGAATGGTGCATGGGGAGGTCGACATTCCCATCAAGGTGGGCACTGAAGTATTCCACTCAACTTTCTATGTTATGGACATCCGTCCATCATACTCTTCCTTGCTAGGGAGACCATGGATACATAATGCTGGCGCAGTCACTTCCTCCCTACATCAGATGCTGAAGTACCCTGTCAAGGGAAAAATCATAACTGTACACGGTGAAGAGGAGTACATGATTAGTCATCTGAACTCCTTTAGGTATGTGGAAGTGGAGGGAGAATTCATTGAAACACCGTTCCAACACTTCGAGGAAATTGCTCCCGAGGTTGCAGTAGTAAAAACAGTAGCTAAGGTACCCAAGCAGGTGGCCAGGATGGCATCTCTGAAGGACGCGAAGGCTGCGATGAAGGAGGGAAAGAGCTCAACATGGGGTCAGTTGCCTGACTTTCCTCACAAAACAGACAAGTTTGGGTTGGGATTTACCATTACGGGGCAAAAAGCTATGCGTCGCTCAAAAATTGAAAGAACACCCATCAAGATTTCTCCTCATGGAATCAATGCTTTGGAAGACGAAGACGAAGAGGGTAACATTGAAGATTGGATCTTCCCAACCAGTGAAGGGGGACTGCACAACTAGGAGGCGAAAGACTTCGTCCCCATTACTTTCATTAATCAGTAATTTATCTTTCGAACGTTTCCTGTTGGTCTATAATAATTACTTTTAAATAATCTGCATACTATTTTTCACCTAATGCCTTGCCCGGGGCATGTAGGTCCATTTGTAAGGGTTTTGATTCTCTTCATATTCATATGCCATGTTTAATGAATCATTGGACGTTTTTCATTTATAAACTGCTGTGTTCATTTTCTTTCCTTTCGCATTTTTGTTTGTTTAAGGATGGTTATCCCTTACACACACCCACACTCACAAATGCAGGTACCCATCCACTCCGGATTCTATGGGTGACCATTCTGTTGTATCCTTCAATAACTCTGAAGATTTGGTCAATCAGGCTGAATACGAAGATGACGAAGATTGTGAAGTACCAGGGGAGCTAGCCAGACTTCTACAGCAAGAAGAGAGGGCCATCTTGCCTCATGAAGAGTTGTTGGAAACAGTCAACTTAGGAACAGAGGAAGACAGGAAAGAAGTACAAGTGGGTGCCAATCTGGAACCAAGTGTCAAGGAGCGCTTAATACAGCTGTTGAATGAGTACGTTGAAATCTTCGCCTGGTCATATGAAGACATGTCGGGTTTAGACACAGATATCGTGGTTCACCGTCTCCCTACAAGAGAGGATTGTCCATCGATCAAGCAAAAAGTCCGCCGAATGAGGCCTGACATGTCTGAGAAGATTAAAGCAGAAGTAATGAAGCAATTCAACGCTGGTTTTCTGGCTGTTACATCCTATCCACAATGGGTTGCTAACATTGTGCCAATTCCCAAAAAAGACGGCAAGGTCAGAATGTGTGTGGACTACCGGGATTTGAATAGGGTCATCCCTAAAGATGATTTTCCGCTACCGCATATCGACATTTTGATTGACAACACAGCTCAGCATAAGGTGTTTTCCTTCATGGATGGATTCTCGGGCTACAACCAGATTAAAATGGCCCCCGAGGACATGGAGAAAACAACTTTTGTTACACAGTGGGGTACCTTCTGCTACAAGGTGATGCCGTTCGGACTGAAGAACGCAGGGGCAACTTATCAATGCGCCATGGTAGCTTTGTTTCATGATATGATACATCATGAGATCGAAGTTTATGTAGACGATATGATAGCTCGATCACAAACAGAGGAGGAACACCTTGAACATTTGCAGAAGCTGTTTGCCAGGTTGAGGGAGTACAAACTCAGGCTGAATCCAAGTAAGTGCATATTTGGAGTTAGGTCTGGTAAACTTCTAGGATTTATTGTCAGCAACAAAGGCATTAAGGTCGATCCAGCAAAAGTGAAAGTTGTACAAGAAATGCCTGCCCCCCGTACTGAAAAGGAGGTTACAGGGTTCTTGGGGCACTTGAACTATATTGCCAGATTCATCTCTCATCTGACGTCTACCTGTGAGCCAATTTTCAAACTATTGAAGAAAGATCAGGTAGTCGAATGGAACGACGATTGCCAAGCTGCTTTTGATAAAATCAAGGAGTATTTTCTAGAACCTCCTATTCTGATGCCACCCGTCGAAGGAAGGCCGCTAATCATGTATCTGACCGTTTTGGACAACTCAATGGGGTGCATACTGGGCCAACATGATGAGTCTGGTCGAAAAGAGCATGCCATTTATTACCTTAGCAAAAAGTTTACCGACTGTGAGACTCGCTACTCACTGCTCGAGAAAACTTGTTGCGCTTTGGTATGGGCTGCTCGCCGACTAAGGCAGTATATGTTAACTCATACCACCTTGCTGATTTCCAAGATGGATCCTATCAAGTATTTCTTTGAGAAGCCTGCTTTATCTGGAAGAATCACTAGATGGCAGATGATCCTGACTGAGTATGACATCCAGTATACTACCCAAAAAGCTATAAAAGGGAGTGTACTAGCTGACCATCTAGCTCATCAAGCTATCGAATATTATCAATCCATGAGATTCGACTTCCCAGACGAGGACATCATGAATTTGGACAACATTAAAAGTAACGGACCGTATGACGGACCTGAAAATGGATCCCGATGGACCCTGTACTTTGATGGTGCTTTAAATGCACTTGGAAACGGTATCGGTGCGGTACTCATTTCCCCGGAAGGTTGCCATACACCTTTCACGGCCCGACTTTGCTTCAGTTGTACCAACAACATGGTCGAATACGAAGCTTGCATCTTCAGTCCCAAGGCTGCTATAGACTTGGGGATCAAATCTTTGATCGTATTTGGGGACTCGGGTTTGGTTATCAGTCAAATCAAAGGAGAGTGGGATACCAAACATCCTAACCTTATCCCATACAAAGAACATGTCCTGACATTGTTGCCTCATTTCGGGAAAATCACCTTCGAGCATTTCCCGCGAGAAGAGAATCAGCTAGCAGATGCTCTGGAAACAATGTCCTCCATGTTTAAACTCAACTGGGATAACGAGGCTCCCCAAATCACCATCGAGCGAATGGATGAACCTGCACATTGTCATGAGATTAATACCGAAGAAGTAGTGGAACAACCCTGGTTTCACGAAATCAAAAGGTATCTCCAGACTAGAGAATATCCTGAAGGAGCTTCCGTCAATGACAGAAAGTTCTTAAGGAGATTTGCTGCCAAGTTCTTCCTGAGCAATGGAATTCTTTACAAACGCAGCCATGATTGTGTTTTACTCCGATGTGTAGACAAAGCTGAAGCAGAGTTAATCATGACTGAGATACACAGCGGCACATTTGGCACCCACTTGAGTGGACATACGATGGCTAAGAAGATTCTAAGGGCAGGCTATTACTGGTCTACCATGGAAGCTGATTTCCATCAACATTCCCGTACTTGCCACAAATGTCAAGTCTATGCTGACAAGATTCATATTCCTCTTGTTCCTCTCAACGTTCTGACAGCTCCTTGGCCATTCGCAATGTGGGGCATTGACATGATTGGAGAGATCAAGCCCACAGCGTCCAATGGACATCGCTTCATCCTAGTCGCCATTGACTATTTTACCAAATGGGTCGAAGCAGCTTCCTTCGCCTCTGTTACAAAAAATGTGGTTGTCGGCTTCATCAAGCAGAACCTTATATGTCGGTATGGTGTCCCCGACAGGATCATCACAGACAACGGTACAAATCTGAACAATACTATGATAACCGCTCTATGCGAACAGTTCAAGATTTATCATCATAATTCATCTCCCTATCGGCCGAAGATGAACGGTGCTGTTGAAGCTGCAAATAAAAACATCAAGAAGATCATTCAGAAAATGACAGTGACCTATAAGGACTGGCATGAGATGCTACCATTTGCTCTGCATGGATACCATACCACAGCACGTACTTCAACAGGGGCAACCCCATTTTCTTTGGTATACGGCATGGAAGATGTTCTACCCATGGAAGTTCAGATTCCTTCTTTAAGGATTATGAAGGACGCTGGTTTGAGTGAAGACGATTGGATTCAGACCCGAATTGATCAACTCAATTTGGTCAACGAAAAACGACTCACTGCTGTTTGCCATGGTCAGACGTACCAAAAACGGATGATCAAAGCCTTCAACAAGAAAGTCAGACGTCAAGTATATCATGTCGGAGATCTTGTAATCAAGCGGATTATCTCGCCGCAAAGTGATCCCAGGGGAAAATGGACTCCTACTTACGAAGGACCGTTTGTGATCAAGAGCATATTTTCTAGTGGCGCAATTATTCTGACCACCATGGACGGTGACGATTTGCCACACCTTGTGAACGCAGACATAGTAAAAAAATACTACGCATGAAACAAACCCGACAAGTCGAAAACCCGAAAGGGCGGCTTGGGCAAAAAATGGGCATCCCGGTGAACTGAAAACCCGAAAGGGCGGTTCAGGCAAAAATTAGGGATAAAACAAAAAATCTGTACTCCCGGCAAGTTGAAAACCCGAAAGGGCGGCTTGGGAAAAAAAGGGTTTCCCGGTGGATCAAAAACCCGAAAGGGCGATTCAGGCAAAAGTTAGGGAATTAAAGCGTATGACTATGTCTCGTCGAATCACTTTAAGGAAAATCTCTTCATCAACCAGTTCCAAGCTTCTGATCATTCCAGTCATCGGCGGACGAAGCATTGAATGGGCAGATATTCAGAGTTGTGAAGGCTATAGCAGAATGGAATCCCATGGAATTGTTACACATAGCCGTCTTTCTTTTGTATAAAATTTTCAATTTTTACGACGACATCCTCTTACTAGGATACCTGTCTCCTTTGTACAAAGATACTCATAGAAAGTTAATACAAATACTTTTCCAAATACAGAAATTTGCTTTGTCTTCCTTTTTTCTCTTTTGCACTTATGTTTTATTTGAGAAACGTCCAATGTTTTGTTAAATAGGCATATGCATTTGAACATGATCATTTTCCTTACAAATCAAGAAAGTTGATTGCTGATAGGTTGAAGGTACAGGTAGATATCTTGATGCCCTTTCAGAAGGAATCCCTAGCAGAATTAAACTCCAAATTCCTCAACGAAGTCAAAATCCAGGACTTAATTCCCCAAACAGAGTTAAACTTCAGGATCCTCAGCAGAACAAAAGCTTTCTCAAAACTGATTTCCCCAGCCAGAGAGCCTTCCAGAACTCAATTCCCCTCAGAGTTAAGTTTCAGTATCCCCAGTGGAGCCTTAAAAATCTGAAAATCCTATCCCTAGTTGAAGTCAAAACTGTCAATCCCCAGCGGAGCTAAAACTTCCAACTATCAATCTCCAGCGGAACCAGACTAGTGAACCTTCTCCCCACGGAGATACTTCCCTCCAGACTGAAGATTCTCAGTCTTACTTCTCCAGCATAAGTCTACCAGGTTCTGGACTCCCCAGTAGAGATCATCATAATTCTCATTTCCCACAGGTCACCAAGGACTTTAAATCCCCAGCAGTGGTCCCAGGATCCCTCAACAACTGAAGATCTTGCTCCCTAAGCAATCAGAAGTCAACAAGGATTTCTCACCCTCAGTAACCAAAGGATTTTTCTATCCCCAACTTCGGTTATGGGTTTATTTACCCAACATTTGTCAAGGATTTATTCTCCAAAACAAATTACATTTCAAATTGATTGGTCGTTCAAAAGTTCCTTCATCACCTGTTGGAGGTTACGGTCGCCAAAGATCAAATTCTCACAAAGTTCAAGTTATGAAGCCCGGATTTGACCGAATAGTATCTTAATCCCTACAGCATATTGTGAAGCCCGGATTACGACCGGATAACAGTATCAGACTGCCGCGAAGCCTGGATCACGACCAGATAGTGGTATCTCCTAACAGCACGCTATGAGACCCGGATTCAACCTGATAATAGTTTAATCCCCAGCAAGCTATTGTGAAGCCTGGATTTCGACCAGATAGCAATACAAGTTTCTGTGAAGCCTGGATTACGACCAGATAACAACAAAGAATACCATGAAGCCTGGAATCGACTAGATAGTGGTACATCTTCAATTCAAGCAGTGAAGCCCGGATTTGACCGGATAACAGCTTAACAAATTATTGTGAAGCCTGGATTTCGACCAGATAGCAATACAAGTTATTGTGAAGCCTGGATTATGACCAGATAGCAATACAAGTTTCTGTGAAGTCTGGATTACGACCAGATAACAGCAAAGAATACCATGAAGCCTGGAGTCGACCAGATAGTGGTATATCTTTAACACAAGCCGTGAAGCCCGAATTCGACCGGATAGCAGTTCAACAATACAAGTTATGGGGAAGCCTGGATTACGACCAGATAGCAACGCAAGTTTCTGTGAAAGCCTGGAGATCGACCAGATAACAATTCATCGTTAACAGAATTAAGACTCTCATCCTTAAAATCCCAGTAGATTGGAATACAACCCAAGCTCGTGATTCCCCAACAGCGGTCCTAGGACTTCTCATTTTCAACGATCAAAGGATTTTCAATCCCCTGCAGCAGTCAAGGATTTACTCTCCCCGGTAGCAGTCAAAGATTTCATTATCCAGGATTCGTCCTCCTCAGCGAGACGACTACTCAGCTTACATGCGCATTCATCACATTCATATATCATAAACATTGATATAACATATATTGCATCATACATTTCATGCAACATTGTAAGTGTTTAGTTATTGGCATGTATTTTTGGTAAAACCAGGTGTGTGAATGTCATGACTGATGTCATAACATTTTGGGTTATTAGGTACTTTATGCAGAAAAAGAATGGCATACAGTAGCTGCTCATTATGAGTGTGTATCTGAGCATTTTGCAATGATCACATTTATTGCACTCTACCAAAATCAGTAAACAGGATTCTTGTTGTCATAACCAATGTTAAGACATCCTGTACTGATCTAACAGTTAGGCAGTTTTGTTAATTCTGAGATTTTTCAAGAATTTGGTTCATTCATTCCAGAACAGAATCTCACGTGAACTTTAGGGTAACTTAGCTCAACCTTAATCTGGTTGATAAAGTCTTGTGACCAAGTCTTGAGGTTAACCCTAATTAACCCTAGCTTTTCGTGGAAGCCCTAACTGAAGAAACAACTGCATATATATTCAACAGGAAGGCTGTTGGTGGAGATAACTCTTTGACAGAAGATCAACTAGGGGCTGTATAGTTTTAACTACTGTAATCCAAGCAAGTATCATTGTGATAAGTGACTTGGAGTAGGTTTTGATTGTAAGGGTTGTGTGTCAATCAAAGCTTTGAAGCACGAGTGTTTGTGTCACTTGATTAAAGCTTTGAAGCAAGGTCAAGTTAGGTTTATGTATCACTCAAAGCTTTGAAGCACGAGTGTTTGTGTTACTTGATTAAAATCTCTGAAGCATAATCAAGTGTATGTTCTGAAGAGTGTCTTCATTATTTCATTAGTCAATTATTTAGTATCACTGCTGTGATTGAGGGGGAGTGAGTAGGAACTCAGGTTTAAGTTGAACTTAGATTGAAGTTGCATTGGGTAGGTCTTAAGTGAAGGAGATAAACTGGTTGGTTTATTCCTTAATTAATATCTCTTATAGTGAATTTCCTCCCTGGCTTGGTAGCCCCCAGAGTAGGTGTTGTTTCACACTGAACTGGGTAAACAATTGATTGTGTTCTTTACTGCTTTTTGATTTACTGTCTTATAGAAAGTCAGATACGGTGTCATAACATTCACTGTGACATTGAGTATCTGCTGCCAAAATTTCAATTGGCATCAGAGCAGGCACCCTGCCTTTCTTACTGGGTGAGATCTAGGGATATCACTTTCTGGCGCTATGGACAAAGAAGGAGTTTTTGGAAACAGACCACCCATTCTGGATGGATCAAATTATGACTACTGGAAACCTCGTATGGTTTCCTTCTTAAAATCACTGGACAAAAAAGCTTGGAGAGCTGCTGACAAAGGATGGAACCATCCCACCATAACTGAGAAAGATGGGACAATCAGTCTGAAACCTGAGGAAGAATGGAGAAAAGAAGAAGATGAGTTAGCCCTGGGTAATTCCAAAGCATTAAATGCCTTTCTCAATGGAATTGATAGAAACATATTCAGACTTGTACATCAATGTGAACTGGCCAAGGAAGTTTGGGACACTCTCAAAACTATCCATGAGGGCACATCCAAAGTAAAAATGTCAAGGCTTCAGATGCTGACTACCAAATTTGAGAACCTAAGGATGATGGAAGATGAAACCATTCATGAGTTTCACATGAACATCTTGGAGATTGCCAACACCTCAGGAGCATTGGGAGAAAAGATGTTAGAAGAAAAACTGGTGAGAAAGATTCTCAGATCCTTGCCTAAAAGATTTGCAATGAAGGTAACTGCTATAGAGGAAGCCCAGGATATCAACAATTTGATGGTGGATGAACTTATTGGATCTCTTCAGACCTTTGAGATGGGGATCAGTGACAATGTTGATAAGAAAAACAAGAGCATAGCACTTGTATCTAATACTGAAGATGAAAACAAGGAGGTTGAAGAAGAAAATATTTCAGAAGCTATAGCCATGCTTGGAAGACAATTCAACAAACTCATCAAGAGAATGGATCCAAAGTCAAGGTCAAATGTCAATAACATTCCTTCTGACATTAATAGATCTTATGACTCCAGCAGAAGACCAAAGTCTGAAGAGAAGGGAAATCAAAGCAGAGGAATTCAATGCCATGGATGTGAAGGATATGGGCACATTCGAGCTGAATGTCCTACCTTTCTTAAGAAACAAAAGAAAAGAATGTCTGTTACTTGGTCTGACTGTGATTCAGAAAGTAATTCTGAAGAAGAATCTGCCAAACTAGTTACTGCACTAACTGGTATTTGTAATTCTGATAGTGACTCTAGTGATGAGGAAGTGACATTTGAAGAAATGGCTGATTCCTACAAGAAATTATGTATCAGAAGTGCTGAAGTCTGCCAGCAAAATGAGAGACAAACAAAACTCGTAATAATGTTGGAAGCTGAGAAAAAGGCAGACATTGATACTATAAGTCATCTAGAAGGGGAGGTTCAAATGCTAAACTCAAAACTGGACCAGATGACCAAATCTGTCAAGATGCTGACAAATGGAACTGACAAATTGGAAGAAATCCTTCAGGTTGGACAAAATGTGGGAAACAAGTCTGGTCTAGGATTTGTGGCAGCAAAGAAATCTAGTATAGACAAGAAGATCAGGCCTGATAAACAAATGTCAAAGCAGATGTCACAACATAGCTCTAAACATCGTGAACAGAGAAATATGAAGAAAAAGTATCAAAGATGGAGATGTCATCATTGTGGGAGGTTTGGTCACATAAAGCCATTATGCTTCAGATTATATGGATATCCTAATCAGAACCCAGGTGTCAAACCTAAGTCTAACAAGGTACCATATACTCCACATTGGAAGAAAAAGGCTACTGCTTTGATAGCTCACACTTCCCTTAGAGTCTCTGCAAAGGAAGACTGGTACTTTGACAGTGGATGTTCTAAGCACATGACTGGAATCAAGAACCTTCTCAATAATGTTAAACCTCAAACCACTAGTTATGTGACCTTTGGAGATGGTTCTAGAGGAGAAATCAAAGGAGTTGGAAACTTGGACTGCCCTGGAGTTCCAAATCTAAATGAAGTATTGCTGGTAAAAGGCTTGACTGCTAATCTCATAAGTATCAGCCAATTATGCGATCTAGGATTCAAGGTCAACTTCTCAAAATCTGAATGTCTTGTAACTAATGAGAAACAAGAAGTTGTAATGAAAGTAATCAGATCTAAAGACAACTGCTACTTGTGGGAGCCTGAGAACACTAATTTCTCTACTGTGTGTTTTATTGCCAAAGAAGAAAAAGAAGTGAAACTGTGGCACCAAAAAATTGGTCATCTACATCTAAGAGGAATGAAAAGGATTATATCCATGGAGGCAGTCAGAGGGATTCCAAGACTTCAAATTGATGAAGGGAGAGTATGTGGTGAATGCCAGGTTGGTAAGCAGACTAGGATGTCACATCCAAAGTCAAGACATCTGACCACATCTAAGGTTCTAGAACTTCTACATATGGATCTGATGGGACCAATGCAGGTGGAAAGTCTTGGTGGAAAAATATATGCCTATGTTGTTGTGGATGATTTTTCCAGATTCACCTGGATTAACTTCATTAGGGAAAAATCTGATGTATTTGAAGTTTTTAAAGAACTGTGCAAAATAATTCAAAGAGAAAAAGAAGGGTGCATTGTCAGAATCAGAAGTGATCATGGCAAGGAATTTGAAAACAGTAACTTTAAAGAGTTATGTTCCTCAGAAGGAATTAATCATGAATTCTCTTCTCCTATAACTCCTCAACAAAATGGAGTTTTAGAAAGGAAAAACAGGACCATACAGGAATCTGCCAGAGCAATGATACATGCCAAAAGACTTCCTATTCATTTTTGGGCTGAAGCTATGAATACAGCCTGTTATGTCCATAACAGAGTCACTTTGAGAAAGGGAACCTCATCCACCTTTTATGAACTCTGGAAAGGAAGAAAGCCAACAGTGAAGTACTTCCATGTATTTGGTAGCAAATGCTATATTCTGGCAGATCGTGAACAAAGGAGAAAGCTGGACCCTAAAAGTGATGAAGGAATATTTCTAGGATATTCCTCCAACAACAGAGCTTATATGGTATTCAATTCCAGGACCAAAGTCATGATGGAATCAATAAATGTCATAGTTGATGATTATCACGAGGAAACAGATGTCCCTTGTAATGTTGAGACATTCTTTGAGACTTCAACTCAACAGAATGATCTACCTAACACCACTGCAGCACACTCTGAATCAAAGGAAGCTAGCAAAAATCCTTCCATCAGAATTTAGAA
Organism: Vicia faba; assembly: GCA_948472305.1. Taxonomy (NCBI): domain Eukaryota; kingdom Viridiplantae; phylum Streptophyta; class Magnoliopsida; order Fabales; family Fabaceae; genus Vicia; species Vicia faba. The sequence goes on from OX451739.1 coordinate 1,190,531,873, forward strand.
AGATCATCATAAAGAACTCATCATAGGAGATCCTAACAGTGGAGTCATTACAAGATCTAGAGAAATCATCTCAAACTCTTGCTTTGCATCTAAAATTGAACCAAGAAATGTTAAGGAGGCTTTAACTGATGAATACTGGATTGGAGCAATGCAAGATGAATTGAACCAATTCAAGCAACATGAAGTATGGGAGTTAGTTCCTAGACCAGAAGGAACAATCATCATTGGCAAAAAATGGATCAACAAGAACAAATCAGATGCTGAAGGAGTTGTCACCAGGAATAAGGCAAGACTTGTTGCTCAAGGATAGACTCAAGTTGAAGGGGTTGATTTTGATGAGACCTTTGCCCCTGTAGCCAGACTGGAATCAATCAGACTCCTATTGGGAATTGCTTGTCTCCTGAAGTTCAAATTATTTCAGATGGATGTAAAAAGTGCCTTCCTAAATGGGTACTTAAATGAGGAAGTTTATGTGGAACAGCCTAAAGGTTTTGTGGATCCAAACTACCCTGATCATGTCTACAAATTGAGGAAAGCTTTATATGGCCTGAAACAAGCTCCTAGAGCATGGTATGACAGGTTGACAAAATTTCTCTCTGACAAAGGATACAGAAAAGGAGGCTTGGATAAAACCCTCTTTGTCAAAAATGAAGGAGGAAAGATAATGGTAGCTCAAATCTATGTTGATGACATAATGTTTGGGGGAATGTCAGATAAAATGGTTAAACATTTTGCTGACCAAATGCAGGCTGAATTCGAAATGAGCCTCATGGGAGAATTGACCTACTTTCTTGGACTGCAAGTCACACAGATGGAAGACTCAATTTTTTTGTCTCAAAGCAAGTATGCAAAGAACATTGTCAAGAAGTTTGGTATGGAGAATGCCAGTCACAAAAAGACTCCTGCACCTACTCATTTAAAGCTATCCAAAGATTCAAGTGGGGTTAAGGTGGACCAAAGCCTGTAGAGAAGCATGATAGGAAGTCTGTTATACTTAACAGCCAGCAGACTTGACATTGCTTTTGCAGTTGGAGTATGTGCAAGATACCAAGCTGATCCCAAAGTCAGTCATATCAACCAAGTGAAGAGAATTTTGAAGTATGTAAGTGGAACTTACAACTATGGATTGATGTACTCTCATGGTAGTGAACCAACTCTAACTGGTTACTGTGATGCTGATTGGGCTGGAAGTGTTGATGATAGAAAGAGCACCTCTGGAGGATGTTTCTTCTTAGGAAATAATCTGGTCTCCTGGTTCAGCAAGAAACAGAACTGTGTGTCTCTCTCTACTGCTGAAGCTGAATACATAGCAGCTGGTAGTAGCTGTTCTCAAATGATCTGGATGAAACAGATGCTTACTGAGTATAATGTTACACAAGATGTTATGGCATTGTACTGTGACAATCTGAGTACAATCAACATTTCCAAGAATCCTATTCAGCATAGCAGGACCAAGCATATTGACATTAGACATCATTTTATTAGAGATCTTGTAGAGGAGAAGACAATTAAACTGGAACATGTTGCCACTGAACTACAGCTGGCTGACATTTTTACCAAAGCACTTGATGCAAATCAATTTGAAAATTTGAGGGGCAAGTTGGGTATTTGCCAACATGAGGAAATGTAGCAATTAATTTTGCTTAAAACAAGGGATGACGGAGATTTTTGTGTTACGTATATTTTGATTGGGTTAATCATATGTTTTCCTATTTCTTTCAAAATTGTTAAGAAGTTGAATAGACACTCGTTTACCTCCTTCCTCTCTCGGCTCTGCAACAATCCCCATTCTCTCAATCAAAGATTTCTCTCTCGTTGTTACTGGTTTTCTAAGACTATCAAAATGTCTCAACTATCCATGACATCATCCTCTTCCAAGACGACTGTTTCATCCGCATCCTCTGATCGAGAACCTAGGGCAATCACAACTTGCATGGATTCTGAAGTTCTGGAGATTACTCCTCTTAGAGAACTGGCAGCTAACCCCTCTAAGGTTAAAAAGCTGAGAACAAGGCATGCAGGAAGGTCTCAAGCTACTTCATCCGATAATCCCTCTCAACCATCATCTTCTGTTCCAAATAGGGAAGGCGCAGCTTATGTTCATCAAGTAATAGCTATACTTGTTACAAGAATTCTGAATGAGAACCACTCTGTACCCGACATTTCTGTTCCTTTAAATCAAGAATCTGCTAGTCCAAATGTTGAAATAAATCCAGATGTCTCTAAGAATGTTGAGACACCGGAAGACAACATTCAGAAATCATCTGAAAATCTTGATGATCTCCAGAACCCTTCAGAGAAGGATGTTGAACCCCCGGTTATTGATGTGGATGAAGAATACTCTGACAATGACATAATTGCAAATATCAACCCTAGCATAGCTAGGAGGATGATGAACAGAAAAGGTAAGCAGGATGCTGCAAAATGTCTGACCAAAGAGAAGACTGCTGATGTTGCTCATAAGAAAACCAGGTCTGAAGGCAAGACTGGTGTAGAAACTGTGAAGACTGGATTATCCAAAGGGAAGGTGAAAACCCGAGTACATGCTGGTAGTCTCTCAAAGCCTGTGAGACAACCAATAGCAAAGAAAAGGAAAGAGCCTGAACCTTCTGATTCTGATGAGGAATCATAATTTGAAGTTGATGCTGAAGACAGTTCTCTCAAAAGGAAACTCCCTTCAAGCAAAATGGCTAAAGTTCCTGAAGTCCCCACTGACAACATTTCTTTTCACCACCCTGAAAATGCCAATAGATGGAAGTATTTTTGTTTAAAAAGAATAGCCTTGGAAAGAGAACTGAACAATGGTGCCATGGAATGTAAGGAGATCATGGACCTAATCAAAGCTGCTGGTACCGGTTGCTGCAAGTGATTTCAGTTTTTTTGTTTTTATTACTCATTTTGGATGACTGTATAACCTATAAGTACATGTATCTTTGGCCTATTTATGGCTAAAGAGGGGGAGAAGATTATGTGTTAATTATTCTTGGTAGACATTAATTTTTCTGCAGACATATTATTTCTGCTGCTCTCTATTCTCTGATTGTTTAGGGGTTTTAGCCAAAAATTTGCCAAAGGGGGAGTTTGAAAGTGTTTAGTTATTGGCATGTATTTTTGGTAAAACCAGGTGTGTGAATGTCATGACTGATGTCATAACATTCTGGGTTATTAGGTACTTTATGCAGAAAAAGAATGGCATACAGTAGCTGCTCATTATGAGTGTGTATATGAGCATTTTGCAATGATCACATTTATTGCACTCTACCAAAATCAGTAAACAGGATTCTTGTTGTCATAACCAATGTTAAGACATCCTGTACTGATCTAACAGTTAGGCAGTTTTGTTAATTCTGAGATTTTTCAGGAATTTGGTTCATTCATTCCAGAACAGAATCTCACGTGGACTTTAGGGTAACTTAGCTCAACCCTAATCTGGTTGATAAAGTCTTGTGACCAAGTCTTGATGTTAACCCTAATTAACCCTAGCTTTTCGTGGAAGCCCTAATTGAAGAAACAGCTGCATATATATTCAACAGGAAGGCTGTTGGTGGAGATAACTCTTTGACAGAAGATCAACTAGGGGCTGTATAGTTTTAACTACTGTAATCCAAGCAAGTATCATTGTGATAAGTGACTTGGAGTAGGTTTTGATTGTAAGGGTTGTGTATCACTCAAAGATTTCAAGCACGAGTGTTTGTGTCACTTGATTAAAGCTTTGAAGCAAGGTCAAGTTAGGTTTATGTATCACTCAAAGCTTTGAAGCACGAGTGTTTGTGTTACTTGATTAAAAGCTGTGAAGCATAATCAAGTGTATGTTCTGAAGAGTGTCTTCATTATTTCATTAGTCAATTGTTTAGTATCACTGCTGTGATTGAGGGGGAGTGAGTAGGAACTCAGGTTTAAGTTGAACTTAGATTGAAGTTGCATTGGGTAGGTCTTAAGTGAAGGATATAAACTGGTTGGTTTATTCCTGAATTAATATCTCTTATAGTGAATTTCCTCCCTGGCTTGGTAGCCCCCAGAGTAGGTGTTGTTTCACACTGAACTGGGTAAACAATTGACTGTGTTCTTTACTGCTTTTTGATTTACTGTCTGATAGAAAGTAAGATACGGTGTCATAACATTCACTGTGACATTGAGTATCTGCTGCCAGAATTTCAAACATAACCTTGTGTTTCAGCTAATATTTTACCCTTTTCAGGATAAGATTAATAAGCTTCAACTCCAACTTCTAAAAACAGTTTACAGATTCTCCAAACACGGATGTTAATCTATCGCTTGTTCAGACTCAACTTTTGAAAACGGTTTACGGACACCTCCCGACATGGATGCTGCTCTATTGCTTATTCAACTTCAAGACTTCTGAAAACAGTTTACGGGTTCTCCAGACGCGGATGTTAACCTATCGCTTGTTCAGATCCAAGACTTCTGAAAACAGTTTACAGATTCTCCAAACATGGATGTCAATCTATTGCTTGTTCAGACCCCCCAGTTCAGAGATGTTCCAAAACATGGATACCTTTCTGATACTCACTCACTCATCAACAACATGCAGTCCAACGAGCATTCCAGATGGCATCTTTAAGCCCATCCCCGACAAGATTATGTCACCCCTCCAGATGGCATCTTTAAGCCCATCTCCAAATGGCATCTTTAAGGCCATTCCCGCACCCATGCTTGGACGAGTGCAAATTTACGGGCACTCTAGTGTCCAATCTCCTTTTACCTTCGAGACGTGAAAGGCAAACTTGCCAATCTAACTCTTCAGGTTCAAGAAGATTGAACAGGGGAAACTGTTGTACCCCAAAATTTTCCCTCTCATTTTATCAACATTTTCTCACCACAAGACTTTTGGAGCTCAAGATCAAGTTAGGATTTGCTCTGCTAAAGGCTACTCCTTGCACTGTTGACCCAAATTAGGGTTTGAGTTTGCACAAGGATATTTTGACCTAACATGCCCAAGGTGACTTTCATGCTTCATGTTGGACCTACAAGTTTATCCATACCAAGTTTCAAGCCTTGATTCCAATCTTTGCCCAGTCAAGTGGACAGTTGACCTAGAAATCAATTGTATTGGGGAAAAAGTCAACTGTGGCCAATTGACAGTCAAACTTCATAATTTTTGACCCACATCAACATAATGAACTCATATGAACCATTTGGTCAAGTTTGGATCACAATTCCACAAGAAATTTGATCAGATCACCAAAAGGGCAAAAGGGTCATTTTTAGGGTTTTGACTGCACAAAGGCAATTTTTGACTGTTTGACCTAACCAATGGCAAACCAAGATCACATATGGACTCAAGGACTCAATGGCATTGTCTTGACACATTTAACAAGTTCAAAAGATCTCAAATGCACAGGATTGACAGATGAATTTTTCAGTCAACTGACCAAAATTTGACTGTATACTGAAAAGTCAAACTTTGACTTTTTGGTCAAAATCAAGTGCCAAGATTCATTTTTCATCAAGACATGTCAAATTATTAAACTTGTTCATCAAGAAACCCAAAAATTGCAAATTAGGGTTTAGGATGAGAAAATTTCATAACTTAGAATTTTTCTAAGTTATGAAACTTCCTTATTTTTTCCTAACTTTGTCCCATTTTTCATCAAGATACAATTGGATTCAAACAAAACTAAAAACATGAAAGTTGTAGTCCATTGCAACATCTACAACTTTTATTCACAAAGTTTTCTCAAAGGAAGCTTGTAGCTCAAGTTATGATTTTTGGAACAAGGGTGCAAAACATTTTTAACTTAGAGAAATTTTGACCTATTCTAGGCAGGATTTTTGACCAACTTCATGATCATTTTTCACATGCTTCCACTTGGAGTTTCAATTTGCATTACAAAGATGGATTGTAGTACACATTCCAAGATTTCCAAATTGTCCAAGAACTCATCAAACACCCTTGTGGTTAGAGAGAATCGAATCTACAAAGTTGGACAAAATTCACTTTTGTTCTTGATCAAAGCATGTTCATAATATTGGCATTTTTCAAATCAGCTTGTACAAGCTAGCTTGCAGGCCTCAAAACCAGTCTCACACACCATAATTAAATGCCTAACCATTGTGCTAAGGTGTTATTTTGTTCATTTGGTCATTACATGCAAGATTAACCCTTAATTGGAAAAAGCATATTTGCCATTTTTGTAAAGTAGTGCTTTATGTCAAATTCAAAATCTAAGAGGCATGGGCCAGATCTTTGAGGCTAGCATTTGTACACAAATCCCTCTAGTCAAGAACAAAGTATGCAGTATGCTTGAGAACTTGGTGCAGGCCTAAATCACAAGTTGACATCTCTTTGCTTACATAGGAATAAAGCTTGCAAAAATCTCTCAATCTCTAATTCCTGAAAACACCAGCCAAAGCAAACCTTGTTAACATCTTTCATACATCCAAGCAAGCCTAAGACACGAATCAACCACCCCTCAAACCTCCTCAAACACAAAAACACCCTCTTGCTGCAGAAACAGAGCAAGTTCTGCAACTTGACTTCCACAAACATTTCCACTCGTGCATTTTGGCTAAAAAGAATTCAAACATGTTCCATATCATCCACTGAAGCTATCCCAAGCATTGAACTCAAGCTGTAACATCCTTAACATCGTTTGCCATTTTTGCTTTCAAGCTGTGCAGGTGGACTTCCATAGCACGATACAGGCAGGTTCAGAGCAAACCAAGCATAGGAGAAGCATCCTTGGACTTCAGGCAAGCTGTACCAAAGCTCAAACTCCATTGAAGATACCTCCATTGCTGTACACGACTCAAGCTGAAACAGGTAAAAATATGAACTTCTATCTCTCAATATAGGAAGAGTTAGGCTTAGGTTTGTGAATGAAACATGTTCTCCTCATAGCCCTGAAGCCACCCATATACTTACTTTTCATTTATATTGAGTATGCTGTGAGAATTTTGGCCATGAACATTGGAGAAAATTTAGGTCAGAAATTGGGGATGAAGAAATTCTCCCTCGTCTCTTAGAGTTAGGTCAAGTTTTTTATATGTATGAATTCGTCTCTTCATGCTCTATAATGTTTGTGTTATGAGTTTTTGTTAAAGGTCAAAGAATCAGGAGTTTGTGTTGGAAATGATGAAGCGCACGTTTTCTGTTTGAAATAAGGCTGGAGGTTGAAGAAGGTTGACTTGGGCTGGGCCTGAGTTGTTTTTGCTCTTTGCACACACTTTTTTAACTTACACCCCCCTGACCCATTGTGTGAAATATTCACTATTTTTGCATTTTTCTTTTTGTTTCTGATTCTATATTTTTATTCAAACATGAAAAAACACTAAAAATATTTTTCTCACATTTTTGCATTTTATTTGGTATTTATTTCTTTCATTTAGCATATGTATATAAATAAATATAATACTTTTTATTTAAAATATTTAAAAATAATACAAAAATATATATATGTTCAGTCCTTATTTTTTATTTACATTTTGAAAACATTTTCTAAAATATACCATTTTTGTAAATAATTAATATTTTTGTATGTATTTAGTATATTTAATATATAATATAAATACTTGTATATTTATTAGAATATTTAGGATAAAAATATGAAAATAATACATTTTTATTTTTATTAATATTTGACATCAAAAATGCTTTTCTTTGCAATATACTTTTTATTTTTGTATATAATTAACAAATATTGTATATAATTAATAAATGATTGCTATTTATTCAAAAAATTAGGGTTTTGCCCTAAATAACAAAATATCCAAAAATTGACCTTTTTATTTTTGTTTATATTTCACATTGAAAAATACTTTCTCATACATAAAAAAATCCTTTTTGTGCATAGTACATTTTGCATATTTATTATATTTGTTTAAATATTGTACAATTTGATATTTGTATATTCAATATGGATGTAATAGTTTTAGATTTAATTTCTTGCTAAATATCCCCCATTCAAACATTTGTACCCCCATCCCCATAATCATATTGTAATAACTTAGGACTTTAAATTTCCGCATTTAAAAGCTTTCAAATTATGCCATGATAGACTTAGGGTTTGTATGCAAATAAAATAACAAATAGCTTGACCTAAATTCAAAGACAAAAATGCATGAAAATGGATAACACAATGCACACTTGCACCCTTAGGGTTACTCCACTTGTTGCCTTCAAAAATGGGCCATGTTGCATGTTGAGAGTCTTTGACAAAACAAAACAAATCAAATGATCATAGTCCCTCGATGACGCTTTCTCAAGTTGCCTAAAAATGATCAAGTCCCTTAAAGGAAAAATTTCCAAAGACACTTGGCACTATTGCATTCATGGTCTAAACAATGACCCGTGCCCGTCCCGTTAAACATCCTAACACAAGATTTTCCACCAAAGACAATGGTGGACCAATACTGTTAAAAGGGTTAAAACATAGGAAAGATCTTTGAGAAATTTAGGGTAGATAGCTCTTGGTTACTTGACCAATCTTGCAAAACAAATCCTTGCCATTTTCAAAACACACTCCAGAATACAATTTCCAAAACAACTTTCAAAAACCTTGAAACATCTTTTCAAAAAGACAAACACCTTTTGTAAAACATTCGAGTAAAGAATTGTTACAAGGGTTGCCTAGACAAAGGCATCTTTTTCAAAACATTTTCAAAACCACACACAAAAAGCACCATTTCAAACAATTGAAAATGCAAGGCAAGTGACCTAAGCAAGTAACTAAGAGCCCATGGATAACCATGGATAGAAAGGGTGCTAATACCTTCCCTTTCTATAATCTACTCCCCAAACCCAAGAAAACATCTCAAAGGTTTTTCCTGTGCTTTTTAACCTTTCCTTATGATAAAATAAAAAGTCGGTGGTGACTCTTGCTAAACCGAAACATTTGCGAAAACAAACGCAAAACCTCAAGTCAGTTCTCCCACCGTACCACACTAACCACATAATTATATTCAAGAATCGTGCCCTATACTGCTCCATAGAAGTCTAGTTTCAGAGCTCTGTAACTCAACTTCAATAGGTATATTCCTTCATCAATTCTTCAAAACTCTGATATCATTGTGTTGCTCTCATTGCCTTGGTTCTAGTCGCAACACTTACCTTTTACTGGAAACACGTTTTGACCATGAAATTTCAAATCCCTTTTCAAAACTTTCCTTCAAAATTGCTTGAGCTACAATTTATATAAATTTGGTGCGAGGGTGTGGTTGTGTTCGTCTTGAAGATACGAAGTGAATGGCATAGGTCTGAGCTTTCGATTTTACAGTTTGAGAGACCTGCAATTCGTGATGGCTGGAGGTTGAAGATGACCAACGTGTCATCTTCCAACCAATGAAGGCGCACCATCTGTATTTTTCAAATCCTGATTTAATTAATGATTCTGTATAATATTCACTAATGACCATGATATGCACAGCGCGCCAGATTCCTTGGATTTGATTACTAACGCGTTTTGACTCTCATCCAATGGTCCACATATTTTACTTTTATTTTCTTTTTCTTATTTTTATATTTTAATTGTTTTAAATTTCAAAAATCAAAGAAAATTCATCTTTAGTCCAAAAAATCTAAAAAAAATTATGAAAAATATTTTCGATTATCCTCTTTCTGATTTTTATTTTTTCACAATTTAATTGTGTTTTGGTATTTTTTATAAATTTTAAACATTTTATGGAATTATCCAATGATATTGTGACAAATATTGGTGACCTTATTTTATTTTTGTTTCTGACTTTACTATTTTTTACCATTTTTTGTTTATTTTACTCATTTATTTTAATTTTAAAAATAGTTTCTGACTTTAAAAAATTACCAAAAAATTTGTACCTTTTTCTGATTTTTCTATGGTCTTACTTTTTATTTCTTGATTAATTTGAACATAGTTGAGATTTTTCTCTTTATTTTCTATTTTTAAACATTATTTTTGAACCCTTTTATGTATATTAAAATGTGATATTATTTTGTGACTATTTTCTGGCTGATCTTGGGTTAGATTTTGGATCATGAACTTTATTAACATCATTGGATCCATGATGTTGAGTTTAACTCCACAAAAATGGATGAATGATTTTAATAATAGTTTGATTAAAATTTAATTCAAATGTGGTTTGTATATTTTTTCCCCATCCCTCTTCATCTCATCCCCTTCTTATTGCACTAGATATTGTTGGAGCATGATCTCTATATCATAGCGCTAAATTTTGTCCCGATTCGAATAAATGATAATTCGTGGCCCAAACTTATGATTGCAATCCCAAGTATGTTAATTTGATCTCTTTGATCCTCTAATGGAGGCTTTGGTTCTACCAATCCTCTAATGGATCTACAACACCTTTGGTCAACGCATATCACTTAAACATCGTTGATCATTAAATGGTACTTATGAGAATTCCAAATGGATGATATACTTGACCAAAAGAAAATGCAACTTGTTGTGTGGAGGCTTTGGTTCTACCAATCCTCTAATGAGTTCCAAATGCAAGTTTCAAGATGGTCATCCAACTAACCATTAATTATTGACTTGTTTTACCTTATGCTTTCATTCTTTTTTATGATTTATGTACCATTTACTTTTATCATTTACGTTTCATGCCATTTCCATCTTTTCTCATTTGAGCATTTACTTTCTTGACATTTTTACTTTTCTCACTTGAGCTTTTCTTTTCCTTTCTTAAGATACTTAATAATCAACATAAACCCTAAAAAATCTTTAATGGTACATGGACTATTTGGTTACTATCCTTGGCATTATAGAGCATGAGACTTTTCTTGGACTTGGAATTAGAAACCTTGGCCTATGTTGGAGACTTTGTGACCTTATCTGATTATTTTGTCTGGAGTTATTGAGGTTCACCTTAAGACATTGGGTTGCTTGTTTGTTTTTCTGTACAGGTTTTTGTGGTTACACCCTCTGTTTGTATTCTGGAATTCACCTGTATACAGCCGTTACTCTGTCCAATTTTTGTGAAGACTTAATACACTTGAAGTTTGGTTCTCTCAAGAGGTCTAGTATTTTTCTTGCTTGGTTTCAATCCAAGGAATGGGAATTCTATCTTGGCTCATAATGTCAAGTATTGGCTTCTTGTTGGTTAGATGGTTCTTATCCCTAGCTTTTATGCTTTAGGATAGTCCCTTCTTCTCCTCCCATCTTCTTCAATTTCAAAAATCTTCTTCCCCCATTTTTTTGAAAAAACTCTTCTTGTTTTTGAACTTAGACCACTTTTATAATAAACTTGGACTTATGTCCATGTATTTTCAAAACATTTTCATAAATAAACGCTATTTAACTTAATGATACCTTGACATTTTTTGTGAGAAGACTAAAAGTCAATCAATCTTATTTCAAACCATCTTTCCATTTTGGCTTTTTATCTTTAAAATTTTCTCAAAAGATTAGACTTTTGTCAATCCTTGTAGTCATGCAAACAATTATACTTCTACAATATGTAGTGAAGAGAGATATTTTCCACTTGGGTGTTAAGTGAGGCATTGTTGATTTTAAAATCCAAGCTATATCCTCCACTTTGAGATGATGAAAATTCTCCTTTCTCATGGTTGTGGGTAGTAGGTATATTTTCCACACGGACAATGACGATGATGGTTTATCTCATAAAATTAACCAATGCATTTGTGTTTTAAATTTTTAAAATAGTAACTACGTGTACCCTGATCCCCTATTACACGAAAGGTGGTACGTAGGCACTAAAGGTTCGCAACCGCGATGGGTGCAAAAAATATAAAATAAATACGCTTCTTTCCTCACCTCCACCATCCATTTTTTATATACAACAATTTTTATAGCCAAAATATACAGATTTTACAAAGAGACTCCTGCGGAGTATCGTATATTTTTAGGGTGCTAATACCTTCCCTTTGCATAACCAACCCCCTTACCTTGAATCTTTCCCCCTCTTTTTGGTTTATTCGCTCTTTTCCCATTCCTTTGGAAACAATAAAGCGCGGTGGCGATTTTTATTTTGATTTGTATAAAGTCTAGTCAATCCAATAACTTAGTCTTAAACATTTCTACCGCTACACAAGGTATTTGATAGAGGCTGGGGAAATCTGAAATAATGAGAATCTTAGGATCAAATTTTTCCCAAGTTCCCTAACCAAAAATGCCTTCACTTGGTTTACCACACTCCCAGCCAATTCGATCCACAATTGGAATCAGTTGGAGAAGTTGTTCCGTGAACAGTTCTATATGGGACAAACCAAAATAAGTTTGAAAGAATTGGCTAGTGTGAAAAGGAGGTTCACTGAGCCAATAGATGAGTATCTGAACAGATTTCGAATGCCCAAAGCCAGATGCTTTACAAAAGTGCCGGAACATGAGTTGGTCGAAATGGCTGTAGGGGGTCTAGATTATTACATTAGGAAGAAATTAGATACCCAATACCTGAGAGATATGGCCAAATTGGACGACTAATTTCGATAGGTAGAACGTCTTAAGGCTGAAAAAGTTAAAGCGAATAAAACTCATCAAAGAGAAAGGGTAGCATATGTCGAAATGGATGATGACGATTGAGAGACATCTAGTGACCCTATAACCGTCGAAGAGAGTGAGATCGATTTAGCAGAATTAAAGCAAGGACCACCATGATATAGAAAAAGATAGGTTTTTGTAAATATCATAATTTTTTGGGCCATAAAACCCTTAAATGGGAAGAATCCTATTGAATCAGAGAAGAATAATGATAGGTTCTCAAAGAAAACATATAGTTTCGACGTCACAAAATGTGACAATATTTGACTTATTAGTTAAAGATGGTCAGATGATAGTGCCCCCTGGGGCAAAAATGCATCCTTTAAATCAAAGGAAAAAGATAGGTTTTTGTAAATATCATAATATTTTGGGCCATAAAACCTCACAATGTTTCCTTTTCAAGGATCTCGTTCAAGGCACAATCAAAGACGAAAGGCTTAAAGTTGCTGACAAACCACCCATGAGGATTGACGCAAACCCATTGCAAGCTGATGCCAACTATGCTGAACCTTCAAGAATCAACATGGTCGAAGTCTCAACAATCTTCATCAACAAACCCGTCTTTGGAAGTTTCACTAAAGATGTTAGCAAAAAAGCTGTCGAGATGATATAGAAAAAGGCCACTGAAGGCCTAAACAAAGGGGCCACTGAAGGTTCAAACAATGGAACTGCTGCAGGTTCCTACTTGGCTTTTGTCACAGGTTTGACGGAGGGCCTGGAAGTGAAGATGCAAAAGCTGAATATAGCTGGTAAGAGTAATATGCAAATCAACATGGTTGAATTATCTGAGCCTAAGGCTTCAAAAGATGCCATCAGACAAGAGGAAATCAACAAAATTGCATTTCCTAAAGAAAATTAAAATCTGGCAGATTTTCTGCAATGATGCCAGAAGAAGAAGTCAGAAGTCATGTTGTGCCCAAGATGCAGCTCTATCTTAGACAGAAAAGATTCTGAACACATACAAAGTATGCGTGCGGAAAAGAAGAAATGGGGAACCAATTCCCAACCCAACATGGATCCTGATGAGATATGACCCTAGAAGGGGATACCAAAAGGGGCGAGTCAATCAAGTGAATAGGCTAGCAACGTTCAGGCCTCCAACGAATGTCCCCGTGGACACCTGGTTTAAAACAGAAAGCAGAAAAAGGCCCAACGAGGAAAAATGAAAGACATTCGATGTGCCAAGAGGATCCTCCTTGGTATATAGAGAGGAATTTCAAACAACAACAAACAAAGCGGCTCATGTGTCGAGAAACTATAAGGGAAAAACCCCATTTCACACTCTCAATGGAGGAGATGTCAAAGATGGCGAAAAGCCGAAAGAGAGGCTACACAAGAGCCTCAACCAGAAACCAGCACTAATGTGCCACAAAGAAAAGGAAACGGCAAACCAAGAAAGCCTTTGGAAAGAGAGCCAGTTATCAGAAGAATGGTATGGCCTGGGCAAAATGAATTAAAAGATGAATACTATTCTGGGTCTCAAGAAACACTAGATATTATGGTCAATGTGGTTTCAGTTTTACCCAGGGAGTATGACAGACAAGTCAAAGTCAAAGAGACTGAATGGGAAGTCGAATAGGAGATGGCCAAACATAGACCAGTATGTTATTATGTTATGAATAACGACTGTGTCGAAGAGCATAATGATTTCTTCAAACTACCCGCTGAGGTGATGAAGAATCACCTCAAACCCTTGTTCATAAGAGCAAAAGTAGGGGAAGCAAACATCAACAAAATCATGGTTGATTGTGGGGCTACAATTAACATAATCCCTCACAACATGCTGAAAAAGCTGGGCAAAAGGGATGAAGACATCAAGCCCCGTAACATGGTTCTATCGAACTATGAAGGTGGAGTTGGGACCACTATGGGGTTAATACAATTGGAACTCAAAGTGGGAACCATAGTTCGATCAACAATGTTCATGGTAGTCTAAGTGAAACCCAATTACAACTTGCTCCTAGGGAGGGAATGGATCCATGGCATATGGGAAGTGCCATCATTAATGCATCAGCGCGTTACAATCTGGCACACAGATGGCATAGTGGAAAATATCAAAGTTGACCAAAGTTATTATATGGTCGAAGTCAAAAATCTTGGTAGAACAAGCTTCGACAGAAATTTGGCCCACATAGGGCCATGTAATCCTCCAGATTTTAACTTGGCGCCTTCTGTTCTCTATACTTGCACTCAAATCATAGGTTTCAATAGGATAGGGAGGATTTGTCCAATATCGATTTTGGAGAAATTGATGATATACGAACAATAGGTTGGGGAAGTGAATTCAGTGATTATGACTGAGTCACGGGCATTGTAAAGGATTTCGGCATATGTAGCCGAAAACAGAATGATAGCGACCTTAGAGGCTGAAGTGAAGTATATGGCTATCAAAGTCAATGAACAAGTGTCATTTCCTAAAGGCCCTGAGAAAGATTTAGACCCAGAGCTACCTGATTTAAGAAGGGAGGAAGTGCAAAGCCAGAGGCTATATGCCATCTATGATGATGAGCCTTTGGGTTTTGAAAAGGATCCATTGGCAAACAATGTTAAAATGCTAGTGCAAGATCCTTTGGAATAAATAGACCTGGGCGAAGGATTGGTGAAGAGAACAACATTCATCAGTGCGAAGATAGATCCAGAGCTCAGGGTCGAAATAACCCATTTGTTGAAAGAGTTTAAAGACTGCTTTGCATGGGATTATTATGAAATGCATGGTCTCGGCAGAGAATTAGTGGAGCCTCAACTGTCAATAAATCCTGGAAAAAATCCTGTCAAGCAAACTCCAAGGCGTTTTGCACCAGACATCTTGTCAAAGATCAAGATGGAAGTTGAAAGACGGCTGAAATGAAAGTTCATTTGAACGACCTGGTATGTCGAATGGATTGCAAATATAGTACCTGTTATGAATAAAAATGGTACCTTAAGGGTGTGCATTGATTTTAGAGATCTAAATGCTGCAACACCCAAAGATGAGTATATAATGCATGTGACGGAAATGCTTGTCGATTCCGCCACTGGCTTCGAATACATGAGTATGCTTGATGGATACTCTGGGTACAATCAAATTTTCATTAGTGAAGAGGATGTACTGAAAACAACATTTCGATGCCCTGGGGCCTTAGGCACTTCCGAATGGGCAGTGATGCCTTTTGGCCTAAAAAATGAAAGGGTAACATACAAAGAGCAATGAATTCTATCTTCCATGATTTTATTGAAACTTTTATGCAGATTTATATTGACGATATTGTTGTCAAATCTGTTTCAGGGAAGAATCACATAGACCACCTTTGACAGTCCTTCGAAAGAATGAGAAACTAAGGTCTAAAGATGAATCCTTTAAAGTACGCTTTCTACGTAAATGCCGAAGATTTCTTAGGCTTTGTGGTCCACAAAAAGGGAATCAAAATAAACCAGAACAAGACCAAAGCCATTTTGGAAGCCAATGCGCCAACTAGAAAGAAGGAATTGCAATCTCTACTTGGCAAGATAAATTTCTTGAGGAGATTTATATCCAACTTAAGTGGAAAAACGCAAGCCTTCTCACCTTTATTCCGACTGAACAAAGGAGGATTCGAGTGGGGGCAAGAACAACAAGAGGCCTTTAACAAAATCAAAGGATAACTCACTAAACCTCCTATTCTGATGCCTCCTTGTAGAAATAGGAATATGAGATTGTACATAGCTGCATCTGATAAAACTTTACGGAGCATGTTAGCCCAAGAGGATTAAAATGGTGTCGAAAGACCCATCTACTACCTCAGTAGAGTTTTAAATGATGCAGAAACTAGATATAACAAAGTTGAAAAACTATGTTTATGTCTTTACTTCTCATGTACAAAACTCAAGCAATATATTAAACCAGTTGATGTTTATGTTTCATCTCATTTTGATGTTTTCAAATATATGTTGTTGAAACCCGTCTTGCATAGTCGAGTTGGCAAAATGGGCACTTGCATTGACTGAGCATTCATTGACCTTTATGCCTCTCAAGGCTATAAAAGGACAAGTGGTAGCACATTTTATAGTTGACCACTCAATAAATGAAGAATCATTAAATTACTTGGAGATTGAAGCTTGGAAGTTATACTTGCAGTCTTAATTATTTGTCCAAGTAAAATTCCAACAACATTCAAGTACAAGATCAAAGGTTCTTGTTCGAACAATGAGGATGAGTATGAAGATATAATTGTTAGCCTTGAAATCTTGTTGGAATTGGGGGAAACTCTAGTCTAAATAATGGGAGACTCAGACTTAGTCATAAGGCAAGTTACAAAAGAATACAAATGTGTAAGAGAAAATCTGATCATGTATTTTGTAATAGCCAACCGTTTGTTGAAAAAAATCGAAGTGATCAACATTCGACATTGTGATACGGTAGGAGAATTGACATGAGGTTTTGCGTTTGTTTTCGCAAATGTTTCAGTTTAGCAAGAGTCGCCACCGACTTTTTATTTTATCCTAAGGAAAGGTTAAAAAGCACAGGAAAAACCTTTGAGATGTTTTCTTGGGTTCGGGGAGTAGATTATAGAAAAGGAAGCTAATAGAGGCGAAGGAAGCTGCTTCGAACCATTTGGTAAAATAGTCAATGGCGACCAGGATGAAACGATGTCCGTTGGACGCCGTGGGCTTGATCTCTCCAAACATGTCAATGCCCCACATTGCGAATGGCCAAGGAGCTGTCAGAACGTTGAGGGGAACATGACGAATTTGAATCTTGTCAGCGTAGACCTGACATTTGTGGCAAGTATGGGAATGCTCATGGTAGACCAGTAATAGCCTGCCCTTAGAATCTTTTTAGCCATAGTATGCCCGCTTAAGTGAGTGCCAAATGTGCCGCTGTGTACCTCGGTCATGATTAACTCTGCTTCAGCTTTGTCTACACACCGGAGTAAAACACAATCATGGTTGCGTTTATAAAGGATGTCGTTGCTCAGGAAGAACTTGGCAGCAAATTTCCTAAGGAACTTTTTGTCATTGACGGAAGCTCCTTCGGGATATTCTCTAGTCTGGAGATACCTTTTGATTTCGTGAAACCAAGGTTGTTCCACTACTT
The DNA here is from genome assembly GCA_948472305.1 of Vicia faba. Taxonomy (NCBI): domain Eukaryota; kingdom Viridiplantae; phylum Streptophyta; class Magnoliopsida; order Fabales; family Fabaceae; genus Vicia; species Vicia faba. The sequence goes on from OX451739.1 coordinate 1,190,549,381, forward strand.
CTTCGGTATTAATCTCATGACAATGCGCAGGTTCATCCATTCGCTCGATGGTGATTTGGGGAGCCTCGTTATCCCAGTTGAATTTAAACATGGAAGACATTGTTGCCAGAGGATCTGCTAGCTGATTCTCTTCTCGCAGGAAATGCTCGAAGGTGATTTGCTCGAAATGAGGCAACAATGTCAGAATATGTTCTTTGTATGGGATAAGATTAGGATGTTTGGTGTCCCACTCTCCTTTGATTTGACTGATAACCAAAGCCGAGTCCCCAAATACGATCAAAGATTTGATCCCCAGGTCTATAGTAGCCTTGAGACCAAAGATGCAAGCTTCATATTTGGCCATGTTCTTGGTACAACTGAAGCATAGTCGGGCCGTCAAAGGTGTGTGAAAACCTTCCGGGGAAATGAGTACCGCACCGATACCGTTTCCAATTGCATTTGAAGCACCATCAAATTACAGCGTCCATCGGGATCCATTTTCAGGTCCGTCATAAGGTCCGTTACCTTCAATGTTGTCCAAAGTCATGATGTCCTCGTCCGGGAAGTCGAATCTCATGGATTGATAATCTTCGATAGCTTGATGAGCTAGATGGTCAGCTAGTACACTCCCTTTTATAGCTTTTTGGGTAGTATACTGGATGTCATACTCAGTTAGGATCATTTTCCATCTAGCGATTCTTCCAGATAAAGCAGGCTTCTCGAAGATATACTTGATAGGATCCATTTTAGAAATCAGTAGAGTGGTATGAGTCAACATATACTGCCTTAGTCGGCGAGCAGCCCATACCAAAGCGCAACAAGTTTTCTCGAGCAGTGAGTAGCGAGTCTCACAGTCGGTAAACTTTTTGCTAAGGTAATAAATGGCATGCTCTTTTCGACCAGACTCGTCATGCTGGCCCAGTACGCACCACATTGAGTTATCCAACACGGTCAAATACATGATCAACGGTCTTCCTTCGACGGGTGGCATCAGAATAGGAGGTTCTAGCAAATACTCCTTGATCTTATCAAAAGCAGCTTGGCAATCGTCGTTCCATTCGACTACCTGATCTTTATTCAATAGTTTAAAAATGGGCCCACAGGTAGATGTCAGATGAGAGATGAATCTGGCAATATAGTTCAAGCGCCCCAAGAACCCTCTAACCTCCTTTTCAGTACGGGGAGCAGGCATTTTTTGTATAGCTTTTACTTTTGCTGGATCGACCTCAATGCCTTTGTTGCTGACAATAAATCCTAGAAGTTTACCGGACCTAACTCCAAAAGTGCACTTACTTGGATTCAGCCTGAGTTTGTACTCCTTCAACCTGGCAAACAACTTCTGCAAATGTTCAAGGTGTTCCTCCTCTGTTTGTGATCGAGCTATCATGTCGTCTACGTAAACTTCGATCTCATGATGTATCATATCATGAAATAAAGCTACCATGGCGCGTTGATAAGTTGCCCCTGTGTTCTTTAGTCCGAACGACATCACCTTATAGCAGAAGGTAACCCATTGTGTAACAAAGGTTGTTTTCTCCATGTCCTCGGGGGCCATTTTGATCTGGTTGTAGCCCGAGAATCCATCCATGAATGAAAAAACCTTGTGCTGAGCTGTGTTGTCAATCAAAATGTTGATATGCGGTAGCGGAAAATCATCTTTAGGGCTAGCCCTGTTCAAATCCCGGTAGTCCACACACATCCTGACCTTGCCGTATTTTTTAGGTACTGGCACAATGTTAGCAACCCATTGCGGATAGGATGTAACAGCCAGAAAGCCAGCGTCGAATTGCTTCATTACTTCTGCTTTAATCTTCTCAGACATGTCGGGCCTCATTCGGCGGACTTTTTGCTTGATTGGTGGACAATCCTCTCTTGTAGGGAGACGGTGGACCACTATATCTGTGTCTAAACCCGACATGTCTTCATAAGACCAGGCGAAGATTTCAACGTACTCATTCAACAGCTGTATCAAGCGCCCCTTGACACTTGGTTCCAGATTGGCGCCCACTTGTACTTCCTTCCGGTCTTCCTCTGTTCCTAAGTTGACGGTTTCCAACAACTCTTCATGAGGAAAGATGGCCCTTTCTTCTTGTTGTAGAAGTCTGGCTAGCTCTCCTGGTACTTCACAATCTTCGTCATCTTCATACTCAGCCCGATTGACCAAATCTTCAGAGTTATTGAAGGACATAGCAGAATAGTTGCCCATAGAATCCAGAGTGGATGGGTACCTGCATTTGTGAGTGTGGGTGTGTGTAAGGGATAGCCATCCTTAAACAAACAAAAATGCAAAAGGAAAGAAAATGAACACAGCAGTTTATAAATGAAAAACGTCCAATGAATCATTAAACATGGCATATGGATATGAAGAGAATCAAAACCCTTACAAATGGACCTACATGCCTCGGGCAAGGCATGAGGTGAAAAAGTAGTGTAGATTGTTTAAAAGTAATTATTACAGACCAACAGGAAATGTTCGAAAGATAAGTTACTGATTAATGAAAGTAATAGGGACGAAGTCTTTCGCCTCCCAGTTGTGTAGTCTCCCTCCGATGGTTGGGAAGATACAATCTTTAATGTTGGCCTCTTCGTCTTCGTCTTCCAGATCATTGATTCCATGAGGAGAAATCTTAATGGGTGTCCTTTCAATTTTTGAGCGACGCATAGCTTTCTGCCCCGCAGCGGTAAATCCCAACCCAAACTTGTCTGTTTTGTGAGGAATGTCAGGCAACTGTCCCCATGTTGAGCTTTTTCCTTCCTTTATTGCAGCCTGTGCGTCTTTCAGAGATGCCATCCTGGCCACCTGCTTGGGTACTTCAGCCACTGCCTTTGCTACTGAAACTTCGGGAGCAATATCCTCGAAGTGTTGGAACGGTGTCTCAATGAATTCACCCTCCACTTCCACATACCGAAAGGAGTTCAGGTGACTGATCATATATTCTTCTTCACCGTGTACAGTTATGATTTTTCCTTTGACAGGGTACTTCAGCATCTGATGTAGGGAGGAAGTGACTGCGCCAGCATTATGTATCCATGGTCTTCCTAACAAGCAAGAGTATGATGGACGGATGTCCATCACATAGAAAGTTGAGTGGAAAACTTCAGTGCCCACCTTGATGGGAATGTCGACCTCCCCATGCACCATCCTTTTTGACCCGTCAAAGGCCCTGACAATGATATTACTTGGTTTTAGCTCCAAGCCTTCACAATCCAATCGGTCCAGAGCTTTCTTAGGCAACACGTTCAGAGAAGAACCAGTGTCGACCAAGACATGGGCGAGAGTAGTTCCTCGGCATTCAACTGAAACATGCAATGCGTCATTGTGCTTTCTTCCTTTCGGAGTCAAGTCAGCATCAGAGAAACCTAGGCCGTTGTCTGCGGTAAGGCTGGCTACACAATCTTGGAATTGATCGACTGAGGTTTCCTGGGGAACACGGGTTGTCTTCAAAAACCTTATCAGTGCTTTGGCATGACCTTCTGAACAAAGCAACAATGCTAACATGGAGATCTTCGAGGGGGTTTGCCCCAGTTGCTCTACCATATCATAATCACGCTTCTTTATAATTTTCAGAATCTCCTCCATTACTTTCTTAGAGGTTTCGAGGATGACTAAAGGCTGAGCCCTCGTCCTGACGAGCTCATCTTGGATCCCTTTCCCCTTATCAGCAGAAGTGGGAGGGACAATTACAGGAATAACAACTTCTTCAATTAACGGAGTTCTCGTAGAAAGTTTTATCATTGCAGGAGTAACTTTGGCAGCTGCTGAGGGTCCAAAGATTGCCTTTGGAGGGGCAATCTCTGGAGAAAATATTCTCCCACTTCGGGTAATCTTGCTCGTACCGGCAATGTTTCCAATGTCGGTATCTTCTTCATCAGAGCTCTGTTCGGTTATCTCAACTTGTTTAACACCATGGTAGTATATTTCTCCACCGTAATTCCATGGTATTGATTTGTCAGATTTGTAGGGGACATGCCCATGCATGGTTATTTTCAGAGGAACAAACTTCGGAATTGATGTAATCTTAACAGGCTTTTTAGGGACCTTGGAAAGATTGGTGGAAATGGTGATTATTGACACATCTTTGATAGGGGTTAGAGTAGCAGTAACCTTTTAGAAAAGAATTTGTTGACTGTCCATCAGGCCTTGGATGCCTATCTTCAGCAATGGATAGTCGATTGGTAGGGAGGAACAACAATAGCAGTCTTCTTTACATCGTGGGAAAATCCCAGCCTTTAACAGATTCAAATTGATTGTCAACAGTGGGGTTACCATATCATCAACAACAGCAACATACAGATCTTCTTCAATAGCATGGACATTACGACCATGCTTCGGATTGGAGCGGATATTACATTTGGTTTCTCCGGAGCATCGAACTCAACCTCTTTTGCGTCTATTAAGTCTTGAATTTTATTCTTTAGCGCCCAACAATCGTTGGTGTCATGCCCGGTGCTGTCAGAATGATATGCACATTTAGCATTGGGATGATAGTGTGGGGAAGCGGTATTCACAACCTTTGGCGCCTCTCTAATAGTGGTGAGATTCAACTTCAACAAATGAGGAAGAATTTGTGCGGGCGTCATGTTGATGCGGGTGAACTGCCGTTGTGGCCGTTCTACCCGTTGCTGGTTAGGTCTGGACTGATTGTTACGAGGCTGATCATTTGATGAATTTTGGATCATCACGGCCCCCATAGTCGGCCGATGCTCAGTTCTTCCCGATCTTTTCTGAGAGTATATAACAGCTGCATCCTTCTTGGCCGGAAATGATTTCTTAGCAGTTGTAGAGGTAGAGGCATCCCTTTGAATCTTCCCACTCTTAATACCAGCTTCCACTTGTTCGCCAGTCAGAATCAATTCAGTAAACCCTGCGGAAGAGCTCCCGATCAAATGGTTGAAGAACGGGCCAAATAGGGTCCCCAAGAACATATCAACTAGTTCCATATCTAAAAGAGGTGGCTGCACTCTTCCGGCCAAGTCGCGCCATTTCCGGGCGTATTCTTTGAATCCCTCATTTGAGGCCATCCCCATTTTTCTGTAGCTGAGTACGGGTTGATGCCAAGTCAGTGTTATATTGATACTGGCGATAAAAGGCAGCTGCCAAGTCTTCCCAGTTATGTACTTCTAACCTCTCAAGCTGGTAAAACCAGTCTAGCTGCGTACTGGACAAGCTGTCCTGAAAGAAGTGTACCCAAAGATTTCTGTCGGATGTATGAGGTTGAATTCTTCTGACATATGACCTCAGGTGCATCTTCGGGCAAGACAGCCCGTCATATTTTGCAAAGATCGGCACCTTAAACTTTGGAGGGATCACAATTCCAGCAATCAATCCCAATTCTTCAAAATCTAACCCAGGAACCCTTTGCAGCTCCATAGCTGCCAGTCTATCCTCCAAGTTTTTGTATTTGTCGTCCGTTGGCGGGTATTATTGCTCTGAGTAGTCTTCATCTTCCTTAGCCTCTCCCTCTTCAGCTTCAGACTCGGAAGGTAATGCAGCCCCTTTTCCTTTACTGGTTCCCTCTTTAGATGCATAGGGAAATTCAAGAACTCTTCTTGCTTCATTCTCAAACCTTCTTCCCAGTGTAGCTACCCCGACTCTCTTCTTCTTCTTTTTCCCTTTTTCTTGCTCCTTATTCCACATCAGTGCTTTAAGATCCTCCTGACCCTTTGCTAAGGTCATTAGGAGCTGTTGAAACTGCGAATTTTGTGACTGCAGATCTTTGATTGTCTGTGCGAGATCCATCTTACTGAAATAAACAGCAGAAAGATAAGGAAACCTGGCGTGAAGACCTGTTTATGCATATGATGAATGATATGTTTATTCATGCAATGCATTCAAGGATTTAGACATTCAAAATTGTTGCAAACAAAAAGAACACATGTCATATTAATAAGAAGAAATTTTGTCAGTACATAAATGCCCCATGGGCCAAATATTACAAAAACTTCTTAAGGTAAAAAGACGTTGCGCATCCTCTTTGGTGCGATGTAAGTGTTGAGGGTCTCCTCCTCGTGAAGTCAGCGGGTAAGATCCAAAACCTTCTTCTCACTGGCGTAGAAGCTGGCTTCAAAAGTATCCCTTTCTTCCTTGAGTTGGATCCAACTCTTCTGCATTTCCTCCCATGATGTTGGCATGTTAGGATGTAGGATGGTGTAGGGAACCTCTCCTTCCTTAACATGCTCCTTGATCAAAGGGAGAATATGAGGGTAAGGCATCATAAGACTCTGGGCTCGGGTCCTTACCCACTTGAGGTAAGGCTCAAGAGGGATGAAGTTCTTGTGCCCCAGTGTCTTGCTATCTACCTTGTTGGGCATCCTCCAAGCTCTGATAAATATTTGGCGAAGTCCTTGCGCATTGTTGTCGAAGTCAAAAACTAGGTCAGGAATCAACATGTCATGAGGGCCATCCCTCCGTGCATATCCAAATTGTCTCAAAGCTAGACAAGGGTTGTAGGTAATTCCTCCCCTGATGCCAAGTAATGGAACATTAGGGAACTCACCACAACGATCGATGATGATGAATTTTTATCTGGACCGAGAACACCAATGTACATCAGAGTGTGTGAGGGTCATCAACCGTTGCGACCACCTTAAGCCTTGTTCATTCGTCAAAACAGATTGTGGAAGGTGCGAAATAAACCACCTTTCAAGGAGAGGAGTACAGCACATGAGAACACCTCTCTTCCTCATTGTTCGTGTGTAAAATGAGTGGAGGATGTCCCCAAGCAATGTAGGTATGGGATTCCTGGATAGGAAAATCTTGACAGCATTGACATCTACAAGTTGGTCAGGATTTGGGAACAAGACCAACCCATAAATGAGGAGTGCCACAATCTCTTCAAAGGCTTGTAGATCCAAAGAATTTCAACACTCTTGTGCCTTCTCAAACAAGAATTTTTCCAAGAAGCCTTTGACACCACTTCTAGTCTCCCAATGCCCCCTGATGTCAGATATTTGCAAGTGTAGTGCTTGAGAAACATCTCCAGGCTTTGGTTCTTTTTCCGTACCGTTGTAGGGTAGTTGATTAAGAATAGGAATTCTCAGGAGTTGAGAAAATTCCTCCAAAGTAGGCACCAATTGGTAGTCGGGGAATGTGAAACAGTGGTGAAGGGGGTCAAAGAACTGGAACAACACTTTCACCATGTCTTCTTCAATGTTGGTGTTGACTAGGCTGAGCAGTCTACCATGTCTTTCACTGAAGAGAGAGCTTTCTGGAATTCTGGATGTAAGCTCCTTGAGTTGAGGAGGGATTCTCACAAGGTTGACTTGGATAGTTTTCCTGCGAAGAATTTCCATGACCTACAAAACAAGAACAAAGATGAAGATCTAAACCCTTGAAATGGTTAGTGGATGCATATGATGCTATATGATGTTTATGATGTATGCACAAACATATGCACAAGCAAGTCACACAAAAACCCTAGTTTTAGGCTTGCATGAGGTTTCATAGGTAAGTACCCTCTTGAGTGTAGTTGGCTTAAAAACCTGTCCTATAAATAGTAACCGGGTTCTAAGGAGCTCAATATCATTGAATTATTTTCCATGTTCATTGTTTTGGTTTAGCCACTTAACTAGCGACCAAAATATCCCAAGGAAACAACCCTCAATGAGTGTAGTATCGAGTATCTACCAACTTCGGACTGCACCAAAGCCGGTCATCTCACTACCCCTAATAAAAGGCCAAGATGGTCAAGTAAGGTTCTAGGTCATTAGTGCTTAGTGACATCACTCAGCGGCCCCGTACTCTCCTTGATTGAACTCAAGGGTTACCGGTACTCACAAATATGTCGCACTAATATAGCTATTGCTTCAACTGTGTCGGTATACCCCGCACAGTTTCCACAACGTATTGCTATCTATGAATGTTTCCCCAAATCCGGGTGTAGGATTTTAAGCCCAAACAAGAGAACTAAAATGTAAAGCAATCAAAGCAAACAATTAGTCATGCCAAAGGGTGATCTAAGCCCTAAGGTTACTCCACTTTTAAGTTTATCCCCAGCAGAGTCGCCAGTTCTGTGATACGGTGGGAGAACTGACTTGAGGTTTTGCGTTTGTTTTCGCAAATGTTTCGGTTTAGCAAGAGTCGCCACCGACTTTTTATTTTATCCTAAGGAAAGGTTAAAAAGCACAGGAAAAACCTTTGAGATGTTTTCTTGGGTTCGGGGAGTAGATTATAGAAAAGGAAGGTATTGACACCCTTTCTATCCATGGTTATCCATGGGCTCTTAGTTACTTGCTTAGATCACTTGCCTTGCATTTTCAATTGCTTGAAATGGTGGTGTGTGTGTGTGTTTGAAAATGTTTTGAAAAAGATGCCTTGTCTAGGCAACCCTTGTAACAATTCTTTACTCGAATGTTTTACAAAAGGTGTTTGTCTTTTTGAAAAGATGTTTCAAGGTTTTGAAAGTTGTTTTTGAAAGTTGTGTTGTGGAGTGTGTTTTGAAAAATGGAAAGGATTTGTTTTGCAAGTTGGTCAAGTAACCAAGAGCTATCTACCCTAAATTTCTCAAAGATCTTTCCTATGTTTTAACCTTTTTAACAGTATTGTTCCACCATTGTATTTGGTGGACAATCTTGTGTTAGGATGTTAACGGGACGGGCGCGGGTCATCGTTTAGACCATGAATGCAATAGTGCCAAGTGTCTTTGGCAATATTTCCTTCAAGGGACTTGATCATTTTTTAGGAAACTTGAGAAAGCGTCATCGAGGGACTATGATCATTTTGATTTGTTTTTGTTTTGCCAAAGACACTCAACATGCAACATGGCCCATTATTGAAGGCAACAAGTGGAGTAACCCTAAGGGTGCAAGTGTGATTGGTGTTGTCCATTTTCATGCTTTTGTGTCTTTGCATTAGTCAAGCTATTTGTTAGTTGATTTTGCATACAAACCCTAGGTCTATCATGGCATAATTGGAAAGCTTTTAAATGCGGAAATTTAAAGTCCTAAATTATTACAACATGATTATGGGGATGGGGGTACAAGTATTTGAATGGGGGGATATTTAGCAAGAAATTAAATTTAGAACTATTACATCCATATTGAATATACAAATTATTTAAATTGTACAATATTTAAACAAATGTAAATGCAAAATGTATTATGCACAAAATGGTTTTTATGTATGAGAAAGTGTTTTTCAATGTGAAATATAAACAAAAATAAAAAGTCAATTTTTTTTGGATATTTTGTGGTTTTAGGGCAAAACCCTAATTTTTAATAAATAGTAATTATTTACTAATTATATACAATATTTATATATTTATTTATACAAAAAATAAATAAAAGAGAAGTATATTGTAAAAAGTATTTTTGATGTCAAATATTAATAAAAATAAAAAAGGTGTTATTTTTATATTTTATCCTAAATATTTAATAAAATATGTATAAGTATTTATATTATATATTAAATATACTAAATATATATAAAAATGAAATATTAATTATTTACAAAAATAAAGTATATTTTTAGAAAATGTTTCCAAAATGTAAATAAAATATAATAACTAAAAAATATATTTTTTGTGTTTTAAATAAAAATAAATATATTTGTTTATATATATATATATATATATATATATATATATATATATATATATATATATATATATATATATATATATATATATATATATATATATATATATATATATATATATATATATATATATATATATATATATATATATATATATATATATATATATATATATATATATATATATATATATATATATATATATATATATATATATATATATATATATATATATGCTTAAATAAAACAAACAAATGTCAAATAAATGCAAAAATGGGTGAAAAAATATTTTTAATATTTTTTATGTTTTGACAAAAAATATCAAGTCAGAAGAAAAAAGAAAAAGTAAAAAATGATCAAAATATCACACAAATGGCCAAGGGGGTGTGAAGGGAAAAAGAGGGTGCAAGCAGCAAGAACAACTCAGGCCCAGCCCAAGTCCACCTTTCTTCAACCTCCAGCCATTCTGTTTGAATTTCACGCGCCTCCTTGCTCAAACAACAAACTCCTGATTCTTTGACTTTTACACAAAACTCATAACATAAATAATGTAGAGCATTAAATCATGAGTTCATACATATAAAAATCTTGATCTAACTCTCAGAAATGAGGGAGAATTTCTCCATCCCCAATTTCTGACCTAAGTTTTCTTCCATGTTCAAGTCCAAAATTCTCATAGCACACACAATATAAATGAAAAGTAACTAAATGGATAACTTCAGGGCTATGAGTAGAACATACTTTCTTCACAAACTTAAACCTAAATATGCTTGGATAGAGAGAGAGAAGTTCACATTTTACCTGTTTCAGCTTGACTTGAACAAAGTAATATGGCCAACTTCAATGGTGTTTGAGGACTTGTACAGCTTGCCTGAGGTCCAAGGAACCTTCTCCAACACTTACCTTGCTTTGAACCTAACTGTATCGAGCTGTGGAAGTCAACCTGCAACACTGAAAAGTGAAAATGGCAAACTTGGCTATGGATGTTACAGCTTGTATCTAAGGCTTGGGACAACTTCAATGGATGGTATGGAGTGTATTGGAACTTGTTTGGGAAAAAATGCGCGAGTGAATGATGCTGGCCAAGTCAAAATGCAGGAATGCCCTGTTTCTTGCAGAAAAATGGTGTTTCTATGAATGAGGGTGTTTGAACTGTGGTTGACTCGTGTTTTAGGTCAGTTAGGTAATGTGAAAAGTGTTTGCAAAGTTTGCTTTGGCTGGTTCTTAAAGGAATGAGAGATGGATATGAGTTTGCAAGTTTTCTTCTAAAGTAAGCAAAGATAGTCAAGTTGGGTTATAGGCCAATGCAGGTCCCACAAGCATGCTGCATACTTTGTTCTTGATCAGTGGGATACGTCCACAAACTTGTGCCTAAAAGATTTGGCTTGTACCTCTTGGATATGGTATTTGACATAAAGTGCACCTTTTCAAAAATGGCAAAAATGCTTTTTCTAATTATGGATTAATCTTGCATGTAATGGCTAAATACACAAAATAAGACTTGAACACAAAGGTTAAGCATTTAATTATTGAGTGTGAAGAGGATTAGAGGCCTGTAATCTAACTTGTGCAAGCTGACTTGAAAAATGCCAATGTTATGAACATGTATTTGGCTATGAACAAAGTGACTTTTGCCCATCTTTGCAAATTTGATTCTCCCTAACCACAAGGGTGTTTGATGAGTTCTTGGACAATTTGGAAAGCTTGGAATGTGTGATACATTCCATATTTGTAATGCCAATTGAAATTCCAAGTGGAAGCACATGGAAAATGGCCATGAAGTTGGTCAAAAATCCTGCCTAGAATAGGTCAAAATTTTTCTAAGTTAAGAATGTTTTTGCACCTTTGTTCCAAAAATCATAACCTGAGATAAAAGCTTCCTTTGAGAAAACTTTGTGAATCAAAGTTGTAGATTTTGAAATGGACTATAACTTTCATGTTTTTAGTTTTGTTTGAATCCAAATGTTTCTTGATGAAAAAATGGGACAAAGTTAGGAAAAAATAAGGGAATTTCATAACTTAGAAAATTTCTAATTTATGAAATTTCTTCATTTTAAACCCTAATTTGCAATTTTGGGTTTCTTGATGAACAATTTTCATAATTTGACATGTCTTGATGAAAAATGAATCTTGGCACTAGCTTTTGACCAAAAAGTCAAAGTTTGACTTTTCAGTATACTGTCCAATTTTGATCAGTTGACTGGAAAATTCATTTGTCAATCTTGTGCATTTGAGATCTTTTGAACTTGTTGAATGTGTAAAGACAATGCCATTGAGTTATTGAGTCCATATGTGAGCTTGGTTTGCCATTGTTTAGGTCAAACAGTCAAAAATTGCCTCTGTGCAGTCAAAACCCTAAAAATGACCATTTTGCCCTTTTGGTGATCTGATCAAATTTCTTGTGGAATTGTGATCCAAACTTGACCAAATGGTTCATATGAGTTCATTATGTTGATGTGGGTCAAATTTCATAAGGTTTGACTGTCAATTGGCCATAGTTGACTTTTTCCCCAATACAGTTGATTTCTAGGTCAACTGTCCAATTGACTGGGCAAAGATTGGAATCAAGGCTTGAAACTGGGCATGGATAAACTTGTGGGTCCAACATGAAGCATGAAAGTCACCTTGGGCATTTTAGGTCAAAACATCTTTGTGCAAACTCAAACCCTAATTTGGGTCAACAGTGCAAGGAGGAGTCTTGAGCAGAGCAAACCCTAACTTGATCTTGAGCTCCAAGGGTCTTGTGGTGAGAAAATGTTGATGAAATGAGAGGGAAAATTTTGGGGTACAACAGACATATACCAAGATTAGAAAATCGAGTGGCTAATGACTTAGCACAAATTGCATCTGGGTATAAAATTTAGAAGGAAAAATTGCAACAAGAAATCGAAGTTAGAGGAAGAGTAGCATCAACCAAGTTGTCTCCAACAGATTTCGAAATAACAAAACTGGGGTACGCTGACCAAGAGAACTTTGAAATTTCGTTCATAGATAATCTAACAGAACAAGATAGGAGAAAGCCTATAGTATATTATTTGCAAAATCCAATAGCTTTGACAAAACATAAGACAAAGTATAGGGCATTGAGTTATATTCTAATGGGGAATGAACTATTTAAAAATATGCCTGAAGGAGTACTACTGAAATGCCTAAGTGAAATAGAGGCATACATAGCCCTTTGGAATACACATGTCGGGGCATATGGAGCACATCAAGTAGGTCATAAAATGAAATGATTACTGTTTCGACAAGGATTATATTGGCCTACTATGCTAAAATATTGTGTTGAGTTTGCAAAATACTGCCAAGAATGTCAAGTACATACAGGTATCCAACACGTATCTGCAAGCGAACTTCACTCAATTCTGAAACCTTGGCCTTTTAGGGGATGGGCTTTGGATCTTATTGGAGAGATTCGACTAGCATTGTCTAAAAGCTAAAAATATATATTGGTGGGCATTGACTATTTCACTAAGTCGATTGAAGAAATTCCTTTAGTCAATGTAGACCAAGAGAATGTCATTTAACTTATTCAAAAGAACATTATATATAGGTTTGGAATCCCTGAGACAATAACAACTGATTAAGGATTAGTATTTACTAGTCGAAAAATGCAAGAGTTTTCCATAAAAACGGGATTCAAGCTATTAACGTCTACACCTAATTATGCGCAAGCCAATGGTCACGTCGAAGCAGCAAATAAGGTAGTAATTGGCTTTATAAAAAAGTATGTTGGAAAAAAGCCAAATAATTGGCATAAGACGTTGGACCAAATCTTATGGACCTTTCAAGATTATCCAGATATTCCCTAGTGGTGCCTATGAGATCGAAGAGTTGAATAAAGATAAAAGACTCCTGAGAGTGAATGGTAAATACTTAAAAAATTATAGACCTGCACTTCAAGAGGTCAAAATAGTTAGCGCTTAATCTCAGTCGAAGTATATAGCCAAAACGGAAGATGCATTAAAATTAGCCAAAATGGCTCCAAGTCATTACATAAACATCATTTTACAAATAAGAAGTCTAAATCAAAATGGAAGATTTGCTTTAATTTAGAGATTCATCATTACATAAACATCATTTTCCTCAGTCACCAAAAATGTGGTAGCCAGATTCATCAGACACAACCTCATATGCCGTTATGGTATCCCCGAAAGGATCATCACCGACAATGGGACTAACCTCAACAATGCTATGATCACTGAGATTTGCACTCAGTTTAAGATCAAGCATCACAATTCTTCTTCGTATAGATCGAGACTAAATGGCGTAGTCGAAGAGGCAAACAAAAATGGTAGTAACCTATAAGGATTTGCATGAGATGTTGCCGTTTGCTCTACATGGCTACCGTACTTCAGCTAGAACATCAACTGGGGTAACTCCCTTTTCTCTAGTCTATGGGATGTAAGTTGTTTTTCCAGTGGAATTTCAGATTCCCTCACTAAGAATTATGAATGAGGTAGGCCTAGGCGAAGACGAGTGGATCTAAACGAGATTGGATCAGCTGAACTTGATTGACGAAAAACGGTTAGCCGCTGTTTGCCATGGTCAGACGTACCAAAAACGGATGATCAAGGCTTTCAACAAAAAGGTCAAGCCTCGAGTATATCAAGTTGGTGACTTGGTGATAAAGCACATCATTTTACCACAAGGCAACCCCAGAGGCAAATGGACTCCCACCTATGAAGGGCCATTTATTGTCAAGAGAGTTTTCTTAGGCGGTGCCATGATGCTGACTACCATGGATGGTGAAGATTTCCCACATCCTATAAACGTGGACATAGTTAAAAAATACTACGCATAAGAGACCCGTTAGGTTGACACACCTAAGAAAAATAAGGGCATCCCGACAAACCAAAAGGTTTGGGCAAAAATTATGGATATATGCAAAATATTGTACACCCGGCAAGTTGAAATCCCGAAAGGGAGACTTGGGTAAAAAAGGGTATCCTGGTGGGCTGAAAACTTGAAAGGGAGGTCCAGGAAAAAGATAAGGATTAAAATGACTATGTCCCGTGGAATCAACATAGTCAATTTTATCACCAAGGTCCAAGTAGAAACGGTCCAAGATCAGTCCAATCAACTTCTATCAAACGTCAAGGGACATTCGAAGACATTGGGGCAATAGTGGAGTTGGAAGGCAATAAGATCATTTCACATGGCTATTTGTTTTCATTCTCAAATTTGTTTTCCTTTCGACGACTTCCTCTTACTAGGATCTCCGTCTCTCTGTACAAAAAACGCCTACTCATGGGTAAAATATCAATACAAATATACTTTAAAGTGCAAAATCTCTGTGTTTGTTTTGAATGCAAATTTGTCCAATGACTAAAATTGAATGAACATATGCATATGAACATAATTAAAACTATTTGGCACATGTGTCTTGCTAAGCAGCAACAAACATCTCTTAAATGTATATGAAATATCCCCACAAAGTTATCTCATTATCATTATCCCCACAAGGACAGCTGCAATAAACCCTTCCCCAACGGGTTTTATTTCCCCCAACAATAATTGAGGAACCACAAAACTCTCCATCCGAGTTCAAATTTCCCAAACATACAACAATCAAGATACCGCGAAGCTCCCCAACTGAACCTGTCTTCCCCAGCTGAGCATATCTTCCCTAGCCAAGGCTATTATCCCCAAGCGGAGTTTATCCTCCCCAGTTGAGTGTATCCTTCATAAGTTGATCCTGTCCTACCCGACTTAGTCTACACTCTCCAGCTTTAATTTTCTTTCAGATTATTGCAAATCATAAGGCCGCAACCCCTGATCCCCAATAAAGCCGTCAAAAAAGCCTTTACTATTTCCAAAAGGATGCTTTGAAGCCTGGATCCGACCATATATTGGCACAATTTTCAAGTAATTAATGAAACTTGGACCCGACTAGAAAACAGTTTGAGTACCTGAAACCTGGATCCGACCAGATAACAGTTGATCTCCATTTCAAGATGCTATGAAACCTGGACCCGACCAGATAATAGTCTAATTCTTCAAAGATATAGAAGAACATGGACTCAACCCGACCAAGGTTTAACTTCTTTTCCCCAATAGAGTTTTCCTCTGCCCCAACAAATTACTGTGAAACCTGGATCCGACCAGATATCAGTGTTTCAATTCCATCTTTTCGACCAAGTTTTTGTGAAGCCTGGATCTGACCAGATAGTAATTACCCTCAAAGATTCGTTTTAAAACCTGGAAACCGACCAGATAACAACTATATCCCCACATAGTATATTGTGAAGCCTGGACCCGACCAGATAGCAATTGACCTCATCAACTTCAAAAATCTACAAAGCCTGGATCCGACCAGATAACAGTTTTTCAAACAATTTATTATGAAACCTGGAGCCCGACCAGTTAACAATTAACTATGATACCCAGAGAGACACTATGAAACTTGGACTCGACCAGATAATAGTACAACTTTCCAAAACTATGAAACCTGGACCCGACCAGATAGTAGTTACCACTTCAAGATACTGCGAAGCTTGGATCCGACCAGATAACAGTTAAACCTCCGTATCCCTAGCAAGTTGTTGAGAAGCCAGAACCGACCAGATAACTATTCAATTTCAAGAAAATTCTCTACAAAGCCTGGAATCCGACCAGATAGTCGTTAATTCGTTTCTTTCCCAAGTTAGTTGCCGTGAAGCCTGTATCCGACAAGATAGCAGTTGACTACTTCATCCTCAGCAAGTTGTGAAGCCTAGATCCAACCAGATAACAACTGAAATTCAAGAGATATTCTCTAGTGAAAGAATCCTTTCAACAAAGTTTGAAGATGTATATATTCTTCATCACCAACGGCAATCAGGGATTCAACCTCCCAGAATTTCCTCAACAACAGTCGGGGATTTATTTTCCCGGAAAAAAACATACATCTCACATTCATATATCATAGCATGTAAATACCATATACATTTAACATGATACCACATCTGGTGAACATCATGCAGGCATCTGCATTTTACTAACTCTTTTTCTCACAGGTAAAACATCAAGTTTTAGTACAAATCAACAAGAGATTTGTGATGATACTTCTTCTAGTGTTTATCAACATCCCTCCAAATGTAATCTATAAGCCCATTCACCATCCATCTTCGAGTGTAAATTTCTGGGCACTCTAGTGTTCAAACATCTTTCACCTTCAAGTCACGAATGGCGGATCCGCCAATCTAACTCTTCAGGTTTAAGAATATTGAACAAGGGAAGATGTTGTACCCCAAAATTTTCCCTCTCACTTATCAAATATTTTCTCACAAAGATCTTTCTTGGTTCAAAACTTCATTAGGGTTGATCAGCTCAAGACACCTCCTTAAGCACTAATGACCAAAATTAGGGTTTGAGATTGCACAAGGATATTTGAACTTTTAATGCTTCATATGAATTTTATGGGTCATTATGGACCCCCAAGATTACTCATGTCAATTTTCAAGCTTTGGATCACACTTTTGCTCAGTCAATTGAGCAGTTGACCTAAAAATTAGCTGTATTGGGGAAAAAGTCAACTATGGCCTATTTATAGTCAAACTTCATAATTTTCGATCCACATCAACATGATAAACTCATATGTATCATTTTATCAAGTTTGGACTATAATTCCTCAAGAATTTTGATCAAATCATCAAAAGGTCAAAATGGTCAAAATTAGGGTTATGACTGAGAAAGGGCAATTTCTGATTTTTGACCTAGAAAATGATCAATTGGTTTGAAGCATGATCTCAAGAGTTAAATTGAATCATTTTTACCTAATAACATGACCTAAAACATTGTTCAAGATCAATTGGATTGACAGTGAATTTTCAGTCAACTGATCAAAAGTCAATTGTACACTGAAAAGTCAAACTTTGACTTTTTGGTCAAAATTTAATGTCAAAGATCACAATTCATCAAAACATGTCAAAATATGAAAATTATTCATCAAGAAATCAAAAATTCAAGATTTCATTTTGAAAAGTCAAAGTTTTCTAACTTAGAATTATTTCTAAGTGTTTAAAACTTCATGTTTTTTCATAACTTTAAGCAAATTTTTCACCATGATGCAAGAGGATTCAAAAGAAACCTTCAACATGAAAGTTGTAGATATCAATGATATCTACACCATTTCTTTACATAACTTCTCCTTAAAATGCTTGGATATCAAGTTATTTATTCCTAAAGTCATGGTCTTGAAATTGAACACTTAGTGAAATTTTGCCCTAGTTTTTGTCAGGATTTTAACCTAACTTCATGGCACTTTTTCATATAGTTCCAAAGGGAATTTTCAAAAGTGATTCAAAGAGGGGTTTTAGATCACATTACAAGCTTACCAAAATGTCCAATAACTCCTTGAGATCATTCTTGAGCAGGGATAATCGAAGAGATGAATTTAGGGTTTTCACACTTGAAATAAAGTCATTTTGTGATGAACAAGATTCAAATTTCAAACCTATACTACATAATATCTACTTTACAGGCCACAAACTTGTTAGGAACTCCATAATTAATTTCTCACAGTTGTTAGAGGTCTCAATTCAAGCATTCAATGCAAGGCCATGCTTTATATCCATTTTGGGAAGAAAGTGCACAATGCCATTTTGATAAAGTAGCTTTTTGCACAAAACTTGTTCTTGAGCCTTTCAATTGTTTTCTTCTGATCATATATGTCCTATAACTCAAGAGAAGTTTGTTCAAACACTTATAATCACTCAACCCTTGCTTGTACTTCCTCTTGGAACCATACTTCCCACTTTTCTTCAAAGTCAAGTAACATGGCAATCAGTCTAGAACTTGTACATCTGACCCTCTCAAGAACTCAAGCCTTTTGCTTATACATACACAAGTAATTTGTCACAAAACACACGCATGCTTGAGCCCTGAAAAGAGCAAGAACTCAAATTTGCATCACACACCTCCATTGTTGCATATTCTGGCCAGAAATCCCAAAACCAAAAACTACTCGTGCGTTTCTTGGCTTCTAGCTTCCAATAGCTTCCAAGCATCATACACAAACAATCCCATACCCTGTTACAGTTCTGTAACATCATCTTCCTCCATTTCAAAGTTCAAAAATAGAGCACTATAAGTGGACTTCTCCAGACCATTTCATCCATTCTCTAACCAAGCTAATCATTGCATTAGTTTCCTGGGATCTCAGTGGAGCTATTCTGATCATCACAACACCTTAAGAAGTTCTCAAACTCAGAATACGATTTCCAGTTTTGAGGTAAGTTTCCTTAACTTTGAAGTTTTCATACAAGCATCATTAATGGTTTATTTGTGAATGAAAAATGTAGATATCATTGCCCTAAAGCTAACCATGTCCATAATTTTCATTTATGTTGCTTGAGCTTAGAGAATTTTAAGATTGAAGTTTCTGAAATTTTTAGGGTTCAGATTAGGACCATTAAAATTCATGCTTGTCTTTGATCTATAATTTTATTGCTTTACATTTCTGAAATCGTGAGAAAATTTGCCACAAGATTCATGTTTACACTTTTGCAAATGGATGAGAAATGAACAAGATGCAGGTACTCTGGCTGGGCGTGAGGTTGAAGATGAAGTTCAGGCCATGGACTTGATTTATAATATATATTTATTGTTTTTTTTATATGAACGAATGTATAGCCACCCCAGTGGTAAAGCGCACACCTGTTAACCTTTGGGACCTGGGTTCGAGCCCCAGTGGTACGCTTTTGCTTATTTTCTCACATTTTTGGTGTTTGTTTGCAGCGCTGGGCCCCCTGTGTTGGGCCTAGTATTTTTGCTCATCTCATACTCCCTGCTCACTATTCACACTCCTGACCCATTTTATTTTCCTTTTTCTTTTCTTTATTTATTTGTTTTCTTTAATATTTTATTTAATATTAGAAAAATCAGAAAAAATATAAAAACATTAGATTTATATTTTGATATAGTTTATTTACTTTTACAATAAAAATCATTTTTATTTAATCATACTTTATCTATTTTACTAATTAATTTGTAAATTTAATTAGAAACTAGGGTTTTAATTATTTCTTTTACAATTAAAAAATATTCTTTTAAAACCAAAAAGACCAAAAATATTTTACCATATATTATTTTCAAGATAAAAAGACATTAAAAATATTTTTTTACAAACTTAATTTCTTTTTCTTTCTTAATCAATTAATATTTAGATTAGGGTTTTATTTAATTTTCTTTTCCTAATTAATTTAGGTTTACTTTTACTAATTTAACTAATTATTTTCTTTTAGTTAATTAGGTTAAAACCAAACCCTTTCATAAAAAAAATCCAAACAAAAATCCATTTTTTTCTTTCCATTTACATTCTTTTATATTTATTCACTTTTGTACGTTATTTATTCAAATTCAATATGGTTGTAATAGATAATTAGGTTTATTTTCTTGCAATCCCCATTTGTAATTTGTACACCCCCTCCCACAAGTATTGTAATAGCGTAGTAATTTTAAATTCCACAATTTATCGTTATATATACAAAATGCTAGTAATTAGGGTTTTGTATGGAAAGACTAAAACCAATCAATTAGCAAACCCAAATCAAAGACAAATCAAGAATGAAAAATAAATACACTTGCACACAAGTACCCCTAGGGTAAAATCCACTTGGTTGCTTTATAAAAATGACCATATTATGCATGTGAGGTATCTTAGCAAAAAACAAGAATAATACAAGATCATAGTCCCTCGATGACGCTATCCATGTTGCCTTTCAAAATGATCTTAGTCCCTAAAGAAAGATGCTAAGATACCTTGCAACATTGCTAATCATGGTTATACGATGACCCATGTCTTCCCCGTTTACATCCAAAGATAGGGTTGCTTACCAAATCAATGGTAAGATAACAATGTCAAAGGAAAGAGGAAATAAACAAGAAAGACTTTTGAGTAGGTAGATTGTTCTTAGTTACATGCTCACTTTCTAAATAAAACATCCTTGATATTTTCAAAACAAACACCAAACACTTTCAAAACATCTTTCAAAACTTGAAAACATTTTCAAAAGATCAACACTTTATATACATTCTTACGAACGAGAATCATTACAAAGTTTACCTAAAACGATGGCGCGTTTTCAAAATATTTTCAAAAACAACATAAAGCACATTTTCAAATAAAAGCAAGTGATCTAGAACGTAACTAAGAGCCCATGAAAAATCATGGATGAAAAGGATGCTAATACCTTCCCTTTTCATAATCTACCCCCCGAACTCAAGAAACAATCTCAAAGGTCTTTCATGTGCTTTTTCACCTTTCCTTTTGGATAAAATAAAATCCGGTGGTAACTCTTGATAACTGCAACATTTGCGATAAAATGAAAAACACCCAAATCAGTTCTCCCACTGTATCACAGCATGCAAATATGGACTTATGGGTGAGGATTAATGGAAATTTACCTACTTGTTATCATGCATTGATTCCAAACCTAATGTCTACTTTAGTTCAATCTTGGACAATAATGAATCAAAGAAATCCTATGGGGAACATGGTATATTACAAGAAATAAACACAAAGAAGAAACCAAGCATCAAACACTTAACATAGATTAGAAATCAAGAAAACACATATGAAAACTAACCACTTACTCACTTATTAAGCACTTAAATAAAGATGCCTAATTTAATACCCATTTGACCAAACAAGTAACAAAGTTCAAACTCATGCAATTAGGTGAACACCTAAGCACTGACAAACCATGTCATTAAAGCAAAGCACGAAGGAAGGTGACAATTTAAAAATAATACATATATTCACAAAGAAAGAGGTCAAAACATGCAAGAGAAAACTTCTCCTAGACCTAAGAGTTATCCTACTTGAACACGTGAGGAAACGGGGAAAACAAGGTTGATTCATCAACCAATTAGACATGTCAAGAGAGAACGTCAATTATCACAAAGATACTACCCCTAACATGTTATAAGCATAAATTTACCCTAAACAAGGCATTATAGGTCAAGAAGCAAAGCTTTCAACCTAACTAGGCAAGTAGACATTGAAAGCAAACAATTAGAAGTAAACACTTCACAAATGCTACCTTAACTAAAGCAAAAATCAAACAAGAGGAAAAAGGTAAACAACTAATTATAAACATGATTCAAGAGATCACATTACAAATTGGTTCATGTTATCAAAAACCAACCATCAAACAAACTAGCTATGTATGGTAAAGAGAGACAAAACTCAAACAAGTTACAAATAAAAGCTCAAACCCTAAGCATGTATCAAACATTTATAAGGAAAAAACTTCACATCAAAGTAACCACTAAGATATGTTATTCAAACCCTAAGGGTTATTAATATAAGGTATTGTCATTAGGATCCTAGGAGAAAGCAAATAGACAAAGGTGATATCATTCAAAGCTCTAAGTGTCAAGTGCTTAACCAAACATGTCATACAAAGAAGAAGTGAAGTGAACAATATGAAAAGTCATAAAAGTGATAAGATATGTAAAATAGAACTCATCACAATCATTCCACAAAGGTTTAGAAGGAGACATATCAATGTCACACAAGCAACTTGTCAAAAGCAACCCTAAGTGGAGACTAGTTCTCTAAACAAAAGATGCTAACAAGCAAAGGAAAAAGGATAACAATATGGTGAATAAGATGAGACAAATAAGTACAATAGATTCAACTTAAACATGTCCCAATAGCATAAGAAGCCTTAACAAGTATTGAATTCAAATCATGATCAATAAAGGAAGCATTCATCAATCAAAGTCAATAAAAGAAGTTAACTATTCCTATCAAGATAAAATGAACATAAGGTCATGGATTGAGAAATAAAACAAGACAAGTAAGAAGCTTATATATTCAAATATGAAAGGCTCATAAACATTACAAATCTCTCATACAAAGCATGGTTGAAGATTGCATCACAAGATAGGCAAAAGAAACCCCAAGGGGTCAACTAAAAGAAGTATCATTATCATATTAAACAAAGGAGAAGATGAAATAAGGAAAAGAGATACTAAGACCAACCAAATCAAAAGAAATGACATATTATCCTCGTCACACAAACATATCAAGGTTCACATACAAGCATGCTCAAGGATAGGCAAAAGATAGACTAACACAACCTTAAGAGGTTCACTTACTTTATATCAACAATTAAAGCTCATGAAAAAACATATAAAATAGATTAAGGAGGCTCTACCTCATGTCATTCCAAACATGTAAGAATGGAGGATAATCCGTAAATGGTTGCACAAGTGCACCTCTAAACAACCCAACAATCAAGGCAAACTTCTACACAAATAGGCATGCAAGCAATTCAAGCAAACACAATACTTAGGATACCTCAAAAATAATTTTTAAAACCATAAAAATAATGTGAGATCATCCAACACACAAGTGTCCTAATAGTGCCTAAAGAGTATGCAAAAATTTCTCAAAGCAAAACTCAAAAATCAATCATCTATCTAACACATTTGTCAAGCAAACAAGGCTCTTAAAAATATTTCAAGCAAGTGTCAAATAGACACAACAATAACTTAATTAAACACTAAAACCTCAAGAATTAATGTGCCTAAATGTATGGAAAAGATTGGATCAATTGGCCTTTTAGATTTCATCAAACACAAACCATAATTAGACAAGTAGGCAATTCAAACACATCTCACATTTACAGAAAAATAAATTATGAAAATAAAAGGAAAAATAAAATAAAATCATGGTTAATTAAATACGAGTCAAAATGATCAGAATATGTTTTTTAGGGATTTTTTGGAATAAAGGATGTATTAAAATAAAATTCAGAAAAAGAAATGGAATAAAATGAAAAATGTGACACAATTTAAAGTGTTGCTATTAAATTAGTGACACTTTAAGTAAAAGAGCCACAAAAACAAATAGAAAGGTTCAATTAAAATGTGCCACCAACCAGGTCCCACTAGCTCTCTTTTTATATTTTTCTGATTTTAAATAACAAAATAAAACAAAAAGAAAAAAGAAAAATATGCGTGGAAAGAGAGTCAAACAAAATAAGAAATACTGGAAATTAGAAGAAGACGCGTGGTCATCTTCTTCCTTCAAACAAACGTAAACCAGATGCAAACCATGACCTCATGTTTTTTTCAAACTTGATGCTCACATTTCAGTATCAAAACTCAACGAAAATTCAACAAAACAAAGCATTAAATAAAAAAAATTCAAACGTAGATCACAACCATGCCCTTAGTTTTAGAAAACAATATCTCCAACACTATGAAACAATTGCAAACATATGATAATTATCTATTTTTATGATAGGCATTATGTTTGTAAAACTAACTTAGCATAAACATGTTGAAACAAGATGTTCTATAAACTGAAGAAACATGTTGAACAAGATGTCCTATGCAAAATCATTTGACATCGCGCCTTTGTACAACTGGACAGTTAGACTCATTTAGATTTTATAAATTCATAATATTATGGGAATATTATGATATCCTATGTGGAGCTCATTTTAAGGATTAAGAGTTTCAAGCTTAATTCAATGTATATTATTAGTTTCTAATTATGGAGATAATTTAGGAAACTAATGATTGATGTCCTAACTTTATGAAGAAGTTTATGCTAATTTGTAGCAGTTGATTTGCTCTGGATGTGAAGCCCAATCCAGTCCAGAAGATTGCTTTTAAATATATTACTACAAACCTAGGTTTTGGTGTGGATTGAATTGTAACTTTTGTTTGAGTTTTAGGGCTTTTGTTCGTGTGAATTGTGATCAACTCTTGTATTATTTTGATACCTGAGTTGGACTATCATATTGAGTTATAAGTATTGTCAATCACTCTTAAGCTTCTAAGTATAGTGTGATTGTGTGTTTTTGAAGTATGTCTTCTAATTCTTTTGAATTATGTTCTTGTCACTGTCTGGGACTAGAAGGGATTTGAGAAGGTCTCATACCTAAGTGAGTCTTAGGTAGAAGTTAAGCATGGGTAGTTTTTAAGTGATAAGTTGTAAACAAGGGAGTTTAGCTTTGAATTAATACTATTTTGTTGACTTTATGCCTGGCTTGATAGCCCCCAGAGAAGGTGTTGTTATACACCGACATGGGTTAACAGTTCTGCGTGTCGTTTACTTTTTACACTGTTTATTATTTTAGATTGTTCATTACGTTGTTGTTTAGAGATTAGTGTCTCGTCATATCTTAGGAAATTTGAGATATGACTACTAGAATTTCAATTGGTATCATAGAAGGCATCATGCTCTGACTCTGGGTGAGATTTAGGGAAGATACTTTCTGGTACAATGGACAAGGAAGAAGGATTTATGAACAGACCATCCATTCTTGTTGGGACCAATTATGATTATTGGAAAGCTCGTATGGTGGCTTTCATCAAGTCTTTAGACAATAAGGCTTGGAAATCTATGGTCAAAGGATGAGATCCACCAAAGGTTGTATGCGATGACGAAAAATATATTGATGTTGTTAAGGCCAAGGAAGACTGGAATGATGAAGATGAAAAGTTATCTCAAGGAAACTTCAAATATTTGAATGCTTTGTTTAATGGAGTGGTTAAAAATATCTTCAGACTAATAAGCAATTGTACTATTGTTAAAGAAGCTTGGGAGATATTGAAGACTGCTCATGAAGGAACATCTAAGATGAAGATGTCTAGGCTCCAAATACTTACCACCAAGTTTGAGAACTTAAAAATGAAGGAGGATGAAAGTATTTATGACTTTCACATGAATATCATTGAGATAGCCAATGAATCAAGTTCCCTAGGGGAGAATAAGTCAGAAGCCAAGTTGGTGAGAAAGATTCTTAAATCTCTTCCAAAGAGATTTGACATGAAGAAGACAAACATATAAATAACATTGTGGTTGATGAGCTTATGGGATCTCTACAAACCTTTAAATTAGGGATCAGTGAATTGTCTAAAACTAAAAAGAGAATTGCATTTACCTCTATTGTTGAAGACTTAAAAGATAAACGCGACTTGAATACAAAAGGGATACCTAATAATCTTGTGCTCCTTGAAATATAATTCAACAAAATAATATGAAGATGGACTGGAAGTCAAGATCAAATGTCAAGAACAAGTCATTTGACATCGATAAAAATCAGGATTTTGGTAGAAGGGCCAGACCTGAAGAGAAGACCAATTAAGGAAGAGGAATTCACTGTCATTAATGTGAAGGGTTTGGACACATAAGAGCTAAGTCTCCCGCTTATCTCAAAAAGAATAAGAAAGGGTTGTATGTGTCATGGTGAGAGGAAGATTCTGAAAGTGATCATGAAGAGGAATCTCCCAAGAGAGTAACTTCCTTGAATGGAATTTATGACTCTGGTGACGAATCAGATGGTGGAGAACTTAATTTTGAGGAACTTGATGCCTCTTACAGGATTTTTGTCTCAAAAGTGAAGAAGCATGTCAATTGAGAGAAGAACAAACGAGAGTTATTGTTCAACTACGGGCAGAGAAAGAATAACATTTATCCATCATTTCTGATATGAAGGAGGAGGTTGTATTGCTAAACTCAAAACTTGATAATATGAATAAATCTGTAAGAATGTTAAATAATGGCTCGATGGTTCTTGATGAGATTCCTTAAACTGGGAAGAGTGATGGAAAGATTAAAGGCCTCGGTGATGGTACGCAAGCTACAATGAATAAAGGAGAACAAATTGAAGTAATGTTTGTACGTCCAAAGAAGAAACAAGAGCAGAAGATGTTGGATCACATATACCAACATCAGTAGAGACATTAGAAGAAGCAAAATAGAGGAAAGAATCAGTAGTGGAGATGTCACTACTATGGAAGGTTTGGTCTTTAAAATCCTTTTGGTACAAGTTATGGCTATCTCAAACTTGTTAATCAACATAGAAGAAAACCTGACAATGTTAAAGTAAAGTCTAAGAGGAATTTCAAAAATGTCACTTGTAGACTCATAGCACACACCTCTCTCAGAGATACTACAAGAGAGGGTTGGTATTTTAATAGTGGCTGTTCTAGGAACGTGTCTGGTGTAAAGAATGTTTTGGTGGATATTAAATCATATTCCACTAACTATGTCACTTTTGGAGATGGATCTAAAGGAGAAATAAAGGGTGTTGGAAAGTTGGAATATACATGACGACCTAGTCTTGATTAAGTTCTATTTGTTAAGGGGTTTATTGCTAATTTGATAAGTATTTGTCAACTGTGTGACCAAGGTATCAAAGTTAACTTTACTACATCTGAATGTCTGGTAACAAATGAGAAGAATAAAGTTATCAGGAAGGGAGCCATATCAAAAGATAATTGTTACTTGTGGATTCCTCAAGAAACAAATCACTCATACATAAGCTTGATGTCAAAAGAAGTTAAAGTGAAGTTACTGCATCAAAAACTTTACCATTTACTCCTTAAAGGTATGAAGAATGTCCTATCAAATGAAGGAGTCCTAGGTATTCCCAAGATGAAAATTGAGAAAGGCAAAGTGTGTGGGTATAAAACCAAGATGTCACATCCAAAGTTGCTTCATCAAGTTACCTCTAAGGAATTAGAAACTCTTCCGGTGGATTTAATTGAACCTGTGTAAGCTGACAGTGTCGGTAGAAAGAGGTTTATCGATGTGGTTGCTAATGATTTTTCAAAATCTTCGTGGATGAACTTTATCAAAGAAAAATCAAATGGCATTGAAGTCTCTAATGATTTATAGAAATTACAGATAAGGAGGAGTGCAATAGATTCTATATCCTTCCTCCATGTTATTGCGGTTAAAACTTTCAAAGGATGGAACAAAAGATATATGCAAATGGCTGATTTGAAGAAGATTTTTTCTGAGGTGATACCAAGGGAGGTAACTGGTAACACTCATAAAACGTGTGATAGATTCAAGGAGTTTAGGAGGTTATTTGATAGGGGCAAGAGATGGATGACCACCTGAAGATAATCAAGATTTTTATGACCAACACTATAGTGTGCTTCTGTTGCTATTGCTGATAGTGGTATGTGTGTGGATGATGTCCTACCAAATGTTATGACATATTTCCTGGTGTGTTAACTTGGGTAGTTCATATTGGTTTGATACGTTGGATTTCTCAAGAAAGTTTCATTATCTTCTAAGAACCATACCTCCATCATTGTTTATGATTTTTAAGTGATTCCAATTCCACAATTCTATTTGAAGATTATACTTCCTTTCATCTTCAGGGATCAAGAGCTAATTTTGGGTGGAAGGCTTTGAAAGGTTGCAAAACATTATAGGTCATTTTGGAAGTCTATACTTAGAAATATATCTAAGTATAAAAATCAGTGTGTTTTTCACAAATTTAAATATACATAACTCTCAGCTCAAGTATCGAAATTGAAAATTTTTTGGAACCTTATAGAGATTGTGATGAAGACTATCCGTTACAAAAGGAATCATGCCATAAAGCTTCCTACATATTGAGTTAGGAATATTTAAATAAGGCACCATGGATTGACATCTTTGCTCGAGAATGACATTTTTGAACTTGTTAATTCCCAAATTAAGCAAGCTTTGCACAAGATTCTTTCAATAATAACTTCTAATGAGATTCTGGAAAAAATTTAGTGCCTAAAACACAAGGTTTGAGTGTGTTTTGACCATGTGAGGATCACACTTTACTCACAAAATCGGGTTCATTTGTTTGGCACGATCCTCTCACAATTTTCTTCTCAATCTCATCACTACTCAATTCACCTTTAAAAAGGAAGCTCCCTCACTCATTTTCGTAAGCTTGAACAACAAAAATCACCCTGCCAAACTCTCTCTAAAAACTTATTATGCTTCAATTCAATTTTACACTTAGATCCTCTTTCTAACCAATTTCTTTGATCGATCAGTTTCTCTAATCTTCTCTGAAACCATTCCAACCATTTGCAAGCATCGAGACAGCCTGGATCGTTTTCACCAATTCAAGTTTTAGAGGTCTTCAAGTGAATTTCAACAGGTAGATTCTCTCACTTTTTGAGAAATTTCTTTGCATAGACTTATAGTCGTTTCATCTCTTAAGCTCATGCTTCTTCTACTTTTGATTTTCATGGTGAATTGAACTTGTAATATGGATTTGAAATTTCATGATCTTTCATTTTCTTCAAGTTTCTCACTCATCTGAGTGTTAATTCAAGTGAATTATATGGTTGTAATGGAGATGAAGAGACAAATACAATGATGTAGGTCAGAGCCATTTATGTTGCCATTGATTTTCACTATTTTTCTACTAGTTTGGAGAGCGAGAGGTTGAACATGATCATGTGGAGCATGCAACCAATGGTATTGCTCCATTTTATTTATTTTCTCTGGCTGATTTAAAAATTATTATATGCTTTATTTCATTGAAATCCATTGTGTGCGCTTGATGATAGCCTTTGGATCTGCTTACTTGGCATAAGTTGAATCCATCTAATACACCACATATTTTTGGCTTTCATTTTATTTTATGAATTTTTATTTTAATTGTTTTCAAACTTTAAAAATAATAAAAATATATTTCAAAATGGCAAAATTATGAAAAAAAAATCACAAAATTACTTTTGAATTGTTCTCTTCCTGATCCATATTTTTCCATAAATTTATTTTGTGATTTGATATTTTTTATAATTTTTACTTTGTTTTAATTTTTTTTAATAGTTTAAAAATATTTTTATCTCTTTTAAAATTCCAAAATAAAATAAAATATAATCCAATTATGGATTTACACCTATGGGGATTTTGTTGGGATTTAATTATTTAGTTTGCTATTTTTCATCTATTTTTGATTCTTTTAAGGTGTTTTTGTATTTTTAAAATTAGTTTCTGACTTTCAAAAATGTTGAAAAAATTTGTAAATACACTTTGAGGTATTTATGATTTTTCTATGCCTCTGGATATCATTTATTTGAAGATTTAGACTGGCTTTGATATTTGGACTTTTATTCTCAATTTAAAACCATTTTAAAACCTTTTCCTTGTTTTATTTTTTACATCTAATTGCAATTTTATTTTTTTATATATTCAGGCTGATCTTGGATCATATGGATCTTAATCGTAATCTTCATTAACATCGATGGATCTTGGGTGTTGACTTAAACTCCACCAAAATGGAAATGATTTTAACGATAACTTGATTAATCCCTTGGTTCAAATGTGAGATTTAAAATTTTATCTACCTCTACTTCTTCCCTTTTCCCTCTCTATATCACCCCCTTCTTCTTACCTTTTAGATGATCATTAGTGGCCCAAGCGTTAGGCTTGATATTTTCCAAGAATGATTGATTATTGAACCATGGTTCAAGACCTTTGAAGCTTGTTGTTAGGAGGCTTTAATTTTACCAATCCTCTAATGAGTCTTCATTAAACTTGGCCTAAGTTCAATCTTCAATCATCATTAATCATTTATTATGGATTTCATCTCTTTCCTTTCTATTAAGTGATCATATGTGGCCCAAGCTTTAGGCTTGAAATTGTCCAATTATCATTGATTATTGAACCATGGTTCAAAACCTTTGAAACTTGTTGTTAGGAGGCTTTTATTTTATCAATCCTCGAAGAAGTTTTCATCAAATTTGACCTAGGTTCAATCTTCAATCATCATTTATCATTTATTTTGGAATTCATCTCTTCTTCATCTCCCTTATTCTTTATTTTTGTTTTTACTTGTGCTACATATTTTAGGAGCTTGGTTTCTAACATGTCTCTAATATGTATGGTACATACATTACTATTGACCGGCCTCAAAATAGGTGTGACTTCTACATAAGTCAACTTACGATTGCTTAACATGGCGCTAAATTTGTCCTAACTCGGAAAATAATCATTTCTCACCTAAACATTATGCTTGTAAGCCCGAGTATGGTTGATTGGTTTGCTTGGGTCCGATGCCCTTTAAGACTTGTTGTTAAGAGGCTTTGATTTTATAAATCTTCTAATAAATTCTCATTACTTTTTGTCCAAGACTACCATCTAATCATCATTGATCATCTTATGGCCATTAACCATTGAGAATTAACTTCTAACTTTTAACACATTAACAATTAACTTTACTTTACGCCTCTATTTTATGCATTTTATTTTATGCCTTTACTTTTATGCACTTTTATCTTTAGCATTTACATCTAATGCTATTTGGCTTTTGCTCACTAGAGCATTTATTTTTATTTTATCTTTGCTCACTTGAGCTTTTATTTTCTTTTGAAGACACTTAATAGCCAACTTAAATATTAAAAGACTTAAGGATCTTTATGGATTATTGGTTACAAACTTTGGCATATTGGAGTTGTGGACCTCTTGGTCTTTGGATTAGAACCCTTGCCCTGATCCTTTGAGACCTTGAGACCTTTGGAACTTGTGTTATTTCATTGTTATTTTGATTGTATTGGGAAATCTTCTATGTTCAAGTGTTATTTTGTTGGCCTTAAGTGATTTATACGACACATGGCTCAATATTGAAGACCTTGGGGTTTCTTTGATACTTCTTTGCTTGTAATTTATATTCACATGGATGATTGGTATGCTATTGGTCTATTTTCTACTTATGGCTTTTAATCCAAACGATGAGAATTCTACATTGATTTCATAATGTCAAGTGTCGACTTCTTGTTTGGTTAGACCATTCCTTACCTTATATTTTACTTTGTGCTTTAGGATAGTCTCTTCATCTCCAACAATTCTTCTTTAATTTTCAAAATCTTCTCTCTTTTTAAAAGGATTCATGTTTTCTAACTTGAACCACTTTCATAAAAAACTTGGACTGAGGGCCATGCATTTTCAAAATTCTTTTCTTAATAAAGTCATCAATCAATCTTAATCAAGATATGGATTCTTCAATACTTAAAAAAAATACAAAACAAATTTAAACCTTTTTGCTGCTTTGGGTTTTTTCTTTAAAACTTTTTTTCTTAAAATTAACCAACACACAAAACTTTTCAAATTTTTTAGAAGAACTACGAGTCCCATGTCCTATATTGCACGAAGGGGGTACGTAGTCACAAAAGGTCGGCAGCCACGACGGGTTCAAAAATTGTAAAAAACACATCCTATCTCATTTCCACCATCTATTTTGTAAATATTTATTTTATAGCCAAAATACACAAATTTTCAAAGAGGTTCCTACAGAGTATCATAGATGTTTAGGGTGATAATATCTTCCCTTTGCTTAACCAACCCCCTTACCTTGATCTCTTTTTCATTTGGAATTTATTTGTTCTTTCCCATTTCCTTTGGATAAAATAAAGTGTGGTGGCGTCTTTCACTTTGTGAGTTAAGTCAATCTAATGGCTTAGTCTCAACACTTTCAATGCTACAAGTGGAAGGGAGAGTGGAAAGTATCTTTCTATTTTTAACCATTTTGGGAAATATGGTGCATGATAGATAAAGGTAATGTATTGTCTTTTTAGGTAATAAAAGAGAGTGGAATTTGTGAATTTATTGCCTCTAAAACAAACCTACATGACTTGTAATGCAAAACTTGGTTCAAAATGCAAATCTCCCATATATGGAGCCCTTGTTTCTCTTTACTACTTCTCATGATCATAATTTTTAATGCCTTTCACCATTTGATCTAAATTTGTGATCATTTAAAATAGAAAAAGAAGTTGGATAAGTTTTGTGTTGAAGTGAAGATGAGGTGACACCTAGATCATAGAAAAAATACCCTTGAAGATGACTTGATGAAACTGATTGAAGGTTTGTCAAAATTTCTCTAAGTTAGAATTTTTTTTACAAATTATAGATAAGTTTTGATAAAAATAAAGAGCATGGATTACTCTATAACTCTTATGTTGAATGCAACACAAAATGAGGCTTGAATTATAGAGAGAAATGCATTGGAAGTCATGCCAATAGTCCTGATCAAAGTTTCAAAATTTTCACTAGGTATTGGAAACTCAGATTTGAATAAGAAATCCACTTCATGTCTTCATAACTTTTGATTTATGGACTTTTTAGACATTCATCCTCAAGGACAAAGTTGTTGTGTGAAACTTTCTGTACACTTTGATCACTGACTTTCACATTTCTGGCCATTATTGAATGAGTTATGAAGCCTAGAAGATGGAAAAATGAACATGAATTCCTTATACTTTTTGTTATACCCCAATTTTCCCCCCTAAGATATCTCATAATATCATATTATCAATATATCATGATAACACATTAGGGTTGGTTCTCCCTTCTACTTAATCCTATCTTTAAGTTTTCTCTAGAGGGTTCTCCCTTGTACATGTGTTTTTTTGGGTGTATTAACTTTTAACTAACATCAATATATATATATATATATATATATGTGTGTGTGTGTGTGTGTGTGTGTGTGTTTCTTTGAATGTTTATATTGTAGGTGATGACACAATTGCATCCATCTCACAATCTAACCTAGGGTTTAAGGTTTAGTCCTCAGTCAAATGGTTCTTCAATGGATGGCAAGAGCTCAAGCTTCAAGGATATATCTATGATATCAAATTTTTTGGTTCAAAGACCTCTCTCACTTTATTTAGGTCAAGTTTTCCTCAAGAATGTTAGCGGTATTCATCAAGAAGATTCATAGGTTCATGTGTTTATTTCTGTTCCTTCTTCAACAATCTTCATTCAGACTTAAGATTCATATTTGAGTTTTCTTCAAAACAACATCATTTCAAGGGCTAACGCGATTCATCATGTTATCTTTCAAAGAAAGTTCAAAAGATTCAAGTTTGATTCAACAAGTTTGACCTAATTGAGCAAGTGCTTAATTCAGTGATCACAAGTGTATAAATCTCTTCACACGACAAGATCTAATTGTGCAAGAAAAATCATCAAAGGTTGAAAGTGGTTCTAAGTCATTTTGACACTCTCTGAGCTAGGGTTTGATGACTTCGAAGGATTATATCTTGCTCATTTTTATCATATTTTTGATTGATTCCAAAGCCATGATTCTCTTTAAATGGTTCTTAACAAGTTCTCTATCAAATTTTGTAGTGTGATTTAGGAGGATCATAACTTGTTCAAGTTTTATATCCTTAAGCTCATTATTTTTTCAAAATAATCTTTGTGATGTCTACTACAACTTTGTTTCAAAATGCAAGACTTGAAAATGCTTGCAAAATTGTTTAAGAAATGAAAAGATTATAGGTCTTTTGTAAATTTTCCCAAATTTATTCATCAAGTTTCAAAGACTATAACTCTTTCAATTTTTATGATTTTTGAGGGATCTCAATTCCATAATTCAATTAAAGAGGTCTATTTCATTTCATATTCAAAGATAAAGAGCTAATTTTGAATGGGAAGACGTGTAATTTTGAAGAACATAAAGCCTCATTTTCTGGATTTTCCTGATTTCAAACTTGGATAACTTTTTGCTCAAGGATCCAAATTCTACATTTCTTAGCATATTGTAAAGTTTGCTGTGAGATCTTTCCATTGCAAAAGGGATGAGATCATAAAGCCTATTGAGCTTCTTTCCTCATGGTTTTGAAGTGAGCACCAAGAAAAGTGATTTTGAGTTTTGGTCAGAATCGAGACTCCTATTAAAAGTCCTTTAAGCGTGTGTTTTTATTTCTAATCATCATTAGTAAGTTTTCGTAAGTTATTAGACACATAAAATGCACAGTAATAGTGAGTTTTGAGCATGTGCAAGTCACACATGTCACACTTTGAAGATTAGCTTGGTTTGCATGGTTTGAGAATCATTCCTCTCATTTCTCATCACCATTCACTTCCCTATAAATAGGGGATGCTATTCCATTCATTTAGGCAATCTTAGAGAGCAAAAATCACCCTGCCAAACTCTCTCCATAGCTCACATTTCTGAATTTTTGAAATCACAATTTCCTCTCTTCCAACTCCAATTTCTTTGTTCATTCTTCATCCTTGAACTTCATTGAAGCTAACAGAAGAATAACCAAGCCTTGAAGTGCTCTAAATTGTGCTAGCCAAGTTAAGTTTCAGAGCTCTGAAGTTTAGATTCAACAGGAAGATTCCTCCATCAATTCTCTCCAAACATGTTACTACAATGTAACTCTCATTAGTCTAATACTCATATCATAGTTGTTTTTTAACTAGAAGTGAGTTTTGCTCATGAATTTTCAAATCCCTTTTCAATTGTTTCCTTCCGGTTTTTTCTAAATCGACTAAGTTGTGGTCGATATAACATTTTCGCGAGGGTACCATTTAAATTAATATTCCAGTGCTTTAATGACCGTGATATACACAGTGCGTCAGATCCCTTGGATTTGATTACTAACGCGTTTTGAGAATGATCAGACGATCCACAATTTTTTGATTTATTATTTTATTATTTTATTTTTGTTTTAATTGTTTTAAACTCCAAAAATTCATAAAAAATCATTTCAACTTCTAAAATTGTGAAAATATTATCAAAAATACTTTTGATTTTTCTCTTTATGATTTTTATTTTTTCACAATTTTATTTTGTGATTTGGTATTTTTTTTAATGATTTTTCACTTTATTTGACTTGTTTTAATTGTTTAAAAATACTTTTCTTGATTTTAAAATTCTGGAAAAATTATGAAGGATCCAATGACCTCTTGACAAATATTGGTGATCTCATTTTCTTTTTATTTTTGATTTTACTAATTTTTTTTCAAATATTAGTTTATTTTGCTTATTTCTTTATATGTTTAAAAATAGTTTCTGACTTTAAGAGATTTTAAAAAAATTCGTCAACACTTGTTGACTCATGTTTGACCTCTGATATTTTTTTAGGATTTTTATTTGGTGTTTTAATACATAGTGT
This sequence comes from Vicia faba, assembly GCA_948472305.1. Taxonomy (NCBI): domain Eukaryota; kingdom Viridiplantae; phylum Streptophyta; class Magnoliopsida; order Fabales; family Fabaceae; genus Vicia; species Vicia faba. The sequence continues at coordinate 1,190,584,539 of OX451739.1, forward strand.
GTATTTTTACAATTATTTCTTTTTTTAATCATTTAATTATATATATATATATATATATATATATATATATATATATATATATATATATATATATATATATATATATATATATATATATATATATATATATATATTATAATTTTTTGTATTGGACCTGATTTTGAAACACTTGAGTCTTATTTTGGGACAAGTTTCTCAACTTCATTGGATCTTGGGCGTTAATAGGTTGAAAAACCAAATCCACCAAAATGGATGAATGATGTTTATGATATTTGAAACTCTAATTTCATCTGATATATTGTTTACATTATCATTCCCCCTCCCCCTCTTCATCTTATTGCTTTCTTGTTTTTACTTGTGCTACATTTTTTTGGAGAATGATCTACATATCGTTTCTCTAACATATTTGGTACATAGATTGCTATTGACCGACCTTAAATTAGGTGTGACTTCTACATAAGTCAATTTACGATTGTTTAACATAGTGCTAAATTTGTCTCGAGTCGGAAAATGATTTGTGGCCCAAACCTATGCTTACAAGCCTAGGCATGTTTACTTTGAAACCTTTGATCCAATAACTTTTAAGTTCATTGTAAGGAGGCTTTGATTCTATCAATCCTCTCATGAACATCATGAATTTTGGCCTAAGTTAATCATTTGAACATGGTTGATCATATTTGCTTTCTTTGAGCACTTGAAATTAATGATATACTTGACAAAAAGCAAATAATACTTGTTATTGAGAAGCTTTGATTTTATAGATCTTCTAATTAGTTTTCAAAAAGGAAGCTTCAAGATGGTCATTCAACTAACCCCCTAAATTTTAATTCACTAACAATTAACTTTAACTTATGCCTTTATTTTGTGCCTTTATTTTTATATAACATTTACTTTAACATTTACATTCCATGCCATTTTTTCTTTTGCTCACTTGAGCATTTATCTTTATGTCATTTTACATTTTCTCACTTGAGCTTTCTTTTCTTTTAAAGACACTTAATAATATACTTGAACATTAAAAGCTTTAAGGTTACTTAGACTATTGGTTACTATCCTTGGCATTGTGGACTTGTGGACCTCTTGGATTTAGGATGAGAAGCCTTGATACTTGGAGACCTTGTTGCTCTGTTGGTATTCTGTCTGAAGTCCTTGGGGTTTACTCCAAGGCATTGGTTTGTATTTTTTCTGTGTGCAGGTTATTCTATTTTTCATGCTTTATCTGAGATTGGGAACTCCACTGTAGACAATTGTTACTCTGGCCAATTTTTGTCAATGAAGAATTTTCTTGGTTCTTAATTCATATGAAGCATGGTATTCCTTAGAGGTTTAGTATTTTTTCTTGTTAGCTTTAATCAAAAGAACGAGGATTCTACATTGACTTCTTTATGTCAAGTGTTGGCTTCTTAGTTGTTAGACCATTTTTCCCTTAGCTTTTACTTTGTGTACTATGGATAGTCCCTTCATCTACTTCCATCTTCTTTAATTTCAAAAATGTTCTCCCGCCTTTTCAAAACTCTTCTTGTTTTCTAACTTGAACAACTTTTAAATAATCTTTTCTTAATCAAACTTTAATAAATTTCACCATGCTTTGACATCTTTTTACAAGACTAAAAGTCTATTAACCTCATTTAAACCATTTCTCCACTTTGGCTTTTTTACTTTAAAACTTTTCCCAAAAGATTAAACTATTGTCGATTCTTGTTGTGATGCGAGCTACTATATTTCTATGATGTGTACTGAAGTGAGATATTTTCCACTTGGGTGTTGGGTGAGGCATTGTTGATTTTAAAAATCCAAGCTATATCCTCCACTTTGAGATGATGCAAATTCTCCTTTCTCATAGTTGTAGGTAGTAATTATGTTTTCCACTCGGATATGATGATGATACCTTTTCTCTTAAAATTAACCAACACACATGTGTTTTAAAATTTTTGAGGTGAACTACGAGTACCATGATCCCCTATTGCACGGAAGGTTGTACATAGGCACCAAAGATTCGCAACCGCAGAGGGTGAAAAAATAAAATAAAAAACTTATTTTCTCATCTCCACCATCTATTTTTTTGTATACACGTTTTATAGCCAAAATACACAAATTTTCAAAGAGTTTCCTGCATGGTACCGTAGATGTTTAGGGTGATAATTCCTTTCCTTTGGAAACAATAAAGCGCGATGGTGATTTTAATTTGATCTGTACGAGCCAAGTCAATCCAATTGCTTAGTCTCATCATTTTTATCGCTAAATTCTAAGTTTCAAAGATGAATTCTTTTGCAAGTTATCACAATTGTTACTATTTTCTTTGACTTTTCTCAACCAATGACCAAACTTTCTAATCTTTGACACTTTGACTTCAATTTTGACCAAATAATCTGGTAGTCAAACTTTGACTTTTCTTGTTGACTTTTGATCAAATGCACTCAAATCTTAATCTATCCATCCAATCTTGATTCTTCTGATAAAAATGATGATAAAAATGATTCACATAGATGTCTTGAGGTAGTTAGGAGTCATGGACATTCCCTTTTCTAAAAAAGGTGAGCCTCAGATTAATTTGGCCAAAACCCTAGTTGAAGATCAATAGGATATGAGATGATAACCAAACTCCAAAACCTAAATCTCTGATGAATCTTTGAGAAATATTTGGACAACAAACTCTTGTAAGTTGAGATGAGACTTGTGATGATGAGATCCTCATCTTCTATCTCTTGAATAACAAATCTCTTCATCTTTGGATGATGCACCCTTCATTATCAAAGCCCTTGATCCTTTACATTTGAATCAATGATATGTATGTATGGGTATGAGGATAATGCATGAGATAATTATGCTAGAACTATAAGAGGGCCAAAAATTAGCGTATGACAACTACCCTTTTTTAAGTATCTTCTATTCGGGGATATGAAGAATAAAATCTTTATCTCGACACGTTGGAATATACTTAAATAGAAGAAGACCTAATTTTTGGCCCTAAGATGCATTAAAGGTATTATGATTATGAATGCAAGAGACATATTTCCATGGAGGAACAAGACACCATGGGGAATAACAAAAGAATATAAAAAACGCTAAAAGAATAGACTAATGAAGTAGGTTCAAATAGGAGATTAACTCATTGGGGTACAAGACGACTCAGGGGATAACTATGACTCAAAGTCACAGTTAAAGATCAAAAGTCAAAGTAAGATTCTAATGGGGTATACTTAATAATGCAAGCAACAGGCTAACAAGGAAGTAATCTTTTAAGAAAGAATTACCAAATCGACTGGGGAAAGGGACTTAACTCCATTGGAGTAAAATTCAACTCTGTTGGGGAAAATAGGACTCAAATATACTAGGGAAAAGGCCTAAAGAGGACAAAGTGTAACTATGATAATATCATCTCAATAAATGAGAGCAATACCGACTCAGAGATGATGATAAACTACCAAATCAAAAGACGAAGGTAGACATAGTAGTAAGATACCGACTTGCAGAAGACGGTAAGCTACCAACTCAGTGTTGAAGGTAGATTCTTCAATAATAAGTTTTCTAACAATTCTATTATTCCATCTTGAATGGTTTTTTAAATTATTTTTTTATCAAGATATTACTTGAAAAGGTTAATAAACCTCCCCATGAACATTTTCATAAGCCACGAACTGGTCTCAGTTTCTTCTGATAAACTTCCCCTCGATCATGGTTACAAGCCACAAACTGGTTGAAGGTGGAGAAAACACAAGAAATGGGGGTTTGAATTGTGTTAATAGAAAACATTCCCCATTAAAATTCTAAGCACTCAAATGATAATAGCAGTAAAGACTATGAGATAAAAGACACAAGTAATTTATCCAGGTTCGCTGTTAACTAGGCTACTCCTGTCCACCCTCGTAAAGATGATCTTGCCTTATCCAAGGACTAAATCCACTATAACCAAATAGAAATCGATTCCTCATAATCTCCTACTAGGATTTCCTTACAATGATATCCATCAAGGATCTCACAAGAGTCTGATACTCACTCGGTCCTCTTTGAGATATGACTACCATTGACCCAAGAAAATATGATCCCGCAAGATCTTCTATCAGGATTTCCTATAATGAACGCAACCATTATCTTCTTGAGATTAGACCTTCACTCAGTCTCTCAAGGAACTAATCAACAACAATTGATGGGTTTCTTGTGTTTACATGAATTCTTCTTCTAAGAAAATTACATAAGTGTTTTGAGCACATATTGTTTAACACTTCTACGAGCAACAATTCATGTGTTAAAACAGTTTGCATGAAGAGATATGAACATAAACACTATTTGAGCTACATCTCCAGTGTTCATTACAATGTTCTACAAAGATGTATATGATCGGAAGTTGAGTATCATCTTGTAGTGTTCTTCTTCATTTTCTTTGTTGAGAAAGCTACAAGCAACAACTCCTTGCTTCTTTTGATATCTACCAAGATGTATATGGTTGGAGGTTCAATAACATCTTGTAAACTTCTTCTTCTTGAGCAAGCTTCGAGAAACAACTGCTTTCTTCTTATGTTTCATCCAAGATGCATATGATTCTAGTTGAATGGAATCTTGTTGAAATCTTCATTCTTTCTTTTTCTCTATTCTTTGGTGGTCTTTAGTATGTATAGAATTGCATCTTTAACATCTTGAGAGTCCAACGCTTTCCTTCCACAAGATGAAGTTTGTTGGCCAATGCCAACGGTTAAACCGCTAACTAGAATTTATCTTTGAAGCTTTGATCTTCTTTTATAGACCTTGACGGAGAGAGACATTGTGAGGATAATGTTAGAACAAGATTTGGTTTTGCAATTATATCTGAGTTTTGATGATAACAATGAGTATGTTTGTTTGAACAATTTTGGTACTCTAATGTTTGTTATTTTTAGTATTTAACAAAAAAAGTTTTGTTTCTGATGAAAAGCATTTCCAAGTAATTAGAAGAGACCATGTTCCACTTCTGTGCTACACAAGTTCTGATGAACAGTAGAAAACCACTTCAGAAGGATCTGAAGTTTGGACTCTGACACGTAGTCAAAGAAACTGAGTTCTGAAGATCTATAGACTGAAGTTCTGATGAATAGTTCAAATGTTGAAGAATTATGTTTCTGAAGACAAAGGGTTCTGAAGACCAAGTGCTGAAGACTCTGAAGACGAAGTTCTGTAGACTCTGAAGACTTGAAGTTCTGATGACCCAAGTGTTATTTTCTTTCTTCTAACTCACGCCCAAAAATTGGTGTTTTGTTATTTTCTTTCTTATAACACTAACTCACAGATAGAATAAGGTGTAAGTGTTTAGACAGTATAAAATAATTTTTTTGTATCTTGCCATTGTTCAATGATAGCTTTCCACCTTTTTCTCTGAATAATATTTTTCTATTAAGCTTGTAAACAGAGTTCCGTTAAGTATAGAAAGATAAATGTAAATCCAACAGTTTGTTTCCAACGGTCATAATGAGAAAGGTTGTCAATATAGTATAAAGGACTGTCCTTATGCCACCCTATAGGGTAGAGGTCACAGACACTTTATATACCTTTTTCACAACATCACACATTAACCTTTAGAACTTTCTTCTTATCTTCAAAGGCTTCAGATATTTGAATGTTGAATTTTGAAGCTTTTTGTAGAGGAATCTTTCTTATGAGCATTAGAACCTAAGTCTATGAGTCTTCATAACTTGTCACATAGAACATTGTTCTTCAGAGTCTTCAGCACATGGTTGTAAGAACTTCCTTATCTTTAGATCGTCAATACTTGTTCAGTAGAACCTTGTTCTTCATAATCTTAAGACCTTGTAACACATAAGTAATGCTTTAGAAGGCCTCCAAAGGCAAACCACAAAGCCACGATTAGAACTTTCTTGTACTAACATTCTTAAGACACGTTGTAGAAGATCATATCAGAACCTTGACTTTATTGAAACATGTAACCACATTTTTTTTTCCAGAGTTTATGTTCAGAACCTGATGACGTCACATGCATTGAACCAAAGTTAGAACATTATAGCAGCAGCTACACAGTAGACGAAACCATTAGTGTATAAAATTGTTCTCAAAGATAACATGTGAAGTTATCATCGAAATCTCAAGGCCAGATGTAGGAAACACTTCTTGTTCTTACACTGGTCTCGATTTCTTCTGATAAACCTTCAATCGATCATAATCAAAAGCCACGAACTAGTCTCAATTTCTTCTGATAAACCTCCCCTCGATCTCGATCACAAGCCACAAACTGGTCTCGATTTCTTCTGATAAACCTCCCCTTGATCATGGTTACAAGCCACGAACTGGTCTCAATTTCTTTTGATAAACCTCCCCTCAAACATTGTCATAAGCCACGATCTGGTCTCAATTTCTTATGATAAACCTCCCCTCGAACATGGTCATAAGCTATGAACCTATCTCGATTTTTTATGATAAACGTCCCCTCGAACATGGTCATAAGCCACAAACTGGTCTCAATTTCTTCCTAAAAACTTCTCCTCGAACATGGTCATAATCCACTAACTGGTCTTGATTTCTTATTTTCATCAAGTGTTCCACTTGGAAAAAGATAATAATTTGGTGTAAAGATCTCTCAAGGAACCGTCTCTATTAGTTTCAAGACACTAACCATCTATTGGAGTAGATAAAATTTCAAAACAAACTGTTTCTATCACTTTGAAGAGACTAACCATCCATTGGAGTAGATAAAAATTTCACAATGAACTGTCTTTATCACTTTGAAAAGACCAACCATCCATTGGAGTAGATAAAATTTCACAATGAACTGTCTCTATCACTTTGAAGAGACCAATCACCCATTAGAGTAAATAAAATTACACAAAGAATTGCCTTTATCACTTTGAAAAGACCAACCATTTATTGTAGTAGATAAAATTTCACAACGAACTGTCTATATCACTTTGAAGAGACTAACCATCCATTAGAGTAGATAAAATTTCACAATGAACTGTCTCTATCAGTTTGAAAAGACCAACCTTCCATTGGAGTAGATAAAGTTTCACAATGAATTGTCTTTATCACTTTGAAGAGACTAACCATCCATTGGAGTAGAGCTTTGATATAATCTTCTCTGGGAATTAACAAACTACTCAAAAGAGATTTCCATTTTTCATCTAAATGAGAATCGAAGAACACACACGTTTCTCAAATAAAGAGACCACCACTTGTTGTTGGGAGTAGTATTGTAATTATATTGCTGGGAAATGAATTTGACTCCATGGGGAAATATAAACACGTTCCTGCTGAAGAGATAAAGTCTTCATGTGTAAAGTAAATGCATTCTCAATCTAAGGTTTACATCTTAAAGCGATCAAACAATGCTTCTTGTAAGGAATGAAAGTCAAGATCAAGAACAAACTAGAGTGAAATAGTCAAACATGATTCTACCTCATGAGGGGATTCAAATGGGGAATTACAGATGATATACAAACAAAAGCATTGGGCAATGAATTTTGCATTTAGCTATGCATAATGTACGTATTAATGAATGGATGGATGTATGTTATGTACATGCTGATAAAACATACACTTCATGCTAGGGATAGCCAGATAATCAAACTCGGGCATATGCTGCACTCGACTAAATTACATCCAAGAGAGAAATCTCAAGAGAAAATAAGCAATTAAATGAGGAGACAACATCCTACTTAAAGGCTTAATTTCTCTGGGGGGAGGACATAGTTTAAACAAACAGTGCACAATCCTATAATAAAAAACTAGAGTTGTAAGGACTGTTGTAGCAGTAGATATGTTGAGACTAAGCCATTGGATTGACTTAACTCAAACATATCAAATAAAAATCTCCACCGCGCTTTATTGTTTCCAAATGAAATGGGAAAAGAGCGAATAAACACAAAAATAGGAGGAGAATCTAGGAACAGGGGTTGGTTATGCAAAGGGAATGTATTAACACCCTAAACATCTACGGTAATCCATAGGAACCTCTTTGAAAATCTGTGTATTTTGGCTATAAAAGGTGTATACAAAATAAGATGGTTTAGATGAGAAAAGAAGTATTTTTTTACAACTTTTCACCCGCCGCAGTTTTGAACCATTATTGCCTACTTACCACCTTCCATGCAATATATGACCAGAGTTCTCGTAGTTAACCTAAATTTTTTTAAAACACATCTATGTTGGTTAATTTTAAGAGAAGACACATCATCGTCACATCCGAGTGGAAAACATACTTACTACCCATAATTATGAAAAAGGAGCATTTGTGTCATATCAGAGTGGAGGATATAACTTGGATTTAAAATCCATCACTCAACACCCAAGTGGAAAATATCTTTCTCCACCATATATCATAGAAGTATAATAGCTTGCGTTACTACAAGAATTTACAAGAGTCTAATCTTTTGAGAAAAAATGTAAAGTAAAAATCTAATATTGGATAAATGGTTTGAATGAGGTTAATGACTTTTAGTCTTCTAAAAATATGTCAAAGTATGATTAAATTGATTAAATTTTGATTAAGAAAATATTTTTGAAAACACATGGACCTAAGTGCAAGTTTATTATGAAAGCGGTTGAAGTTAGAAAACAATAAGAGTTTTGAAAAGGAGTGTGAAGATTTTTAAAATTAAAGAAGATAGGAAGAGATTAAGTTACTATCCTATAACATAAGGTAAAATCCAAGGAAAATAAAGATCAAACCTACAAGAAGCCAACACTTGACATAAGAAGTCAATGTCGAATTCCCATCCTTTGGATTAAAACAAAGCAAGCAAAAGAACGATCAAACCTACAAGATGACAACACTTGACATAAGAAGTCAATGTAGAATTCCCATCCTTTGGATTAAAACCAAGCTTCAGATGAATTAAGAACCAAACAAAGTCTTCATTGACAAAAAATTGGCCAGAGTAAGAACTGTATACAGAGGAATTCTTAATCACAGACAAAGCATGAAAATCAGAATTACCTTAACAAAGAAAAATCTAAAACAATGCCTTGAAATAAACCCCAAGGATTTCAAAATGTCTTCACAAAAATATCAACCAAAGATTACAAAGTTCCAAGTCTCATGGCTTCTAATCCTAAGTCTCTGAAATCCACAACTCCATTGTGCTAGGAATAGTAACCAGATAGTCCAAGTAACCTTAAAGGTTTTAATGTTCAAGTTGATTATTAAGTGTCTTTAAAAGAAAAGAAAGCTCAAGTGAGCAAAGAAAAAAAATAACATAAAAATAAGTGCACATGTGAGCAAAAGAAAAACACATGAAATGAAAATGCTAAAAAATGGTACTTAAAAGTAAAGGCACAAAATAAAGGCATAAAGTAAAGTTAATTGTTACTGAATTATAAGTTAAAAGTCAAGTACAACAAAAGGTTAGTTGAATGACCATCTTGAAGCTTGCTTTTGAAAACTCATTAGAAGATTGATAAAATCAAAGCCTCTCAACAAAAAATTTCATTTTCTTTTTATCAAGTAAATCATTCATTTCAAGTACTCAAGGCAACCACATATGATTAACAATGTTCAAATGATTTTCTTAGACTAAAATCCATGAAGTTCGTTAGAGGATTGATAAAATAAAAGCCTCCTAACGATGAACTTCAATGTTATTGGATCCATGGTTTCAAATTAAACATACTTGGGCTTGCAAACATAGGTTTGGGCCACAAATGATCATATTTCAAATTTGGACAAATTTAGCGCTATGTTAAGTAATCGTAAAAAGACTTATGTAGAAGCCTCACCTATTTTGAGGTCGATCAATAGAAATCTATGTACTATACATGTTAGATAAATGATATATAGATTATTCTCTAAAAACATATAGCACAAGTAAAAACAAGAAAGGGATAAGATAAAGAGGGAGGGGAATGATAGTGTAACCAATGTATCAGATGAAACTAGGGTTTTAAATATCATCAACACCATTCATCCATTATGGTGGATTTGGTTTTTCAATCTATCAACACCCAAGATCCAATAAGGCCGAGGAACATGTCCAAAAATAACACTCAAGAGTTTCCAAATCAGTACCAATCAAAAAATTATAAAATTTATTTAATATAAAAACAAAATTTAAATGATTTATAAAAAGGAAATAATTGGTAAAATACACAACATGTATTAAAACACAAAATAAAAATCATAAAAAAATATCCGAGGTCAAACATGAGTCAAAAAGTGTTAATAAATTTATTTTGAATTTTTTGAAGTCATAAACTATTTTTTTAAATATAAAAAAAAAGAAAAATAAGCCAAAATTTGTGAAAAATATTTAAATCAAAAATAATAATAGAATGAGTTCACCAATATTTTTCAAAAGGTCATTGGATCCTTCCATAATTTTTTCTAAATTTTAAAAGATAAAATATTATTTTTAAACAATTAAAACAAGTGAAATAAAGTGAAAAATCATAAAAAATATGAAATCACAAAATAAAAATTAGAAATAGAAAAATCAAAAGTATTTTTGATAATTGATTCATAATTTTAGAAGTTGAAATAATTTTTTTATGAATTTTTGAAGTTAAATTGAATTAAAAAAATCAGAAAATAAAATAATAAACCAAAAAAATTTGGACCACGTGATCATTGTAGAAATATGTTAGTAATTAAATCTAAGGGATCTGGTATGATATTCATGATATGGACATTAGTGAGTAAACCATTGAATCACTTATTTTTAAAACAAATTTGAAAAACCGAGTGGCGCCCTCTCATTAGTTAAAGATGACACGTTGGTCGTCTTCAACCTCCAGCCACACGCGAGTTGTAGGTTTAACAAATGGAATAATTAGAGGTCCGGTCTAGTGCCATTCGCTTCGTTTCAGCAAGACGAAGACAATTGTACCCTCCTGAAAAATTTATATAACTTGTAGCTCAATCAATTTGGAAAAAACCAGAAGAAAAAGTGAAAGCGAGTTTTGAAATTTGAAATTAAATGATCAATCCACCATGAAAATGGAAACTAGAAGAATCATGAGCTTTAGAGAAGAAGAGAATACATCTTAGAAATTTATTTGAAGTGAAATGGTAGAGAATTCTATCAGAAATATGTTTGGGAATTTTGCTCTGAAAATTGACTTGGCTAGCAAGATTTAGAGCATTTCAAGTCTTAGTTCTTCTTCTGTTAGCTTCAAGTATTTCATATTGAAACAAAGTTGTAGTAGACATCCCAAAGATTATTGTGATAAAATAATGAGCTCTAGGAGATAAAATATGACCAAGTTATGATCCTTTGAAGTCACACAAGTGAATTTGATAGCCTTTTCAAAGGATTTGTAATATTTTTCAACCTTTAGTGACCTTGCATTGAAAACTAGGCTTAAATCCTTGAAGATAAATTGTTAAGGACTATTCAAAGAGAATCATGACTTTGGAATCAATCAAAAATCTCAAAAAATGAGCAAGATATCGTCCTTAGAAATCAGCAAACCCTAGCTCAGAGAGTGCCCAAATGACTTGGAACCCCTTTCACTTTTGATGATTTTCCTTGCACAATTGGATCTTGTCATGTGAAGAGAAGTTGTTGTAGATGATTATAAGAACCCATATAAAAAATAACCAACTCAAAATTTTGAAAATTGAGAGAGTTATACACTTGTGATAACTGAATTAAGCACTTGCTCAATTAGGTCAAACTTGTTGAATCAACCGTGAATATTTTGAACTTTCTTTTCAAAATAGAGCTTGATGGATCACACTTGACCTTGAAATGATTTTGTCTTGAAGCACACTCAAGGTGGAGCTTAAGTCTCAATGAAACTTGTTGAAGAAGGCATGGAAATAAACACATGAACATATGAATCTTCTTGATGAATATCACCACCAACCATGAGGAAAACTTGAACTAAATATGGGTGAGTGAGCTATTTGAACAAAAATATCTTTGATATCATAGACATAGCCTGAAAGTTTAAGCTCTTGCAATTCATTGAAGAACCATTTGACTGAGTACTATCTCTCAAAACCCTAGTTTAGATGGTGAGATAGATGCAATTGTGTCATCACCTACAATATGAAAATTCAAAGAAACATATATACATATTTTGAAGTTAGTTAAAATTTAATCCACCTAAACAAACACATGTACAAGATACACAATTCAAGATTCTTGGTGATCCCTCAAGAGGCAACTTAAAGATAAGATTAATTAGAAAGGTATAACCAACCCTAATGTTTGATCTGGATGTATTGATAATATGAGATAATCAGAGATCTTAGGGGGAAAAATTGGGGTATAACAATTGCCCTTATTTAAGTGTCTTCTATCCGAAGATATGGAGGTTAAAATCTTCGTCTCGACGCGATTGAAGATACTTAAATACAAAACAAATCCTAATTTTGGCACTAAGATGCCATGCAATGCTTATGATTATGAATGTAAATGACCAACTTCATAGGTGACGCAGAACACCATTGGGGAAGCAAAAAGTAAAACCAACAAACCAAAAAGAGTGTTCAACAGGGAAAATAAATCACTGGGGAAAAACAAGACTCAAGTATGACTATAAATAAGCCAAACCAAAATCACGATTAAAGAAACCAAATGCATAGTGATATTTAAATGACAAAAATTCTTAACAATGGAAGCAACAAGCTAACAAGGAGATTACCATTAAGAAGAGTTACCGACTTGATTGGGGAAAGAGGCTTAACTTCGTTAGAGGAAAATAAACTCTGCTAGGGAAAAGAAGACTCAACTCTATTGGAGTAAATCCCAAAGAGGAGTCAAAGTATCACCAACTCAACCAATGAGGAAAAAGAAATGGTTAACAACAACCGATAGATAACTGTGAACTACCCACTCATAGAGGAGATAACAAAAAGAGAGTTATATCGACTCATAGTGGATTATAAACCACCAACCCGAAGGATGCAGGCAGAAACCGTAAGATAATACCGGCTCAGAGATGACAGTAAACATCAGTATTGAGGTAAGTAAAAAATGATTGACATTAATACTTATGACTGGTAACAAGAGTTGACACCAATACTTATGACTGGAAACAAACTGGTTTGACATCAGTACTTATGACTGGTAACAAAGAGATTGACATTAGTACTTATGATTGGTAACAAATAGATGACATCAATACTAATGATTGGGAACAAAGGTTTGACATCAACACTTATTATTGAGAACAAAGAGATTGACATCAGTACTTATGACTTGTAACAAAGAGATGACATCAGTACTTATGACCGGTAACAAAGGTTTGACATCAGTGCTTATGAATGGGAACAAAGGTTGACATCAGTACTTATGAATGAGAACAAAGGTTTGACATTAGTACTTATGACTGGTAACAAAGAGATTGACATTGGTACTTATGAATGGGAACAAATGTTTGACATCAGTGCTTATGACTTGGAACAAATGTTGACATAAATACTTATGAATAGGTCAAAGGTTTGACATTAGTACTTATGACTGGTAATAAATGGATTGACATCAGTACTTATGACTGGAAACAACTCCACTATATTAGGGAAAATTCCAATGAGGAGAAAGGGATAAATGCCAACTAACGAATGGTGGTGAACTACCAACTCAGGGGTAAAGGTAGAAAAAACATAGAACAATAACAAGTTTCCAAATATTCTAGCATTCCACCTAGAACGCGTCTCAACATCTTTAATCGAGACATTCCGCCTGGAAAGAGTAACAAATTTTACCAACTTCTTGATTTCACTGAGAACAGTAACAATTTCTTCTTTGATTAAGATATCACTTGAAAAGGGTAATAACTGTTGTAAGGATCTTTCAACAAAATATCTTTATCATCAAAGTACAACCAATGTCACAACAAACTATCTCCCATAACTTAGAGACTACCATTCATCGGAGTAAAAACATCTTATGTGGCATTAATAGAATTACTGGGGAAGTGCATGTTGCTCAAATAAAGAATTGCGTTAACACTGCTGGGAAATGAATTTTGATTTCGTGGGGAAATGCCAACACATTCTTATTAAGGGGATATAGTCTTCACGTGCAAAATAAATGCACATTCTCAATCCAAGACTCACAGCTTAAAGGGATCAAAATAATATTATTGTCGGAACCAAAAATTCAAATCAGGAACAAACCGGAGTGAAACAGTCAACAAGACACCATGTAATGAGGAATAAACTCAAATGGTGATCAAATTCCATCCAGATAATAAGTCGGGTGGGAAGTATAAAGCAAAATTCTCCCACGAGGAATACCTCAGTGCGGAAATTGAAAGGATATACACTTTCAGCTTAAGGTTGACACTCTATTGGAGAAAGGATAACATAACTCTGCAAAGAGGATAATATGCCAAAAAAAAACATTAATGAGTGCAAATGAACCATAATTTTTAATTCAACTATGTATGATGTATGTATGACTGTATGAATGTTATCATGTATATACTGACAATACAGACATACTACACTGAGGATAAACATGCAAAAACAACTTTGGTGAAGACAACATTAGGCTAAATCACATCCAGGATGAAGATTCCATAAGTAAGTAAGCACCAACTAAGGAAACAAAGTCCTACTTCAAGGCTTAAATTCACTGGGAAGGAACATGGCTTGAAAATAATCAAAGCAGAATCTGATAGCAATAAACTAATACAACTGCGGGGATATAATAAACTCCTCCAAGCTTCACCGAGGAATATCATACATACTTCTCTATGATATACAATGCCACATCGTCTAAACTTCAACTGAGGATGCCATACTGACTTCACTAAGGAAGGGGAGCCCAAAAACATTCTTCAATATCAAAAGTAGTTGTTGTGCAAAATTCTTTGGGGAAGTCAGAGAACATTTATGGGGATATTCAAACTCAAAGGGAAACATCATCCTTAATTCATTTGTGGAGTTAAGAAGTTTACATCATATCAAGAAGTAAAAATTATGGGGATTTTAAATCAAAGTCAACACATGGTGAGAGAAAAACCCAAAAAAATTTATAGCTGTCTCAACACTTCTCAAAAAACATAATGCCTTTGTCTAGCTGCTCGGGGAGTTCACAACAACAACACTATCATAACTGGAGAGAACAATGGTCTACAAGATATTCTTCATCAATTATCAACACTAATGGTAAAGGACTCCAACAAATGAGCAAAGGATTCATAACTTTACAATCTTCGTTTGATCACAACCCAACTAGGGAGAGAATCGCACCCAGCTAAAGAAATCTGCATCAAGACCTGACTTAGGAATATGGGATAGAGGTATCAAACCATCCAAATCCAAAACCATATAACAACTTGTAGAAAATATAAACCAAGACTTAAATGGGGAAAATGGTATCACAAACCCAACACCACACCACATATTAATTGGTCTCAAATCCAACAAACACAAGTGGGCTATGCGCATATCAGCAAGAGTAACCCGATAATAATTCTTAGAGAATCTTTTCAAAACTTCAGGGTTCGTCCATCCTATGAACCACTACTTTTGTCCCACTTGAATCCTAGAATTGAAGTAAAATGTAATTTGCAAATTCTTTTCAAAAACATGTTTTTATTATTAATTATTTTTATTTTGAAAATTACTATCTATAATAAATGAAATCTTGGTAAGAAGAATAAATTTAGAACTACAAAGAATTGGATAAAGGTTCAAACTTTATTAATAGAATGGTAGTCCAAAAATGGCGTGACTCTATTGATGATTACAAATTTTTGGAAAATGTTAAATACATGGAAAAGATACATTGAAACACGATGACCATTATTCTCCCGAGCAACTTTGATTTCCTGAGCATAGGCTTCAGATGAAGTGTGATGAGAATTCGAGAAGATTGTTTCTTAAATGATCAAGTCTCATCTGGTGCAATTATTTTCCAGGAAATCCATAACTTTTGCCTAGGTTGCCCTTGCGGATTTTCAATCTACCGGGAGAATTTATTCTGTTTATGTCTCTAATTTTTGCATAGACCGCTCTTTCGGGTTTTCAGCCTACTGAGACACTCTGTTTTGCCAAGCCTCCCTTTTGGGTTTTCAATTTAGTGAGTTATTCTTTAATTTTTAGGTGATGTATTTCTTTATTGCATCAGCATTCATGGGACGTGAGTACTCCTCACCATCCATAGTTTCAAGAATCAATGCACCTCCAGAGAAGTCTTTCTTGACAACATATGGGCCTTCATAGTTTGGAGTCCACTTTCCCATAGAATCAAAGTTAAAAGACATGATAATTTTGAGCACAAGGTCACCTTCTCTGAATTCACGAGGCTTGACCTTCTTATCAAAAGCTTTCTTCATTCTTCTTTGATATTAACGACCATGACACAAGGCAATCATTCTCTTTTCTTTATCTAAATTCAACTAGTTAAACCTGTTCTAGACCCACTCAGCCTCTGACAACTTGGTTTACATTATTACATGCAAAGAGGGAATCTAAAACTCAACAGGGAGCACATCTTCCATACCATACACAAGAGAGAACATGATTTCCCCTGTTGAAGTGAGAACGCATGTACGATACCCGTGAAAAACAAAATAGAGCATCTCATGCCAATCCTTATAGGTAAAAACCATCTTCTAGATAATCTTCTTAATATTTTTATTAACAGCTTCAATAGCCTCATTTATCTTAGGCCTGTAAGGAGACGAGTTCTAATGGAAAATCATAAATTCTTCACAAAGTTATGTCATCACCTTATTATTCAAATTTGAGCCATTATCAATGATAATTCTACTTGGCACACCATACCGACATATAAGATTGATCTTGATAAAGCGTACTGCCACCTTCTTGGTGACATTAGAATGAGAAGTTGCTTTCACCCATTTGATGCCTTGGGTTGAATCATTCCAATCATATCAATACCCCACATAGAAAAAGGACATGGTTAAGAAATAACATTGAGAAGCGTTGGAGGCACATGAATCTTGTAAGCATAAATCAGACACTTATGGAACTTCTTCAAAAATTTGTAATAATTAGACTCCATTGTCATCCAATAGTAACATGCCATAAGAATCTTCATTGTCATCGAATGTCCATTGGTGTGGGTACCAAAGGAACCTTCATGGATCTCATGCATCAACATGTCTGCTTCGGGTCTATCCATGCATCTGAGAAAGACCATGTCATAATTTCTCTTGTATAACAAATCTTCATTGAGGAAAAAGCTACCTCCTAAACTTCTCAATTTATTCCTATCTTTGTTCGACGCACCAAGCAGGTATTCTTGAGTCTATAGGAAGTGCTTGATATCATAATACCAAGGTTTTTCATATAACATCCCCTATGTAGCAAACACATGAGCTGGTTTATCAAGACATCGAACTATAATATTAGGTACATCGTTCTAAGCATTCACTTGGTACATGGAAGCCAAAGTGGCTAAAGCATCTGCCATCGGATTCCTATCCGTGGGAATATAAAAATATTCAACCTTATTGAAGAAATGTATTAATCTTCTTGCATAATATTTATGGGGAATGAAGCCAATGTGATGAGTCTCCCATTCTCCTTTGATCCGATTTATTACTAAATCTGAATCACCATATACATCAAGAATTTTGATTCTGAGATCTATAGCCTCTTCAAGACCCATGATACAAGCTTCATATTCCTCCATGTTATTCTTACAATCAAATATTAACCTTGAAGTAAAAGGGATATGTGACCCATGGGGAGTAAAAATCACGACACCAATTTCTTTTCCATAAGCATTTACAGCTCCATCAAACACCATACCTCACCGAGATTCGAGATCACGACCTCCCTCAGGAAAAGGATCATCACAATATTTAACTTTTAAATAGATCATATCATCATAGGGAAATCAAACTTAATAGACTGATAATCGTCAACTGGTTGGTGAGCGAGGTACTCTGCCAACACACTTCCTTTGATAGCCTTCTGAGTACGGTATTAAATATCATATTCAGAAAACAACATCTACCAATTGTAAATTCTTCCAGTAAGAGCAGGATTTTCAAAAATATACTTAATTGGATAAATTTTGGATATCAACCAAGTAGTGTGATTCAATATAGCCGCAACCTCTTTTTCGCCCAGGCCAAAGCACAACATGTTTTTTCTAGCATAAAATGTTGTGCCTCACAGTCAGTGAACTTCTTTCTCAAATAATAAATGGCATATTCTTTTCTTCCTGTTTCATATTGTTGTCCCAAAATACAACCCATGGAGTTATCCAACACAATCAAATACATAATCAATGGTCTTCCTTCAACAGGAGAGAGCAAGATAGGGGGCTTAAGGAGATATTCTTTAATGCTTTCAAATGCCCTTTGGTAATCATCTGTCCATACACAACCTTGATCTCTTTCTTTAACAACTTGAATATTGGTTCACATGTTGCAGTCATTCAGAAAATATATCTGGAAATATAATTTAAACATCCAAGGAAGCCTCTAACTTGATTTTCGGTTCGTGGTTCATGCATTTCTTGAATTTCCTTAACTTTATCGGGATCAACTTTAATTCCTTTTGGCTGACAAATGAAACCTAGCAACTTTCCTGAACGAACACCAAAAGTACACTTATTTGGATTCAAGCAGAGGCGATTCATTCTTAAACGCTGAAACAATTTCAATAAGTCTTCCATATGCCCTTCCTTAGTCTGATATTTGACGATCATATCATCAACATATACTTAGATTTCCTAATGCATTAGATCATGGAATAGGGTTATTAATGCTCTTTGGTATGTTGCATCAGCGTTCTTCAACCCGAAAGGCATCACTCTGTAACAGAATGTTTCCTAGGGTGTGATAAATGTTGGTTTTTCTATGTCCTCAGGAGCCATCCTAATTTTATTGTATCCCAAAAATCCGTCCATGAACGAGAACACTTTAAATTTTGCTGTGCTATTAACAAACATATCAATATGGAGCAATGGAAAATTATATTATGGGCGTGATTTATTTAAATCTCTATAATCAACACACATGCGGACTTTTCCATCTTTCTTTGGTACTGGAACAATATTGGTAACCCACTGAGGGTAAACTGATGTCACAAGAAAACCAATATCAAACTACTATAAAACCTCTTCTTTAATTTTCAATACCATGTCAGGATGAGTTCTTCGCAGCTTCTTCTTGATTGGTGAACATTCTGAATTTAGCGGAAAATGATTTTTACAATATCGGTGTCCAAACCAGGCATGTCTTGGTAAGACAAAGCAAAGATATCCACATAATCTTTCAACAAATTAATCAATCTACTCTTCACACCAGGATGAAGAAGTTCCCCGATCTTGATTTCTTTTGAATCTTCTTCTGAACTCAATTTTATTGTCTCCAACGACTGTTTATCCGTCTGAATGGTATTTTCCTCACGCTCAAGCAACTGTGAAACCTCTTTTGGGATTTCATCATATTCTTCTTCTTCATCCATACACAGGATATTCAAAGTTGGGAGACGGTGCAGGGTCATTGTACTCAACGTGTTTTTTGAATTAATCTACACATATGATTTATGATTGATTTTAGAAACTGACACATGTAACAAGTGATTATGCAGATTTATTTACAACCATTATTTATTTCGAAAGGTTTTTTCTGATTACAATTTTACAAGAAAAACATAGAAAATAAACACACAATTTAGAAATAAAAAACAACTTTTATTAATGATCTTAAAATTCAAAACAAAAGACAAGCCCATACAACATCACTTTCACCTTGGGCAGAGTGAAAGACTTTTGAAAAGACAAACAAAAAACAAATTATTTTGAAATGAACACAAGAAGGAACATCAACAGTGATCCAATTCTAGATTATGACTCCTTGTGTCACAAAGTTCGACATCGCTTCTAGCTCATCTTCGAGAATAATGTTGATCTGTAGTTGTTGGATGGAGATATCCTGCACTGTGAAAGATATCTTGATACTTACTCAAAGCAGACTTCAGATTCACAACTTCATTCTTCATGGAGAAACCCAAACAAGACCCATTTTTGTTCACATGTGGATTAATAACTTGCCCCCACACCTTGCTAGGGCCTTTCTACTCTACCTATTGCACATCCTTAAATGAGGTGATATACCATTCATTCTTCCTTATATTATCAATAGACAAAGATTCAAATTGAGTTCTAACAGCGACTTCATCAACTTCTACAATTCTAAATGAATTTAAATGAGATATCAACATAGCTTGTTCACTGTTCATAATAACTACCTTTCCTTCAGACAAATTTCAGTTTCTGATGCAAGGTTGAAGTAACAACTCCTACTTCATGGATCCAGTGTCGTCCTAATAAACAACTATAGTTTGGGCCAATATCCATAACCTTAAAGGTAATTTGGATGAAGTGCAGACCTGTGTGAATAGGTAAATCCACCTCTCCAATGACATATTTTCTCGAACAATCAAAAGCTTTTACTATAATGCCACTAGGGCACATTGGAGTTCCTTGTTATATAAGCTTCATAAGAGTTCTTCTTGGTATAACATTCAAAGAAGATCCATTGTCTATCAACACATTGGACAAAGATTCATTCTTACAATTCATAGATATATGTAGAGCCAGGTTATAGTTTCTCCCTTCATCAGGCAACTCCTCATCCAAAAAACTCAGATTGTTATAAGATGTAATATTCCCCACAACACTATTGAACTGATCCAGAGACACATTCATTTCAACAAAAGCCTGATCCAACACCCTCATCAGAGATTTCCAATGAGAAGAAGAGTTCATCAATAAGGCTAAAATGGAAATCTTAGATGGAGTTTGCAACAACGGATCCACAATCTTGTAATCACTCATCTTGATGATTTTCAACAGATCATCAACATCCTTTTCCATGGTGGCACCACTAAATTCTCCCACCACTTTCTTAGGTTCAGCATTCTCAATAACCTTCTTACCAGAATTAACATCTCCTTGAAAGGTAGGGGTGAAGACACAACCACTACGAGTTACCCGACAAGCTTCAACAATAATCTCAACATGGGACAAATGTTAGATATGAATTTCCACACAATCTTCCATGATAGTTGCATTGTACTTATAAGGCACAACTTTACCTGATTCATATGGGATAGGACCAGGCAGACAAATAACCACGAGAGCATCAGTGGGCTTGCTGCAATATGTAATATTTTCAGGAGCGTGAACACCAAAATGTCGCACAATGACTTTCACTCCTACCTCTTCAGCATACTCAGGGATCATAAAATCATTGTCAGACAAAACAACCTCATTCACAGATGTTGGTCATCAAAAGAAAAGAACTCATCATCATAGTCTTCAATCACATTAATATCTTCATATTCAGCCCTTGGTATTATTATATAGATAATACCTTCATCCATATTCTCTTGAATATCACCTCTCACCTTATCACATCCATGGATATCTAAACTACAAATACTATAACCTACATAATCGTATGTATAATAGCTAAACTCACAAAGATCAACATGAATCTTAACTAAATCACCTCTAACTAGATTTATGTCAAAGATTCTGAATTCTCCTGGACAACCAAAAACCATATTCCCAGTACCTCCACCTCCATGTTTGGGTACTGGATTATCCTTCACATTGGGACTGATGTCATTAAAAGACAAGAGACCAAATCTTACCATCTTCTACACTTCAAACCTTAATCGATAACAATTGTCAATGTTGTGCCCAGGGGCTCCCTGATGAAAAGCACAAGTTTGATCCGCCAAATAATACCATGGCGAAGTTGAAGGTATAATAGGGGCCTAGTCTGAATCAAAGCTGGAAACAATTATGTATAACTCTCCGGAATAGGATAAAAATCTTCTATCTTCTGACATTGCCCTTGATTACTTTATTGAGGTGATATTTATTAGGAAACAACAGTTGGAGCTACATTGATGACTGGAGTTAATAAGGAAACATGTTGTTAATGATGATGATGTCTTCTTAGATGTTTAATCCTTTTTTTAACAAGAACATATGTTTATCCTTCTTTCTTTTTAGAAAACCCATATGATGATTTCTTTTTTCCACTAGAACCTTCATCTTTTGACAATCCTCCTTCCCTGACGGCTTCCTCTTAATGGACACCTATACTTACCATCTCAGTGAAATCACTCGGTGCACTTGCATCCATTCTTTAATAGTAAAATTAACTAAGGGTTTTTAAGAATACCTTAGTCATTTCTTGCTCTCCATTGGGGGTACCACTTGGGCAAGAACCTCGCGCCAACACTTCACATCCTCTTTAAATGATTCCTTATCTTTCTGAGCCATCACTGTCAATTAGTCACTGTCAAGTGCCATAAACATATTATACTTATACTGCTTCACGAAAGCTTCACCCAAGTCATTGAATGGTTGGATGTTACTATTGTCCAATCCCATATACCATTTCAAGGAAGCACCAGTTAAACTATCATGGAAGGAATGAATAAGCAAACATTGGTCATCATTATGAGTGGACATCCTTCTAATGTACATCACTAGGTGGTCACGGAGATAAGTGTTTCCCTTGTACTTCTCAAATTCTGGTACTTTGAATTTTGCTGGCACTTTCACATTAGGAACCAAGTAGAGGCCACTGACATTTTTTCTGAATAACTCTTTCCCTCGGAGTGCCTTCACTTGTTTGTGCATTTCATTGAATTGATCCTGAAAGTCACCCATTCGGTCATAAAATCCTAAACTTTCACTTGGTTGAGGAGAAGGATGATAAACTTCATCATTAATAACATGCACTTCATTCACCAAAAGAGGTGCAACATGATGAATCTCATTATTAATAATAGGGACAACATGCACCATAGGATGGGCAAAAACAGTAGCAGTTTGAACAAATGGAGCAACTTGAGCAGCAGGATTGTAACCTTCTGGCATGAAATTCTCAGGCATCCCCCACGGGTAACCGTGAGGCATAATTTATTGAGTAGTAGTAACAAGATTAAAAGAGATGGGAATTAACATAACCTTTGAAATAACAATCGATTTCTATGGTTTAGTAGCATGAGGAGACGGAGGAGAAGGAGGTGGTGTCTGATTCTAAGCAGCCACCAAAGCAATAAGATCAACCATACCGGATCTTAAAGCAGTAACTTCTTTGCACAACTCACGATTCTCTTGTTCAAGGTTTTACGTATTCTTTCTAGAGTTAGCCCGAGTATTATAGCGATGAGACAACTTGCCGATTAAACAAATATGAGAAAAAAGTAAGACACCTGTGAAAGATATGAATGCAAAAATATGTGCAAAATGATGCATGATATTCAATGCATATGGTTTATTGTATTTATTCAAGGAACTCAAAGAACTATAAACAACTGCAAATATTGAATTACTAACACATTCGAAAATACTGAAGAAATCTCATTTTAATAATAACTTTGGAATGGATTACAACTTTTAGTACAAATTTGAATAATCCTAAGTACAAGAGAATAAAGATAGAATTTAAAAATCCCAAGGAGCCAAAATTGATGAAGAACTCTCCACACACTGACGTTTTCCCTCAAGTCTTGAAATATGAGCCTTCAATTGCTTGTTCTCTTCTGCATACTTATTGACGACTTCTTTCCACCCATCAAAATCAGAAAATGGGTGACTGGATCCTGTCTGAACTATAGAGGAAAATAATTCCTCCTGCTTCTTTGTCATCTCCACAGCATGACTTTCAAGAATCTCAATAAAGTCATCCTTCTATTTCAATTCTGTTGAGTAGGATGCCTCCAAATCCTAGTACTTGTTCTTCCATGCTACCTTCTCTTGTTGTTCAATTCTCTTAAGTAGGATGCCTCCAAATCCTAGTACTTGTTCTTCCATGCTACCTTCTCTTATTGCATCCTAACTAAGGAAAGTTGTAATTTTTCCACA
Organism: Vicia faba; assembly: GCA_948472305.1. Classification (NCBI taxonomy): domain Eukaryota; kingdom Viridiplantae; phylum Streptophyta; class Magnoliopsida; order Fabales; family Fabaceae; genus Vicia; species Vicia faba. The sequence continues at coordinate 1,190,608,292 of OX451739.1, forward strand.
TAATCTAAGAGAGGAGTAAGAGTCCTCATAAATATATCAGATAGAGCTTCCTCACGAGAATAAGGCAAATTTAACTGAATTTCCCTTGCTTATACCCAACGTAGACGAGGCTTTAAGAAAGAGCTCCTCTTGGTATGAAATATTTTATACCCTTCCTATGAATATGGCGCCAAGCCTTTTCAATCTCTTCCTTAGCTGCCTTATGATCTTCTCCTTCTTTGAGAAAGAAACCACTCGGATGAATATTGTTTGGCTTGTATCTCATTTGATATCCAAGTTAGGGTGGCGTGCAAGAACAAGGTTGTAGTTAATACCTCCCTTTGTACCAAGAAGAAATACATTAGGTAAAATACCACAACTATCAATAATCTTCACATAATAATAAGCTTGATGATACCAATTAATGTCAAAATGAGTGAGAGCCTTAGTGTTTGGTGACCAACGTGGTTCCTTCTTGATATGCCAAAAACTAGCGACCGAGGTAAGTGAGAAATAAACCACTGATATTACAATAGTGTTCAACAGATGATCATCCATTCCTGATAGAAATTTCGAAGATAGATTGAATAATAAGTATCTCCTAGCAGCTTAGGGACTGGATTGCTAATCAGAAAGATCCTAATGGCATTAACATCCACAAATTTGTCGATGTTAGGAAACAAGATCAACCTATATGCAAGAAAAGCAAAGATAGCATCAAAAGCAATTGTACTTTTCATCTTGGAGAAGTAACAAGCTTTCTCCAATAGAAACTTAGTAGTTAAAACCTTTATTCCTCCTTTGGTAATCATGTTAGCCTCAATCTCAGACTTCCTCAAGTGAGTCACTGCTGCAATATAATGAGACTTTGGCTCTCCTTCTAAATCGGTGAACGAAACACAATCAGTACTAGGTAAAACAAGTAAGTAAGAATACTCCTCTAATGTGGGAATTAATTGATAATCAAGAAAAGTAAAACACTGGTATAATGGATCATAGAAATAGACTAATGAGGAAAGAATACACTCCTTCATCTTGAACTTCATAAGAGGCACAATGGCTCCATACTTCTTCCGGAAATCTGTAGTACTCTCATATCAAGAATCAAACTCATTAATTGTTCTATATTAGGATCCTTAAATTGTACTTACAAGTGTTTCTCCTCCCAAAATCCATGGTCAAAAGAGTACCTGAGATATTTGCAAAATTCAACCTTAAGTTCGTTGAAAAACTGTTTAAAGAATGCTCATGGGTGCATGAATTGAAGAATGGAAAAACACAAGAAAGGGGGGGGGGAGGAAGAATTGGGGTTTTTAAAACTTAAAATAAAAGACACGTTGGTTTTCCTGGTTCTTTTGAACTCAAACTACTCCAGTCCACCCAGCAAGGTGATATCGCCTTTCTCAAACGAGGTCTTAATCCACTAATCAAACTTGATTACACAGATAAAACGACAATTGTCAAAGTCTTCTTGAGTTTAAACCACAACCCGGTTTTCTCAAGGTATTACACAGTAATATATTTTAAAGCGTGTACAAATATATTTTCTAACAAAAACAATATCACAACAGTGATGTTTTACACAATGGAAAAGCAATAAATTGAAAGGTAGTAATATTTCTCTTTTTTAGTGCACAACAAAATCGTCAATGATTTCTTATTCACATCTTATTTATATAGGAAATGCATGAGAATGCGTTATTGAAAGGTTGATAAATAATAGTTAATGAACTTTCCAAACATTGAGATTCTTGTCTTCTTTCAACTGTTACTATTGAATAGCCATGAATAAAATGCAACGCTTCAGAACATGCTTACAAAAGATAATATCAGAAGATGAATGTTACCGTTGATACTCCTTTACTTCTTTCCATAATTTTACACATCAGAATATCAGAGTTCTTGTTCGCAGCGTTAGTGCACTCAGAAGTTGTAACTTCAGAACTTCTTTAATTGAGCGTGTTACACTGATTTACTTTCCATGTAAGATGAGCATTATCAGAGTTTTAACAACAATCTATCTCATCTTATGTGCTTCTTACATCAAAACTTCCCTGAAAAACAAAAATCTTATTTAGGGAGAATAATTGTTCTTTGTGTGTTTGTTATCATCAAAACTCTTACAAGGATGTAGAACCAAACTATGTTCTAACAATCTCCCCATTTTTGATGATGACAAAAACTTATATATTTTGATATAATACTTAAGGAACATAAAGCATTAAATTCTCCCCCTGAGTTGGATATTCAGATAAAGAAATAATACTTCCCCGAAGATGTTCTGATAAGAGTTTTGGGAAGGAGTTTTTTTATGCTTCCACAATTGTCCTCAAAAGAGTTTTTTTTTTGTTTTTCTTTCAGATGATAAAAAATAGAAGTTATGATATTCAAAATGTTTGAGACTGAGTCTCGATACTGTTTTATTCGAAAAATCTTATGTTCTCCCCATTTTTTGTCAAGAATAAAAAAGAAATAAAAACACTTTAGAATCAAAATGCATTTTGTATTAAAAAAGAAACAAGGAAACAACAAAATGAATAAAAAAATTCCAGAACTAAGTTTGAGTAGGTGGAAGTCGTGTGAACATGGATTCCAATAAAATCTTTATCTGATTGTTAATTCCTCTTGTTTCCCAAGCATCCCCTTAACTTCCTTGCAAGTTTCATCCTGCTTGTTTAACCTTTTCTTAAACACAACATTTTCTTTCTTCAACTCATCGAGAGTTTGAAGCACAATAGAATATGAGATTAATTTAGCAGAAGAGACCACTTTTTCAAAATAAACAACATTGAATATCGTCGCCATCGTGACCTATTAGTTTACCAATGAGATCTTGAGAGATGATGATTTTCTTTCCCATAACGAAAGATGTAACCTGATGATTTGAAGTTGTGGCATGGATCCATAATTCTTTAACAAGTTTTGGAAAAACTAGACCTAGGAGGCGATCAAATTACTTAGTCCATCCTTGGAACTCAACATAAGGGATTAAATCATACTCATTTTCCTTCATGCTCATGAAATCAATAATGAGCTCACACGAAACTTCCATAGAATCAATGGGTGTGAGGAGAGTTCTCGAGGGTTCGATGTACCTTTCTACTTTTGAGGAGGAAGAACTAGGAATGCTTTTAGAACCTTGAGAAAATTGTTAGGAGGAAGCCATTTGTTCACACAAACTCTTTTAGGGTTTTTGAAATATTGAACAAATTGAAGAGAGAAAAAATTGAGAGTGGAAGTGTGATAGTGATGGTGAACAAAGTGTATATAGCCAATGGAAAAAAAGTAGTCTTAATTAAAAAGAAAAATATTTAAATAAAATGATTATGTTCATTTAATGATTCCTGAAAAGAGGGATAGTGTGAAGATATGGAACAGTTACCGGTTTGACTCGAGCCTCAATGCATCAACTCAACCATTTTAGTCTCTTCAGAATTTGAACACGTGTTCAGCCTTAGAGGAAGACCTTGCATTTAGAGTTGACAGATGTTGATATTGTGAACTGCATGCTTCTATCTTTGAAATGAACCGTTTTTGGAGAACGTTCAAATCTTCTGGATAAATCCTGATATAACTTTCTTTCTTATTTCTGAATAACTATTGATCAGATGTTCACACAAAGAAAATTAAAGCATAAAATTCTTAGGGTTAGAGTATACAGAAACATTACTATCATTCTGGGCATAATTTCATACTGAGATGTTTCAGAATGAAGTTAAATCTATCTTCAGAAAGGGTTTTAGTGAAAACATCATCCCATTGATGGTATGTGTCTGTAAATTTTAACGAGTGAATTGCTTTCTGAATATAGTCCCTAATAAAATTATGTTTAATTTATATATGATTATCCCTAAAATGTAAAATGGGATTTTTTTGAAAGACAAATAGCAGAAGTATTATCACAAAGGATATAAATGTTACTCTCATATATGTTAAAGTCTTCAAGTTGACTTTTCATCGAGAGCATCTATGTGTTGCATCTAGCTGATGCTATATATCCAACTTCGGTAGTTGACAGTGCAATGGTGGATTGCCTTTTTCTAGACCACGAGATTAGATTGTTTCCCAGAAATTGGCAGCTTCCAGAAGTACTTTTTCTTTCTATTCTGTCTCCCGCAAAGTCAGCATCAAAATACCCTACTAAGTTGTATTCTTTGAATTTTCTATAGCAAAGACCAAGATTAGTAGTACCTTTCAGATACTTGAAAATTCTTAACAACTGTTACGTGAGATTCTCTAGGATCAAATTGGAATCTAGCATACAAACAAACGCTATATAGAATATCAGGTCTTGAAGTTGTTAAATGTAAGAAGAATCAAGCATACCTCTGTAGAGCTTTTGTTCTACCTTCTTACTTACCTCTTACTTTTACAGAATGCATGGGGGTGCATATGAGTTTTGGATGGCTTACATTCTGACAAGTAAAATTTCTTCAAAAGTTCCTTGACATAGTTGTTTGATGAATGTAGGTTCATTCTGGAGTTTGATTGATTTGGATACCTAGAAAGTACTTGAGTTCGCCCATCAATCTCATTTCAAACTATGCCTGCATAGAGTTAGCAAATTCTTTTCTTAAGGATGCTTTAGTAGATCCAAAAATTATATCATCTACGTAAGTCTGAAAACCCGAGTGTCATTTTTAAATAGTTTACAGAATAAAGATGTGTCCACCTTCCCTCTAGTAAAATCATTTTCTAACAGAAAATTAATTAGTCTTTCATACCAAGCTCTGGGAGATTATTTCAGACCATATAGTGATTTCTTAAGTTTATAAACATATTTTGGATGTCTTGAATTTTCAAAGCCAGGGGGTTGGTGCACATAAACTTCGTCAATGTAACCATTTAAAAACGCACTTTTAACATCCATTTGATAAAGTGTGATGCCAATATTTACTGCAAAAGAAATTAAAAGTCTGATAGATTCTAACCTGGCAACTAGAGCAAAGATTTCTGTATAGTCTATCTCTTCATGCTGACTATAACCTTGTGCCACCAATCGTGCTTTATTTATGACGACTTCTACTTGTTCATTTAGATTGTTTATGAAGACCCATTTGGTTCCAATGATGTTTACTGTTGAACTGACTATAGCCTTTTGGTTTAAGAACTAGATCCCACACATCGTTCCTGGTGAACTGATTTAGTTCTTCCTGCATTGCGAGTATCCAGTCATTGTCCAGAAGAGCATCGTCAATGGAAGTTGGATAAATCAGAGACACTAATCCCATGAGAGATTCTTTAGAATTTCTGAATGTAGATCTTGTTCTGATTGGGTCTTCTTTCTTTCCCATAATCGTGTTTTCCAGATGAGCTAAACTTCTTATGGATTATATTTTCTGGATGGGATCTTCAGATGTTTTTGTAATGTTTGTTACATACTCTTCTGGATTTGACTGTGATTCTTTATAGAGAACATCTGATGTTGTGTCCTCAGTACCTGTAAATTAAACTTCTATAGCTGCAAAGTTTTTACACTGTTTTGACTTTTGGGAGCCAAGCTTATCATCAAATATGACACTGATAGACTCTTCCATAATCCATGTTTCTGTGTTCTATACTCTATAACCTTTTGAGCATTCAGAGTATCCTAACATGAGAAACTTTTGTGCTTTAGAGTTAAACTTGTTCAGATGTTCTTTAGTGTTTAGAATAAAACAAGTACATCCAAAATGATGGAAATAAGAAATGTTGTGATTTTTGTTCTTCCACAGTTCATATAGAGTCCTATCTAGAATAGGTCTTGTGGAGATTCTATTCTGAATATAACATGCTGTGTTAATTGCTTCTGCCCAGAAGTTCTTGGCAATGTTAGTCTCGTTGATCATGGTTCTGGCCATTTCTTGTAAAGTTCTATTATTTCGTTCTACAACTCCGTTTTGTTGAGGAGATATAGGACAAGAGAAATCATGAGAGATTCAATTCTCATTAAAAAATAATTCAATTTTTTTCTTTTCAAATTCCCCACCATGATCACTTCTTAATTTAACAATTCTAAGATCTTTTTAGTTTTGAACATGGTTATAGAAGGTAAAGAACACAAAGTGTGACTATATGCAAAAGTTATAATGGTCTGGAGGTAGAAAAAATATTTTTTTGCTTTGAAAGATGGTTTTGCAAACTTGCCTTTTTGACGTGCCTCACACAGAGCATCTGAGATGAACTTCAGGTTAGGAAGTCGTCTGACCAGATTGAGTTTGCTAATCTGAGATACTATTCTTATAATAACATGCCCCAATCTTCTGTGCCATACCCATTTCTCTTCATTAACAGACATTAGGCATTTTACATTCTGACTTTTTAGTTCAGAAATTTTTATTTTGTAAATGTTGTGCTTTCTCTTTCCATTAAAGTGGATAGATCCATCTTTCTGACTATGTGCTTTACAGGACTTTTGATTGAAGATTATATCATAACCATTATCACTTAATAGACTTATGGATAATAGGTTATGCATTAATCCCTCTACTAATAAAACATTAGTTATAGAAGGAAGTGTATTGTTACCAATAGTTCTAGAGCCAATAACCTTTCCTTTCTAATTGCCTCTGAAACCTACATAGACTCCAAATTTAAGCTCCAGACTTTGGAACATATGCTTTCTTCCCGTCATGTGTCGAGAGCATCCAGAGTCCAGGTACCAAGATTGGTGTTTCAATTTTGCTATTAAAGGCATATGCAACATAGACAATTTTTCCCTCAGGTACCCATATCTTTTTGGGTCCTTGTTCGTTAGAGTTGCCAAAATTTTGTTTGAATTTTGGTTTAGTAGAAAAAACATTACTAGTGTAATTTATGTCATGTGTATGACCATAGGTGAAGTGAGAATAAAGAGGTGTGTGTTTTATAACTATATCATTAACTTTATTTGGTTGAGATACTCTACCCTTATATACTATCCCTTTTCTGCCATCTTTTCTAACTCCATAGATCCTTGAAGCCATCTTGCTCCTATCTATGTTTTTAGCTAGAAAGTTTTGAAAACTATGATCATATTCTTTTATGATCTTATCAGAGTTACTAGAAACTTTTTAGACAATTTATTTTTGAGATTTTTGTAGTTTATTTTTAATAACATAATTTTCTTTTTCGAGTTTAGAAATGGTTTCTTTTAGCTCAAAGTTTTCTATTTTAAGTTTCTTAGTTTCTTCATAGTCAGATACTAGATCCTTTTTCAGGTTCTTGTTTTTGACTCGAAGTTGCTGATATCTTTCAAGAATTTCTAACAGAGTTTCTTCTAATTGAGATCAAGAAAAGTTAGAGAATACCATTTCTACCTCTGAGTCTGATTCAGATTCAGATGACCTGTCATTATTTTTCTGTCGATCTTTTGACCGCTTTTGTCCACTGGATGTATGTACCTATCAGTCATCATATCCTAGAGATCAACATCATGAGCTATAAAGAAACATTTGATTTTGTATTTCCAGTAATCAAAGTTTTCACCATTAAAGATTGGAGGTTTTCAATTGATTATGTCTTTTTCATCATGATAATTATTGCTGATGTTCTGACTTGGTCCCACCATAATGTTTTTCTTTCTTTGATCTTTTTCTGACATAGTTAAGTAATTGCACTCAGAACCAGGCGCTTTGATACCAATTGAATAATGGAAAAACATAAGAAGGGGGAATTGAATTGGGGTTTTAAAAACTTAAAATAAAAGACATGTTGGTTATTCTGTTTTGTTTGAACTCAAAATACTCCGGTCCACCCGGAGAGGTGATTTTTCCTCTCTCAAACGAGTTCTTAATCCACTAATCAAACTAGATTACACAGATAGAATGAAAATTGTCAAAGTATTCTTGTGTTTAAACCACAACCCAATTTTCTCAAGTATTACACAGTAATATTTTTGAAAGCATTTAAGAATATGTTTTCTAACAAAAACAATATCACAACAGTAATGTTTTACACAATTGAAAATAAATAGATTGAAAGGTAGTAATATTTCTCTTTTTTAGTGCACAACAAAATTATCAACAATTTCTTCTTCACGTCTTCTTTATATAGCCAATGCATGAGAATGAGCTTTCGGAAGGTTGATAAATAGTAGTTAATGAACTTTCCAAACATAGAGATTCTTGTCTTCTTTCAGCCGTTACTATTGAATATCCATGAATAAAATGTAACGCTTTAGAACACGCTTACAAAAGATAACATCAGAAGATGAATGTCATTGTTGACACTCCTTATATTCTTTCTAGAATTTTACGTATCAGAACATTGTTAATTAAGCGTGTTACACAAATTTGCTTTCTATGTAAGATGAGTCATATAAGAGTTTTAACAACAATCTATCTCATCTTCTGTGCTTCTTACATCATAACTTCCATGCAAAACAAAATACTTATTTAGGGAGCTTAATTGTTCTTTCTGTGTTTGTTATCATCAAAACTCTTACAAGGATTAGAACCAAACTATGTTCTAACATGAATGCATGATGATGTAACAATCACACACAAGATCACAAACATGGGGGTTCATAGGTTTGACGTCATAAGCATGAAGTCAAAGGTACTAACCAAAAGGTAAGGACTAATGGTTTATCACCTGCCGAACAAGGTTCTGAGGAAATCCCAGATTTTATATTCTTCCTTCGGATATTACCAATGTCCCAATTAGCTCAATAATTAGTAATATTCTTAGGAAAAACTCATCTGAATGAAGCATCGCATGACAACTAATTCTGATTTTCACTGTTATAGTCTCTACACTACACCTAAAAGGCCAAGATGGGTTAACGGTTCTACGTCTTCTCTTCTTCAAGGGCTTCCTGGTCACAAGTAGCACGTCTTCCCGATTGCTCAATCCACTTAGAGATAAATCCCCTGTGAAGTCGCCCATTTTTTGTAGCGGTAGAAATGTTGATACTAAGCCATTGGATTGACTTAACTCGTACAAATCAAATAAAAATCGTCACCGTGCTTTATTGATTCCAAAGGAAATGGGAAAAGATCGAATAAACCAAAAAAAAGAGAGGGAGAGAATCTAGGTACGGGGGTTGGTTTTGAAAAGGGAAGGTATTAGCATCCTAAACATCTACGGTATTCTGCAGGAACCTCTTTCAAAATCTTTTGTATTTTTGTTATAAAAGGTGTATACAAAATAAGATGGTGGAGATGAGAAAAGAAGTAATTTTTTACAATTTTGCACCCGCCGCAGTTTCAATTCTTTAGTGCCTACGTACCACCTTCCATGCAATAGGGGACCAGGGTACTCGTAGTTCACCTCAAAACCTTTAAAACACATGTATGTTGGTTAATTTTAAGAGAAGAGACAACATCGTCATATCCGAGTGGAAAATATACTTACTACCCACAATTATGAGAAATGAGGTATTTGCGTCAACTCAAAGTGGAGGATATAACTTGGATTTAAAATCCATCACTTAACACCCAAGTGGAAAATAGCTCTCTTCACTATATATCGTAGAAGTATAGTAGCTTGTGTCAGTACGAGAAATGGCAAGAGTCTAATATTTTGTTAAAATTTTAAAGTAAAAACCCTATAGTGGAAAAATGGTTTAAATGAGGTTGCTTAATTTAAGTCTTCTAAAAATATATCAAAGTATAGTTGAATTGATTAAAGTTTGATTAAGAAAATATTTTTGAAAACGCATGGACCTAAGTCCAAGTTTATTATGAAAGTGGTTCAAATTACAAAAAAATTAGAGTTTTGAAAAGGAGGGAGAAGATTTTTGAAAAGGAGGGAGAAGATGGGAGGAGATGAAGGGACTATCCTAAAGAATAAGGTAAAAGCCAAGGAAAAGAACGATCTAACCTATAAGAAGCCAAAACTTGACATAAGAAGTCAATGTAGAATTCCCATCATTTGTATTAAAACTAAGCAAGCAGAAATACTAAACCTCTGAGGAATACCAAGCTTCAGATGAATTAAGAACCAAACAAAGTCTTCATTGACAAAAAATTGTCCAGAGTAATAACTGTATTCAAAGGAATTCTCAATCACAGACAAAGCATGAAAATCAAAATAACCTGCACAAAAAAAAAATTCAAACCAATGCCTTGGAGTAAACCCCAAGGATTTCCGAAGGTATTCACAAAAATATAAACCAAAGATTATAGAGTTACAAGGTCTCCTGGCTTCTAATCCTAAGTGTCAAGAATTTATAACTCCACAGTGTTAGGGATAATAACCAGATAGTCTAAGTAACCATAAAGCTTTTAATGTTCAAGTTAATTATTAAGTGTCTTTAAAAGAAAAGAAATATCAAGTGAGCAAAGAAAAAAATAACATAAAAATAAATGCTCAAGTGAGCAAAAGAAAAATGGAATGAAATGTAAATGGTAAAAAAATGGTACATAAAAGTAAAGGCACAAAATAAAGTCATAAAGTAAAGTTAATTGTTAGTGAATTAGAAGTTATAGGTCAAGTATAACAAAACGTTAGTTGAATGACCATATTGAAGCTTGCTTTTGAAAACTCATTAGAAGATTGATAATATCAAAGCCTCTCAACAACAAGTTTCATTTTCTTTTTATCAAGTATATCGTTCATTTCAAGTACTCAAGACAATCACATATGATCAACGATGTTCACATGATTCTCTTAGACCAAAATTCATGAAGTTCATTAGAGGATTTATAGAATCAAAGCCTCCTGACAATGAACTTCAAAGTTATTTGAACCAATGTTTCAAATTAAACATACTTGGGCTTGCAAACATAAGTTTGGGCCACGAGTGATTATTTTTTGAATCAGGACAATTTTATCGCTACGTTAAGCAATCGTAAATGGACTTACGTAGAAACTACACCTATTTTAAGGTCAGTCAATAGCAATCTATATACTATACATGTTAGAGAAATGATATATAGATCATTCTCCAAAAACATGTAGCACAAGTAAAAACAAGAAAGGGATAAGACGAAGAGGGGTAGGGGGAATGATAGTGTAACCAATGTATCAGATGAAAATAGAATTTCAAATATCATCAACATCATTCATCCATTTTCGTGGATTTAGTTTTTCAACCTATAAACAACCAAGATCTAATGAAGTTGAGAAACTTGTCCAAAAATAACACTCAAGTGTCTCCAAATCAGGATCAATCAAAAAATAATAAAATGTATTTAATAGAAAAACAAAATATAAATTATTTATAAAAAGGAAATAATTGGTAAAATACACAACATGTATTAAAATACCAAATAAAAATCCTAATAAAATATCAGAGGTCGAACATGAGTCAACAAGTGTTGACAAATAGTTTTAGAATAAGAAAGCCAAAATTTATGAAAAATAGTAAAATAAAAAATAAAAATAAAATGAGGTCACCAATATTTATCAAAAGATCAATGAATTCTTCCATAATTGTTTTAGAATAAAATTGTGAAAAATCATAAAAAATACCAAATCATAAACTAAAATTGTGAAAAAATAAAAATCTGAAAGAGAAAAATCAAAAGTATTTTTGATTATTTTATCACAATTTTAGAAGTTGAAATAAAATTTTATATGAATTTTTTAATTTGAAAACACTTAAAACAAAAATCAGAAAATAAATTAACCAACCAAAAAAATGTGGAAAATCTGATCATCGTTAAAACGCGTTAGTAATAAAATCCAAGGGATCTAACACACTCTGTATGATATGGACATTATTGAATAAAGCATTATTCAAGGGAAGTGAATGATGATGAGAAATGAGAGGAACATTTCTCAAATCATGCAAACCAAGCTAATCCACAAGGTGTGAAATGTGTGACTTGCACATGCTCAAAACTCACTCTAAAGGTGTGTTTAATATGTCTTATAACTTCCGGAAACTTGCTAATTATGATTAGAAACAAAAACATACGCTAAAGGGCTTGCAATGGGAGTTTCTATTCTCACCAAAACTCAAAATCAGGTTTCATGGTGCCCACTTCGAAACCATGGGGCAAGCAGATCAAGAGGCTTTATGAATTCATTCCTTGTGCATTGTAAATATATCATCACAACCTTCACAATGTGCCAAGAAAGGTAGCATTTGGTGATATGATATAAAATTTATTCATGTTTTAAATCATGAAAAACACATGTGTAATTGACACTTAGAAAGTATAGAGCCTCAAAATGACCAATAATTTTATTCAAAGTTACATACCCTTCCACTCAAAATCTGGTGTTGATCCTTGAAGATAAAATGAAGTAGACACTTTGAATTGAATTGTGGAATTGAGATCATTCAAAAATCATAAAAAGTGAAAGAGTTATGGTCTTTGGAAGATTACAAACAAATTTGGGGAATTTCACAAAAGACCTATAATCTTTTCAATTCTATAATGACTTTCCAAACATTTTCAAGTCCCACATATTGAAAAAAGTTGTAGTAAACATCCCAAGATTATTGTAAAAAAAGTATGAGCTAATGGAGATAAAATATGACCAAGGTATGATCCTTTGAAGTCACAAAAGAGAATTTGATAGCCTTTTCAAAGGACTTGTAATCTTCTTTAACCATTAGTGATCTTCCATTTAAAATTAGCCTTAAAACCTTGAAGATAACTTGTTAAGGACTCTTTAAAGAGAATCATATCTTCGGAATCAATCAAAAATCTTAAATAATGAGAAAGATATGATCCTTAGAAGTCAGCAAACACTAGCTCAGAAAGTGTCAAAATGATTTGGAACCCCTTTCAACTTTTGATGATTTTCCTTGCACAATTGGATCATGTCGTGTGAAGAGAAGTTGTTGTAGATGATTATATGAACCCATAGAAAAAAGAACCAAACCAAAGTATTGGAAATTAAGAAAGTTATGCACTTGTGATCACTGAATCAACCTTGAATATTTTTGAACTTTCTTTGCAAAATATAGCATGATGAATCACATTAGACCTTGAAATGATGTTATCTTGAAGCACACTAAAATTGGATCTTAATTCTCAATGAACTTGTTAAAGAAGGCATGGAAATAAACACATTAACCTATAAATCTTCTTGAGGAATACCACCACCAACCTTAAAGAAAACTTGACGTAAATAAGGGTGAGAGAGCTCTTTCAACTAAAAAAATTTGATTTCATAGACATAGTGTTGTACCCCAAAATTTTCCCTCTAAATTCTTCAATATTTTCCTCACAAGATTTCTACTGGGCCAAAACTGCACAAGGCTTGATCAACTTAAGTTGCCATGGATCATTTTGGATTTCCAAGCATCAGGTCAATGAGGAAACTATTGAAAGAGTAAGGAAGATAAATTTAACTTTTTCTGACAAACTTGAAGAAAAATGAGCTTTCTTTGATTGGTGCTTAACTTTGGGAAAATTTTATCCTCCATGTTAGCTTCGACTGGTTTTGGTTTCCCTTTGAAACATTTTCCTCCAATTAAAAAGGAAATGACCATTTACAAGCTTCCTTTGATCCAAAAGGAAATGACCATCTGAAAGCTTCCTTCGATTTAGAAGGCAGTGGTCTTCTAAAGGTTTCCTTCGATTCACCAACTAGGGATTTCCTACATGCAAGCCTCGTTTGGGCATTTAGGTTCCCTGCATACATCCTTCAATTATACCATTGGCCTTACATGTTTCCTTGATTCACAATGCAATGGTTACTTTAATGCAAGCTTCTATTGGGCATTTAGTCTCCTAAATACATCCTTCGATTGAGCATTGGCCCCTAACATGCTTGTTTTGATTCACAAAGTAATGGACATCTGCATGCAACCTTCAATTGAGCAATGACCTCTTTCTTGCATGCTTCGATCCACAAAGCCATGGGCTCCCACCATGCTAGCATACACAAGGAAAGTGATTCCTTATGCATTCATATTAGCACCCATAGGGCTTTGGCTATCTTCATGCTAGCTCTGACTGGGCAAAGTCTCCCTTTTAAACAACTTTCTTTCGATCCACAAGGGCAACGCCTATCTTTATACAAGTCTCGTTTGGACAAGAAGAGACCTCCTGCATGTAAGCTTCGATTACTCCAATGACTCCTTACAAGCTGGCTTTTGGTGCACATGGAAAAAGTCTCTTGTATCCTCCTTCGATTTAAAGGGGAAAAGCCTCATGTAGCCTCCTTTCAATTCAAAGGGGAAAATCCTCCTTTTGATGTACTTCGATTCACATGTTGGTGGCTTCCTACTGGCCTGCTTCTATTCAGAAGACAAGTGCCTTCTTTACGCTTTCCCCCAATTCACAAGGCAAGGACCTTCCTCAGGCCAAGAGGCACAAGGCAATGGCCTCCTGCAACTCTCCTTCGACTCAGAAGCCAATGGTCTTGCATGTTTTCCAAATTCGCGAGGCATAAATTTCCCTTCATGTAGCGCTCTTAAATCAAGAGACCTCCTGCATATAAGCTTCGATTCCCTCTTGAAAACCTTCGACACACATAGTCTCTACACTATGACATATCTGAGTGTCCCAATCGAAGGTTATACCTTGGTGGCCAATCTGAAGAATTGCAAGTGATGCATACAAGTGGTGTAAGTGGTCCCTTCAAAAGGACACATACATATTTAAAATCGAAGAACACCCATTTAGGCCCCTTTCAAAAGATACACATATGGTCCATTCGAAGGACACATTGAAAGAAATGTTGTTATCTGAAAAGGAGTCTGGTCGAAGGATAGGGCTAGTTGGTTAAAACAAAAGATAAGTATTTCAGATGCTAGTAGAATCAAGTAAAAGTCTGTTGCACTGGATACAACACTCCAAAACTGCTACAAAGTAGTCCTGCCACCCTGCTCCCATACTTGCACTAAATTGGCATATAAAAAACTACACCTCGAAGACTACAAGAACAACATACCCAATTTGTTCAAATTTATTTTGTTTACCCTTCCAAACATCAGCCAAACTCATCTGTAATTAAGAGCTTCCATCACATATCTTAGGGGCGCCTGGTAGTGAAAAAAACTCTTGTTGTGAGAAAATTATCAAATTCTCAATACTCTCAAACACTATCAAACATTCTCAAACATTTCCAAACACTCTAACTCTAAAAAAACTCATATCCCTTCATACATTAGTGAACCCTTCGATTCACTCCTCAACCTCCAGATAACTAACCTTCGCGTCATTCCCCAACTACAACATAATAGTCTTTTGATTCACTCTCTAGAATGTTATATAATAACCTTCGATTCACTCACCACTATCACATACCCTCCTTCGATTCAGTGACTGCCCAAAAAAAGCAGCAACTGAACTAGCTTCAGGAAGATCCCAGCGAAGCTCCATCCACCACCAAGAAAGTCACCTATAACTCCTTCGATTAAACACTTCAAGAGGTAAGTTTCCTCTAAACTTGGAACTTTTTCATTTAAATATCATTTGTACATATAAATAAAATGAAAATGTAGATGTCCCATATAGGAAATTTACCATGCCTAAACTTTCGATCCTCACTGCCTGTATGTTGAAAATCTCATCCCTGACTAGTTAGACTTTGGATTTTAGTGCCTAATAATATTGTGCTAACCCCTGGCCTGTAGCTTTCGAAAGTTACACTTGTTAGTTTAACTTTCAAGTTTAGACATGTTTTTTGTACCTTCGATTGGCTAAACATTGAAGCCTTTCGAATCTCAACTTGGGAGCTTTGCATTCTTGCAAACGAAGGAGGCAGGAAGGAGGTTGAAACGAAGAGTGTACACTCACGCTGTCTTCCAGGACAATTGAAAAGAAGCAGAAAAAATGATATAATCGAAAGGTTCTCACACTAATTCCTAATTGAAGGAATCCAAAGAAGGGTGAATCAGAGGGGCCTACTTCCTGGATTGAAGGACTCGCTTTTTCTCTCTTTTTATGTTACTTATGCCTTTCTTTATATTTTCTTGCTATTAAATATGGTTGTAATAATGTAGGATATTTGTTTTTGGATTTTTATTGCTTTATAAAATTTTAGTAATTATGATGTATGGCAAGATAAAAACAACAAGTAGATCTCCCTAATCAAAGACAGAAAATGCATGAAATCAAACACACAATTCACACACATGCACCTCTAGGGTAATCTCACGTGTTGCCTCGGAAAAAGTCATGTCCCTCAAATATGGGCGTTTTAGCAAAGACCCTCGATAAAAGATTGCAGTCCCTCGATGACCCTCGATTTTGCCTTCGGTAAACGATCTAGTCCCTATACGAAACTGCTAAAACGTCTCATAGGTTGCCTTCTATGACTATACAAACAACCCCCGCTCGTCCCTTCAGATCCAACGACGAGGCTTCTTACCAAATCAATGGTAAAATAGCAACATCTAAAGGAGGAGGAAAAGAAAATAGACCTTATGAGTAGGTAGGATGCTCATAGTTGCTCGCTTGCTCACAACTGAAAAACCTTTTTCACACCAACACTTTCAATTGAAACACTTTCATAATTTAAAACACTTTGAATGCATTCTTATAGAGACGAGAATCATTACAAAGACACTTTTCAAAATCACTTTCAAAAACACCCACAACAAACACCTCTTTGAATTATTTACAAAACCAACACTTTGTACGTATTCTTATAGAGACGAGAGTCATTACAAAGACGTTTTTAAAATATTTTCAAACCTGCACCATAAACACATTTTCAAACAAAAGCAAGTGATCTAGTAAGCCACTAAGAGCCTGTAGATAACTAGGATGAAAAGGGTGCTAACACCTTCCCTTTTCATAACCTACCCCCCAAACTCAAGGAAATAATCTCAAAGGTCTTTCCTGTTTTGTTCTTCCTTTCCTTATTGGATAAAATAAAAGCCGGTGGCGACTCTTGCTATCCGCAAAAATTGCGATTAAATTCAAAACAACCAACTCAGTTCTCCAACCGTATTACAGAATTGGCGACTCTGTTGGGGACTATACTTAAAAGTGGGGTTAGCTTAGGGCTAGATCACCTTTACTTGGTTTCCTTGTTTGACTTGTTAGCTTTACATTTTTTGGGTCTTTGCTTTGGCTTTGTTAAAGATCATATACCCGGCTATGGGGCACCTTTTTTAGGTAAGTAGAAATAAATCATGGAGGTTGTACGGTGTAGACCGATATGGACAAAGTGATAGCTATGTTAGCGTGATACTCTGGCTTGTACTGATTTTCCTTGAGTCAGTTAAGGATAACATTAGGCTTCTGTTGTATCCCATAATTTTTCCACTCATTTCTCAAGTAATCTCTCACAAGATCTCCCTTGGTTCAACACTTACACAAGGTTTGATCAGCTCAAGACACGTCCTCTAACACTGATAATTAAAAATTAGGGTTTGAGTTTGCATAAGGATAAATGGACTTTTAATGCCACATATGACTTTCATGGATCATTTTGGACCCTCAAGTTTTCTCATGTCAAGTTTCAAGTCTTGGATCACATTTTTGCTTAGTCAATTGATCAGTTGACCTAAAATCCGCTGTATTGGGGAAAAGTCAATTATGGTCAATTTACAATTAAACTTCACAATTTTTAATCCATATCAACATCATGAACTCATATATGTCATTTGATCAAGTTTGGATCACAATTCTTCAAGAAATTTGATCAGATCATCAAAAGGGCAAAATGGTTAAAATTAGGGTTTTGACTGAGAAGGTGCAATTTCTGATTTTTGACCTAGAAAATGATTGATTGGTTTAAGTTATGATTTCAAGGATTAAAATGCTTCATTTTTACCTAATGGCATGGCTCAAAACATCTCTCATTGAAAAGTTAAACTTTGACTTTTTTGGTCAAAATCAAGTATCAAAGATCATAATTCACCAAGACATAACTTTGAACATGAAAGATGATTCGAAAGAAACTTTCAACATGAAAGTTGTAGATCTCAATGAGATCTAAAACATTGTAGAACACAACTTTTTCTATAAATGCTTAGATTTAAAGTTATGATTTTAAGAAGACATGTTCGTGAAACTTGGAAACTTAGGGAAATTTTGCCCTAGTTAAGGCAGGATTTTGACCTAACTTCATGGCAATTTTTCACATAGTTCTAAGATGAATCTTCAAAAATGTACAACATAGAGGTTGTAGAGCATGTTACAAGATTTCCAAAATGTCTAAGAACTCATTGATATCATGTTTATTCTAAGAGAATCGAAGCCATGAAGTTAGGGTTTCATTCTTGTTTTGCAAGGCAAATTTGTGAAGAATACTTGTTCCAATCTTCAAGCATGTTGTACAAATCTCACTTTGCAGGCTTCTAACTTACCTTTCACTCCATAATTAAATGTTTACACAATAGTTAAAGCTTTGATCCAAGCATTTAAGGCATTGTCCAAATGGTTATTCCATTAATGGCACAAAGGTAAAACTTCCATTTTTGAAAAGCAAGCTTTAATGCAAAAGTCAATGCATATAGTTCCCAACTTGTTTTATCTGAGTACAAGAAATGTAAAAGGAAACAACAATAGGTCTAGAGCCTCCCATAAACTCAGGACATGCTTGTACTATGCCTTCAAACCATGTTTTTCACTTTTCATCAAAATCAAGTAATATAGCCATAACTCTATATCTCACAAATCTGTCAACCTCAAGTGTTGTAACCTTTTTCTTATAACTATACAAGTCTATTGCATGCCAACACATGAATTCACAAGCCCTCAAACTCACCCAAACTCAGAACTGCATAGGAAACCACCATTGTTGCACATTCTGACAAAAAAATCCAAACTCAGAATCCACTCGTGCGGTTCTTGGATTTTCACTTCCAAATGTTCCTAAACATCATCTACAAACAATCCCACACCATGTTACATGACTGTAACATCATCTTCATCAACTTCCATAACCAAAAAACAGAGCTTGCACCTTGACTTCTCTAGCACGATTCAAACACTCCCAGCATCAAGTAAGCATTGCATTATCTTCTTGGGAACTCTAGGAAGCTAATCTGATCATCACAACTCCTTGAAAGCAGCTCAAACTCATTTCACAATTTCCAGTTTTGAGTTACATTTTCTGAACTTATATCTTCTCATTTAGGCATTGTTATGCTTGCATTTGTGAAGATAAAATGTAGACATCATTGCCCTAAAATTGTACATGTCCATAGATTTCATTTATATTGATTGAGCTTAGAGAATTTTAGGTTCAAATCTCTGAAAATAATTAGGTCAGAATTTGGTACTTTTAGAAATTCTCATTCATCTTTGATTTATAGCTTATGATATTTACATGGTTGGATTCGTATGGAAAAATGGAGCAACTTTCATGTTTACATATTTCATTTTTGTTGAGAAATGGTGAAGTTACAGATGTTCAGGCTGGAGGTTGAAGACGAAGTTACATTCAAGACATGACTTATGTTATGTATTTATAATTTCATCAATGTTACCGGATGTACAACCACCCCAGTGGCAAAGGTAGCGTGCGTGTATGTGAGAGGTCAGGGGTTCAACACCCAGCGCTACCTTTTGTGCAATTTTTCAACATTTACCTTTTTTTAGGTTACAAACAGCAGCGCACGGGCCTCTTGTAGTGGGCTTTCCTCTTTTTGCTTCCTCTAACCTCCATGTTTACTTTTGCATGCTGGCCCAACCATTTTTATTATTTCATTTTATTTATTTTCTCCTTCTTTTTTATTTTTAGTTTTAGTTTTCTTTTATTATTTTTTTATTACTATTATTATTATCATTATTATTACTTTTATTAATAAAAAATCCAAAAATATTTTATTTATTTATTTGCATATTTAAAAAATACTAATTTATATTTTATTTTCTTTATAAAACAAAAAGAACAAAAACATTTTCTTAACAATTTAATTTATTTTTTTTCAATAATTAATAATTGGATTTAGGTTTAATTATTTTTCCTTTTTTTATTTAAAATTATTTTAGAACTTAGGTTTCTTTTAATTAATTAACTTCCATATTTTTTCATTAATTTAAAACCTTTTTCATAAAAAAACCTAAAAAAAGTTTCATACTTAATTTCCTTCTTAGATAGTTTAATTTTAATTTATTTTAATTTTAATTAATCACTTTCTTTAATTAGGTCAATATTAAACCCTTTCATAAAAACCAAACAAAATCATTTCTTTTTTATCCTTGTACATTATTTATTCAATTCTTGTATATTATTCAATATGGTTGTAATAGATAATTAGGTTTAATTTTCTTGCAATCCCCATTTGTAAATTTATACACCTCTTCCCTAATGATGTAATAGCTTAGTAAGTTTACTTTTCGCAATTTATCACTTTATATAAATGTTAGTAATTAAGTTTTGTATGGAAAGACTAAAATCAACAAGTAGCAAACCCTAATTAAAGATAAACAATGCATGTAAATCAAACACATTTGCACACTTGCACCCTTAGGGTAATTCCACTTTGTTTCCTTATAAAAATGGTCGTGTTATGCATGTAGGATATCTTAGCAAAAAGCAATAAAAAAATACAAGATCATAGTCCCTCGATGACGCTATCAAATGTTGCCTTTCAAAATGATCTTTGTCCCTCAAAGAGAAATGCTAAGATATCTCACAACATTGCTATCATGGCTATATGATGATCCACGCCCGTCCCTTTACATCCAAAGATAAGGCTTCTTACTAAATCAATGGTAAGATAGCAATATCAAAGGAAAGTAATAAATGAACAAAGACTTTTGAGTAGGTAGATTGTTCCTAGTTACTTGCTCATTTTCAAAACAAACATCCTTGCTCATTTTCAAAAACACCAAACACTTTCAAAAACACTTTCAAAACATTTTCCAAACATGAAATATTTTCAAAAGCCCAACACTTTGTATAATTTCTTACGAACAAGAACTATTAAAAAGTTTGCCTAAACGAAGGCGCCTTTTCAAAATAATTTCAAAAACCACACAAAGCACATTTTCAAACGAAAGTAAGTGATCTAGCAAGCAACTAAGATCCCATAGATAACTATGGATGAAAAGGGTGTAATACCTTCACTTTTCATCATCTAACCCCCGAACTCAAGAAATAATCTCAAATGTCTTTCCTGTTCTTTTCAGCCTTTCCTTTTTGGATAAAAGAAAAGTCGGTGGCAACTCTTGCTAACCGCAATATTTGCGATATAACGCAAAACACCAAGTCAGTTCTCCCACCGTATCACAACTTCCTTATAGTGTCATTAAGCACTAACTAATATTTAGAACCTTCACTTAACTCATCCTAAGCCATTAGAAAGTAGTGAGATGGTCGGCTTTGGTTCCGACAGAAGTTTGGTTGATACTCGATGCTACACTCATTGAGATTGGACTTTTGGGATATTCTTGCTGCAATACTTCGGTGCTTGAGCTAGAACAATGACTAAAAGAAAGGTCAGTGATATGAGACTCCTTAGAACCCGACTACTATTAATAGGACAGATTGATCCAACTAAACTTCAAGAGGGTACTTACCTTTAAAAACTCGCACAAGCCGTTAAACCCAGGGTCTTTGTGTGACTTGCTTGAGATATATGTGATTTTAGAGCATAACCATAACATCATATACATCATGACATACACGATAACCATTTCAAGGGGTAGAGATTTACCTTTTCTTTTGTTTTGTAGGGCATGGGTTCAATTTGCAGAAAGACTATCCGAATCATTTTTGTAGAGGTCCCTCCCAAGATCAAAGATTTAGTCCTAAGAGTACCTAAGAGATCATCATTCAACAACAACTATGGTCAGTTGCTCAGTTTGGTTACTACAGGGTTTGACGAAGGTCTGATGAGTGTCTTGTTCCAGTTCTTAAAACCTAAAAACCACTGCTTCACATTTACAGATTATCAGTTGGTGCCCATGTTGGAAGAATTCTCCAAAATACATGGTTCACCTATATTGGAGAAAGTACCATTCCCCAGTTTAGAATAAGATCCAGTTGCTGAAAGTGTTGCCATAGCTCTGCATTTAAAACCATCTGACATTAAATCCAATTAGGAAAAGATATGTTGAGTTAAGGTCCTCCTTGCAAATTTCTAATGAAAAAAGCTCAGATATTCTTAGATGCTATGAGTTACCATGTCTGTGAAGATGTCTTAGCTATCTTTCTCTATGGATTGGTTATGTTCCCCAATTCAGACCAGTTTATAGATGTCAGTGCCATCAACATCTTCCTTACTTGCAATACAGGGCCTACATTGCTCGGAGATATGTTGCATTCACTCCACACTTGTACTATGAAGAAGAGATGGACTCTTATGTGTTGTACGACTTTGCTCTATCAGTGGTTTATTTCGCACCTCCCTCGGTCGGAAACAAAGAATCATTTGGGCTTAAGGTGGAATGAATGGATAATTTCCCTTTGTTAGTCTGATATCTATTGGTGCCCTCGCTCTCAAGAAGATATCTCTTTTATTGATTGCTGCAGAGAGTTCCCTAATGTGCCACTCCTTGGCATTAGAGGAGGCATCACCTATAACCCTTCTTTGGCCCTGCGTCAGTTTGGTTATGCCCGGAGGGATGGTCCCCATGACATGCTCATCCAGGGTATTATGTTCGACTATTCAAATGATCTGCAAGGTTATCACCAGCGGTTCATCTGTGCTTAGGGAATGGTGAATAAGACTTATAGCAGCACCTTGGGACGCAAAAACTCCATTCCTTTGGAGCTTTACCTCATATGGGTGCGAGCTCGTGCTCAAAGTCTCATGATACCATACACTGCTATCCTGCCAGTGATCTTAGAGTCTTTTGATCAAGAGGACGACTCTCACATCATTTTTCATCTTAGAGTCTTGGATCCAGCTCAAGGAAGAACAAGACACCTTTGAGAACCAATTATATGCCAGTGAGAAGAAGGTTCTGGAGCTCACAATGCAGCTTCATGAAGAGTGAAAATTGAACGCCTATATTGCGTCGAAGAGGATGTGTTCAACCTTTTTGTCTTAGGAGTCTAATTTTTGTATTTATTTCCTCCATTGTAAGCCCCAAGAGGCATGATGTAATCAACTTGGATTTATTAATACAATGTGTGTTTTCTTTTGTCTAAGCAAATTTAAATCTCCTAGTTTCCTTGAAATCATTTGCATATGCATTTTCATTCATCATAACACAAACAACTTTGTTTTCATAACAAGTTTCCTTATCTTTCTACTGTCTATTTCAGTGAGATGGATATTGAATAAATAGTAAAGGATCTTCAAGTGCAGAACGCTCAATTCCAACAGATGTTCCTGGCTTTGGCTAAAGGACAAGAGGACCTGAAGGCTCTCATGATCAAATATAAGAAGAAGAAGGCGAAGAGAAACCATCCGGTGTTTTGAATTTGGGAAGAAGGTTCAGAGGACCAACCAAGCGATCTCTAGATTTCACAACCTCGTCGAGTGAAGGAGATAATCAAGAAGAAAAGAACAAGGAAGGAAATGATAACCCAGAGTATGAGGAAGATGAGGTTGACTATTCTGAAGAACAATATCCTCCTGCTGATGATAAATACAAACAGGTGGAAGATCGCCTCAATATAATGGAGGTCCAGAGGTTACCCGGGCTGGATTGTGAAGAGCTAGGATTGGTCTCAGGGGTTGTTTTCCCGCATAAATTAAAGGTCCCCACATATGCTAAGTATGACGATGTCTCTTGTCCTAAGATGCATTTAAGGTCACACGTCAGGAAGATTCAACCCCATACTGCTGATAGGAAGCTATGGGTACATTTCTTTCAAGAAAGTTTTTCAAGGATGCAAGTGGATTGGTTCTATCAGTTGGAAGGTACCAACATTCACAATTGGGAAGAGCTGACTACTAATTTTTACAAGAAATACCAGTATAATGCTGACCTAGCTCAATCTCGAACACAACTGCAAAGTATGTCTATGGGTTATGGTGAGGGTTTCAAAATTTCTGCCCAGAAATGGAGGTATCTCGCGGGAATAGTCCAGCCCCCTTTATCTGATAGAGAGCTGGTGGATATGTTCTTGGGCACGTTGTTTGGTCCATTCTTCAACCATCTGATTGGAAGCTCTTCAGCTGGGTTTACTGAGCTGATCTTAACTGTTGAGCAGGTAGAAGTTGGTACTAAGAGTGGAAAAATTCAAAGGGATGCATCCTCAAGTACGATGAAGAACCCTTCATTGGAAAGAAGGAGGTCAGTGCTAATTATGGCCAAAGAAATCAAAACAAAACTGAATGTCATCCAACGGTAGGGCCTGTTATGATCTCTAATCCTGTATAAAATCAACAACAAAACAATCAACGCAGGCCAGACATGCCCAGAAGACAGTTCAAACGGATCAATATGACCTTATCCCAGGTTTTTCCACATCTGGTGACTCTAAAGGAAGCTCCCAAGAATCCTAATATTGCATCTCCCCGCTACAACCCAAACGCTCGATATGCCTATCATTCCGAGAGCCCAAGGCATGATACAAATGCTTGATGGGATATGAAAAATAAGGTGCAAGATCATATCAAGGCGAAGGAGGTTGAGTTTGACTTTACAGAGACCCCAAATGTAATAACTGTGCCAATGCACAAATATGGCCAGGGTATCAATGTCATTAAAGATGATCTGTTTGTTTCCTTTATGGATGAATTGGCCACTCCTCTTATGATTGTTAAAGAAAATATGTTACGAGCCGGTTTATTTCTAGGGTGTGGTAAAGGTTTCCACTTATGTATATACCTACAGATGGTTATTTGTCGATAAAAATGGGTGGCCAATGCCTGATGATTAATAAAGAAATTCTGTTTGAAAAGGTTTCCCTTACAAGAAATTTATGTGAAGATGTCTCGATAATCACCATTTTTGACAATCCTCCCAAGGTCTCCACTAAAAGAACCATTAGGATTACACTCGTTCTGAAGTTTTCTCCTCTGATTATCACTCTTCTTGGGCCGATACCATATTCCTCTAATAAAGTTGTTCCCTAGAATTATGGGGCTGACGTCTACTACCATGGCGTCAAGCAAGACCTATTGGTTGTTGAAGATAAGGTTGCCAAAGATACTGATCCTAGAGTCGAAAACATCGTCGGGACCAGTAAAGTTACGATAAGTGGAAGGGTTTTCTCTCCCGAAATCTCTCCAAAAACTGTTGCTGCTCCTATAATTATTCATGTTTCTATTCGTGATAGTACCCCCATTGCTACTCCTACTGTTATCCCTGATGTCATCCCCGCTACTGAGTCGGCCGAGACTCGGGGAAAAGAGGTATTTGTTGAGCCTGTCCAGACAAAGGCGCACAAAGAAGTCATTCCCGAGGCTTCTAAAAAAGAAATGGAAGAGATACTGAAGATAATAAAGAAAAGTGATTATAACATCGTGGAGCAGTTGGGGAAGACCCCCTAAAAAATCTCAATGATAGCCTTACTTTTATGCTCTGAGGCCCATGCTAAGGCTTTACTAAAATTCCTGAAGTCTATGCATGTACCTCAAGAGACCTCCACTGATCAATTTGAGAATTGTGTTGCCAGTCTAACTGCTGATAATGGACTAGGTTTTTCTGACGCTGGTTTAAATCCCAAGGGAAGGAAACACAATAATGCCCTGCATGTCTCCATTGAGTGCAGGGGCACTACATTAGCCCATGTTCTGGTGGATACAGGTTCTTCGCAAAATGCCTTCCCTAAGAATGCTCTGGACAGGCTAGATTGCGAAGAACGCACATTGAAGCCCAACAACATTGTGGTGAGGGCCTTTGATGGTTCTAAAATAATGGTGCATGGGGAGGTGGACATCCCTGTCAAAGTTGGTACTCAGATTTTTGATTCAACCTTCTATGTGATGGACATCCACCCTTCTTATTCATGTTTATTGGGTCGACCCTGGATCCATGGGGCTGGTGCTGTTACTTCTACCCTGCATCAGATGTTGAAGTACCCAGTCAAGGGAAATATTATCATAGCCCATGGGGAGGAGGAATATATGGTTAGCCACCTGAACTCTTTCATATATGTTGAAATGGATGGCGAGTTCATTGAGACCCCTTGTCAGAATTTTGAGGAGGTAACGACTCTACTATTGCCAATTATGACTTTGAAAATCCGATCTACCAGGCCAAGGAAGAAGGTGAGCAAGATTTTGAGGTACCAGGGGAACTTTCCTGACTGTTACAACAGGAAGAAAGGGCAATACAACCCCACGAAGATCCAGTTGAGACAGTAAATTTGGGTACTGAAGAGGACCAGAAAGAGGACTAGATAGGTGCTAATCTAGAGCATAGTGTTAAGGAGCGTTTAATTCAGATGCTACATGATTATGTTAAAATATTTGCTTGGTCAAACGAAGGCATGCCAGGACTTAACACTGATATCATGGTCCATTGTCTACCGAAAAAAGAAGACTGACCTCCAGTGAAATAGAAGGTTCTTCGTATGCGGCCAGAGATGTCAGAAAAGATCAAGGCCGAAGTCATGAAATTGTTCAATGCCGGTTTCTTAGCTGTCACATCTTATCCATAATGGGTTGCTAATGTTGTTCTAGTACCTAAGAAGGATGGTAAGGTACGAATATGTGTGGATTACACATACCTAAATAGGCAAGCCCCAAGGATGACTTTCTGCTTCCCCATATTGATGTTTTGGTTGACAACACTGCACAACATAAGGTATTTTCCTTCATGGGAATTTTCTCCGGGTACAATCTGATCAAAATGGCACCTGAGGACATGGAAAAAACGACCTTCGTCACGCAGTGGGGCACTTTCTGCTAAAAAGTTATGCCGTTTGGGTTAAAGAACACCAGGGCAACCTATCATCATGCCATGGTAGCTTTCTTTCATGATATGATCCATCACGAGATAAAGGTCTACGTTGATGATATGTTATCCAGATCTCAAACTGAAGAGGAACACCTTGACCACCTGCAGAATCTATTTGAAAGACTGGAGAAATACAAACTGAGGTTGAACCCGAATAAATGCACCTTTGGAGTAAGATCTGGTAAGCTCTTAGGCTTCGTTGTCCACGACAAAGGTATTGAAGTAGACCCTGCAAAGGTATAAGCGATACAAGAAATTCCCGCTCCTCGCAGTGAGAAGGAAGTTAGGGTATTCTTGGGATGTCTAAACTACATCGCCAGATTCATTCCCCATCTAACCGCTACTTGTGAGCCAATCTTCAAATTACTAAAGAATGATCAAGTGGTGAAGTGGAATGGCGACTACCAGGCTACCTTTGACAGGATCAAGGAGTACCTTCAAAAGCCTCCAATTTTGATTCCGCCAGTTGAGGGAAGGCCTCTGATCATGTACTTAACAGTTTTTGAAAATTCAATGGGGTGTGTGCTGGGGCAGCATGACGAGTCTGGCCAAAAAATGCATGCAATATACTACCTGGGAAAAAAATTTATCGACTATGAAACCAAATATTCACTGCTCGAGAAAACTTGCTGCGCTCTGGCATGGGCTGCTCGTCGGCTAAGACAATATATGTTGACTCACACCACCTTATTTATATCTAAGATGGATCCTATCAAATACATATTCGAGAAGCCCGCCCTCTCTGGAAGAATAGTAAGATGGAAAATGGTCCTGACCGAATACGACATTTAGTACACTACCTAAAAAGCAATAAAAGGATGTGTACTAGTTGATCATTTGGCTCATTAGGCTGTGGATGATTATTAATCCATTAATTTTGAATTCCCGGAGAAGGACATCATGTTGGTGAATGACTGTGAAGAACTCACACCGTATGACGGACCTGAACAAGGATCCCGATGGACTATGGTTTTTGATAGAGCTTCTAATGCCCTCGGCAATGGCATCAGCGCTGTGATCATATCTCCTGAAGGCTGTCATACTCCTTTCACTGCCAGACTATTTCAATTATACCAACAACATGGCTGAATATGAAGCATGCATTATGGGTCTCAAAGATGTTATAGATTTGGGGATCAAATCCTTAAGTGTATTTGGAGACTCGACCTTAGTAATCAGTCAAATCAAAGGAGAATGGGACACGAATCATCCTAATCTCATCCCTTACAAAGAGCATGTGTTGACATTGATTCCACATTTTTAAGAAATTACCTTTGAGAATTTTCCACAAGAGGAAAATCAACTAGCGGACGCGCTAGCTACTATGTCATCCATGTTCAAAATCAAGTGGGATAATAAGGCTCCTCAGATCACTATTGAGAGGATGGACGAACCAACATACTGTCAAGAGATTGATACTGAAGAAGTAGTGGACAAACCTTGGTACCATGAAGTTAAAAGATACCTCGAAGCCTAAGAGTATCCTGAGGGAGCTTCAGTCAACGATAAGAAGTTCCTAAGAAGGTTCTCTACTAAGTTCTTCCTCAGTAATGGAATCCTTTTTAAGCGTAACCACGACTCTACTTTGCATCGATGCATAGAAAAGAGTGAGGCAGAAAAGATTATGGTTGATTTACACTAAGGTACCTTTGGAACCCATTCTAGTGGACACACGATGGTTAAAAAGATCCTACGGGAAGGATACTATTGGTCCACTATAGAAGTAGATTGTTATCAACATTCACAAACTTGTCATAAATGCCAGATCTATGCTGATAAAGTACATGTGCTACCGGTTCCTCTGAACATCTTGAATGATCCATGGCCATTTGCAATGTGGGGCATCAATATGATTAGGGAGATCAGACCTACAACTTCAAATGGACATTGTTTCATCCTTGTCGCCATCGATTACTTCATAAAATGGGTCGAGGCGGCTTCATTTTCTTATGTTACCAAGAACATTATGGCCTGATTCATCAGATATAACCTTATCTATCGGTATGGTATTCTAGAAAGAAACATTACAGATAATGGTACCAATCTCAACAATACTATGATCACTGGACTATGCATGCAATTCAAAATCCAACATTATAACTCTTCTCCTTATCGGACGAAGATGAATGGCTATGTGGAGGCCGCTAATAAAAACATCAAAAAGATCATACAAAAGATAACAGTGACTTTTAAAGACTGGCATGAGATGTTACCATTTTCTCTTCACAGTTACCGTACCAAGGTGCATACATCAACAGGGAATACACCTTTCTCTTTGGTATACGGTATGGAAGTTGTCCTACCGATTGAAGTCCAGATACCTTCATTGAGAATCATAAAGGATGAAAGTTTGAATGAAGACTAATGGATTCAAACTCGACTTGACCAATTGAACCTGATTGATAATAATAGGCTCGAGGTTGTCTGCCATGGTCAGATGTACCAAAAACGTATGATTAAAGATTTTTAAAAAAAGGTCAAGCGTCAGGTATATCAGGCTGGTGACTTAGTAATCAAGAGCATCATATTGTTGCAAGGTGATCCCAGGGGAAAATGGACTCCTACATACGAAGGACCATTTGTGATCAACAACATATTTTCTGGTGGGGCCATGATCTTAACCACTATGGACGGTGACAACCTTCTGCATCCTGTAAATATGGACATAGTTAAAAGATACTGCGCATGAACAAAGACCCTCTAGGTTGACTGACCTAGGAAAAAATAAGGGCATCCTGGCAAACCAAAAGGTTCGGAAAAAAACTTAGGGATATACATATGAAAATCTTTACACCCAGCAAGTCGAAAACCTGAAAAGGCGTCTTGGGCAAAAAAGGGTATCCCGATGGACTGAAAACCCGAAAGGGGGGTCCAGGCAAAAGTTTGGGATTTAAAGCGCATAACTATGTCCCATTGGATCACCTTACAACCAATCTTCAATATCAACTGTCAAACTGAAACGATACTAATCAATCCAATCAGCTTCGGGCAAGCAGTAAATGGACGAGACGCTCGAAAACATAAAGGCAATAACAAAATGGGAACCCAATGGGATTATTTCACATATTTGTTTTTCTTTGTATTAGTTTTCATTCTTATGATGACATTATCTTACTAGGATGTTCGTCTCTTTGTACAAAAACCCTTATTCAAGTTAATACAAAGATATTCCTTTGAAAGTGCAAAACTATTTGTTTTTATTGTCCTGTTTTGTTTGCGAAAACGTCCCGTGATTATTTTTGAACACATACATTTTGAATGTGATTACTTCTTACAAATATAAACATAAAAAAGAAAAGAAAATAGAGAGACAGTAACTAATGGCTATAAGAAACATGAAAATGTCTAAAGGCCATTACACAAAATCCCTGCAGCTACTTTCTCTAGCAGGAACAGAGGAAGAGACATCCTGCTACAAGGTCACTGTTATATCTTTAGTATGAAGCCTAATGGTGTCAGGTACTCTCATATCCCCGACAGAACAAAATTTTCAATTACTGCTCCAAAAATTCCCTAGCAGGATCACAAAATCCCTAAACAATGTACAGAGTTTCCCTACCCCAATAGAGTTTATTTCTCTACTAATGGAAATCCTTCCTTCAGCATTTAAACTTCAAACAAAATCTGAAGACTTACATTCTTCATCCCTAGCTACAGTGAGGGATTTATTTTCCTTAATTAAACAACACCGCTGTAGAACGACTGGCATGTTCATACATTGCATTCATACATCATTTTATAGGTATCATAGCATATGCAGCATGAATGCATATATCATGATCTCATTTATTTTGAGAATATCATTTTCACTTCATGCATCATGATATTACATGCAGCTAATTCTTTACCTTTTTAGGAAAGATCGACAGATGAATTTCGTCAACAACTTTCAAAAGTTTCCAGATTAATACCTGAAAACAGACAGGTAAACTATTTGTTAGTGACTGATTATAGATTAATACCTGAAGCAATACAGGATAACTATCTACATGAACGGAGTGAAGATTACCTCCCGAAACAAGCTGGGGAAACTATCTTTCTTTCAACAAGTTAAAGATTAATACCTGAACCCAGATAGGAAAACTATTTGTGAGCGACTGCTTGTAGATTAATAACTTAAACTAGACAGGACAACTATCCTTCTTTCAAAAGAGGTCAGAGATTAATACCTGAAACCAGACAGGACAACCATCTCAACGACTAGAAAAAACAAGTTCCAGATTAATACCTGAAGCAAGACTGGACAACTATCTGTTAACGGTTAATTATAGATCAATTCCTGAAACAAGACAGGGCAACTATCTACATGACAAACATTTCCTTCAGAAGAGTTCTGAAACCCATTTCCCCTTCATCACGTCATTCTGAAAAACATCTCCTTCAGAAGTTTTATTCTGAAAAACATCTCCTTCAGCGCTTCGTTCTGAAAAGCATTTCCCCTTCAGAGACGGAATCCTAAAAAGCAACTTCAAGATACAGTCAAACTTAGACTTAGTCTAATTTCTGTCAACAATCACCTTTGGATGGCATCTATTAGCCCACCTTCGATAACTCTCCATCATCTTTCCAAATGGCATCTTTAAGCCGATTCCCTACACAATCAATCACCACATAATCGAGTTCAAATTTCTGGGCACTCTAGTGGTCAATCATCTTCCACCTTCAAGTCACAAATGGCGGACTCGCCAATCTAACTCTTTAGGTTTAATAATATTAAACAGGGGCAGCTGTTGTACCCCAAAATTTCCCCTCTCAATTCTTCAAGAATTTTCTCATAAGATTTCTACTGGGCCAAAACTGCACAAGGCTTGATCAGATCAAGTTGCCATGGATCATTTTGGATTTCCAAGCATCAGGTCAAGGAGGAAACTATTGAAAGAGCAAAGCAGATAAATTTGATTTTTTCTGACAAAATTGAAGAAAAATGAGCTTGCTTTGATTGGTGCTTAACTTCGACTAAATTTTCTCCTCCATGTTAGCTTCGACTGGGTTTGATTTCCCTTTGAAACAGTGTCCTTCGATTCAAAAGGAAATAACCTTTTACTAGCTTCCGTCGATCCAGAAGGAAATGACCTTCTGAAAGCTTCCTTTTATTTAGAAGGAAATGGCCTTATGAAGGTTTCCTTCGACCAAGTAGGGGGGACTTCCTGCATGCAAGCCTCGTTTGGGCATTTAGGTTCCCTACATACATCCTTCTATTTCACTATTGGCATTACTTGTTTTATTGATTCATAATGCAATGGTTACTTGGATGCAAGCTTCGATTGGGCATTTAGTCTCCTAAATACATACTTCGATTGAGCGTTGGCCCCTGACATGCTTGTTTTGATTCACAAAGTAATGGCCATCTGCATGCAGTCTTCGATTGAGAAATCGCCTCTTTCTTGCATGCTTCGATCCACAAAGCCAGGGGCTCCCACCAATGTAGCGTACACAAGGCAAAGGCTTCCCTATGCAGTCATATTAGCACCCACATGGCTTTGGCTAACTTCATGCTAGCTCTGACTGGGCAAAGTCTCCCTTTGAAACAACTTGCTTTCGATCCACAAGGGAAATTCCTATCTTTATAAAATTATCATATGGACAAGAAGAGACCTCCTGCATGTAAGCTTCGATTACACCAGTGACTCCTTACAAGTTGGCTTTTGGTGCACATGGCAAAAGCCTCTTGTAGCCTCCTTCGATTCAAAGGGGAAAATCCTCGTGTAGCCTCCTTCAATTCAAAGGGGAAAAGCCTCCTGTTGATGTCCTTCGATTTAGAAGTTGGTGGCTTCCTACTGGCCTCCTTTGATTCATAAGACAAGTGCCTTCTTTACGCTTGGCCCCAATTCACAAGGCAATGACCTTCTTCAGGCCAGCAAGAATAAGGAAATGGCCTCCTGCAACTCTCCTTCAACTTAGAAGCCAATGGTCTTGCATGTTTTCCAAATTCGCAAGGCAGAAATTTCCCTTCATGCTAGCATTCACAAAGAAAGGGACCTCCTACATATAAGCTTTAATTCCCTCTTGAAAACCTTCAACATGCATAGTCTCTACACTATGACATATCTGGGTGTCCCAATTGAAGGTTATACCTTGGTGGCCCATCTGAAGAAATGAAAGTGATGCACATAAGTGATACTTGTGGTCCCTTCAAAAGGACACATATATATATTTCAAATCGAAGAACACCCATTTAGGCCCCTTTCAAAAGATACACATATGGTCCATTCAAAGGAAACTTTAAAAGAAACATTGTTATCTGAAAAGGAGTCTGGTCGAAGGATATGGCTATTTGGTCAAAACGAAAGAGAAGTAATCCAGATGCTAGTGGTATTAAGTACATGTCTGATGCACTGGCTACAACACTCCAAAACTGCTACAAAGCAGTCTTGCAACTGAACTAGCTTCAGGAAGATCCCAGCAAAGCTCCATCCACCACCAAGAAAGTCACCTATAACTCCTTCGATTAAACAATTCACACACATGCACCTCTAGGGTAATCTCCCTTGTTGCCTCGGAAAATAGTCATGTCCCTCGAATATAGGCGTTTTAGCAAAGACCCTCGATAAAAGATCGTAGTCCCTCGATGATCCTCGAAGTTGCCTTTAGTAAATGATATAGTCCTTATACGAAACTTCTAAAACATCTTATAGGTTACCTTCTATGACTATTCAAACGACCCCGGACCGTCCATTCACATCCGACATGGGGATTCTTACCAAATCAATGGTAAAATAGCAACACCTAAAGGAGGAGGAAAAGAGCATAGACCTTTTGAGAGGTAGGATGCTCATAGTTGCTCGCTTGCTCACAACTGAAAAAACCATTTTCACACCAACACTTTCAATTGAAACATTTTCAAAAGTTAAAACACTTTGTACGCATTCTTATAGGGACGAGAATCATTACAAAGACACTTTTCAAAATCAGTTTTAAAGACACCCACAACAAACACCTCTTTGAATTATTTTCAAAACCAACACGGGAGTAATTACAAAGACTTTTTCAAAATATTTTCAAACCCACACCACAAAAACATTTAAAAACAAAAGAAAGTGGTCTAGCAAGAAACTAAGAGCCCGTAGATAACTACAGATGAAAAAGGTGCTCACACCTTCCCTTTTCATAACCTACCCCCTGAACTCAAGAAAATAATCTCAAAGGTCTTTCCTGTTCTTTTCACCATTTCCTTATTTGATAAAAGAAAATTCAGTGGCGACTCTTGCTATCCACAACAATTGCGATCAAATGCAAAACAACCAAGTCAGTTCTCCCACCGTATTATACATAGCCTTGAAGCTTAAGATCTTGCAATCCATTGAAGAACCATTTAACTAAGGACTATTCCTCAAAACCCTAGGTTAGATGGTGAGATGGATGCAGTTATGTCATCACCTACAATAGGAACATCCAAAGAAACATATATACATATTTTGATGTTAGTTAAAAATTAATCCACCTAAGCAAACATATGTACAAGATACATAATTCAAGGGTTTTGGTGATCCCTCAAGAGAAAACATAAAGATTGGATGAAGTAGAAAGGGAGAACCAACCCTAATGTGTGATCTTGATGTATTGATAATATAAGATAATGTGATCTGGAAGTAGAAAGGAAATGATTGGTAAAATACATAACATGTATTAAAACACCAAATAAAAATCGTAAAAAATATCAGAGGTCAAACATTAGTCAAAAAGTGTTGACCAAATTTGTTAGAATTTTTTAAAGTCAGAAACTATTTTTTAAAATATAGAGAAATATGAAAAATTAGCCAAAATTTGTGAAACATAGTAAAAAAAAATAAAAATAAAATGAGGTCACCAATATTTGGCAAAAGGTCATTGGATCCTTCCAAAACTTTTTTAGAATTTCAAAATCTCAAAAATTATTTTTAAACAATTAAAATAAGTCAAATAAAATGAAAAAACATAAAAAATACCAAATCACAAAATAAAATTGTAAAAAAACAAAAATTGGAAAGAGACAAATCGAAAGTATTTTTGAATTTTTTTTTACAGTTTTAAAAGATGAAATAAATTTTTATATGATTTGTTGAAGTTTAAAACAATTAAAATGAAAATCAGAAAATAAAATAATAAACCAAAAAAATGTGGACCGTATGATCATTGTCAAAACACATTAGTAATCAAATCCAAGGGATTTGGCGCATTGTGCATGATATGGACATTAATGAATAAACCATTGAATCATTTATTTTTATAACATATTTGAAAAACCAAGTGGCGCCTTATCATTGGTTGAAGATGACACGCTGGTCCTCTTCAACCTCCAGCCATACGCGAGTGGCAGGTTTAGCAAATTGAAAAATTAGAGGTCCGGAATAGTGGCATTCAATTCGCCTCAACAAGAAGAAGAAAACTATACCATCGCGAAAAAATTATATAAATTGTAGCCAACTCGACATTGAAAAATCCAGAAGAAAAAGTGAAATTAGTTTTGAAATTAAATGATCAATTCGCCATGAAAATTGAAATCATAAGAAGCATGAGCTTAAGAGAAGAAGAGAATACCTCTTAGTAATTTATTTGAAGTGAAATGGTGGAAAATTCTACTTGAACAAGTCTGAGAATTTCGCTCTAAAACTTGACTTGACTAGATCGATTTAGAGCACTTCAAGGGTTGGTTCTTCTTCTGTTAGCTTCAATAGAGTTCAATGATGAAGAGTCAATCAAGAAATAAGAGTTGGAAGTGAAGGAAATGAGAAATCGAAAACTCATAAATGTGAGCTATGGAGAGAGTTTGGTAGGGTGATTTTTTTGTTCAAGCTTGAGGAAATGAATGGAATAGCATCCTTTATTTATAGGGAAATGAATGATGATGAGAAATGAGAGGAACGTTTCTCAAATCATGCAAACCATGCTAATCTGCAAGGTGTGAAATGTGTGACTTGCACATGCTCAAAACTCACTCTAATCAAGTGTTTAATATGTCTAATAAATTTTGGAAACTTGCTAAAAATGATTAGAAACAAAAACGTACGCTTAAAGGGCCTGTAATAGGAGTTTTGATTCTGACCAAAAATTAAAAATCACTTTTCATGGTGCCCACTTCAAAACTATGGGGCAAGTAGCTCAAGAGGCTTTATGATTTCATTCCTTTTGCTTTGTAAAGATATCATCATAACCTTTACAATGTGCTAAAAAAGGTAGCATTTGGTGATCTGAGCTAAAAGTTATTCATGTTTGAAATCAACAAAAACACATGGGTATTTAAAACTTAGAAAAATTCTAAGTATGGAGTCTTAAAATGGCCTATAATGTTCTTCAAAGTTACATAACCTTCCACTCAAAATTTGATCTTGATCCTTAAAGATGAAATGAAGTAGACCGTTTTAATTGAATTATGGAATTGAGGAAAACTATGAATCTATGAAGTCATGGAAATAAACACATGAACCTAT
Organism: Vicia faba; assembly: GCA_948472305.1. Taxonomy (NCBI): domain Eukaryota; kingdom Viridiplantae; phylum Streptophyta; class Magnoliopsida; order Fabales; family Fabaceae; genus Vicia; species Vicia faba. The sequence continues at coordinate 1,190,644,254 of OX451739.1, forward strand.
GAATCTTCTTGATGAATACCACCACCAACCTTGAGGAAAGCTTGACCTAAATAATGGTGATAAAGCTATTTGAACCAAAAAGACTTTAATATCGTATACATAGCCTTGAAGCTTAAGCTCTTGCAACCCATTGAAGAACCATTTGACTAAGGACTATCCCTAAAAACCCTAGGTTAGATGGTGAAATTGATGCAGTTGTGTCATCACCTACAATATGAACATCCAAATAAACATATATACATATTTTTATGTTAGTTAAGAATTAATCCACCTAAATAAACACATGTACAAGATACATAATTCAAGGTGCTTGGTGATCCCTCAAGAGAAAACTTAAAGATAGTGAGAAGTATAAAAGGAGAACCAACCATAATGTGTGACATTGATGTATTGATAATATTAGATAATGAGAGATCTTAGGGAAAAAAGTTGGGGTATAACAATTGTAGTGTTGTATCTTCTAAAACTGTACTAGGGAGAATTACATGGATTTTACTAAGGAAAACAATTCCACATCTGTTGAGAAAAAATGAGCTATGTCTTCTTTGATAGATAGCAAATTGCCGTCCAAGTCTATGTTACAAACTCTTTTAGGAAAAATAAACACCATACTATCATTCAATGATGGGTCAATAACCTCCTAAAGAGAAACCAGAGGAAGCTCCTTTTTAGTGAGGAGAAAGCTCTAAGCTTTAGAATTTGTTCATTCTTGGAATATTTTCCCTTTGCTCTTTTGTCTCACAAATCGAAGTAAAATGTTTTTGAAATTTTTTTCAAAATCAT